>CM043719.1:6302568-6922568 GCA_023969325.1 Oryzias curvinotus
TTCTTCAGACTCTTCTATCCTTTTGCTCCCCACCGCGCCTGTCACTTGTCTCGCGCGCGCGTTTCTCTGTCTCCTTTTGCGCTGCACAACGGCTCCCTTACACACACAGGAGCACACACCAAACTCATTCTACAACAGAGGTTTCGGTCTCACGAGGAAATACGACAAATTAACTGCATTCTAATTATTCATTTCCATTGCATTCATTTCCATTACAAACTGCGTGCGTTCTTAAGTGCGCGACACGGCCGCCCGCCGGAGGATTTTGTGTTGGGGGGAGGGGGATATTACTGTTCTCCCTCACTCTGTAACACCAAACATGAACGCGCTCTGTTAAAAGTGCGATGAAAATCACTACATGTTGCCTCGCATGCAGCTAGAGAGCTGTCCGCTGCAGAAGGATTAACACGCACCCCCAGCACACGTGTGAGGAGCTCCTCCTAGTTCTACACACGACGCAGCGCTCACACACAGTCAATCTACAACACCTACATAGTTAGTTCATTAGATAGTAGTTAGTTGTTACTGTTATTTGTTAATAAAGAATACTACGTTGTAATTGTATTTATTTCTGATGCGGCCGCCGGGGGATTTTGTGTTTTTTTTTTTTTTTTTTTTTGGGGGGGGGGGGTGTCTGCGGTTAACCGCATCACCGCGGTGATCAAAAATCCAACACTGTCACAGCTCTACATGTATCTCCACCCCCACGTGCACTCTGCTCCCTGTCTGCTTCAGCCCCCCCTCCTAACCCACAGTGTATTGATGGACAGATGTCTTCCACTCATTTTCGTTTTATCATTTTGTCAGAATTTCACTTTTGATGTAATATTTGTCTTTCCAGCAGATCTGGTATAATTGTTACAGCTTAAAAGAATAACTGATCCAAATCAGTGCTTGTATCCACCTCTCTCCCTTTTATCCTCTTCCACACACACACACACCCCCTCATATTCTTCCCCTCTCCCTCCCACACACTAAATGTAAGAAAAAACAAATTTGCACTCTGGTTTTCTGAAGTTATATAACCTCTTTTTGTGATAGTAAAACCTGTCCAGCACAAAAGACCTTCAGCTCTAATCTGTTTGCTCAGTTGGACAGAATGAGTTAGAAAATAAAATACATACATGCTAACAACATTAGCCATGCTAATAACAGATTTAGCCAGCGATCAACTTAATTGGAATAACGATCAGCCTTTATTTTGTCTGGATCCAACTGGTAACACAATTTTTTAAATTTTCTTTGTTTAAAAAAATGTGTTTTGTAAACAAATTTTTCTATAAAAACAAATACAAAATTCTGTTTTAAACGTTCTATTTACTGCTAAATGCATATTTGAGAGTTGACAGCTGAAGCTACGAAGATGGTGATGAATGTTAACACAGTGAAGAAATGTCAAGAAGTTGAAATATTTGCTAAAACTCAGCTAACTTCCTTAAACTAAAATGACTTTTGCTATTTAACAGCTAGAACTGCAATAAACGGTAATAAAGATGAAAGGAACCAATTTTCTTGAGTAAAACTTGAGGAAGAGGTTAAAAGGTAGACTTGTAAGGACACAATTAATAACGCTACAGATTTCAGAAATGGTCTATTTTAGCACAAAACAAATGTACTTTTAAGGATTTGAAGCTTCTCTTCATTCATGGTTTAAATTAATTCAAAGTTAGGAAAAGAGCCAAATCTTTGTGTGGCAAGTAGGACACACCTGCTAATTATGAGGCTACAGGCAACACATGTTAATTTGGTGGCGGTGCTTTAAAAGCCCTCCTCCTCCCTGTTCGGACATGAACTCTTGTTGTTGTCATACATCAAGGCATCAGGAAGTGGAAGCAGGCAGGTAAGCCAGGCTTTCTAAGTTCTCAGAGCTGAAACAGGGAGTGGGAACTTACAAGCACACTCGTTCACAGTTCCTGGTACACGAGCAATCGGCTTTGGTGCATCTGTGGCGTGGCGGCAGTAGCCTGCAAGTGTGATGTGACTTTTTTTCACCTAGATCTGCCCTCCTCTCAGTGACCGGTATGTTAAGCTGCCTTCCTCCGGCATGTACAATTAAGGCTCCTGCAAAATATTTGTTTCCTTGTTTTCAGAAACGTGTTTTAGCTGCACGCCCTTCTCATCTCCCCGCAAATAGGGGATTAAAGCTGCTGCTTTGTTTTTATTGTTTTTTTAACCGTGATTTCTGTCCGGGTCCCACCCCCGCCACGACGGAACCGGTTGGAGCAAAACGCTCAGCTCACGGAGACCTTTCGTTGCTGTGGCGTCTCACCGGACTGTGGACGGCTCCCACCAGCTGATCGGCGGCAGTTGCGCGGCTTACCAGCGCCCCTGAACACTAATCACCTTTTTATCTTTATTTTTAATTGTGTGTGTTTTATTGATATTGTCAATTTTATTCTTGTTTCAGGAGGTGGGAGGCCGAGGTGGTGGACTGTGGAAAAAGGTGTTTGCTTTGTTTTTACGCTGTTTTAACCACCTCGGTAAGCTCCTCCTCCACAATATTTTAAATGACTTTTATCAAGGATTGTTGTTTTTATTAAAGGGTTTCTTAACATTGTTTTAACTGAAATCTAATACATTATATTTTAAAGTAAACCACAGCCTCTGCCTTGGTTTAGAGCAGGACCTGCACCTGTCTTTCTTTGTTTTCCGGGGCTGAGCAGCCCCAGGTGGTGTTGTTGAACCTTTTATTCGTGCTGCCACATTTGCAAATAGCTTTACTTTTTTTAATGCCTAAAAGGTTGTAACTAATTTTTAATACCATCAACTATAGAGAAAAAAACGAAAATGCAAAGAGGAGATTGCATTTTTATTTTCACATCCGTCCCTTGGACACACCGCGGTTTAGCTTTGTCTTTGGACCGGCAGACGCTTTCGCGGCCTATAGGCTCTTTGTAGCCCCCAAGATGATATTTTTTGGCCCTAAGTTTAAAGTTAGTGCATTCTGCCAGTTTTTTATGAATTACACTTTTTCAGTGTTGTGCTTGGAGCTGATGAACCCACCAATCACAGTGGGGAATGTGACTCTTGGGGGCGTGACATTGACCAGGCTTGAAGCAGGGAAACATTTAAGGCAGGAAACCTGACAGCCCCCTCCCCAGAACACATCAAGGTGTTATTTACTTTCCTTGAACTGAAAAAACAAGATTTAGTCATAGACTAAATGACTAAATGCAGAAGAACTTCTTCTTTTCTTCCTGCAGCTGCTTGTTTCAAAGCTCTGCTGACATTTGTGCTCCACAAAGTTCTGCTTGCAGCCATCAGCTCTTCTTTGTATCTTTGCTCCAACAGACTCCTTTAAAGTGCGTGCAGAAGAAGCAGCCGTGCACGCTCACATGCACTCTGAGTCCTGCTGCTGTGTTTCAGCAGATGCAGCTGAGAGTCCATGGCTGATGTTTGTGAGCAGACAGTGACAGAGTCATGCTGCAGCTGGATGCTACTCTGACAGACACTTCCTCCACAAACATCATCACCTTTTCATCCACAAACATCATCACATCATCCATCAAAGCTCCCAGCAGCTTCTGACTCTTCATTCAGAGCTGAAGTCATGCTTGATCAGGGATCAATGTCCAACATTTGCTGCTGACTCTTCCTCATCACTTCCTTCTTCTCTCTGCTTTGATCTGTTGGAGCTGAAAGTCTCTGCTTGAAGGGCTGCAGCAGAGAAGGACTGGAAGATCATCTCCTGAAAACTGGGAGGAAGACTTTCCAGCATCCTGCTGCTGAAATTCTCCCATGATTCAGTGCTGTTTGGAGAAGAGCTGAGCAGAAAGAGGGACTGAGTTGGGTCCGCTGTTGCGCCGCGTTAAAAGTTCTGGAGTTCAGCAAACGCATCAAGCAGAGATCTGATTGGCTCTCAGTTCTGTCGCTCAGCCTGTTGTTAGGTAGTTTGGACCAATGGGGTTCAGCTATGGGCCGAATAAGGGAAATAGGAGCGCTGGAGCGGGAGCAGAGGAATATAAAGTTTGGAGAAGCGCTCTCGTCTCAGCGGGAGAGATTGAGGAGTTGCTGAATTAATTTTACGGCATTTGCTGCGGTCTACAGTAACCAGAATAAAGAACCTTAAAGGAGGTTAAGTCTCCGTGCCTCAGTGTGGGACAGGGACGCTACATTATTGTATGGCTCTTTCTAAATTACATTTGAAAATATGTGGCGTTTATGGCTCTCTCGGCCAAAAAGGTTCCCGACCCCTGCTTCAGGACAACAGTCAGCCAATCAGAGCAGCAGAAGCTCCAACAGGTGAAGATGACAGGAAGCTGCTGCTCTGAACAGGACTGAAGCTCCTGCTGCTCTTTCTGCTGCTGTGCTGCATCACTGACTGACAGACCAGGATCAGGAGTCACTCCTTCATCTCTGGCTCTACACTTTCTCTCTGCAGGTGGAGGTGGGAATAATGTTCCTCCTGGAGGAGCAGAGAGGAGCAGCAGCATCAGCTGGTCTGCAGAGATGTTGTGACTGGACGGTGTTCCTGGGAGGTGGAGAGCAGAGTGATGGAGGAATCAGAGGAAGTGGAGATGAGTGTCAGAGCTGCAGCAGGAACTGATCTGAGATCAGCTCCACTGTCTCTCTCAGCATCAAGTGGACAGTTATTGTGCTGCAGCTCCCCCGGTGGACAGATGGAGAACTGCACTTCCTCTTCTCATTCTAACTTGGAGTGTTGGGAAATCTGCTTTTCTTCTCTCTTGTGTTGCCATAGTAACTGATGTAATTCTTCCTGTCAGCTGATGTCTGTGTTTCACTGTTCATGAAGCTGTTTGTGTACATTATTGTGACATTTTCTCCTTGTTTTAATAGTTGAATTGCTCTTTTTTGTTTAGTGTGTAATCCATGGATACCAGTGAAGATCACAAATCATTGAAGAATAAGGTTCAGCGCACTGTCAAGTGGGTCTAGATGACCCAACTCCCAACGTACATAGGATAGCACAAGGGTTAAAACACTTTGAAATGAGGATTGAAACATCTAATGGCGAGTCAGCAGTTTAAATAACTTTTCTGCTGCACTAAACAATCAGTTAATGGATTGACTTTTCTTGGAAAATTTCATGTTTGGATCTCAAGACTTACTCTGCTGTGGAAACCTTTTTTTACAAACTCAACTTTAAGATTCAGTTTTTATCAACCCGTTTTCTTTATCAATAATTTAGTTCCAAAAAAATGTTTTGTTTCTGCCTTTTATGGTTTTTTTGGCCCATATAAAACCAACTGCATTGAAGCAGGAGGGAGAAGGGAGACACCTGCTGGCTGTTTGCAGAACTGCATCTGAGTGTCAAAAGGCTTCAAACTGAAAGCTGTCTGTAAAATTCCTGCAGCCTGTTTGGATCTAATAAATGCTCTTTTGAATCAACTCTGTGTTTTCTATTGATTTCTGTCTTCATTATATCTTTGACTCACAAACAGACTTGAATCTTTAGTCTTCCCCCTCATCCTGTTCCAGCTGTTCTAATCTTCATGTGTTTGGTTCCTTCTCAGTAGCAATGGGTTGGAAAAGAGCTTTGGAATGTTCAGGTGGTGCTGATGTCTTTCTAGATGGGGGTGGGCAGAACAGATGAGAGCTCCTCCCTCCTGTTTCAGAGGGGAACAGTGGGCAGCAGCTGAAAGGAGGGAGTGGAAATGGGAAAAGTTCTCTGCACGTTTCTCCTTTCCAAGAACTGAGGGACACGACTCCATGAACAGCAGAAGCTAAAGAGTTGGAAAACATGCCCAAAGCTGCAGCACCACCTGCAAAAAGATGCTTCCTCTTCAGGCTCCGCCCCTCCACATCAAGAGAGATCAGAGTTTCTGCTGAGCTGCTATTGGAGCTTTTAGGGGGTCAGATCTTTAGGAACATTTGCTGTCAATGAAACCAGGAAGTAAAGTGTTTTGAAAGATCAGATTGATGACATCATCAGTTGTGGAAACACTGGAAAATGGAAATCCAGCAGAGAAGTAAACACCATGAACCCTGTAGTTTGGTCCCCCATGAGCCCCACCACTGTTACATCCGTTTGCTTCAGTAAGTGGAGGTTTTTTAGAGTCTCCAGACAGTTTCTGAACTGCCAAAGAAAAGCAGCTGATGTGGTTCTGTCTCCTACCAGCAGGGAGCGCTCTCAGCCGGACAGAACAGATCCTCAATGCTGCTCTGAGAAGGACTCTTCTGTTCCAGAATCAGAGACTGTTCACATCCAGGAGAATCTGGACTCCAATGAATCCCAGAGAATCTCCTCTCTGCTGTTTGGACACTTTGACCAGCAGAGGGCAGCAGAACTTTCAGCAACTCTGGATCTGATCCCACAAAAACAATCCATGGATGATCAGATTTCAGAATTGGAGTCCTGAAGATTTGAAGGATCAAAGACAAAGATGTTCTGAAGAGAAGATGTGAGAAGAAAGTCCAGAATGAATCCACTCTGACTTCTCCTCATGTCTCTGAAGCTTGTGTCTTCATGTCTTCACCTCAGAGTTTCTTCTGGATTCCATGTGGATCAATAATATTGATCATGTTCTGTTGTCATTTTCCATCAGAACTTCAGGCTTTTCTCTGCTTATGATCTCTGAGCTGAACTTCTTGGAGGAATTCCTGAATCTGGGATTTGGAGCAAACAGTCAGAACAAAGGAGGTTTCCATTTCTTCTAAGCTCTGCCAGAAGAAAAGAGCTGAAGCTTGAAGCTGAAGCAGCATTTGGGTTTTTTTGGTGCTTTTTTTCCGATCAAAGGAGACACAGATGATTTCCTGGAATGAAGAAAACATCAAACATCATGATGTGATCTGGAACTGAGCTGTTCTTCAGAAGATCCTCCCAAACATGGAAACTGTTGCTGCAACACGTGAAGGTTTGGTTCTATTGCTAGTGAGATCTGATGGTTTAGAACCAGACTTCTGTCAGCTGGAACTGTGGCTTCTTCCAGACCATGTGACCTCATGGACAAAGTTCAAATATGGTTTCAGTGAAATGTGGAGGTTTTCCAGGAAACGTTGCTGCAGTTCCTCCGTCTCATCAAATGAGAGATTTCTCTGCACTAAAGAAGAAAATCTTCCAGAACAGCTTCAAGCTGCAGAAAAACTGTTTCCATCATTCTGATGACATTTCTTTAGGCTTCATGTGAAGAAAACAAACTGTTTGAAAAGATGAAAACAGAAACAAAGAGGTTTCTAGAAGCTGCAGATGCAGTTACAAAGAACAGCCAGCAGGTGTCTCACTGTGGGAGTCTCTGGAGTTGAAAAATGATTTTTCTTTGGTGAAATTCAGTCATTTGGATGAAAGACAAACAGGAAGACAAATCCTTGTTCTTCTAATATTGGATCCACATGTTGGTAGAAAGTAAAGCAGCAACAATCAAATGAGCAGCAGGTCTTTTTAGTTCATCTCTCACTAGAATGAGATCCAGACTGAAGCTTTTGGAAACTTGGATCATTCCAGCTGAAACTCACTTGGATCAACTGTTGACATTTCTGGAGATTTCAGGACGTGGATTCAACAAATCCCAGTAAGTTGCTAAGAAAAAGAAGAAAACTCATTACTGAAACTCTGGGATGTTTGAAATCCAGTTTTTAGCTCTGGGAGCTGAAAATGTGTGGAGATGCTGAGAATCCCTCATCCTCTGTGAACGCTGGATCTTCATCCCTGAAAGTCCATGTGAAGAGGAGAAATGGTTGCTCCTCTTCACACTTTTCATTGTTCAATAATGTTTTCGCCTCCATTTCTCTGGATTTGAGAGCAAAATGATTCTCTGTTGATGAACTGATGCCAAACTGAGGAATTCTGGGAGTCTACAGATCAGATGAAGGTCAGACGACGGCCGCTCCTCTTCAGTTTTACTGCCTGCTGGGTCACCTGGAGGCAAATCCTCCATGAAACACAGAAGGGTGAAGGTTCAAAGGAACAAATGACTTGTTTGGAGGCAGTGGTCTTCATGGATCTCAACATGTTTGTCATTTATTTAGTTTCTCCAAACATTTCAGGTTTACAGCATAAACTTCATGGATTCTCTGAAACAGACATTTCATCTGAACTAAACTTCAGATTAACCTCCACTTTCTACTAAATGTCACTTACAAACTCTTAGTTGAACAACCTCAAAGAAAAACAAAAATCATTTCAATCCGTTTAAAAACAAAACATTAATTCTTCACATAAATTCTAATATTTTCAAGTTTTCCAGAACAAACACCAAAGTGTCAAACATTTTGTCAACATCCTGTGAACAATCTAGGACCTAAAAGCAAATTGTCAGAATTTCTTCCTGTAGTTCAGACCAGTGGTTCTCAAACTGTGGGACGCCTCCTTTGGGGGGCGTGGAGGGAGGGAGGGTGGACTAATGTTGGGACATCAGAAATTTTCATGGCGAAACATAAAAAAACATGTGTCTTACATCACTTACATTGAATGAATCCTAACTGTGACATTTGCAGACGTCATTATTGTTGTTGCAGGAAGGGGGGGGTAAATTTGGACAGCACTACAAAATGGTGCCGTAGAAATTTCCCAGAAGTCTCTGCAAAAACCAGTGTGCATCGCTGCTCACTAAATCGGTGAATAACTCATCTAACTTTGTGAAATCGATGACGTTATATTTGCCATTTAAAAAATGTAGTGATCATAGTGTCTGAATTGCTTTTCAAATTCACAGCTGTAGTTTCCTGAGAGAAATGCTGAATATTTAGTGCCGCACTATCTAGTTTTTCAGTATTTAGGGGTTCGGGTGGGAATTCGGACACAGCCCCACTTTCTCTGTGGAGTTAGCAGTGATCGGCTAAATGCTTTCCTTTTATACGCGTAACATGCACATCCATCTTTGTAAAATTGTGGATGTTTTTTTTAAGGTGAAGATGAACTTTATTAATCCCTGTAGGGAAATTAAGTTGTAGTAGCAGAAAAGAACAAAGAAGAAAAAAAAAATTATCCTTCACCAGCAGTTATTGAGAACTCAGCATGACTCAAACATAAACATTTCTCTCAAAACATAAATGTTCATTTGTTCTTTCAAAATAATGAACTCTCGGAGGAAAACCCCTTACAGAGGCACAATACAATATTTCAAACATTCTTGCATGAACACTGTCCACAAATGTTTGTGTGATGTTTTTTCATGAATGCATTAGTAGATTTCCAAATCCCACTTTGTATTTGTATTACCCTAGATTACACTTATAGGCTCACATATCTTAAATATATTCATTATGTGGACGGAGTGCGTACAGGGATGTAAGTGAACCCAGACATGGAGACTCATCAAGTGGATTGTCAAATAGTTTCATTTCCGTAACACTCTCAGAAAAAAGCTGAAAGGGTTCAAATAAAAACAGCATTAATATTTTGTAGAAACTACATTTGATATTTATCTAGTTATTAAGAAGTGGAAAAAATCCTTTAGTGTTCATTTTGTGTCAACCGGAAATAATCGGTGATTTCATTAAAAACTCCAGTTTTGTATTAAACAAGTCTTTGAAGACGACACAGAGACAAGAAACAGCGTTACAATCTTTGAAATGAAATCTAGGAAACCTCTGTGTTGTTTTTTCACCGAAAGCATTTCTAAAATATCATTTGTCTTGGTTTTTGATTACAGTTTAATGTTTATTTATACTCGAAATTATTCTCTTTAAAAACAGTTATTTTAGGTTTTTTGCTGTTAAATTTCTTTTTCAATAATTTTTCTTTGTTCACTTAAGACATTTCTTTATCGTTTACTCTACTTCAGGAATACAATAAACAAATGTGATTAAGGTTAATTTAACCTCTGATGTGTTTTGTAGTCAACTCTGAACATTGAATAGCCTACGTGAAGGATAGAACTTCCGGTAGACTTCCGTGGTTCGAGTGTAAGGCCGACAACTTCCTGTTGGTCGTGTTATTGTTGTGGGGAGTATTGTTAAGTTGCTAGTTTTGAGTAAATATGAGCGGATCTCGGGTAAAAGGCGTTTGGTGTTACAATGCGTGACAAAGACATCACAACATTGTTGTGTACCCCTGTGTGCGAATTCGTCATAGTACAACAGTACTATAAGCTTTCATAGCTTTCCAGTAGATGTGTCGGTATGAGCCGAATGGATGGTAAGAGTACGGCGGGAGGACTTCACCCCAAGCAAGACGAGTCGTGTTTCGTATTTGCAGCAATCGGAATGAACGCCTGATCTGAAAGAAAATGCGTCATAAACGCACCGTTCGGAATACTCTGCCCCGATCAGACTCATTCGGATCAGAATTTCTTTCCGTTGGAGATAGGTGGGTTATACCGATTGTTTATCTGATCGTGTTGCATGTAAACGGTTCATTCCGATCGTGTGTCCCTACTGCTCTGGTTTACGTCATGCATAGACGGTGTTTCTCTGAGAGAAAGCTTTGGAGGGCACACGGACTGACCAGCTGCTCTGCGGAGGCCCCGTGAAAAGCACCGCTCCGCTCTCGCCCCGCTGGCTCTCCTCTCTCTTTCACCCCTCACGAGGGAGATGTGGGATGTGCGTTCGGGCTCCAGTGTCAGTGGACCAAGTGAACCTCTCTGAGCAGAGCAGCAGGATCACATGGAATTGTGTTTCCAGTTGTGCCCCGCCCCCGACAAAATAAAGGCTGATGTTATTCCCACACATTTACGTGCAGCCAAGCTGCAGATTGCAGCGTTTCCCGCATGGTCCCTGGATTTTGTGTCCATCAAAAGGCTAATGATGTTAGCCTCTCCTAACACTGGGTTCTACCAGCTCCGTACTTCTTCCCCAAACAGCACTGACCACACGGATTAAATATAACGATCAGCGAACAGGCGCTTCATAATATTAATAACATTAATAAAAGCCTGTTTGGAAGATCGCCTTGTATATTACCGAGCTGCTGCATAAATATATGTGACAGCAAAGGTTTGTTTACAACGGGACACATATCCCTTCAGGTATTTTCGACACTATTTTTTCGACACGATATTTCGACCATGTAACCACGCACTGGTCGACAATCCTGTAGATGTCGTTCACGTCGATTTCGGGAGACCTTGTAGACAACGGATGAAATATGCCATCTTTCGCAATCAAAATCTGCCGTGTCGCTGCTATAAAAGTCGCAAGCCGGAAATGGTCGGCCTCACACTCCACACTGTGGGTACCGAATGTTCTCGGGTTGCCGGATGTTCTCGGGGTCCTTCGGGGTCCTTCCAATGAGTTATATCACTAGAGGAGACATCACGTGGTTCCTCATTGGAGGAGAGCACCGCCATCTTGGTGAGGTCAAGTTTTGAAGACCAAACCACTTTTTATAACATTTAATAAAGAGCTCTGTTTTTACTTTCAATCACTTCATTATATGAAAAAGAAGAATGGCTTGAAATTGCTTAGTTTTGTTCAGAAATACAAACTTCATGAGTACCCCTAACTTAACTAGTATTAGACTATTTAGATTTTTTCTATGTTCCTTTATTTTATTTTACTTATGTTTTTATTTATTTGTGTGTTATGTTCATTTGTTTTGTCCTGTTTTATGTTTCCTGCCTAGGGACTATGGATGCAAATTAGCATCATTGCTATAATCCAGCATGTTTACGCCTATCATTGTTTGGTAGACGTTCATTAATGTGCACTGTCCCTATTAAATAAAGCTTAGATAATAATTGTTTCTCTTTTCCCCTCTATTCTTTATTTTCTATCTTAATATGTTATGTTTGGCAATGGTGACTGATCTTCGAAGCAATATTGATTAAATTGTTTTTGTTCGTTGTTAACGTTAATGTCATTGTTAATGTATGATACCGCAATTGTCAATAAAGTTTTTAAAAAAACTTAGCGACGTTAACTCATTGGTCGTGGCAACTTACAGCCAATCAAATCGTGTGACGTCATCATTGGTCGAAGGACCCCGAAGGACCCCGAGAACATACGGCAACCCGAGAACATGGTCTTTCCGTTCGGGGAACGCTCAAGATGGCGGAGTGAGAGGAGGTGTTTGAGGCAGGGTCTAATAGAGAAACCAAATTTTGTGTCCAATTAGGAATTGTGGTGAGACCAACTATCCCCAGAAGGGTCAGAAAATCAATATTAAGAAAAAAAATAACAACTAAACGGATAACTTCAAGATTTTTTTTCCCCACATTTTTTTCTCTACTGCTTGTTGAAGAATGGCTAACCCAAGGCAAGCTAACGTTAACGACCATGATTATGACCTCCAAGCTCTTGAAGACAGTTATGAGGAAGAAGAAACAGTGCTAATGGAGCAAGCAGTTGCTGAGGATGTGAATGACCCGATCTGCCTAAACAGTCCAAATCCAAAAAGAATGAAGAAACGAGGAGCCACGAAAAAACAAGATGGCGCTAGTAATGCTAGCCTCGCTCACGCCATGCAGGCCATTCTAACCAGATTTGACGGCCTTGATTCACGTATGGATGAAATCCAAACCGCTCTGAAAAGATTTGACGACTTGGAAAAGAAATTGGAAGGCATAGAGAATCGCATGGATGGGATTGGAAAATCTACAAAAGAGAACAAAGAAAATATTGTGAAGCTGCAAGAACGTGTGGAGCATCTCTCATTAGGAAACAAAGAGTTGAGAGAGAAATGTCTGGAGAGTGAAAGATACAAGAGGAGATGGGACCTGCGGCTGATGGGGGTGCCTGAGAAAGACAACGAAAACACCAGAGAGGTAGTCCTCGGTATCCTCACCCGTGTGGTTCCGATGTCTGTGGAGAAGCTCCGAGACACCGTCGACACCGTTCATCGGCTGGGAAAGAGAGGCGCAGTGAATAACAACATGCCAAGATCCATTATAATCCAGTTTGCAATGCGCACGGTGAGAGACGAAGTTTGGAGAAAATCCAAGGAAGCCAGAGTCTGCAAAGAGATGAAGATCTACTTCAGGGAGGACTTTTCCAAAGAAGATCGGGAAGCAAGAGCCAAACTCTGGCCGATGGTGGAGCAAGCCAGACGGAGTGGGAAGAGAGCCTTTCTGAAGGAGGGATACGCGCTGATTGAAGGGAGGAAAGTGATGCCATGAAGACCAGAGACAGAGTTTAAAGGTCTGTTTTTGTTGAGCTTTAGAATGTTTTAATGTCAAGGTTGATAACAACAAAGTTTATGATTAAAAAAAAAAAAAAAAAAAAAATCTTTATCCATTATCGGGGAAGTTGGTCCATTTATGCTGTTTTATGGTTTTTGGACAGACATTCTGCTTATTCCTGCATCTTCAGGAAATCTCAGCGTTTATTTAGACACCACGTTTTCTGCTCTGTGTTCATGTCTATTTTATTTGTTTCTTTAAATACCAGAGGTTTGAAAAATATTACAAAACGCAAGGCACTCTTTTTATTTTGTAAAGAACTTAAGGCAAATTTAATTTTACTGCAAGAAACCCACTCAGGTCCAGCAGATGAAGTATTTTGGAAACAACAATGGGGAGATACAATCCTTTACTCACACGGCACAAGCCGCTCAGCAGGAGTCATGATTCTGTTTAACAGGTTTTCGGGGAAGTTAATTAGGCATCTTGGAGATAGAGAAGGCCACTGGTTGTTAGCAGCTATCGAAATAAATGAGCAAGTCATTATTGTGATGACTTTATATGGGTACAATAACAAATTACAAAATAAGAGTATGTTGGAAAAACTTGCTAAGGTGTTGGGGGAATGGAAAATTTCTCATGCAACAGATAAAATAATTATTGGAGGAGACTTTAACATTGCTTCAAACTCCTGGCTTGATAGATTACCAGTTAAAAGACAACAACCAGAACATAATGATGTCATCAGAAACTTCTGTTTGTCAACAAACACATTTGGTTACTGGAGATTAAAAAACCCCACGTCTAAAAAATTGACATGGATTAGTGCATCAAACAATAACCAGCGATCCAGAATTGATTATTGGCTTATTTCTCATCCTTTATCTGCAGATGTAGAAAACTGTGAAATAGAACCGTCTCCACTTACTGACCATTGTCTAATCAGCCTTTCCCTAAAACTGTGCAAAAATACACACCCATCTCAGAACACGTGGAAATTTAATAATAAACTTTTAGTGAATGATATATTTATTAAGGAGATCAAATCTCTATGTTTGGAAGTTAAGGGAATGGAAATGACAAACAAAGGGAAGTGGGAATGGTTTAAATTTGAAAGCAAACGTATAGCAGGTGAAATTGGCAAAAATGTTGTAAAAAATAGGAACAGCAAGCAAAAGGAAATAGTCAGAAAGATGAATATTTTATGCAACAAGACTGATCCTTCAGAGGTAGATCTGGCCGAGTTAAACATGCTTCAAAAACAACTTGATGAGATTCATTCAGAAAAAGCAAACGGTGCGTTTATACGATCCAGAGCCAAGTGGATAGAAGAGGGAGAAAAAAACACAACATACTTTTATGGATTAGAAAAATGTAGACAAACAAAAAAACAATTAGGTAAAATAAACAAAAATGGAAGATTCATTGAAGATCCAGAACAAATAAAATCTGAAATGTTTTCATTTTACTCAACTTTATATAGTTCAAATTTTTGTAAAAAAAATTGTGACATATTTTTTACCCAAATTAAACAACACATCCAAAAGATAGAAGACAATAATAGAATTAGTTTAGAAGAAGATGTAGCTATATCAGAAATTGAAATTGCATTGAAAAATATGAGTAATGGTAAATCATCAGGAATAGATGGACTGACTGCAGAATTCTTAAAGTTTTTCTGGCAGGACATTAAAGATTTAATGATTAATGCTTTCAATGACTGTATCCATGAAGGTTGCCTAACTCCATCTATGAAAACTGGACTGATAACCTTACTCCCTAAACCAAATAAAGACTTGACGAAATTAGATAATTGGAGGCCCATCACCCAGCTGTGTAATGATTACAAACTATTGGCACTGGTTTATGCAAACAGGATTAAACTGGTTTTAGACAAAGTAGTGGATAGTTTCAATCTGCCTTTATAAAAGGAAGAAATATACATTATAATGTTAGATTAATTCTGGACATGATGGATTATCAATCTATGTTAGAAACAGAAAGTCTCATTTTGTTTATTGACTATTTCAAAGCCTTTGATTCTGTAGAACATAACTTTTTATTTCAAACGCTGGAACATTTTGGATTTGGAAAAAAATTTTGCTCGATTATAAGAATGTTATATACAGAATTTTACAGTTACATCACTGTTAACTCAGAATTAACACCCAGAATAAATGTAACATGTGGAATAAGGCAAGGATGTCCAATATCACCAAAAATTGTTATTCTATGTACTCAACTCCTAGCATACTTAATTCTACACAACCCTAATTTTCAAGGCATTAAAGTTTTTGATTTTGAGTTCTGCCTTAGCCAGTTTGCAGATGACACCGTATTTTTTCTAAGACAAAAACATGGTAAAGAAAGCCCTACAAATTATTTCCATTTTCTCAAAAGCTTCTGGTCTTCGATTAAACTTACAAAAATGTGAATTACTCCCCCTTTACTCTTGTCTGGAAAAAGACATGTTTTCAATCTCAGTAAAACATGAAGTGAAATATTTAGGAATTAAATGAATTAGAGATGAAAAAGAAAGAGAAGAAAAGAACATAATAGAAAAAATTAACCAAATGCAGAAATCATTCAATCATTGGTTAATTAGAGATTTAACAATTTTTGGAAGAAATCTGTTGTCCAAATCTGAAGGAATTTCAAAATTAATATATCCATGCCAATCTCTCTACATTAACCCAAAGAATGTTAAAAAAAATTAACTCAGTTATTTATAAATTTATTTGGAGAAATAAGACCCATTACATCAGAAAATCTCAACTAACTAAGGAATATAATTTGGGAGGTATAAGGACGACTGATTTTGAATCAATGGTTGGAACCTTTAGAATAAAATGGTTAAAAGATTTTATGGCTAATCCTGACCCAATATGGTTTCATATTCCCAAAAACATCTTCAATAAAGTAGGCGGATTAGATTTTTTGCTGAGATGTGACTTTGAAATTTCTAAACTGCCTATAAAGATTTCGGAGTTTCACAAACAAAGTACTTTTCCACTGGAAAATTATATTTAGTCACAATTTCACCCCTCACTGCGCCACCCTGTGGAACAACAGAGTAATTACCACAAACAGGAAGACAATTTTTCATCAGAATTGGTTTTGATCACAAGATCCTTTTTGTAAGTGATATTCTTGATTCAAATGGAGAAATTCTTCAGTTAAGAGACTTCAAAAGTAAATGTGGTATTGAATGCACAACCAAAGAATTCCAGAAAACCTGCAGAGCAATCCCAATTGCTTTAATACATTTAATAAAAATACAATAGTGTCTTCCTGTGTCCAAATTAAACTACCAAATTTAGTAATAGGAGAAATAAATCTTAGTGAAAAAAATGTGATAGTAAATACCTAAACAAATCCTTTAAAGGTAAATTATATCATGACTTTAATAGAAAAGTGAAATATAAATTAACTGAGACACCTGTCACATCAGGTGCTCAGCTTTGGAAATTCATAAAATGGCCAGTGGTCCCCAAAATTAAAGAAATGCAGTTCAAAATTATAAACAATTATTACCCATCGGCAGAGACATTGAGAAGGAGATTTGGCTTTGAGGTTGATCCGTGTGAATTCTGTCAAGTAGCCCCAGAAACAACCCAACACCTGTTTGTTTCATGTCCAGTGATCCAAAAGTTCTGGCAAGATTTTCATAACTGGCTTAGTCAAAAAATTACCAACATATAATTCACAGAAAAAGATATTGTGTTTTATAACAGTAAGTTGCCAAAAGAGACAACAAATTTAGTGAACATCCTCCTGCTTTGGGGGAAATATCATATCCATAAGAAAAAGTGGAAAAAAGATCGGCCGAACCTCCTGTGTTTTCAAAATGAAGTCAGATTGTATTTATGAAGGTAAAAATGTGTCAAAAAGAACGCACTTGTAAATTTGATTTGTTATCCTCATTGAAATGTATTCACAATTCAAATCCTTTCATTGAGGACATTTGTAAATCTGCTACAGAATGGTTACATATCTAGGGTCCAGATTGTTGATTGCCTTGTATTTTAATTTATGCTGATTTTTTTATATCTTTTATATATGATACTTTGTTGTTTTGTGTCTTTTGTTGTCTTTCTTGTTTTTTTATCTTGTTTTTGGAAAGAGCTATGCCTTGCATCTTTGTGTTTTGTGTCTGCAAGAGTTTTGTAATGATTATATTTCAATTATAAAAAAAAAGGATGCTTTTGTGCTTTTAAAAAAAAATAAATCTGATCTCTAAACTTAAAAAAAAAAAAAACAATCTTAGGGTTAAAAAACATTCAGAATGAAAATTTAGAGGTTAAAAAAATTCAGAATGAAAATGCAAAGGTTAAAAATATTCAGAATGAAAATTCAAAGGTAAAAAAAAATTCAGAATAAAATTTCAAAGTTTAAAAATATTAAGAGTGAAAATTCAAGGGCTAAAAATATTCAGAATCTGATGGAACAGAAAAACTTCCATACTAAAAATCCCTAGAACAAGTTTTCGTTTGTATCTGGTGCTAGAAGTGCTATTTTTTTTTTCAAAGTACAAAATGGTGGCCTTTTTCCAAGGTCAAAGGTTAACAACACTTCTGTGGTGTTTGTAGACTGGAGCTGGCAGCAAGTGTGTGCAATTTTGTGAAAATTTGTTCAAAAAGTGTCATTTTCCCACATTGTGGAAAATCGCCAATCCACAGTGTTCGCCATAAAATGGCTGCTAAGCCATAGGTAGGTCGTGTGGCTGTCCCATGATCATTTCAAATCTTTCTTGGGGTTATCCCCAACATGTGTGTTTTGGTTTCGTAATTGTATTTTGAAATCTTTTTTTTCCGGCCCAATACAAGATTTTCGGCCCATTTAATTTTTTACTGGACCACTTGCAGTGATGTCATTGTCTTCAGGGGGGTGATGTTGACTTTGCGGAAATTCATTTTCAATTTATCCTAGGTGTGTGCATTATTTGCTTAGGGAGCCTTGTCTGCCCTCTATGATGACTCCCTACCCTTGACCTTGACCAGTTTCCACTTGGCCAGAGCAAAGGAGGAGATGATGGTTGGCATCATGAAGGCATGTTTCCAGTGTCTGCGGGGCTCAAGGTCAGTCCTGAGATAGCCTGTGACTAATCAATAACCTGTTTTACCTAATTCGGAATTACAAAATTTGTCTAGAGAAAAGTTATTCTCCTGTATACGATCTCACATGTGGTTTGAGAAAAGATATATCACTAAAACCTGTCACTTATTTAACATGAAAAAGACTCCTCTCCTGCATGAATTCTCATGTGTGCTTTGAGAGCAGACATTTGAATATAGCTTTTATCACATTCTTTACAAGGATAAGGCCTTTCTCCTGTGTGAGTTTGCATGTGTAGTTTAAGGCCAGATACAAAAGCAAAACTTTTATCACATTCTTTACACAAAAAAGCCCTCTCTCCTGTATGAATTCTCATATGTGTTTTGAGACTATATCCAGATTTGAAACTTCTATCACATTCTTTACACACAAAAGGCCTTTCTTCTGTGTGAATCATCATGTGTGCTTTGAGTTCAGACATTTGAATATAGCTTTTATCACATTCTTTACAAGAATAAGGCCTTTCTCCTGTGTGATTTCTCATGTGTATTTTAAGGCCATTTTCAAAAGTAAAATTCGAATTACATTCTTTACACAAAAAAGGCCTCTCCCCTGTATGAATTCTCATATGTGTTTTGAGATTACAATTACGTGTAAAACTTTTTTTACAATCTTTACATGAAAACGGCTTTTCTCCTGTGTGCTTTCTCCTGTGTCTTTCAAGACCAGATACAAAATCAAAACGTGCATCACATTCTTTACACATAAAAGGCTTCTCTTGTGTGTGATTTCTCATGTGTGTTTTGAAATGAGATACATGTCTAAAACTTTTATCACATTCTTTACAAGAAAAAGGCTTTTCTCCTGTATGAATTCTCATGTGCAATTTGAGAATAGATTTACTAATAAAACTTTTATCACATTCTTTACAAGACAAAAGCCCCTCTCCTGTGTGAATTCTCATGTGCATTTTCAGAGTAGGTTTACTAGTAAAAATTTTATTACATTCTTTACAAGGAAAATGCCTCTCTCCTGAGTGAATTATCATGTGCGCTTTGAGACAAGATTTACTAATAAAACTTTTCTCACATTCTTTACAAGAAAACGGCCTCTCTCCTGAGTGAATTTTCATGTGCCTTTTGAGAATATATTTAGCAGTAAAACTTTTATCACATTCTTTACAAGAAAAAGGCCTCTCTCCTGTGTGAGTTATCATGTGCATTTTGAGAATAGATTCACGATTGAAACTTTTATCACATTCTTTACAAGAAAAAGGCCTCTCTCCTTTGTGAGTTATCATGTGCATTTTGAGACAAGATTTACGATTGAAACTTTTATCACATTCTTTACAAGAAAAAGGCCTCTCTCCTGAGTGGATTATCATGTGCGTTTTGAGAATAGATTTACTAACAAAACTTTTCTCACAATCTTTACAAGAAAAAGGCCTCTCTCCTGTGTGAATTCTCTTGTGATTTCTGAATTGAGACAAGCAATGAAAAGATCTGCCACATTCTTCACAAACATAAGGCCTTTCATCAGACTCAGTTATGTGAACAGACACATTGTGTTCAATTCTTGTTCTTTTACCAGCCATTATATAGGAAAGTCTCCTTTGTTTTGAGCATTGTTTGCTTTTCTTAACCAAAGTTGCGTTCTTGAACTTTTTTCTAACATAGTCGGACTGACTTTTTGACATGTGAGAGCTGTCCACATTTTGGACAGGGTGTCTGTCTCTTCTCTTCCTCTGTTCTCTTTTCTTTGGGTCTGTCTCTCCATTTGTAGTTGATAATGATTCTACATGTTGGTTTCCTTCTTCATCCTGACAATCAGTTACATTAAAGATCTGCTGTTCCTTTAAATCTGCTTCAATGTTCTGATTTTCTTCATGAGTAGGGATCTCCATCAAGGTCTCAGTCTCCTGCTTTAGATCAAGATGCTCCTCATCCTGACTGATGCAGTGTTCTTCTTGCTCCTCTTTAATCATTGGAGATTCTGATTCTTCCTGCTCCTCTTTAATCATTGGAGGTTCCGGTTCTTTCTGTTCCTCTTTAATCATTGGAGGTTCTAGTTCTTCCTGCTCCTCTTTAATCATTGGTGGTTCCGGTTCTTCCTGCTCCTCTTTAATCACTGGAGGTTCTGGCTCATCCCGCTCCTCTTTAATCATTGGAGGTTCTGGCTCATCCTGCTCCTCTTTAATCATTGGAGGTTGCGGTTCTTCCTGCTTCTCTTTAATCATTGGAGGCTCCGGTTCTTCCTGCTCCTTTTCAATCTGTAGTGGTTCTGGTTCCTTTAGTTCCTCTTTAGTCTGTGTGAGTTCAGGATTATTTGTTCCATTCTGAAATTCCTCTGCTTGTTGCAGAGATCTTCTTCTTTAGTCACCCAATGCTGGGAAAGGACTGTAGGGACACATACAAAAGAATGAGCACTGTTATAGTTTTTTGTATTGTTATATTAATGGCATATTGCCATATTAATGTTCAATATTACGATGACACGAATGAATAACAAAACAACCAAAAACATCCTTTCCATTTCACTGCATCAGTTTAATATAAACAAGATTTAACATAACTTGAATTATACTCAAAATGACCCTAGTCTACATGAAAGGCGAACATCTAGCATAAGAGTTCAATCCGATTGGTTGACAATGTGAAGGCATCCATCTGATTGGTCAAATGCATGAAGGGATTTATCTCATTCGTTAAATACTTCAAGCTGCCATAAGATTGTTTTAGCACATTTATTGCAATTTTCACCGTCTTTTGCGATATGCATATTGCACAGCTGGATATCACTATAATGATAACTTTGCGATTCATTGTGCAGGCCTACTAAGTACCAAATAAAATTTAAATCACCTCAGTCAGATGTCCTACAGTTTGACATTGAAATCAATCCATCCTACCATTCTTTTTCTGAATCCTCTGAATCCCATTTGGGATCATGGGAATCCTGGAATCTAAAACCATCTACCAGAGATGTGGACTTGAGTCACATGACTTGAGTAATCATTATGATGACTTTAGACTCAACTAGGACTTTAATAGCCGTCACTTTTGACTTGACTCTGACTTAATCCTCCTCACTCGGAAAGACTAGCTATTTTTTTTACCAACGCCCCAAAATGAAAAAGAATGAAAAGTATGTCGACATAGACCCTGATCTCTCCTAGCGTTGGGGGTTTCTCTTTTGGCTCCCAAAAATGTTTTATTACTTCATTCAACTTTTTATCAACAACTATACAAAATATGCACAAAATGAACACGGTACAGTACAGACCAAAGGTTTGGACACACCTTCTCATTCAAAGAGTTTTCTTTATTTTCTTGGATATGAAAATGCTAGATTCAAACTAAAGGCATCAAAACTATGAATTAACACATGTGGAATTATGTATAAAACAAAGAAGTGTGAAACAACTGAAAATATGTCATAATGTGGGTATTTCATAGTAGCTACATTTTGATTTGATTACTGCTTTGCACACTCTTGGCATTCTCTTGATGACCTTCAAGAGGTAGTCACCTGAAATGTTTTTCACTTCAGACTGCCCTGTCAGGTTTAATAAGTGGAATTTCTAGCCTTATAAACGGGGTCATCAGGGACCATCAGTTGTGTTGTGCAGAAGTCAG
Source organism: Oryzias curvinotus (assembly GCA_023969325.1). NCBI lineage: Eukaryota > Metazoa > Chordata > Actinopteri > Beloniformes > Adrianichthyidae > Oryzias > Oryzias curvinotus. Next base: position 6,324,215 of record CM043719.1, read on the forward strand.
GTGGATACACAGCTGATAGTCCTACCGAATAGACTGTTAGAATTTGTATTATGGCAAGAAAAAAGCTGGACCGCAAAGTGAAGGCAAAAGGGCCAACAAGTGCTAAGCATCTCTGGGAACTTCTTCAAGACTTTTGGAAGACCATTACAAAAAATAGCAAAACAACCAAAAACATCATTACTCATTTTATTGCAACAGATTCTAAAATTAAACTCAAAATGACCCTCATTGACGTAGGAGGCAAACATCTAACATAAAAAGGCTCATCTGATTGGTCAACAACGTGAAGGCGTCCATTCAATTGGTCAATTGCACTTATATTATACATATACATATATATACATATATATATATACATATACATATATATCATCAGTGATGAAAGCCAGGCAAGGAAAAAATCCCTGAACTTTTCTTTATCCGATATGGCGGGGGCGGAGCGAAATTTTTGAAAAATACATGGTCTTAGATGCATTCTGTCAGCCAGTTATTCACTTCTTAATCAAGAAACTAAGACTAATTGGAGCATAATGATTTGTCATTCAAACCCCTAGTTCAGGGGTGGTCAACCCTGGTCCTCAAGAGCCTCAATCCTGTCGGTTTTCCAGCTCTCCCTCACCAGCTTGCTGTTGATTAGCTGACTCATGTATATTTCATTTTCATCTGCATCTTTGAGTCTGACTGCAGTGAGTTTTGATCAATGTGGTTGGTTATTCTGCAGTCAGACCAAGAAACTCTACAAGGGGGGTTCTCCTGGTCAATGGGGCACTGATCAAAGAAATAAAAAAGAAGAACAGAAGAACAAGAAGAAAATCCCGGACCAGTTTTAACAAACTACTACAAACGGTACATGCAAACCATTCACAGACTTGACATAAATCGCAATTTCAAACAATGTATAAGACAGGTAGCATGTTTTAATCGCTGCATAAATTCCACCGTAACTAATTGAATTAGAACGGCTGAGAATCAAATTCTGAACAACACAAGTTGTACCCACCTCCAACATTTGTCTTGCGAATGCACGATGAAAATTAATCGCCATATTTGTCTTTTTCTTCCAGCCAAGACCAAGATATCAAGAAGTCCTACCAATGGTGAGAAAGGGCTAACCTACAAGACAGCACTGAAGCACTCATCCTGACAGCTCAGGAACAAGCCCTGAGCACCAGAGCAAAAGAGGCTCAGATCTACCACACCAGACAAGACCCATGGTGTAGGGGATTTGCAAAGAGGTGTCTGAAACAATCCAGCACATAACTGCAGGGTGTAAGATGCTGGCAGGTAAAGCATACATGGAGCGCCACAATCAAGTGGCTGGAATAATATAAAGGAATATATGTGTAGAATATGAACTGGAAACCCCAAGGTCAAAATGGGAAACACCCCCGAAGGTGGTAGAGAATGAAAGGGCAAAGATCCTGTGGGACTTCCAGATCCAGACTGATAGGATGGTAATGGCGAACCAACCAGACATCGTAGTGGTGGATAAAGAACAGAGGAAAGCCGTTGTGGTGGATGTGGCAGTGCCAAGCGATGGGAACATCAGGAAGAAGGAACATGAGAAACTGGAGAAATACCAGGGACTCAGAAGAACTGGAGAAAGCCTGGAAACAGAAGGTGACTGTGGTGCCTGTGGTAATTGGAGCACTCGGGGCAATAACCCCCAAGCTGGAGGAGTGGCTACAACAGATACCTGGAAAGACCTCGACCTCTCTGTCCAGAAAAGCGCAGTGCTAGGAACAGCTAAGATACTGCGCAGAAGCCTCAACTTTATAAAACATAAATTAATTGATTCAATTGGTAACAGTTAATTGAGTTACATTTATTCAACCTACTTTCTTATGTCTATCCAACTTAATTGTTTGTACAACTCGACTTGACGTACTTATAAAACTTAATGTCATACTTCTCCAATTCAATTAAATGTTTTTCCCTCTTAACGTATTGTACTTCTTCAACTCTCATATGTCTAAGGTTTAAGCCGCAGATATTCTAATTTTTATATTGTTAAAAAAATGTCACAGTGTGGATTTACAATATGAAGAATGTATTCAGTTATGACCCTGGTTCTAATGTCAGTTCTTGCAATCTTATTGTACTAGGGGTGCTAAATACACTCATCACCCTCTCCTTCCCTCTCACTCATGGTGCAGAAAGAATTAAACAAATCCACCCAGACAAGCAAAGGGAATTGTATCCCACAATTCCTTGTGCCAAACTAACAGCAGCATCAAAGTTACACCTACTTAATTGAAATAATTTGAAAGAAAGTAAAACAACTGTGTTTGATAACTTCATCTTATTTTTAGGTTAACTAAACTAAAAAAAAAAAAAGATTTATCTTAACTGAAGCAAATAATTAAGTTAGATCAATGTAAAAAAGTTGATCTTTCCAACATCCATACATGGTCTAATCACCCTCTGATAGTGGAAAAGGTTATATCTGAGCTTCTTCATCCACTAAATCATCTTCAAATGGACATGCCATGCTCTTTCACCTCTCTGAAAACAAACTAACCTTTAACTAAACCTGCTCCAAACCAGGTTATGTTCAGCGCATGAGTTGCTATGGCAACTTGACATGCCCTAAAACATACCTCTGTTTTTGGAACCGAAAGCTGAGGTTATCCGCTTCCTTAGCCTCAAACTTACCGTGGTAACTCACATAACCTGCTTTTTGGAATACCTCCCTGATGCAGTGACATGCGGTGAGGTCAGTGACTGGTGAGGCACTCAATCCTCTGGAGTCAGATTTACAGTGAAAGAACTAAATATTTCATCATTCATCCCACAGCAGCTAACAGCTTATAAAATACACACAAGAACATATTTGTCCTACAGAGAATATTTCTTTTATAGATCGATAGAACACTCTTCTTGTGCATAAATTATTCATATATACTGTAAACAAATGAAAGTATACAGATGTGTTCAGCACACATGAACTATTTCTGGTAATTTTCCAACTTTAAATTCTGGTGCTTATCAAATATTGTCTGTCATAAATGATTTTACTTACATTTTTTCCACTTGCTCCCAAGTTATTATTAAAAAACAAACATTGAAAAACGTGTTTGGCCTTACTTTTTCAGCCCAAGTATCAATCCTTCTCCACAAAAATCTCTATTATCTGTTTCCAAGCGTTCGTTATTTTACTTTAGTTTATATGACTTTCTCCTTCTCAGTGGAGAAATATGCCTTGGTCTTTTTCTACGGCATCAGTTTAGCTACAAAGCAGCTGTCAGCCCACGTCTGTCCCCTGGTGGTGAGGCATGCGTTTTCTGTGGACGTACAGCAGCGTTTTCACGGCACGTCTATGTTAACATTAAGTCCTACCGTCAGAAGTGAGGCACAGCGCTCCCGAGCCTCACCCGGAGATTCAGCTCCGTCTGTGATCGCGCAACACTCAAATTCGGCGATTTTAACCGAAAACGTGTTGATTTGACTGAAAATGTATATTTAAAACAGATAAGTGGAAATAACATTTACTTAATTTACCTTTTTCTATTTTAACAGAATTATGGCAGGTGAGGCAGAGCCTCACCTGCCATAATTCTGTTAAACCTGAATCTGTTAAACCTGACCGCACATCACTGCTCTGATGTGCCTGTACCTGTTTGATTGTGGATTTATGATCCTGCAGACTCTACATTCTATATTATCAACGAAAGAGTAGAGGTTCCAGGTTTTACTTTCTTTTCAATGTCACTCATTTTCTTTACGTTTTTGTGTTGACGTTCCCTGTTGTTGTCCCTGGCTGTCACTCCGTTACACTTGGATCATATGCTGCAGGTTGTGTAACAATCCCCTCACCCCTAGTCGCTCATGTATGCATCTACCACTCAAAAAGTGAGAGGGTGAATTAACGTATGAAAAAAAAAAAAAAAACCCAGCTCCGAGTAAGGAGCCAGCTCTGGGTGTTCACTCAATAGAGACGATTTTCTATAAATCCTTTCTACCAATGAAATTTACCTACCAGCAATCATTGTGGTACCTATTTAATCTTGTGGTTCCTATTCTGATTTTTTCCTTTTTTAGATTGCATTTAAATATATGATTTATGCAACTAATGCACCCATGTCAACTAATCTCTGAACTTTTAGGCTAGCTTGTAATTTGTTTTCACACCGCCCCACAACTCTGCGACAGATCTGTGTCTACAGTGCCTCTCTGTTTGCGTGGTGAAGGTTTCAAAATCTGTAAGGTGAACGCTGCACGGAATTTGAATTAAACCTTGGTGGAGCAGCCTAAATTCACATTTTGAACCTTACTAATGGATTTTGAAACGTTCACCGCACAGACAGAGAGGCATTATAGGCACTGGTCTGCTGTAGCTCTTCTGGATTGTTTCTGTTTATATTCTACACTAACTGATGCCACTTCCCCATAAAGCTCATCAACAAGAGCCGCACACATTTCTTATACTTTCCACCTCCACACACCACCACCGGGTGGACAACCTACCACACATTACAACCCGTGAAACTGTCCTAACCCTTGTGACTCTTTCCCACCCCCGTAAATCGTTTTTATCCCCCATGAATCTGTCCTAGTCCCCAAAAAATCTTTCCTATACCACACACACACACCCTGTGAATCTATCCTACCTTGCTGTGTTTACGACCTAACATGAAAACAGGGCATTCGTTCATATACAGTAGGTAGATTTATATGATATGGTAGGACATTTGGATAGCTATATCTATTATGTTGTGCTCCAGGTAGAAATATCTCACAAGGTAGGACAGATGTTTAGAACACTGGATCAAAAAGTCATTGCATTTGCGACTGACACAACACTAATCTCTCTGTCAGTGTGTATGTGTGCAAATATGGAACCGTTTCTGTAGCACAATTAAAAATAAAAGTCAAAACCAGAAATGCTTTTTCCTTTTAAAAATGAAGTTGCAGTTTTGACTCAAAAAATTAAAATGAAAAAGCAATCCGCCAAAATGCTTTTCCATTTTCTTCTTCAACACTGCTTATTCTGTCACTTAATTAAAATGATAATGAGAATGGTATTTTCATTTTCAAAAAGTTATCTGGTAAATGTGTAGCAAAATTCATTTAGAAATGTCTAATTTGACAATTAAAATGTATTAACAGAAATGCTTTTTCATTTTCAAAATGTAACTGCATCAAATGACTCAAAATTAAAAGGACAAATAAAATACATCCTTTATTTTGTTCTAGCAACACAAATTCTCATGATGGTTTCTCAGATCATGGCAGCATTTCCGCCTTCGGCGAGCGGGAGCTTCGCGCTCCGCTATGCGAAGACAGCTGCCGGTCTGAAGCAAAAAAGCTTGACTGAAAAAGGACCGCAGAAGGCGGACATACTGCTATGTAGTCCTGAGAAGCAGTGTAAAATCATCAGAAGTTCACAACCAACACAAAGCCCTCTCCTCTGCCGCTAACACAAAGCTCCACTGCTCCTAGTCTGTCTGTCTCTCTAAGCAGCTGGACACACACCAACATCGTCGCCCCACCTCCCCTCTGGAAATGCTTTTTCGAGTTGAATATTGTGACAATGTTCGCAGGGTAGATGTTAAAATGAAAATGCAATCCCCTCTTTCCACTTTCCTTTAATAATGACACAGAATAAGCTGTTTTTAAGTATAAAATGAAAAAGCATTTTGAAGCATTGCTTTTTCATTTTAATTTTGAGTCATTTGATGCAGCTTCATTTTGAAAATGAAAAAGCATTTCTGTTAATCCATTTTATTTGTCAAAAGACATTTCTGAATGAATTTTGCTACACATTTACTAGAGAACCTTTTGAAAATAAAAAATACCATTTTCATTATCATTTTAATTAAGTGACAGAATAAGCAGCGTCGAAAAAGAAATGAAAATGCATTTTGGTGGATTGCTTTTTCATTTTAATAATAGTAATAATGGGTTAGATTTATCTGCGCTTTTCATTCAATCCTCATTCATACTTGGTGATGGTCACTACTGCCTTGGGGCAGACTGACAGAGGCGTGGCTGCCAGTTTGCACCTCTGACCATCACCGGGATCATTCATGCACCAGTGGAGCCACACTGGAGGCAAGGAGGGTGAAGTGTCTTGCCCAAGGACACAACGACAGTTGATTGGGGGGAGCGGGGATCGAACCGCCGACCCTCCGATGATTGGACGACCTGCTCAACCGCCTGAGCCACTGCCGTCCTATTTTCAACTTCAACAGAAAAAGCACTGACCACATGGATTAAAATTAAAATCTATGATTTTTCTCAGAAACTCAATTTTCAAAATATTTTCCAAAGAAGCTTTGTTGTTATTTCACATTGTTGTTTTTCACAATGACTTATTTATTTCATGATAAGGTTTTTTCTTAGCAGAATGAGTCTGTCAATCAGTGAAAGTGGGTGGGATCTAAACACACATTGGCTGATCACTTGCAATCGACTCGTATTCCTAGATACCCGTTCTGTGGTGTGCCAGTTAGAAAGACAGTGAGGTGACGCAAGTGAGGCAGAGCCTCACCTGTCATAATCATGATAAAATCGAAAAAGATAAATTAAGTAAATATTGTTTTCCACTGATCTGTATTAAATATGTATTTTCACTCAAATCAACACGTTTTCCACAGTTTCTGAGGATAAAATCGCCGAATTTGAGTGTTGCACAATCACAGACGGAGCAGAAACTCCGGGTGAGGCTCTGGAGCGCTGTGGCTCATGTCTGACGGTAGGACTCAATGTTAACAGAGACATGTGGTGGAAACACTGCTATAGGCCTGCAGAAAGCGCTTCACGTGAGGCATGCCTCACCAGCAGGGGGCAGACGTGAGCTGACAGCTGCTTTGTAGCTACACTGCTGCCGTAGAAAAAGACTAGGAACGTCTTTCTCCATTGAGAGGGAGAAACTCATATAAACTAAAGGAAAATAACGAACGCTTGGAAACAGATCATAGAACTTTTTGTGGAGAAGGATCAACACATGGACTCAAAAAGTAAGGCCAAACATGTTTTTCAATTTTTTTTTTATAACATTGAAGTAAGTTGGTAAAAATGTAAGTAAAATCATTTATTTTATTTTTATGATCTTTTTTACAAAAAACATTTAGTAACACTGATTAAGCACCAGAATTTGAAGTTGGAAAAATACCCGAAATAGTTACTGAGGCTCAAATGTGTGCTGAACACATCTGTATACTTTCATTTGATTACAGTATATATGAATAATTTATACACAATAAGAGTATTCTATCCATGTCTGTAAAATAAATATTCTCTGTGGGACAAATATTTTCTTGTGGGTATTTTATAAGCTGTTGTGGCTGCTGTTGGATAAATGGTGAAATATTCATTCATTTAATTGTAAATCTGACTACAGAGGAGACTGTGCGTCACCAGCCATTGACCTCACCGCACGTCACTGCAGAAAGATGACATATTCTAGCGACATCTGCACGGCTTTGCCGACATTAGAGGATCAAACAGAGACAAACCTGCCTGCTCGGGTCTCCTGAACCTTATGATATTTTTTTTTTCTTGTTGGAGACAATAATTATAAATCAGGTCCTCTGGTTTTATTTATTCCTCTCGGGTAAACGCGGTATGGCAAGCCTTCAAACTCGGTCAGAGAGAGATGGAAAAACCGCTGAAGCAACCGTCATCAAGGGAGCTGAAGCTGGGACTCTCTCTGGGAGAATCTCTGGGATGAACTCAAACATGGAAACAGGATTATCATGAAGAAATCTTCTAAATAAATACACCTGATCTCTTAACATTCTCTGTGTCTTCCATGCATTGCAAATGACAAACACAGACACCGCTCCATGTAGCGACCAGGCTAAAAACATAAGCTGGTAGCTCCTCCCACACACAGCCTGGTGCGTTCAAGGAGCTCCAGTACATAGAAGCTTAGCGGAAATCCAACAGCCTCCCAGCCTAACTTAGACCACTACTATATGTTCATGAGAAAACAAAAACTGACGAACTGACCCTAAAACCGGCAAATTATACCTATCCGCCCAAAGCCAATTTTACACGCAAATTTAGAACCAAAACCATCCAGTTTCTGGCAATACTGGGGATGTGTTGGTGCATACTCCCACCTAATGTTGAGGGGTGGGCATTGCGCCGTCAGTTTCGCTGAAGCATCTTCAATCGATGTAGTCAGGGTGCTGCTGCTTATGTCTGAGTGAAGGAGTAGCCAATCACAAAAGTGTCTCTGCCTTGTCTGGTTTGATAGACAGATACTCATTCTGCTGAAAAAAGCTGATTATGAAATAAATAAATTATTGTGAAAAACAGCAATGTGAAATAAAAAACAAAGCTACTTCAGAAAATATTGATTTTGAAATCAGAGTTTCTGGAAAGAAAACCCATAGAATTATAATAATATTAAACATGATTAAAATTAACATTTTAAAAGGCTGTTTTAAAATAATGAACAGGTTTTTAAAGCAAAATGAAAAATATTTTATATTATAATGGCTAATTTAAGATATGTGTGCAGGTTAGAGCCCTGCGCGGGACTATTTTCTGCATCCCGCTCCCGCTCGCCGAATTTCTGACCAATCCCGCCCGCTCCCACAACGTATACGTTACACTCCCGCCCGCACCCGCAAAACTCAGAGAATTTATTCCCGCACTGTAATAGAGATGCATTGATTTTGTATCGTCTCCCGTCCCGCAGGAAAAAAAAACATGTATTTGTATTGATATTAAAGAGATTCATGTCCCTCCTCCAGCCTCATTTTTCCATGCATTCCTCTTTTGTGTAATGTGCAACTTACTTATTAAATAGATTTTCACTAATCCTGTTTGGTTAAAAGTGTACGTGTGTCCGCGCGCAGACAGACGGCCTGAAGCGCTGACCCAGCTGATAAAGCTGCAGGTCAAAGTCATTTGAATTAATGGAGGAGAAAAAGCATTGTAATGGTTCAACAGAGCTGAAAATCTATGAATTAATTTTTTCCTAACGGAAAAATACTTTTTTTTTTTAGCTTCAGCCTTTTCCAGTTTTTGCTGTTTTGCGCCTCAGTGGGGCTTCAGCACGCAGATCTGAACACCAGGCGTGTCTCACGATGAAACTTGTTTGTGGTTCTTCACTGCTTCATCCATTAACATCATGTCTCTGCCTGGAAACCTGCTCCTTCCTTATCCCGTCAGTGTTGCCAGATAGAGTAACAGCTCTTTCATCCGTGTGCTGCGCTATAGAGCGCCCTGACTATCATGTCAACCTATGATGACCGTATTTTGCGCTCTGTGTTGCACACTTTAAGTCAGCAGCAGACCACTGAACATTTGTGCGTTTATTTACGGGTTCTTTCCAGTACAGCAGCGTACGTAGGCTCATACAGGTGGGTGTTTTCTAGGAAAACCGAACTCTCAGTGTTCATCTCTCTTCTCTTCCCTCTTTTTCATGCTGCTATGCGCGCTCCCGCATGACGTCAGTCTTGCTCGACAGCGCTCGTTCCACCTGCTGGCCATTTACAGTACTACACGATTTGTAATGAACCCACAACACTTCAAACAGTTTTAAAATTAAACTTATTTTCACTGTCCCTACATCTGTGTAGAATACACTAGGAGCGCAAGGAAAAGCAACTCTCAGCTACAGAGGATGTGAACAGGTGAACAGGTAGAGAGGAAAAGCAGGAAGAGAGGCGGGGGAGGGGCTTTCCCTTCAAATTCTGTCAGAGAGATGGAAACACGGGCGTCAGATTCAGACGCAGCTTTCACTGCGGGAGTTGAAGCAGAGACTTTCTCTGGGATGATTTTATAAACTCAAACATGGAAACATGATTACCAAGTAGAACTCTTCAAAATAATAAACTGGATATCTCCACATTCTTCGTGTCTAGCATGCATTGATGCACGCATCGCTCCATGCAGGGATCAGACCATAACTTTAGCTCGTAGCTCCGCCCACACGCGACCGCGGTATCAGGCTTTAAAGAGCATAATTTCTAAGAGGCGGGGTGGGGCGTTGCACACCCCCAACAACAGGTTTGATGACAGTGGCCATTAGGCGTCTCTACCTGGTGCGTTCACGGAGCTTATATAAGAATCCAACAGCCGCACAGCCTAACGTAGTCCGCGCTAATAAATATTCATGAGACATTCATGGCAACACTGATCCCGCTGGGTTTGTTTATTGCCGCCCGCTCCCACCCGCAGCACAATTCAAACCGCCCAATCCCGCGAGATTTGGGTTGGGTCCCGCTGGACCCGGCGGGACCCAATCCCAATGCAGCCCTCTAGTGCATGTTTCTCACAATTTCATGATGTTTTTACATTTATGAGAGATTTATTGGTTGGTTATGTTCCGGCGATCATCACGGGGAATGTCTCTCTGGCAAACAAGATGGATGAGCTGGCAGCTACGATCAACACACAGGGGGAATACTGGGAGAGCAGTGTACTGTGTTTCACTGAGACGTGGTTCCATCCACATCTTTCGAACCAGAGTGTCACTTTACCATTTCCCGGCTACAGGAACAGCAACCAAATCCATTTGTAGTTATCACTGGGGACTTTAACCATGTTAACTTGGACGTGTTTCTTACTGAATTTACACAGTATGTGGACTGGCCCATATTCCTTTTGGACAGAGGCATTCTCCTGATCAAAGGAACATACTTAGAGAGCAGAACAGGTGAAGAAATGGACTCAAGAGGCTGAGGAGACCCTGCTCCATGGTGAGGACATCAACAGCACGACTGACTGTATCACTGAATGCTTTAAATTCTGTGAGAACACCATCATGTCCTCGAGGACTGTCTGCTGTTACCACAACAACAAGCCGTGGATCACAAGTGACCTGAAGATCCTGCTGAATGAGAAGAAAAGGGCCTTCAGGTCGGGAGACAAGGAGTGGCTGAGGAGGGTGCAGCGCCAGACAAGTTGAGGGAATGTAAGTTAAGCTGGAGGCAAAACTCCAGCAAAGCTGCATGAGAGGGGTGTGGTCTGGGATGAAGAAGATCACCGGATGTGGGGGGGAGAAGCAGATTGTGTGAGGGCAACAAAGGAGCTACTGACCTGAACAACTTTTTCAATAGATTTAGCTCTCCTACTGCCCAGGTCTACTCCAGCCCTCCCCCAACATCTTTACAATCCCCCACCCCTTCTTATGCAACCCCCCTCTTCCTCATCTTCCTTTTGTCAACCTGACCCGACTGAAGCCATCCCCCACCTTGCTCCTACCCAGCCCCCCTCAGTAGCCACTGTTACCTGAGCAAAATATCTTGATCAGATCAATGGTCGGATTAGAATCCAACCGTGTAAATGGGCCCAGAAAAACTTTTTCCGATTATAACAAACGTTCACATGGTCAAACTTTCGGTCGGAATACATTTTTTGGGCCTGCCAGGTGTGTTGAAAATACTGGAAGAAGAAATGAGTCCCGCTGTAAATTTACGAGATTTTTTCTCCTAACTTTACGACTTAAAAGTTGCAATTAATTTTTTTTATTTTTTTTAAATTGGCCCTAAAACTCTGTCGTGTACTATGTGTATGTATGTATACTATGTGTGTAAATATAAAATGACTACAGAAGGACAGTTTCCCACTTCAAGATGGCAGACCAAAATCCTACAACAGAAGCCACCATTGCTCCACTAGAACCTGGATCTGAATGTTCTGGAAGATGAAGGGCTTCTCTCCTGTGTAGAAGGTCACATACCTATGTGGTAGAGTTGAAGCTGTGGTTTCCAGATGACATCCAGCAGTCTGCGCTGACGACAGAGCTCCTCCTCGTTCTGGACGATGGTTCCTTCACAGAGTCTGCAGATTTCTTCAGCAGCAGCAGCTAGTTGCTCGCTGATCAACTCTCTCAGAGACTGAAGGGAAGACAAGGAAGACTTCAGCTCCAACTTCCACAAACACCTCTGTCCTCTTCACTGCAGCTCAGATCATCTGATAGTCTCACAATCACAGCAATCCACGTTGTCTTTACGTCAAGGACGCCAAAGACCTGATGTGCAATAGGGGAAGAAAAATCAAACAAGAGTCTGCATGAAGTTTCAAATCTTTTGCAAAAGGGAGAGCAGGGGGCGTCCAGACAGAAAAGAAGCGCTCCGCTTCTGCCCTGATCAGCTCTTAGTAGCTTTTACAACCCAAACTGTGTAAATCAAGTCATGGCACACAATGGCTCTGTGTCTGTTCGTACAGGCATGAGATCAAGAGACCAGACGTTCCTGCTACAAAGGACAGTCAGGTCCGCGTCCGTTCAGCACATGATTGAAAAAATAAACAAAACAGATACTACAGGTTTCAGCACTTCCATGTCCTTAAATGGCGATTTATGCCGGTTCCGCTTGTTAGTTTGCAGTAAAGCAGAGTCGTTACAACACACATGTAACGAAAAAGTTGTTCGAAAAAGATGATGTTCGAAAAAGAACAAGCATACAAAGTATAATAAAATATGTAATCATTTCACAACATTCAACACGTATTCACTCATTTACGACACTTTGGCAGAAGATAATTGTTCTGAATCGAACCATGTATCGCTACATCTCTTTACAAACCTCACAACTGTCCGGACAAAACACCACCGTCCCCGGAATGTAAGCACGCTGATAGCCTACACGCAACGCTGCTAACATGCTAGCGCCTCGTGCAGTTTACTTCCGTGTCGCAGTAAGATCATCACATAAAAAACCTCAAAGTTAAAACTTAATAATTTAAAAATGCTAAAAATAAAAGAAATAACAGTTAGTCAAGAAATAGCAACATTGATGAAAAAAGAAATCCAAAATAAATCGGGATTTTACTCTTGCAAGATGTGAGACCGGCAATGACGTCATTAAACACAACCTGTTGCAAAAACAATTACTTCAATGAAATTGTTGTGAATACGTGAACAACAACAATACAGTGTGCAAAAAAAAAAAAACGTTTTTTTTTGCCCTAAAACGGGAGGAGGAGTTTTTTTTTTTAAATTTCTTTAAAATAAATTTTTTCTGGTGTGAAATTCTTATCATGACCCGGAAGTAAAAAGCGCGAGGTGGGCTGGCAGCGTGGGCTTTTTATTTATTTATTTATTTATTTATTTATTTATTTATTTATTTATTTATTTATTTATTTATTGAACTTTTCAAAGACAAAATACAAACTTCAGCAGAGGATGAACACACTACGAAATACACACTCACTAGGGGGGATATATAACACTCTCAGATGTCATCACCATACAGTGTTAAAACTTAAAACACTTAAACACAAGAATAAAATGAGAGAAAAAAAAGAAATCAGGAGCCACTTGGACAGAAACTAGAATAACAGCCACAAGAAAATTTGTTTATATATTATTTTAGCACCTACCGAGGATTGTTATCTTTTCTGTGAGACATAATTTAAATGTGTTAATAAAGCCTGGGAAGGAGGGCTTGGTACCTCTCCACTTGCAACAGTGGAAATTATATTTTCCTAAAAGTAAAATTATATTAATGATATTTGAGAAAGAATCATCTAGATTTTCCATAAACTGTAGTATGTCAGAAATACTAAAAGGGGGAAAGTTCTTTTTCTAAACTAATCCAATTCCTTATATGAGTCTAGAAATCCTCTGAGTGATTGCATGAAAAAAAAATGTTCCAACGTTTCCTCATTTGAGTTACAAAAAGTGCAAGACTCCAAATCAAATTTAAATCTGCTTTGAAGAAAATCAGAGACAGGATAGTATTTATTAATTATTTTGAAATGAGTTTCTTTAATTTTGGGCAGAACATGCCATCTAATGTACTTTGAGTGTGTTTATACTAACAAGGATTGGCTGTTGGAATAAGAGAATGATTTAAAAGAGGCTGGATTATGGACTTGATACATTTTTTCTTTCATACAGTTGTTCAAAAATAGTTATTTAGTTTGAGATCTAACATGTTACATCCATTTATCTGTAATTTTGGTAATGAGAGAATTACTCTGAGAAGCTAACCCTTGTGCTATCTTGGATGACCCCACCCTTACTTTGACATATTCTCCCTACCATGACAAAGGTGGATAAAGGTGGAAAAATTGCATGTAATCCATTGAACCAGTGAAGATCACAAAAAATTGAAAAAAAAAAAAAGTTCAGAGCACTGTCTAGTGAATCTAGATGACCCAACTCCCAATGGTAAAGTGCCTAGGATAGCACAAGGGTTAATACAGTGTTCTTTATTAGTTAGCTTGTGTTTTGAGGATGGTGTTGGTACCAAAACTGGTTGGCCTGGAACTTCCGGTCGGGGTCCTCAGATTAATGCTGACTTCACATTATGTGATTGGCTGTACATTGGTCTGATGACGTGGCAGATAGTGATTGGTCTGGAGAAATTACGATATTACCATAGAAGAAAATATTAAGAAGTTTGTTGTAAACAAACAGTACTCCGACATAAAGCGAGATTGTCTTCTAAACGTGCCTTTATTATTGTTATGATTAATATTAAATGTATTTTCTCTTGTAGTTTTTTTAATCTGTGCACCCAGTGCTTTATTGTTGGCAGAACGCTCCCAGAAGAACGACATTTATCTGTGCTAACAACATTTTCAGCCACGGCTGCACTTAAAGTGACACGTTCTGCTTGTTTTGTTTTTGGTTTTCTCTCTGTGATCTTGTGCAGATGGGTATTCCAGGAAGCATGTTTAAACTACCCTGAGTTTAACATTGAACTCTGGCTTAAATGCGCCTGAACTCGGGGTAGGTCGGTTCCAAAAAACCGGATATGAGTTAGCGTAATTACGCTCGACTTGGTAACTCTGGGTTAACGCACGTGCACAGCAGGTACATAAAGACACTCTCAATAGATCGCCGATTTCTGGAGTCACCATGGAAACACATGGTGAAAAAAAAGAAAATGCTACACTTCAGTGAGACGGAGTCTGAGATTTTAATGACGGTGTATGAAGATTATACGCCCATCAAAAAAGTAACACGGCTGCATCATCAAAAGAAAGAGTTTCTGCTTAGAGAAAAATAACAGACAAAGTAAACGCACGAGTTTCTGATCTTGTTTCCATTTTCCTTGTGACGCATAAATATATAACTTATCCAATTTTGCCAACTTAAAAGAATTACTTCTATTGGTAACAAATAATTGAGTTAAATTTATTTATGTATTCTGTAAGACTCGGGCCAAGTCCCTTCCCTCACACCATCCCTATGATTGCTCCGTGGACCTGCTCCTAGGAACTCAACCACCCAAAGATCATCTGTATCCCTTGAGTCCTCCAGAGCATGCAGCGATGGACCAATATCTTCAGGAGAGCCTACAGGCAGGAATCATTCGCCCTTCCTCCTCCCCAGCAGGAGCAGGTTTTTTCTTCATTGGCAAACGTGATGGTGGTTTGCGTCCCTGCATCGACTACAGAGGACTAAACAGCATCACAGTTCGCAATACTTACCCTCTACCCCTGCTAAGTACTGATTTTGATTTATTGAAGGGGGCTAACATCTTCATAAAGCTGGATCTCCGCAGTGCCTACCACTTGGTGCGGCTACGAGAGGGGGATGAGTGGAAAACAGCCTTCAACACTCCCAGTGGACAGTTTGAATACTTGGTTGTGCCCTTTGGGCTAACTAATGCCCCAGCTGTCTTTCAGTGTCTCATAAATGATGTTCCAGGGGATATTAACAATAAGTTTGTTTTTGTTTACCTCGATGACATTCTGATCTTCTCCCCAGACTCTGAGACTCATGTACAGCATGTGAGAGCAGTTCTTCAGCGGCTTCTGGAGAATCAGCTCTACTGCAAGGCCGAGAAATGTGAGTTTCACATCACCAAGACAATATTTTTCGGTCATGTGATATCTCCAGGTTCCGTTCATATGGACACTACCAAGGTCAAAGCTGTCTTGGAGTGGCCCGAACCAAAAGGAAGGAAACAGCTCCAACGCTTCCTTGGTTTTGCAAATTTCTATAGATGCTTCATCAGGAACTTTAGTGCCATTGCTGCCCCACTCCACAAACTAACGTCACAAAAGGTACGCTTCCTGTGAGATAATGATGCCAGCAAAGCATTTTCAGAGCTCAAACGACATGTCTCTGTGGCTCCCATTCTGGTGCAGCCTGACACCACCAATCAGTTTATTGTGGAGGTGGATGCGTCTGACACAGGAGTGGGTGCGGTGTTGTCCCAGAGGGTATCTGATAGTAAGTTGCACCCCTGCGCGTATTTCTCCTGCAACCTCATTCCTGCAGAGAGAAACTACGACATAGGGAACAGGGAGCTCCTCAATGTTAAATTAGCTCTTGAAGAGTGGCGTCATTGGTTGGAGGGAGCTGAACACCCATTTCTTGTGTGGACAGATCACAAGAACCTGGAATATATAAGAACTGCCAGGAGACTTAACTCTCGCCAGGCTCGATGGGCTTTGTTTTTTGACCGTTTCAGGTTTTCCCTGTCCTATCGGCCAGGAAGCAAGAATGCCAAACCGGATGCTTTGTCCCAGCAGCACCAGAGGGATAGCGACTCTATGGTTTCAGATAAGGAGTGTACCATCCTTCCTCAAAACATGGTGCTGGCTACAACAAGGTGGGCCATAGAGCGGAAGGTTAAAGCCTCGGTGTCTGATGACTCCGTAGTTCCATCTGGTTGCCCAACCCATTGTTTGTTTGTTCCCTCGAGTCTCCGTTCACAAGTTCTAAAATGGGGACATTGCTCTCGTTTGGCCTGCCATCCTGGTGTAACTCGAACAATTTTCTTAGTTGGACAGCGATTCTGGTGGCCCACGATGACCTCTGACATTAGAGCATTTGTTTCTTCGTGCCCTGCATGCGCTAGTGCCAAGGTGCCCCAAAGACCTCCTGCCGGCCTCCTACAGCCTCTCCCAGTGCCCTCCAGGCCATGGTCCCATATCGCCGTAGATTTTATCACAGGTTTCCCAAACTCCAGAGGTTTTTCTGCAATTTTGACTATTATTGACAGGTTCCCTAAGTTGGCCCATGCAGTCCCTCTTCAAAAAATACCCACTGCCAAAGAATTGGCAGAAGTGATGTCTAGAAACGTGTTTCGACTGCATGGTCTCCCTGTTAATATTGTTTCAGATAGAGGACCCCAGTTCGTGGCAGAGTTCTGGAGGGAGTTCTACAAGCTGTTGGGGATCACTCTTAGTTTGAGTTCAGGATTCCATCCACAAACCAATGGCCAGGTGGCGCGTTATAATCAAGATCTGGAGACCACCCTGCGTGCCATGTGTGCCAAGAGCCCTGGCACATGGGCCAGGAAGCTTCCATGGGCTGAGTATGCTCACAACTCCTTAGTCAACAACTCTGGCTTCTCCCCGTTCCAGGCAGCCTATGGATATCAACCCGCGCTTTTCCCACATCAGGAAAAACTGGCATCTACATCTGGTCCGGTTGCCTTTGTGAGATGCTGCCAACATACTTGGAGGAGGTTTAGAGCCAGTTTGCTGAGGAACCAGGAGCGGTTCACTGCTGTGGCCAACCGTCGCAGGTCCGCAGCACCTGAGTACAAGGTGGGAGATAAAGTGTGGCTTTCCTCCTCAGACATACCCCTGAAAGGAGGCTCCAGAAGCCTGCATCCCCGGTACCTTGGACCTTTCACCATCACAAAGGTCGTCAATCCAGTAGCCATGAGGTTTGACCTTCCGTCGACCTTGAAGGTCCATCCGGTAGTCCATGTCAGCAAGTTGAAGCCATTGAGGGAGAGCTCTCTTCAGACCACTGATTTGGAACCACGTCACGTAGATGGTGGTCCTGTCTATTCGATCAACCAGCTTCTTGGCTCCCGAAGAAGGGGGCGGGGCATTCAATACCTGGTTGACTGGGTGGGTTACGGACCTGAGCACCGTCAGTGGGTACCTGAGAGAGATATACTGGACGAGAACGTCATCGCCCAGTTTCATCGGGACAATCCCACCCAGCCTTGCCGTCCGTCTGGTAGCCGGACGTTGCGGGAGGGGTTATGACACGGTTTGCTTGTTTTGTTTTTAGTTTTCACTCTGTGATCTTGTGCAGGTCTGCTGTGGCTTCTTCCTCTGGCTCCGCCCACTTACCTGTGCTTCCTGCTGGAGTCCACAGCTGGACCTTGTTAGTTCATTAGGTTTTCTGTCTATTTAAGCCACCTTGTTTTGTATCTGTTTGTTGGAGCGTTTTGTGTGTTACACCTTGGTTTAGGTCTACTGTTATTAAACAGTCTTCAAACTTGGCCTTTGTATCAAGTATTACTCTGCATTTGGGTTCTTGAGCTGTAAACCGTAACAATTGGAGGGCCCAATCAACTTGAACAGACAGGGAATTGTAGGGATGGGAATAGAAGCCCCATGAAGCCTCATTGGGGTTCTTGTAATTGTGCCGGAAAAATGAACCACCCATTCAGGGCTTCGAAACCACACCGAATAGCGGCATCTGGTGGCGGACTGGATGTATATCGACATGTATTTCAATTAAGCTCCTTGTAACACTTCAATGTGGAAATGATGATGATGAAAAAAAACGTAAAACAAAACAATGTTGTTAATTATTATTAAAAAGAACAACGTAAAACAACACATGTAGGAAACATCACATGAAGAAAAAAAAAACGCAATGCAAAAAAAAAGTTTTTGTACAAAGCTGGTTTCGAACTTAGGACCTCTGGAAGCAACGCCAGTCAATCATACCACTGAGCTATCACTACAGATGCCAAATAGCTGTGCCATTATAAACTTATTGAAGTTTTTTTTGTACACAACTATCATACATTTTATTTTTATTATTAGGAGAAATCGAGTAGAAACGATCCTGAGCCACAGTATGTTTTTTACTAGGAGTCATGGCAAAGTGTAATGAACTGTCGCTGATTCTGATACAGGGGAAACAATAGAACTGACCAGGAAACGTTCGGGATTCATTTCGTGTTTCTAGAGAACAGCGCGCCCAACTGTTCGAAACGCAAGTGACATCTGAACCGTGGTTCGACCAAACGAAGCATTTGGCGCGTCATACGTCATCAACCACGTGATCTGTGCTAGTTGACACACGCCCCGAAACATTGTGCCGAAACATTTTGTTTCACGAAAGTGAACCGCGCGCCGAAGCGCCGTGTCAAACAGGCCATCCCTAGGGAATTGTTACAAGCTCTACGTTTAACTCGTCCAGCCTTACTTGCCGAAAACCATTTAGGCATTAGTATTGCACGTAGGCAAGGCTATCAAAATATGTGCCCAACAGACTGGTTAACAGTACTGCTTTATGCAAATTCCATCAATTATAATGCTTTTGCTACGAATTTATTTTTATGGCGTTCTGGACTGATGGGTAATAGAAACGTTTTAGTTATCCAGGGTCCACCTAATACAGAAAAAAACTTTAGCAGGATCTATTGCATTTAGGTATCTATATACAGTGCAGACCAAAGGTTTTGGACACACCTTCTCATTCAAACAGTTTTCTTTATTTTCATAACCATGAAAATTGTAGATTCACACTGAAGGCATCAAAACTGTGAATTAACACATATGGAATTAAATACATGACAAAAAAGTCTAAAACAACTGAAATTGAACGACCTTGGGAGTATTTCAAGCAGGCAACTCTAACAGTGCGTTTACCTGATTACTCCTCCCTGCGGGCAGTTCAGTCTAATCAACTCAACTGTCCAGCATCCTACTTAAGTTCCTAGTTTGCGTTCCAATCCCTCTTCATCCATTTCCACAAGCTTTGCGTTCGTCAACGGTTCTCCATGCTTGCTGTTCTCCTTTTTCGCTTTTCTCAGCTTTATTCCCCCCATTCATTTCGGAATTGATGGTCCCCTTTCTTCTGATGTGGGGGCTGCCCCTCTTTTTCGGTGACTCCAGCAGGGTAAACCTAGATTCAGGAAGCTCTCTCCACAGGTCACATCCGTCCTTTTTCCTCCCCGGTCAGTGCAGGGTTTTTCTTCGTAGAGAAGAAAAACAAGTCCTTAAGACGCTGCATCGATTATCATAAATTAAACCAAATTCCTGTAAAAGACAAGTACTCTCTTCCACTCATAAGTTCTGTTTTTGACTCCTTTTAGGAGGCTCGTATTTTCTCTAAGTTAGATCTATGCAAATGCTTATCACCTGGTCTGTATCCGTGAGGGTGACGAGTGGAAAACGGCCTTCAACACGTCTTTGGGTCATTATGAGTACCTCGTGATGCCCTTTGGTCTCACTAATGCTCCTGCGGTTTTTTCCAAAGGCATGTAAATGACGTCCTCCGTGATTTTCTCAACCGCTTTGTCTTTGTATATCTCAACGATTGACAAGACCACAGAATGGAGAGGACTCAGATGCAGAGTTCGTGGAAATATTTTTAATCCTGAGAACCTGATAATCAGGCACAGGACAGAGGGAAACACAGACCATAAATACATATGAGGAGGAACAGCACAGATGGGAACGATCAGGGATGATTAGGTAGACACAGCTGTGGGGAAACAGACATGGGCAAGAAAAGGTGGATGGAACTTTCAAAAGAAAACAGGAAGCAACATACAAGGACACAAATGACAGACAGGAACTTGACGAAACATGACAGTACCCCCTCCCTAAGGACCGACACCAGATGGTCCAGGGGCCCCGGACCTGAAGAAGTCCATCCATAGGGACCGGTCCTCGATGAACCGCTCCGGGATCCACTGGCGGTCCTCCGGACCTAAGCCCAGCCAGTCCACTGAGAACTGCCGACCATGACCCCGTTTCCTGACGGCCAGGATCTTCCGCACAGTGTACACCGGTCCACCCCCAACCATCCTGGGTGGCGGTGGGGGCTCTGAGGGAGGCACCAGAGGACTGTCCACCACCGGCTTCACCTTGCTGATGTGGAACGTAGGATGAACCTGGAGGGTCCGGGGCAGACGAAGACGAACCGCAGCTGGGTTGACGACCTTGGTGACGGGAAACGGCCCTACAAACTGGGGAGCCAGTTTTCTACACGGGACGTGTAGGTTGAGATCCCTGGTCGAGAGCCAAACCTTCTGTCTGGGTTGGTAGATGGGAGCGGGGCGCCTCCTGCGGTCCGCAGCCCTCTTAACCCGATCCTGTTGTCGAGCCAGAATCTGTCGAGCGGCCACACAGATGTGATGGCAGCGACGAACCAGGGCGTGAGCAGACAGGACGGTGACCTCGGTTTCCGCATTCGCGAACAGAGGAGGATCGTAGCCTTGCACGCACTTGAAGGGCGAGAAGCCGGTGGCCGAGGTAGGTAGAGTGTTGTGGGCGAACTCTACCCACACCAGAAGTCTGCTCCATGTCGAGGGGTTCTGGGAGACCAAGCACCAGAGGCCAGTTTCCAGCTGCGGATTGAGGCGTTCAGTCTGGCCGTTGGATTCAGGGTGATGTCCCGAGGACAGGCTGACTGTACACGCCACAACGTACTCCCGGACCTCCGACCCAATGCTTGGCCACCAGAACCTCCGGGAGATGGCGTGCATCTTCCACCGAACTCCCGGATGACAGGAAAGCAGCGAGGCGTGAGCCCAGTGAATCACCCTGGAGCGCAGTGACAGAGGAACGAACAGGCGGTTCCTCGGGCATCCACTGGGCATCTGCCCCCCGCTGTTAGCCTGCTTCAACTCAGATTCTATTTGCCAGGACACCGCTCCAACCACACATGTCAGTGGAAGGATAGGCTCAGGTGCTTTGGCAACAGGCGCGGGGTCAAATCGACGGGACAAAGCATCCGGCTTGATGTTCTTGTACCCCGGCCTGTAAGAGAGAACAAAAGAGAAACGGTCAAAAAACAGTCGCCAACAGGCCTGGCGAGAATTAAGTCTTTTGGCGTTCCGGATGTACTCCAGGTTTTTGTGGTCCATCCAGACCACAAAGGGGTGTTCGGCCCCCTCCAACCAGTGCCTCCACTCCTCCAGGGCCACCTTGACTGCCAGCAGCTCACGGTTGCCGATGTCGTAGTTGCGTTCGGCAGCGGAGAGACGCCTAGACAAGAACGCACAGGGATGCAGCTTTTCATCCTGCTCCGACCGCTGGGACAGGACTGCCCCGATCCCCTCATTGGAGGCATCCACCTCCACAACGAATTGGCGACGCGGGTCCGGCAGTGTGAGCAGCGGAGCCGACGTGAAGCGGCGTTTCAGGGTCCGGAAGGAGGCCTCGGCTGCCGGCGTCTACTGGTACTGCACACAAGGAGACGTGAGTGCATGGAGGGGCGCGGCAATGGAGCTAAAACCCCGAATAAAGCGCCTATAGAAGTTCGCGAACCCCAGAAACTGCTGGAGTTTCTTGCGGCTGTCAGGTGACGGCCAGTCTGTCCCAGCGCTGACCTTGGCCAGGTCCATCTCAACCTTCCCTGCGGACACTATGAAGCCCAGAAAGGCGATGGTTGAGACATGGAACTTGCTTTTTTCCGCCTTGACATACAGATGATTGTCCAGAAGGCGCTTAAGGACCGCAGAGACATGGGAGACATGAGTGTCCAGATCAGGAGAGTATATTAGAAGGTCGTCCAAATACACGTAGACAAAGTGGTCCAGGAAGTCCCTGAGGATGTCATTGATTATGGCCTGGAACACGGCGGGAGCATTGGTTAGTCCAAAGGGCATTACCAGATACTCGTAATGGCCCCTGGGTGTGTTGAACCCCGTCTTCCACTCGTCCCCCTCCCTGATCCTGACCAGATGGTATGCGTTTCGGAGGTCGAGTTTTGTGAAGACTTTGGCCTGCTGGAGCTGGTCAAACACAGAGGACATGAGCGGCAAAGGGTAACGATTTTTAATGGTAATGTCATTGAGGGCGCTGTAGTCAATGCAGGGCCTGAGGGTCCCGTCCTTCTTCCCAACGAAGAAAAACCCAGCCCCGGCTGCAGAGGAGGAAGGACGGATTAAGCCTGCTGCCAGAGCGTTGTCGATGTAGTCCTTCAGGGCCTGGCGTTCTGCCGCTGAAACGGGGTACAGACGCCCTTTGGGAATGGTGGACCCTGGAACCAGGTCTATGGCGCAGTCATACGGACGATGGGGGGAAGACTCGATGCTCTGGACTTGCGCCAGATGCACCGGGTGACACCCCCCCAAAAGCTCCAACAGGATGGCTCGAGGAAGTGGGAACCAGCTCATAAGCCACTCGTCCTCGTTTGCCAGCAAGACTTCTTGCTGTCTAAAGATGCGTTCATTCCGAATTCTTCCATTTGCCACATCTTCTAAGAGCGCAAGATCAGCCATTGTGCGTCATTATGCATTGTGGTGGGGCATTTTATTTCCATCCATTTAATTGCATCTGACAAGCTACAGATGTCGGTAATAATCGACGTGGAAATGGGAATTGTTCAGCGCAAGTGTAATTTCTTATTGCTTTCTGAGTGGTTGAGACACACGCCATACATTGTTTTATCAAAAATAAAACAAACTAAAGGTATATGCATGAATACCATAATTCCGTAGCTTATGAAGAAATGTTTTACTATGAAAACAACTTTCCCCAGTGGACAATTAATACGTCTGTCTGTCTGTCTGATTCCCACGGATCTGGCGGTGTGTGCACACGCAGTGGCTCCTCTCTCCCCTACCTTCAGTGTTTTTTGGCTTTTCTTTTGGTTTTATCTTTTTGGGTTTTAAGGATTTATTGTTTTTAAAAGAATGTATTTTTTAAGTCGTTTATTTATTATTTTATATGCTGCTTGCACTGTGGGGGGAGAGGAAAGCAATTTCATCTGTGCTGTATGTCTTACGGATGCAGCATATTTGACAATAAAGCTGACTTTGACTTTGACTATATCTGCTCCGCCAGACGGACACATTGACGAGAATATCAGTTTTGTACATTATTTCATTCTGTTAACTATATTATTTATGAGGATGAATTGCACAACATGCCAATATTGCAGGACATATTTCACTTTTCTTTTTGCAAATATGTGTTAATTTGAATTTCTGTTGTCATTTTTGTTTTTTTTTTTTGTTTTTTTCACTGCTGATCAATCAAACGGGTGTTCGTGTAGGCTATTAATAAGGACTTGCTTTGTGAAGTCTTCATGTTATTTATGAGAGGCAGTATTGTCATTTTCACTTTCACGCGTTTCTTCCATCTGCCGACGGTGTTGCCGTTTCTCATTTCACCCGTTTTTGTGCATACGCCTGGGTCAGAGCTTGTGTGAAGGATCGCACATTTTCCCGTCAAGTTTGCTTTTTATAAATCTCAACTATTGCGTAGAGAGTGGCGTACGCCTTCTTTTGTGCGTACGCTACGTTTATAAATGAGGCCCCAGGTTCCTAGAAGAGCCCTTAAACAGGTAGAACAGCATGACTTCTGAATGGTCTTGGATGGACACTTGAAGCGGTCCAGACCCAGACGGGACTGTTCAGGGAATGAAGCTCCAGTCCTAGGTCTTCTGCCAGCGTCCAGTCCATTAAGCTGACGTCGGCCCCTGAGTCTATAAGAGCTGTGAGGGACATGGTGACGCCATGGTGTGTTACCTCTAGGGGTGTGAGGCTTCGTGTGAGTCTGCCCTCGGTTGCGACGTGACTCACCCTTGCAGGGTTCTTCATAGGACAAGAAGGAACCAGATGGCCGAGCTCTCCACAGTAGAAGCATCGCCCCTCTCGCTGACGTCGCTGTCATTCCGCCGCTGAGAGCCGTGCTCGGTTCACCTGCATGAGTTCCTCCTTCCCTCCCCTAGGGGGCGAACGAGGTGGGTCGGCCGGAACCTGGCAGAAGATCAGCCTCTCCGCGGTCTCTGTTCCTCCAGACGCCACTTCCCCCATTGGACCGCGGCTATGCCGGGAGACCAGCTCACGGATCCGATTGTCCGTGCGAACGGCGAGAGCTATGAGGGAGTCCAGATCTGACGGTAAATCCAGGGGTATGAGCTGCTCCTGGATGCGTGGCGCCAACCCCTTCAGGAAGACGTCGTACAGCGCCACCGGGTTCCATCCGCTCTCAGCCGCCAAGCTGCGAAAACGGACGGCGTACTCACAGACCGAGTCCCCTCCTTGGCGTATGCAGGTAAGCTCCCGCGCCTTCTCCTGGCTGGTAGATACGGGGTCGAACGTGCCCCGAAGAGCCTCTTGGAAGCCGAGGAGAGACATACAGAGAGGGGAGTCGCGAGCCCACTCGGCCATGGCCCAAGCTCGAGCTCTCCCCAATAGGTGGGAGATCATGAAGGCAATCCTCGCCCGGTCCGATCCAAAAGTATGGGGAGAATGTTCAAAATGGATCGAACAGTCTGTGAGGAAGTGCCGGCATAATCCTAACTCTCCTGAGTAACGCTCAGGATTTCCTGACACAGGTGCGGGCGGGGCAGAAGCCGGGACGGCTGAAGAGGCTCCCGGGGGCGGGTTGGTCAAGGGCTGCCTTGGACGGAGTTCCTGGACTTGGGAGGTGACCTGAACCATGTGGGCGGCCAGGGACTTCTGGAAGTCCTCCTGCTGGGAAAGACGAGCCTCCAGGCGTTGTAGAACGGCAGCTAAAGTGCTGCCCTCTGCTGAGTCCATTCTGGCATGATTATACTGACAAGACCACAGAATTGAGAGGACTCAGATGCAGAGTTCGTAGAAATATTTTTAATCCTGAGAACCAGAGATAGGCTTTAGTTTTGGCAAACGAACACACATGATAATCAGGCACAGGACAGAGGGAAACACAGACCATGAATACATATGAGGAGGAACAGCACAGATGGGAACGATCAGGGATGATTAGGTAGACACAGCTGTGGGGAAACAGACATGGGCAGGAAAAGGTAGATGGAACTTTCAAAAGAAAACAGGAAGCAACACACGAGGACAAATGACATACAAATGACAGACAGGAACTTGACAAAACATGACAACGATATCCTCATCTATTCTCAAGACCTTGCTCTGTCTTTGTGCCTCTGTCAGTCTCCTTTCCCTTCCCCTCCTGCTCTGCTCCTGACTCCACCAGCTGTGAGCAATCCACCTCATCACCTGCTGCTGCACAAAAGGAGACCCAGCTCCAGTATTCAACGCCAGTTCGTTGCCCCTTATGGTGACTACGTCTGGTCTAGTCTGTCTATGCTTCGCTTGTTTTCGCCTTGCCTCGAACCTAACAATATATTTCCCTGTCTTAGGATTCTCAACCACGAAGGTCACCCGTGTGGAAGTCGCCTACTACTGGATCCCATCAGCCGCGTTACTACCTTCAGCCACGTCACAAGCCTCGCTCCTGTCCGGATCGCCATCCTGCCAAAAACCCTGCTCCTTCCGTTAATATTAAATACAAATTACCAAAACACTTACCTGTGTGATCATTCTGGGTTTCAGCAACTGGGTCTGCCTCGCCTACGAACTATGACATGCTCAACACGAACACCATGTCTGCCTCGTCCTTGAGAGACTCCTCGAAAATCAGCTATTTGTCAAGTCTGAAAAGTGTGAATTTCACATGTCCACTGTCCCCTTTCTGGGGTATATCATTGAGGCAGGTAGCATCCGACCTGATCCATCAAAAATAGAAGCTGTCACCAACTAGGAAATCCTTTAGACCCGCAAAAAGCTACAAACATTCCTGGGTATCGCCAACTTCAATTGTCATTTCATCCGCAATTACAGCAGTATAACCGCACCCTTCACTCAACTCACCTCGATCAACAGACCCTACATTTGGAATCCCGAAGCTAATGAAGCTTTTGAAAAGCTCAAAGCACTTTTTGTTTCCACTCCTATCCTCTTCCAACCTGATATACAGAAACAATTAATTGTAGAAGTTGATGCCTGTTGGTGCCGTTGTCTCCCAACCTGAAGAAACCCCTGGAAAGCTCAAACCATGCACCTTTTTCTCCCGCAAACTTTCCCCTTTGGAACAAAATTATGATCTCAGAAATCAAGAACTCCTGGCGATCAAGCTTGCTCTAGAAGAATGGCGTCATTGATTGGAGGTGGCAGAACAACCGTTTATTGTTTGGATAGATCACAAGAACTTAACTTATTTAGGATCTCCTAAGCGCCTCAACTCACGTCAGGCATGCTGGTGGTTTTTTGACCGGTTAGGGTCCATTTCACTATCAACTACCGACCCAGCAGCCGTAATGTCAAACCTGATGCTCTCTCCAGGAAGTACAACATCTCAGAAATCACTACTAAGTCCCATAGTATCTCGACTACCTGTATTGTGGGTAACCTCACCTGGGACATTCAAACTAGGGTCCTACAGGCCCAAGGCGATGAACCAGATCACGCACCCTGTCCCCAAGGAACTCTCTATGTACCTATTTCTCTCAGATCAGACGTCCTCACTTAAGGCCACGCTTCCCGAATCTCCTGCCATGGTGGGGTATGTAGAACTATCAGCCTCCTCAAAAAACGCTTTTTTCTGGCCTGCTATGGAGAACGATGTACGCGATTATGTCGCAGCCTGTACCACCTGTGTAGTGCAGTCCTGGCAGTGCCCTCGGTCCAACTCCATCTCCAGGGGTGCCAGCAGGTTTGGCACCAGACCAGGGCTGCTTTCCTCTGTATCAAGGAGAGCAACTGCCAGATTGCCAATCGCCATAGGGTGGTGGGGTCCACTTACCAACCTGGACAAAGGGTATGGCTTTCGTCGCGGGATATCCCTATCCAGGTTAGCTCCCGGAAGTTGGCTCCCTGCTACATCAGTCCCTATGTCATTGATAGGATCATCAGTCCTTCCTGTGTCCGCCTCCGGTTACCAGCTAATCTCAAGGTTCATTCTTCCTTCCATGTTTCTCAAATCAAGCCTGTTCACGAGAGCCCTTTGTGCCCGCCATCCGCTTCCCCTCCGTCCGCCCATATCATTGACGGTGCCCAGGCCTTCACTGTTAGCCGGGTGTTGGATGTCCGGCGCCGTGGTTGCGGCCTCCAGTTCCTAGTGGACTGGGAGGGTTATGGTCCAGAGGAACGTTTCTGGATCTCTCGTCCCCTGTTCCTGGACCACTCCCTCATTAATTACTTCAATCAAGCCCACCCAGACCGGCGTCCTGGACCGCCAGGTGGCGGCCGTTGAGGGGGGGGGGGGTACTGTCATGGTGCTTCAGGCGGTTCTCCTCCCCTTCCCCTCTCTGCTCTGTTCCTGACTCGACCAGCTGTGACCACTCACCTCATCATCCTCCAGCCCTTCTTAAGGAGATCTAGCTCTAGTGTTCATCGCCAGTTTGTTGTTCCTCTATGGTGCTTAGTCTGGTTGCTCATGCATCTTGTTCATGAAGTTTTTCCTCCCGCTAATCTTATCTTTACGCCTCGCCTACAGGAAAGATTCTCTACGAGTGTTCACCTGGTTACCATCTCCAGAGCAATCCATACTCCTCGACTTCACCTCGGGTCCTGTTTACGCCAAGCCCTCCAGCTCAGCCCCTGCCGAAACCCTCCAGCCACACCACAACTTCAAGGGAAGATTCTCGATACACATCTTACCATTCACAAGCTGGACTCTGCATCAGATTAGCCACTGAATCTACGTTCAGTAAATTAAATCATCTAACTTACCTTTTCGTTCTCCTGGGTTTTCTTCTGGGTTCCAGCATCTGGGCCTGCCTCGTTAGTGAAATCATGACAGTTCCCCCTAACCTCTGCTCCTAAGAAACTAAACCTCAGTTTCTTTCCAGGGTTATGTCACCAGTGGCTTGGCGATCGACCAGGACAAGGTGGAGGCGGTGCTGCAGTGGCCTCAGCCCACCACATCAAAGGAGCTGCAGAGGTTCTGAGGGGTCACAAATTTCTACAAGCATTTCATTCGCAGCAGCTTCAGCATGGTGGCGGCTCCTCGCACTTCCCTGCTAAAGGGCACTCCTAAATGCCTTCTCTGGACTCCGGCAGCCACAGAGGCATTGCAGATGCTAAAACAGCGATTTACACATGCACCCATTCTCCATCACCCGGACCCAGCCAATCAGTTCAACATGGACGCATCTAGCACAGGGATTGGAGCTGTACTCTCTCAACTCCATGCTCAGCCAGCCAAGGTGTTCCTGTGCACCTACTTCTCAACGAAACTCAATAACCTGGAGCAAAATTATGACATTGGCTGGCCGTGAAGAAGACATTTGCTGAATGGAGACATTGACTTGAGGGGTCGGCTTAACCCTACCTGGTCCTAACAGACCACAAGAATCTTCAGTATATTAAATCTGCCAAGCAACTGAACCCACGACTCTAATCTTCTCACGTTTCCTGTTTTAAATCTCATGTTGCCAAGGTCAAAAGGACAGAAAGGTTGATGCACTGTCACACCTATATGACACCTCTGCAGAAGGACCAGTCTCACAAGAACCTGTCATGCCCTCATTGCTCATCTTAGGCTGCAATTACACTGCAGGATTTGATGCCCAAATCAGATTTTCTAACTATATCCGATTTTTTTGATGACCCGCTTAAATCATCTTTTAAAAGTGACCCGTATTTTTGCATTTACACTATACAATACTGAAACTATCAAACGTAGAATTTCTGAGGACTACGTAACGCAGCATCATTTCCGCCTTCCGCGGAGCCGTCCTGTCTTGCTCATAAGGTGTACATCCCTCCGTCCCATCGGAAGCGGATTTTCCACCTTGTACATGAATTTCAGCAAGACATCCCAGTATGGCCAGCACACAATCTTTAACAACAAACTCTTTCTGGTGGCCCACGCTGCAGGCAGATGTGGCCCAACACGTGACCCAATGTGCATCCTGCAAAATGACCAAGTCTTCTTAACAACTTCCGGCTAGTCTCCTGCATCCACTGCCCATACCTCGACATCCCTGGTCACACATGGCAGTGGATTTCATCACTTATCTGCGCCATTCAACAGGTAACACCATCATCCTCTCAGTTATTGATCGTTTTTCAAAAGCATGGAAATGATGCACAAGTGTCCATTGGACTGAGGATATTTTTTAAGAACACTTTTGGTCTTAGAGTAAAATTGACAGTAAGACAGACTTTTTGTCTTGTCTTCAGATCCAACACTGATTCAGTTTTTCTTTCAAATTTTATATTTAACATTTGTAAGAGAAAAGAAAACTCAGAGACTTAGACTCAAAAATATTCTTCTTTGTCCTGATATGCTGATATTCTTTCAGTGATGTTTGAACATAATAGCCCATCATGTTTTATTTATACACAAAATCTCTGTATTTGCTGCTGTTCCTCAAGCTCACCTGTGCATCTCACACATGGCCTCTGACCTCCAGATGAATCTGCCATCTCTGAAGAAGCAGATGGCGTTCTGGTCTTCAGCCAACAAAGGATACCGGGAGTAGTCTTCTGGACCATTTGGACTGTGGACCAACACTGTGTGCATAACTTCCTTTTTGTACAGGATCGTCTCAGAGACCCGCATGACCGGCTGACCACCAGCACAGAACTGAGGAAGAAAATGGAGAAGTTCTTCTCATTAGTCTGAATAAGAGCCCCACTGAACAGACAGTGTGTTGTAGGAACAAAACACAATGATGTGGTGGTGTTTGGTCCTCCAGCTGTGGTACTGGATTCTCTGAAACTCTGGTTCTGTTATAGGAGGCCGTACACATCTGTGAGGTATGATGGGTGTTGGATTGCTTTTAGTTGGAGGTGTGCTGGTTTCTTAGACTCCCGTAGATATTCTGCCTGCTGCATCAGTGATCTACTGACTCTTCCAGCAGATTTGATTTTTTTTTTTTAATTGTTTGTGCTTTGTTTTGTTTTGGAAGTGAGAGCGTACCCTGGGGAAGCTGATTAAGTTCAACACAATAAAGTTTAAATGAAGTCTTTGCTATTTCAATGTTTTGACTCCAACTTTTTCAGTTTCCTGGAATGAAAAAGCTTTAAAAAACTTAAAAAACTTTAAAAATCTCTTATTGTCATTAATCACGTCACAATAATGCTGAATGTTGGTTTTAGAATGGGGCTAAAAAGTATCTGTCAGTCCCAGATTCTGCAAGCCATGTCACTAAAAAGCTGAGTTTTGTCTGTAATAATCTAGAAACACTTCAACTGTGAGACAGCATATAATAAAGGGATACAGGAAATCACATTGTTTTATTTTTAAAGAATTTATTTTTAGACCGGAGCAGAAAAAACAGATGCAGCTCCCAGAAACAAGGAAGATTTCCATCCCTCACATACTTTTTACTCCTTCTTTAAGAAGCTCTTTGTCATGGTACCTCCAGGAGTCCTCTCCTCCCCCTCCCTTCTCTGCTCTTCCTTTCACAGATTGAACCCAGCTATTGCCCCTTACATAATCAAACCTCCTGTATTTAAGATGGTCTTTCTCCAGCATTCATCGCCAGTTCGTTGCCCCACTACAGTCCCTGACAAAAGTCTTGTTGCTTATCCATTTTGTAGAACAAAAGCGTATAACCTCACTTTTAATGAATCCATTGGTTTTAGAAATGTCTCATATGAAAGCTAAAACCCTCCCAAATTATGTTCAATATACTAAAATAAAATTGCTTCACTGAAGAAAGATTGATCATTTAATGAACACAGAAAGGTCACATTTTGGCAAGACAAAAGTTTTGTCGTCTACAGAGAGTAATGTGAAAATGTAACAAATAATTTACTTCAAAAACCAAAATATGTTGCATAACATCAGTGAATTAAGTAGTGCTACTGTGAGATCCATATTTAATATCTTGTATGACTTCCATGAGCTTAAAGGACAGCATCCATGCGGTTTGACAATGATTCATACAATTCATCAATGAAGTCATCAGGAATAGCAAAGAAAGCAGTCTTCCATGCCTCCCAGAGTTCATTAAGATTCTTTGGTTTCGTCTTCCATGCTTCCTCTTTCATTCTACCCCAGACATGCTCAATGATGTTCATGTCTGGTGACTGGGCTGGCCAGTCCTGGAGCACCTTGATCTTCTTCGCCTTGAGGAACTTTGATGTAGAGATGGAAGTACGCGATGGAGCACCATCCTGCTGCAGAATTTGACCCCTTTCATGGTTGGGAATGTAAGAGGTAGCTAATACTTCTTGATATTTTAGACTATTGATATTGCCTTCCACCCTGCAAATGTTTCACACACCCCCTTACTGGATGTAACTCCAGACCATGATTTTTCCGCCACCAAACTTAACTGTTTTCTGGGTGAATCTTGGGTCCATGCGGGCTCCTGCAATATTTGCGGCGGCTGTGATGTAATTCAACTTAAGACTCATCTGAGAAATCCACCTTCTGCCACTTTTCCAGCGTCCATCCTTTTAGCAGGCTGTGGGCCTTAAAATGCCACACGTTTTTCAATTGCCTTTTGTTTAGTGCTGGTTTCTGGGCACTGATTTGACCATGGAGGCCATTTTGAGACAGAATTCTACAAACTGTTCGGGTTGACACAGAGACTTGAGGTGACCAGGCCTGGTGGAGCTCTGCTGCAGTGGAAAAGGGGCTGGCCTTGGATTTTTGAAGCAACAAACGGTCCTCCCGAGCAGTTGTCTTGCGGGGTCTGCCGGACCTGGGCTTGTCAAAAACATGTCCAGTCTCTTCAAATCTTTTTCTTATTCTTTGTACTTGACGCTGAGACACATTGAGGGTGTCAGCCACCTCAGCAGTGGATCTGGTCTTCAGCCTCTTGATAATCAACGCTTTGGTCTCAGGGTGAATCTTAGGCATGTTGTCAGAGGTCAAGTTCAGGAATCAGGAATCAGGAATCAGGAAAACTTTATTGTCATTTTATCTATGATAAAACGAAATTAGGCTCTCTGGTCCCGGGCCAGCCGTTTACATTCAGACATAATAAATAATATAATATCAATATGATATTAATATGTTACGGTGTGGTTCTGATGAGTATTGCACAGAAATACGTTTCATATTGCACAGTATATTGTATTAGGTATTGCACAGCCCTGTGACATTGCACTTCAGAATTAGATTAGATTAGATTAGATTAGATTCAACTTTATTGTCATTGCACATGTAAGTACAAGGCAACGAAATGCAGTTAGCATCTAACCAGAAGTGCAATAAGCAGTAAGTATAAAATAAAAGTCTATAATATGTACAATAACTATACAGGTAAGTATTATGGACATGATTTACAGATAATAAATACTATATGCAAGATATACAGATAGGTGTACTATGAACATGCTATTCAGATGGGCTATGTAAAAGTGTATAAACATTATTGGCAGAACTATGAACATAATTTACAGTGTTGCAGTGGACAGTAAAGTGCGTAGAAAATATTTCAATGAGCAAATGGACAGTAGTGCAAATAATAACAAGTTACTGTTTTGCTTGTGAGTAAATAAATAATACAGAATGTTGAAGGGGGGGGGTCTATGGTGGTGTGGGGGGTGTTGAGGGGTGTCAGAGGGAAGAGTTCAGCAAGGAGACAGCTTTAGGGAAAAAGCTGTTCCTGAATCTTGTGGTCCTTGTCCGGAGGCTCCTGAAACGCCTCCCGGAGGGAAGGAGGTTAAACAGTCCGTGGTCAGGGTGAGAGGAGTCCTTGAGAATGCTGCGAGCTCGACGCAGGCAGCGTTTCCTCTGGATGTCCTCAAGAGCAGGAAGTGGTGTCCCAGTGATGCGCTGGGCAGTTTTCACCACCCTCTGCAGTGCCTTGCGGTCAGCCACTGAGCAGTTCCCGTACCAGACTGAGATGCAACCTGTAAGGATGCTCTCGATCGCACACCGGTAGAAGTTCACCAGGATGAATGAAGAATGAGTTTGTTGTCCATGGAGAGGGGGGAGGGGGTTGTAGTGATCAGCCGGAGTTCAGCAGTCTGACTGCTTCAGGAAAGAAACTGTTCCTCAGTCTGGTGGTCCTGCTCTTTATGCTCCTCAGCCTCCTGCCTGAGGGGAGCAGGGAGAACAGAGGGTGTGAGGGGTGGGTGGGGTCTTTCAGGATGTGGGAGGCCCGTTTCCTGCATCTGGTCGTATAGATGTCAGTGGTGGACGGCAGGCTGCAACCCACAGTCCTCTGTGCAGCTTTGGTTACTCGTTGCAGAGCTTTCCTCTCTGCCGCAGAGCAGCTGCCGTGCCACACTGTGATGCAGGAGGTCATGACGCTCTCCACCACACACCTGTAGAAGGAGGTCAGGACTGGGATCCCCATCCCAGCTCGCTTGAGCCTCCTCAGGAAATAAAGGCGCTGGTGTGCCTTCTTGACCAGGCAGGAGGTGTTGGTGCTCCAGGTGAGGTCGCTGGAGATGTGCACACCCAGATACTTAAAGCTGGAAACCACTTCCACCGCGTCCCCTCCGATGTGAATGGGGGGAGGGGGGCATCTGTCCTTCCTGAAATCCACGATCATTTCCTTGGTCTTCTTCCCGTTGATGCAGAGGTTGTTGTCTCTGCACCAGCTCTCCAGATGTTCCACCTCCTGCCTGTAGTCGGACTCATCGTTGTTGGAGATCCGTCCAACCACAGCTGTGTCATCCGCAAACTTCACGATCAGACAGCTGGGGTGACTCGCTGTGCAGTCGTGCGTCAGCAGGGTGAACAGGAGGGGGCTCAGCACACATCCCTGGGGGGAGCCTGTGCTGAGGGTGATCGGGGAGGAGGAGACGTTGCGGATTTTTACAGACTGTGGTCTGTCTGTCAGGAAGTCCAAGACCCAGTTGCACAGAGTGGGGTTCAGTCCAAGTGTGTGCAGTTTTTGGATGAGGGTCTGCGGGATGATGGTGTTAAAGGCTGATGTGAAGTCCACGAAGAGCAGTCGAACGTACGCGTTCTTGTTCTCTAGGTGGGTGAGGGTTGTGTGGACCACAGAGGAGATGGCGTCCTCTGTGGATCGATTCGACCTGTATGCATATTGGTGCCGGTCCTCGGTGATATCGATGGATTCTGTGATGCGGGTCATGACCAGTTTTTCGAAACATTTCATGACTATCGGTGTCAGGGCAACCGGCCGATAGTCATTCAGACCTGTCACTGTGGATGATTTGGGTATCGGAATGATGGTGGCGGTTTTCAGGCAGGTGGGGACCACTGACTGCTTCAGGGAGGTGTTAAAGATGTCTGTCAGCACCTCTGTGAGCTGGTGTGCACAGTCCTTCAGCACCCGTCCAGGGATGTTGTCGGGTCCAGCAGCTTTGTGAGGGTTGATCCTCTGGAGGGTTCTCCTTACCTCAGCGGGCGTCACACTGAAAGGCTCTTCGCCAGGTGGAATGGTGAGTCTGGCGCTGGGAGGGGCGGTGTTGGAGTCCTCAAAGCGGGAGTAGAAGAGGTTGAGTGCGTCTGGTAGAGAGGGGTCCTCAGGGCATTGTGCATCTCTGGTGTTGTAATCTGTGATGCACTTAATGCCCTTCCACATACTCCGGGGGTCATTCGACGTAAAGTGTCCCTGAATCCTCTGAGCATATGCGGCCTTGGCTCTCCTCACCCCAGCATGCAGCTCCCTTCTTGCTGCTCTGAGTGCCACCTTGTCACCTGACTGGAACGCAGCATTCCTGTGTTTCAGCAGAGACCGCACCTCTGCGTTCAGCCAGGGTTTCTGGTTGGGGTAGTCCGTTACAGTCCTGGTGCTGGTGACATCCTCCGTGCACTTACTGATGTACCCGAGGACTCCTGATGCATAGTCCTCCAGGTCCACCTCCCCCCCATGCGAAGCTGCCTCCCTGAAGACCTGCCAGTCTGTGTGCTGGAAACAGTCTTGCAGAGCTGATGCAGCCTCACTAGGCCACACTGTGATGGTCCGCTGTCTTGGTGTCTGTCGTCTGAGGAGAGGGCGGTAAACAGGGGCCAGCATGATAGCTATGTGGTCTGAAAAGCCCAAATGAGGATGGGGGACAGCTCTGTATGCGTCTTTTTTGTTGGTGTAGACACAGTCCAGAATATTATTTCCGCGTGTTGGAAAGTTGATGTGCTGGTGGAACTTGGGCAGAGTGTCTGTCAGGTTTACATGGTTGAAGTCCCCTGCAATCACATAAAAAGCCTCCGGGTGCCTGTGCTGGAGCGAGCTGATGTTATTGTGTAGCTCCGTTAGCGCTTCGTTAGCATTAGCATTAGCGTTAGCGCCCGGCGGGATGTAAACAGCCATGATAAACACCGCCGTAAACTCACGAGGCAGATAGTGTGGCCGGCATTTAACAGTCATATGCTCTATCGCCTCGGAGCAGTGGCTGTTCACCACTGTGCAGTTCGTACACCAGCCTTTGTGGATGTAGATACACAGTCCACCCCCGCGGGTTTTCCCCGACTGCTGGTTGCGGTCCGCCCGGAACAGAAGCCGTCCGTCGAGCTGAAAGGCTGGGTCCGGCATGTTGTCTTTCAGCCAGGTCTCCGTTAGACAAATAACTGCAGAGTTCCTCATCTCACTGGAAGCCCCCAGCCTCAGTCGAAGCATGTCCATCTTGTTGTCCAGGGAGCGGACGTTGGCCAGGAACAAAGACGGGATCGGCGGCCTGCCGGCGTTAGCCTTTAGCCTGGCTAGCACTCCGCCTCGTTTGCTCCTCTTACGTGTCCGTGCACACCGCTTCCTCTTGCTCTCTGTTCGGCCAACATCCTTGCGCCACTTCGGTGTCCTCAGGAGATGCAGCCTGCCCAGTAAGGCCTTGAGTCCAGGGCCCGCTGATGTTGTGTTTGAGTCCAAAATGTCCGTAATGGCCGTTATTTCGGTCCGGCTGTATTTTATGCGCTTCCTGGTGTTGGTAGTATCGGTGATACTGACCATAGAGTCGAAAGGAGTCCTGTAAACGGTGTTGGTACCGGGAGCATGAGAGGCCGCTGCACTCCTGCGCGCCGCCATCATCATCAAATATGAGTTATGAGTTGCAGTTGATGTGAAGGCCTGGTGTGCTGGGGTTCTTTTTATACACACCCACTAATTGATTGATCAGTAATTGATCAAAGGTGAGGCTGGAATCTAGGATTGGGTGCATCATATAACAAGGCGACAAAACTTTTGTCTTGCCAAAATGTGACCTTTCTGTGTTCATTAAATGATCAATCTTTCTTCAGTGAAGAAATTTAATTTTAGTATATTGAACACAATTTGGGAGGGTTTTAGCTTTCATATGAGACATTTCTAAAACCAATGGATTCATTAAAAGTGAGGTTGTACACTTTTGTTTCTACAAAATGGATAAGCGACAAGACTTTTGTCAGGGGCTGTATGGGGCAGTACCTGGTCACTTGTGTAGTATTGGTTTTCAAGTTAATCTCTCATTTTGATAACTCAAGTAACCAAGTATGTCTATGAAGAATCTCATTCATCCAGGTTGACTCCATCATAGTAGTAGGTTTAGGGGCTGTCATCTGGACTTAGTTTTTTAAAGTTAGATGTTTCACCTCTTATCCAAAAGGTTTTGTTAGGGATGGGAATTGAAGCCCCATGAAGCTTCCTTTGGGGTTCATGTAAATGTGCCGGAAATATGAACCACCCATTCAGTGCTTTGAAACCACACAGAAAAGCAGCATCTGGTGGTGGACTGGACGTATATCATATACTTTAACTAAGCTCCTTGTAACACTTCAATGTGGTAATGATGATGAAAAAACGTAAAACATAACAATGTTGTTAATGATTATTAAAAAGAACAACGTAAAACAACACAACATGTGACGTTTTCTGTGAGAAGTGCTTGACAGCAAAACGCACATCAGGAAGAAAAAAAAACGCAAAGCAAAAAAAAAAAAAGGAAAATGCTGGCCTTGAACCCAGGACCTCTGGATGTGACTCCCGTCGACCGTTCCACTGATCTATCAACACTGATGTCAATCTGCCTTATCTGGAGAAATCGAGTAAAAACAATCTTGAGCCACAGTATGTTTTTTACTAGGAGTCATGGTAAAGTGCAATGAACTGACACTGATTGTGATACAGGGGAAACAATAGAACTGGTCGGGAAATGTTCGGGATTCATTTTGTAATTCTAGAGAATAGCGCGCCCAACTGTTCCAAACGCAAGTGACATCTAAACCGTGGTTCAACCAAACGAAGCGCTTCATGGCGCTTCATACGTCATCAACCACGTGATCTGCGCTAGTTGACACACGCCCCGAAACATTGTGCCGAAACACTCTGTTTCATGAAAGTGAAACACGCGCAGAAGCACCGTGTCAAACGGGCCATCCCTAGGTTTTGTCAATTCTAAATTAGCTGGTAAAAGAGCTGGTGCTCATGGGGGAGGAGTCAGACCTGAAACTGGATGGTATTGTCTATTTAGACTACATGGTTTCATGTCGTTAGGAGTCTTTGTCCTCAGCTGGGGGTTGGGGAACCAGTGACTCCCTCCCCAAACTTGTCATCTCTTTCAGCTGTTAACGACCCAGGTGGAACCGGTCCGGTTTGGTTATTCTTCCATCTATGGTAAATGGTAAATGGCGTTTACTTATATAGCGCTTTCTACCCTCTTTCGAAGGCCCAAAGCACTTTGCAGTCACAGTCCCATTCACCCATGCACACAAACATTCACACACTGGTGGTGGCTCTGCTGCCGAACACTGGTACCAACCTTCCACCAGAGGCAAGTTGGGGTTCAGTGTCTTGCACTTCGACACATGGCGTGCAAGGCAGGAATTGAACCTGCAATCTTACGATCATGGGTCCACTGCCCTACCGCTGCACCACATGGTCTACGGGAGTGTTTTGAAACGCAAACAAACCAAACCGGACCGAACAGAAACCTAGCCCTACTCCGCCGACGTTATTTTTGGCCTTCTATGGAGAAGGTTGTGCATGAATACATCGGTGCTTGGTCCATCTGTGCTTGTTAAAAGTCATCCAACTCTCCTCCATCCAGTTGGCTCCACCTGTTATCCATACCCAGTAGGCCCTGGTCCCACATTGCTCTGGACTTTGTAACTGGTCTGGCACCATCCCATGGCAACACTGTAATACTCACTGTTATCAATCGTTTTTTCAAGTCTTCTCACTTTATTCCTCTGCCCCAGCTTACCACTGCCATTGAAACTGCTAATGTCCTCATCAACCATGTCTTCCGGTACCATGGTACATCTGCAGATATTATGTCTGACCGGGGTCCGCAATTCATCTCTCAGGTTTGGAAAACTTTTTGCTCAGCCCTTGGAGACACATCAGCCCATCTTCTGGTTATCACCCCCAGTTCAATGGTCAAATCCAAAAGTATTCACTCAAATATCCAAATGATCAGAATCAGGTGTCCTGATCGTTTGGCATGGCCACAGGTGGATCAAATCAAGTACTTATGCATGCAGACTGTTTTACAAACATTTGTGAAAGAATGGGCCACTGTCAGGAGCTCAGGGAATTCCATTGTGGAACTGTCATAAGACTCCACCTGTGCAACAAATCCAGTGGTGAAATGTCCTCTCCCCTCAATCCTCCACAGTCAACTGTCAGCTCTATCAGAACAAAATGGAAGAGTATGGGAACAACAGCAACTAAGCCACCAAGCGTTAGACCACGTAAACTCATGGAGAGGTGTCAGAAGATGCTGAAGCACAAAGTACAAAGAAGTCACAGACTTTCTGCTCAGTCAATAGCTGCAGATCTGTAAACTTCATGGGACCTTCAGATTAGCCTGAGTATAGCACACAGAGAGCTTGGTTTCCATGGCCTAGAAGCAGCATCCAAGCCACACATTACCAAGTGCATTGTAAAGCATCAGATGCAGTGGTGTAAAGCACACCACCACTGAAGTCTAAAGCAGTGGAGATGCCTTCTCTGGAGTGATGAATCACACTTTTTCATCTGGCAGTCTGATGGGCAAGTCTGGGTTTGGAGGTTGCCAGGAGAACAGTACATTTTAGACTGTATTGTGCTGGGTATGAAATTTGGTGGAGGAGGAATTATGGTGTGGGATTGTTTTTCAAGACTTGGGCATGGCCCCTTAGATCCAGTGAAAGGAACTCTGCTTCAGGATACCAAACATTTTGGACAATTCCATGCTCCCAACCTTGAGGGAACAGTTTGGAGTGGCCCCTTCCTCTTCCAACATGACTGTGCACCAGTCAACCAGTCAGATCTTGGTGTGGATGAGCTTGACTGTCCTAAACAGAGTCCTGACCTGAATCCGCCAGAACACCTTTGGGATGAATTAGAGAGCCAGGCCTCTCCACCAACATCAGTGTGTGACCTCACTTTTGGAAAAATGGTAAAAAATTCCTACAAACACACTCCTCAACTTTGTGGACTGTCTTCCCAGAAGAGGTGAAGCCATAATAGCTGCAAAAGGTGGACCAACATCATACTGAACTCTATGGGTTAGAAATGGCAAGGCACTTCTTTTCATATGTGAGTCAAGGCAGGTGAGTGAATACTTTTCGAAATATATTGTATCATCCACTGCTTACCTGTATTAATGTCACCTATTTGAACTGATTATCTGTATTAAGGACACCTATCCATGCCCTTAACCCTTGTGCCTGCGGGGTCAAGATGACCATTGACGTGTTCTCCCTACCATGACAAAGGTGGATAAAGGTGGAGAGGATTTCATATCATCCATGGACACCAGTGAAGATTTGTTTTGTTTTCTGTCTTTTTATTCTATGCATTTCATCATTTCTGTAATAGGTTTGATAAATATGTGTAATTTCTTTATTGCTTTGACTACAATGCTTGAAATAAATCAATAAATCAAAGATCACAAATCATTGAAGAAAAAAGGTTCAGCGCACTGTCTAGTGGGGTCTAGATCAGTGTTTTTCAACCTTTTCTGAGCCACGGCACACTTTAACCTTGAAAAAAATTCCACGGCACTCTAGCATCCAAAAAAAAAAAAAAAAAGGAAAAACACATAGTCTGTTTTGATCTAAAGTCCCTCCACAATCTCACGTGCATTTTTTAGATAATTGTGGCAGAAAAAGCTGGAAGCTGCAGCAATTTTTCTAAAAGATGGAATTAAAGTTTAGTTAGAAGATTTAAAAACAGTTTGAGGTGTGTTCGTTGTGGTTTCAAGATGTTTAACAACAGATCTCATTGTGTCACTTTAACCCAATGCATCATGGGAGATGTAGTGCAAAATTCGGCCGGAGATCGCTTTTCAGAGCTTCATTGTTGGACAAGGAAGTGAAGACTTTAACCACTTCGGATTGGTCAGACTGATGACATGTGATTAAGCCTCCCAAAAATGATTGGTGGAGACAGTTATAGGGGCGGGACTTTTCCAAATTACAGCTGGAGCTGCGGCTAAATCGCGGCATTGTCATTCTTATCAAAATGTCTTTAATAAAATAAAATGAACGCAAAGAAAAACGTATTACCAAGACCAAAGAGCTGTCTAAGGAAAACAGGGACAGGATTGTGGACCTGAACAAGACTGGGATGAACCAATCAACCTTTAACACGCAGTTTGGTGAGAGGAGATCAGTTATTAAAAAAATTTAAGGAAACACAACAACTGACCTAAACAAGACCTAAACCACTCAATGTTGCTCCAAGTCAGTCACACTTCTGTGTAACTGGTCAGTTAGGAAGCAACATTGGCTGATAATCAATTTGACATGTTTTTGCACAAGTGGAGTAGCCAACAGGTGGAAATATTAGGTGATCAACAAAACACCTCCAATAAAAGAGGGTTTCTACAAGACCACAGGACGACTTTCCCGTCTTCAGCCTGAAGTGTGTTTTTCCAAACCTCCATAGGCAAATAAATGTAATTTCCATTAATAATTTTTGTGTGGTTATCTTGTACAAATTATTGTTTGTTGGGTTCCCTGAGTCTTGCTGAGTGTTTGATTGCCCCCATTACTCAGCTGCTTTTAATCTGCTCAGGCTCCAGCATGTAAGCCCTGCTCCTTCACCCACTTGTTGCCTGATCGTCTGTGCACCTAGTTTCAGGAGTTGGATGGATCCAGCTCCCTGCCTGCCTGCCTGCCTGCCTGCCTGCCTGCCTGCCTGC
This sequence comes from Oryzias curvinotus, assembly GCA_023969325.1. Lineage (NCBI taxonomy): Eukaryota > Metazoa > Chordata > Actinopteri > Beloniformes > Adrianichthyidae > Oryzias > Oryzias curvinotus. The sequence goes on from CM043719.1 coordinate 6,365,785, forward strand.
CTGCCTGCCTGCCTGCCTGCCTGCCTGCCTGCCTGCCTGCCTGCCTGCCTGCCTGCCTGCCTGCCTGCCTGCCTGCCTGCCTGCCTGCCTGCCTGCCTGCCTGCCTGCCTGCCTGCCTGCCTGCCTGCCTGCCTGCCTGCCTGCCTGCCTGCCTGCCTGCCTTTTTCTGAACTCCATCCCCCTGCGAAGGGGGGTCTAGGGGCAGGGATGCCAGTATAGCTTAGTCAGTTTGTTAGTTCATTTTAGTATTTTCCTATTGACTCTTTGTATTCATGATCCTTTTGAATTCATGTTTCACTTCAAAGCCCATCGAGACGACTTTTCTTGTGATTTTGGGCTATACAAATAAAATTGAATTGAATTGAATTGAATCTGCTCAGCCCAGCTCCAGCCTTCCCTCTGGTTTCTCTCACGTTGCCAGTAAAAAACTCAACTCACTTATCTTTGCCTGTTTCTGCTACATTTAACCTACTGCCTCGCCCTGTGCCAGAACAACTGTTATTCTATTTCTCACAAAGTATTTCTTCAATTATCATTACAGACTTCTCATCTCCGTGGCTGGGTGGCTCGGTTGGTAAGGTGACAAGCTACCATGCAGGAATCCAGGGTTCGATTCCCGGAGGGGAATAAGCAATGGTACTGGGGGGCAATTACCATATCAATGGCGAGCAGTTAACATCACCCAGTGGGGGTCCTTAGGCAAGGCCCTTAACACTACTGCCTCCCGAGCGCGGTTCAGCTGCAGCTCACCGCTCCCCCAGGGGATGGGTCAAATGCGGAGAAGAATTTCCCCATTGCGGGATGAATACAGTATAAATTTATTTATTTATTTTATTATTTATCTTAAAGGATAATTTGTGGAATCTCTGACTAATAACATTTTTTACTCCACTGTACATGAGAAGAACCTGGTATTATAGAAATGCCAATCTTGCACAAGATTTGGGGTCTGAACTTTACCTGCTGACTGTAGGCCTTGAACACCTCATCCAGGGGAAAGATGAAGCGGAAGTTGCCCAACCGGGATTTAGATGAAAAGGCTGGGGAGGTTACAAAGCTCAGCTCCTCATGGTTCCAAACACCCACTCAAATCTTCAGCATTTTGCTGAAGCTCTTTAAAGAAAATGAAGCTTAAAATTGCATTTCTGAGTATTTAAAAATGAATGAAGCCACACATTTTGTGAGGGGGATGTGAACACGAAAATGCAACCCATTCTTTGCATTTTCGCTTTCTTTATGTCACAGAATGAGCGGAGTTGAAGTAGAAAATGAAAAAAACATTTTGGAGGATTGATTTGTAATTTTATTTGTTTCATTTGATGCAGTTACATACATTGTGAAAATGCAAAAGCATTTTTGTTAATCGATCTTAATGATCAAATTAGATTTTTCTAATTGAATTTTGCTACACGTTTACTAGAAAACTTTTTGAAAATGAAATGTCAAATACCATTCTTTGTATCATTTTAATTTGGTGACAGAATGAGCGGTGTTGAAGAAGAAAAACAAAAGCCGTTTGGCTTTGATTTTTGAATCAACACACAGCTTCATTTTGAAAATGAAAAAGCATTTCTGGTATTGACTTTTATTATTAATTATGCAACATAAATGCTTCCATAAAAAGGCTTTGCAAACAGAACAACAGATGATCAGAGTGGAACTTTAAGGTGGACTGAGGACACGGTGATGTGGAGGAGGTCAAATACAAATGGAGGGGTGCTGGTGACTAGCTTTGAAATGGTACATAAATATTTTGGTTAAATTTGGAACTGGGCTATAGTGGACTAAAAGCTGAGAAGAAACTTCTCATGTGACGTGGGTGGAAGCTGCTACATGAACAAAAGCTTTGACAGAAATGCTCATTGCTCTTTCTATCTTCAACCCACAAAAAGGAAAAAAACATTTTAAATAGATTTAAATTTAGTTCAACAAACCCAAAGTGCAGCTCGAACAGCTAAACATGACACAAGCTGGAAAAGGGAATTCTGCATACATGATGAGAGGGCTTCCTCTAAATCCATGGAGGTTCCTGTTCTCTGATGTCAGGGTTCAAAGGACAAAAGTCTGAAAAGTAAATATCTGTTGCTATGAGCAATAATGTCAGGGCACATGGTGACAGTCTGTGTGTTTGTGAAGCATTAGCTGTAAAACAGAATTGGACAGAGTGAGTGAGACATGCATGACAACTTCAACCAAATGAAGTCAATTCAGTCGACATTTTTCTATAATATGGACAGAAGAACAGTTATTCTGACCAATAAAATGACTGAGTAACAGCTGTTTATTTCTCTATAGAAGTCTATGAGATTATGGCTTCTTGGAACCAGCGGGGACTTCCTGTTTGGAACGTGAGGGGGGATGGAGTAACTCAGTCCAGTTCTCATTTACAGTCAAAGGATCGTCAGTGTGCATCCACATAATTACGTACAAAGGACATTAATATTGTTGATAAATATTTTATTTTTGTTTGTTGAAGTAATACAGTATATAATATATAAAATAGTTTAAATAAAAGACCCCCCTCTTTTTAAATTTAAGGTTTAATGTATTAGGAATTAATAACAACAATTCTTCTCTTGCATTCAAACGTAGAATCAATGAAAACTCAATGACCTTCTTTTCTATTAGCTGAACTAAATACAGGGGATAAGAGGAGTCAGCATCAGGGCTAAACAGTTGAATTCTGGGGCTGTCACCCTCTCCTGCAGTCCCGTCCATATTCCCCATCATTCACCTGTGTTCACCTGGATTTAAAGTCAGAGTTCCTGTCAGTCCGAGCTGGAAATGTGTCCGTTCTCTTTCTGGTCGTTCTTGCCGTTTCTGATCCACGCCTTCAGTTCCCTGAAAGATGATCTTTGTTCCTTCTTAGTCGGTTCTCTTTGTTTCTCAGCTCATTCCTTGAAGCGCCATTCTTCTGGTCCTCTGTATTTCCAGCTGCAAGTTCTATTTGCTGTATTAAAGCACAAATCCCCTTCCTGAATCCTTGACCCCTGTAACGGGAGCGCGCACAAAGTCAAACAACTCTGCATGATGTCAATACGCTCATGTTTCCTGCTAAAAAAAAGAAATGCTCACAGTTTTTGTTACTGAGTCTCAGCAGAAGTTTCTCCTTCCTGTTCAACAGGAATGTTTCCAGTTTGTGACTCAAAAGAAATTGTGATGTACAGTCAGAAAGAGATGATTTTTTATCTAAAGAAAACAAATGTCTTTGTTAAATATTAATAGAGTCATGATAAAGTCATGAAGTCATTCAGACATCAGTTTCACTGTTTTGGAAAACTGGATGTAAACGTGATCCAACTGTTTATTTAAGTATTTAGCCGTGAACAACAACACAAATCGGTTCTAATGGACATTTGTGAGGCTGGTGTGTGATAAAAAATGTCATTATGAATGTGGAATTATTTGCAAAAAGACAAATACCATGCATAATTATAAATGACAGATGCAATCCATAACTCTGTCCGTACAGTAGAATACACTGGACAGTTTTTTGGTGTTTTTTGCTGTGGGACAGCAAGAGCGATTTCAAAAGAGTGTCCCTCCAGGTCGAAATACCCAAATACAAACAGCACGTGACTTGTCCCACCAGAGGCTCGAACATTTTGGACCACTGCTACACGACAATAAAGGACACATATCACTCTGATGCCCGCGCTGCCTTGGGACTTTCCGAATACTGCCTAGTCTATCTCATCAACCTACAGGCAAAAGCTGAAATCAGCTAAGCCCTTGGTGAGGACTGTGACAACATGGTCGAATGAGTCAAAGATGCAACTCAAAGCCTGCTTTGACTGCACTGATTGGAGCGTCTTCGAGGCTGCTGCCTCAGACCTGGATGAACTCACTGACACTGTGACATCCTACATCAGCTTTTGTGACTCATGTGTGTGCAGACCAAAACCTTCTGCACATTCAACAACAAACCATGGTTCAGAGGTATTATAGAGGTCACCTCTCCCCTTTTGCAAAAGGTTTGAAAATTCATGCAGAGTCTTGTGTGTCTTTTTGTTTCCCAAACTGCACATTTCATTTTTGGGGGTCCTGAACCATCTGAATCTGCGATGGCCGGACGAGACCGCAACGATTTTTTAATTGTCGCCCAATTCAGAAAAACACGACCTGTTAGGTTCTGTGGCTGTCTGCTCTCTCTGTCCTCAAGGCAAAAAGGCTTTTTTTATTATTCAGTAAGGAAAGATGAAAACATCCTAAAAACGTCATCAGACTGGTGTGTTTTTGTCTAGTCTGCATTGCAGGTGTCGTGGCTCCATAAACACTCCAGTACAGAAAAAAAACAGAGACCAAAATCAAAAACAGTCCTACTGATGACCTTGGCACATGTTATCTGCTACTGAGGACAGGAATCAAGCATATTTCTGCAGCACAATATACATGCATATATAGAATCCGTTAAATGCATAATAACAAGAACATAGAAAATATAATAGAACCCCTGTAACGATAATGAAAACATTATGGAAAATATTTTGGAACCCCTGTTCACCTCCACACACGTCAGGACAAGGAAGAGGCCTACAGGAGTGGTGACCGGGACTGGTACAAGCAGGCTAGGAAAAAGCTGACAAAAAAGACCAAGGCTACAAATAGGAGCCACACTGCAAAGCGGACGGATCAGTTTTCTACCAACGACTCTACTGCAGTTTGGAAAGGCCTGCAGACCATCACCAACTACCGGAGACCATCCCCCTCAGACAGTTACCACCTGGCTGAGGAACTTAACGACTTCTGCTCAAGGTTTGAAAGAACTTCACCTTCCCCCTCAGCCACCATTTCCATCACACAGGATCGACCTGCAATCCCAACCTCCCCCACACCTGCTGCTTCATCTGCACTGAGGATCTTTGAACAAGATGTGGGTCAACAGTTGCACAAGCAGAAGATCAGGAAGTCTCCAGGACCAGATGGAGTCTCTCCCTCCTGCCTGAAAGTCTGTGCTGACCAGCTAGCTCCCACCCTCACCAGGATCTTCAACAGGTCCCTGGAGATGTGCGTTGCCCCTGCTTGACTCAAACTCTCCACCATCATCCCAGTTCCCAAGAAGTCCCGGTTCACATGATTAAATGACTACAGACCAGTCGCCCTGACCTCATTAGTCATGAAATCCTTTGAACGACTGGTGCTGAACCACCTGAAGGTCATCACAGAGCCTCTGCTAGACCCCCTGCAGTTTGACTACAGAGCAAACAGGTCAGGGGATGGTGCAGTCAACATGGCTCTCCACTACATCCTGCACCACCTCGACTCTGCAGACACCTATGCACTGGTTCTATTTGTGGACTTTAGCTCTGCATTTAACACCATCGTCCCAGAGCTCCTCCACCACAAGCTGTCCCAGCTCACTGTGCTTCTCCCCACCTGTCAGTTGATCACCAGTTTCCTCTGTTGCCGTCGCGTCTGGCCTTCGCAGTTTCGGATGGTTCAGGACGTCCAAAAATGAAATGTGCAGTTGGGAAATGAAAAGACACACAAGACTCTGCATGAATTTTCAAACCTTTTGCAAAAGGGGAGAGGTGGAGAAAGACGACCTGTTAGGTTCTGTGGCTGTCTGCTCTCTCTGTCCTCAAGGCAAAAAGGCTTTTTTTATTATTCAGTAAGGAAAGATGAAAACATCCTAAAAACGTCATCAGACTGGTGTGTTTTTGTCTAGTCTGCATTGCAGGTGTCGTGGCTCCATAAACACTCCAGTACAGAAAGAAAACAGAGACCAAAATCAAAAACAGTCCTACTGATGACCTTGGCACATGTTATCTGCTACTGAGGACAGGAATCAAGCATATTTCTGCAGCACAATATACATGCATATATAGAATCCGTTAAATGCATAATAACAAGAACATAGAAAATATAATAGAACCCCTGTAACGATAATGAAAACATTATGGAAAATATTTTGGAACCCCTGTTCACCTCCACACACGTCAGGACAAGGAAGAGCCCTACAGGAGTGGTGACCGGGACTGGTACAAGCAGGCTAGGAATAAGCTGACAAAAAAGACCAAGGCTACAAATAGGAGCCACACTGCAAAGCGGACGGATCAGTTTTCTACCAACGACTCTACTGCAGTTTGGAAAGGCCTGCAGACCATCACCAACTACCGGAGACCATCCCCCTCAGACAGTTACCACCTGGCTGAGGAACTTAACGACTTCTGCTCAAGGTTTGAAAGAACTTCACCTTCCCCCCAGCCACAATTTCCATCACACAAGATCGACCTGCAATCCCAACCTCCCCCACACCTGCTGCCTCATCTGCACTGAGGATCTGTGAACAAGATGTGGGTCAACAGTTGCACAAGCAGAAGATCAGGGAGGCTCCAGGACCAGATGGAGTCTCTCCCTCCTGCTTGAAAGTCTGTGCTGACCAGCTAGCTCCCACCCTCACCAGGATCTTCAACAGGTCCCTGGAGATGTGCGTTGTCCCTGCTTGACTCAAACTCTCCACCATCATCCCAGTTCCCAAGAAGTCCCGGTTCACATGATTAAATGACTACAGACCAGTCGCCCTGACCTCATTAGTCATGAAATCCTTTGAACGACTGGTGCTGAACCACCTGAAGGTCATCACAGAGCCTCTGCTAGACCCCCTGCAGTTTGACTACAGAGCAAACAGGTCAGGGGATGGTGCAGTCAACATGGCTCTCCACTACATCCTGCACCACCTCGACTCTGCAGACACCTATGCACTGGTTCTATTTGTGGACTTTAGCTCTGCATTTAACACCATCGTCCCAGAGCTCCTCCACCACAAGCTGTCCCAGCTCCCTGTGCCTCTCCCCACCTGTCAGTTGATCACCAGTTTCCTCTGTTGCCGTCGCGTCTGGCCTTCGCAGTTTCGGATGGTTCAGGACGTCCAAAAATGAAATGTGCAGTTGGGAAATGAAAAGACACACAAGACTCTGCATGAATTTTCAAACCTTTTGCAAAAGGGGAGAGGTGGTGAAACACGACCTGTTGGGCTCTGTGGCTGTCTGCTCTCTCTGTCGTCAAGGCAAAAAGGCTTTTTTTATTATTCAGTAAGGAAAGATGAAAACATCCTAAAAACGTCATCAGACTGGTGTGTTTTTGTCTAGTCTGCATTGCAGGTGTCGTGGCTCCATAAACACTCCAGTACAGAAAGAAAACAGAGACCAAAATCAAAAACAGTCCTACTGATGACCTTGGCACATGTTATCTGCTACTGAGGACAGGAATCAAGCATATTTCTGCAGTACAATACCCATGCATATATACAATTAATTAAATACATAGTAAAAAGAGCATAGAAAATATAATCGAATCCCTGTAATGCATAATGAAAAGATCATAAAAAACATTATGGAACCCCTCTTCATCTCCACAATACCCGTTCGGATCTCCTATGAGATCCAAAACCTCACCGACAGGAGGCAGCAGGTGAAACTGGGATGCTCCACATCCAGCACCCGCATCCTTAACACTGGCACCCCCCAGGGGTGTGTTCTCTCCCCTCTGCTCTACTCCCTCTACACAAGCGACTGTACATCAGGAGCCCCCTCTGTGAAACTCTTGAGGATGGCAGATGACACAGCAGTCATTGGGCTCATCCGGGACGGTGATGAGTCTGCATACAGAGGAGAAGTGGAGCGGCTGATCCTCTGATGCAGACAGAACCACCTGGAGTTGAACCAACTTAAAACGGTGGAGGTGATGGTGGACTTCAGGAGGAACGCCCCTACCACACACCCCACCCCCACAATTCTCAACACCATTGTCCTCTCAACAGACTCACACAGGTTCCTAGGGTCCACCATCTCACCTTAAGTGGACCTCTCACATTGTCTTACTCCGGAAAAAGGCTCTGCTGAGGTTGTTCTTCCTGCGACACATCAAGAAGTTCAACCTGCCTCAGGAGCTGCTGACCATCTTCTATACTGCAATAATCCAATCTTTCCTGACCATATCCATCACGGTCTGGTTTGGATCAGCTACCAGACACGATAGGAACAGACTGCAGAGAATCATCAGATCTGCTGAGAGGATTATTAGTTCCAGCCTTCCCTCCATTCAGGACTTGTAGTGATCCACGGTCAGGAAGCGAGCTGGCAGAATCGTAAAAGACCCCTCTCATCCCGGACGCTGCCTTTTCAGCTTCCTCCTGTCAGGGCGGCGCTTTAGAACAATACGCACCAAAACCCCCTTTAAAGATAGCTTCTTCCCCCGAGCTGTCACTCAAATGAACTCCTGACTCCGTACCACTCAAGAACACAGAACAAAACCACAGAAACTGTCACACCAGAACTGCTGCTGAATTTTTACTTAGTCATTTTTCTCATCTAGGTGTGTTTATTTATTCCTATATCTACCTTATATTACTTTCTTTTTTTGTTATCTATCCTGTTTTGTCTTACCCCCTTACACTTCTTTATACCTTGCTAGTTTGCACGAGAGCACAAGACACCGAAGTCATATTCCCTGTACATACTTGGCCAATTAAGCTGATTCTGATTCAGATGAAACATGTATTCACCTGACTTCAGATAAAACATCTGTACAAGTAAATAGATGGAACTGTCATATTATATTTGAGAACCTAACAACAAGTTCACACTACAAAGAACTATAATTTTTCACCCCAAAAACAGTTTAAACACACAAAGACAGGTGCAGACAGAGAAGTCTACTGTAGTGAGAAACAAGCACGCTTCAGCTTCCTGCTTAGAATTTCAGGAATTTCAGGGTCAGATCATGACTTCATGTACATTTAACTTTCCCAACTGCCCATTCGACAAAGTCTTAACTACAGAACCACTGTCAGTCTATATCACAGGTGTTCCAGGCCTCGAGGGCCAGTGTCCTGGATGTTTTCTAACCAACCTGCCATTGAAGATCCTTATTGGATAAACACACCTGATGAGGCAGGATTTCTGAAAAACCAGCAGGAGGTCGGCCCTCGAGGCCCGGAGTTTGACACCTCTGGACATGTGTCAAGCTCCATGCCTCAAGGGCCGGTGTCCTACATGCTTTCTAACCAACCTGCCATTAAAGCTCCTTATTGGCTAAACACACCTGATCCAGGTAATGAGCAGCAGATGAGGAAGGGTTTATGGAAAACCAGAAGGAGGCCGGCCCTCGAGGCCTTGAGTTTGACACCAGACTCTATATAATGGGAGTGACTTTATACCCATGGTTGGACAGAAACCTTTGACCTTCTCTAAAGTTCTCTGAAAAGCTAAGAGGTCTGAGGTGAGTCAAAAGTCTGCGGTTTTCATGTGCATAATTGTTCATCAGAAATTGTTATTGAAGTAAATGTTTTTATTAAATATGGGATGTCCAAGAGGCCTGTCACTTGAATTAATTCAGTCATTATTTATGTAAATAAACAGCAACATTTGAGAAACATTTGAAAGTTAATGAGTGCAGTTAAAGAACTGTTAACACTTTCAAAAATGTCTCATGCATAACAACTTCAAAAGGAACTAACTAAACCATGAATAAGCAGCAGTTATGATTTAAGGCGTATTCTCAACCAGCCTAAGCAACACTCTGTAAACCAAAGCTGCCCTACCCTGATCCTCCATGCAGATTTCCCAGCTGTCCCTTCCCTCCCACACAAAACGAGGTGATACACAAAAAGAGTTTCTCAATTTTGGAGGAACAATTTTCAGATGAACACAATAACTGACATTTTCATCATCATTTTGCATCCTTTCCATACATTAACCCCCCCACTCAAACATAATGATCATAGAATATGTCAGTGAAGAGAAAACCATTTACTAAACGTTTGGTAAATTTAGAAATATATTCACAGATCAATTTAAAATCCTTTTTCTTACGAAAACCTTGCAAAATAAATAAGATTGTTTAAACACAACATGAGGAAATATTTCGTTCGAGCTGACCCTATTCTCCCAACACAACAAAGATTCGGTCAGAAAATCACTTTGTTTATTTTAAGGAATTTTTTATATTGATCGATTGATTGGTTGGTTGGTTGATCTCAAACATTGTAGTCAAAGCAATAAAGAATGTACACAAATTTACAGAAATGATAAAATGCATAGATTTTAAAAAAGCAAAAAAAACCCGCTTTCATCACATCTGCTTTATTTAAAACATTGATCATTAACTAAAGTCATGTAGAGCTTCATTTATTGCTTGAAAAAGAGTGGAAAGGAGTTTATATAATCCCACCCCAATGAGTTAATTTTATAGTTTTACGAAGTTTTTGTAATCCGGTTCTGATCTGATAGATACTCTTCAAGTTACAAAATCCAGTGTCTGTTTATGACTGATAGCTTTCAGAAAACTTTCATTCATGATTTTAGTAAACAGTAATTGAGATGTAATAATCATACATTATTATTAGAACACATTATCACATTATACACACACACACATATATATATATATATATATATATATATATATATATATATATATATATATATATATATATATATATATATATAAAATTGACATTTTGTTTACCTGTATATTTTTAAGGAATTAAGAGATACCTTTCAAAATTCTGGGCTTTTCCAGTGATGTGTCATGTGATGAGTTTGCATGCTGGGAACTTTAAGTTTTACCTCTACCAAGATGGCTACCATACCATTAAACTATTTTTATGGAAAGGTTAACGGCAGGTCAAATATTCTGTATCTATTCCTTTTTTTTTACCAGGATAATTATATCACACTCCTCAGCCTCCCTGGGAAAGTCTATGCCAGGTTACTGGAGAAGAGAGTCCGTCCTATAGTCGAACCTCAGATCCAGGAACAACAGTTAGGTTTCCGTCCTGGTCGTGGAACAGTGAACCAGCTCTACACCCTATCTAGGGTGCTGGAGCGATTGCAGGAGTTTGCTCATCCAGTCCATGTGTGTTTTGTGGATTTGGAGAAGGTGTTCAACCGCGTCCCCCGTGGTATCCTGTGGAGGGTGCTCTGGGATTATGGGAGCCTTACAGAGGGCTGTCCGGTCTCTGTATGATCGGAACAAGATCTTGGTTCCCATAGCCGGCAGTAAGTCAAACCTGTTGCCGGTGCATGTTGGACTCAGGCAGGGATGCTTTTTATCATAGTTCTGTTCATAGATTTTATGGACAGAATTTCTAGGGTACAGGCAGGTGCCGTAGGGGTTCTGGTTTGGGGATCATCTCTGCTCTATGCAGATGATGTTGTCCTGTTGGCTTCATTAAGCCAGGACCTCCAGCATGCATTGGGGTGGTTTGTGGTAGAGTGTGTAGCGGCTGGGATGAGGGTCAGCACCGCTAAATCCGAGGCCATGGTCCTTGACCGAAGAAAGGTAGTGTCATGACTATAGAACGACTGAGACCCAGATGCTGAAACCCGGAATGAGACACAGGACAGAGATGTCTTGGCGAGAAGGTGGGTTTAATATGATGGCCAGACAGGTGGGTGAATGTTACTGGAGGTCCGAGAATGTAACTGCGGCTCGTGGCGTCACTGGTGGATCTGCTCGTTCGGGTCTGGAGTCGGCAGCGTGGGTCCGGCTCGGGAGGCAGCTGGTTCGGCAGAGGCTCGTGGTGAGGATGGAGGGAACAGACCAGAAGAGGAGTCCGGAATACGGCTGCTGTGGGTGACCGCTCGTGGCTGAGGTTTCCTGGAGACAGGTAAGACAGCATATATTAACTACTTGGCTTAAGGCAAGGCAACGAAGCATGAACTTGACGTGAGGCCAAACATGCACCATCAGGGGCAACGGACTGGCGTTGAATGAAGATCCTGGTGCTCCTTAAGAAGGCAGGTGTGGCGATGAGGTGAGTGGAAGCAGCTGGGGATAATCAGGAACCAAGTGGAGAGGAGAGGGGGGAGGAGTCTGACAGAGGCACCATGACAGTACCCCCCCCTCAACAACCGCCTCCAGGCGGTCAAGGGCGGCGATCTGGGTGGGCCCGGTAGAAATCCTCAATGAGCGAGGGGTCCAAAATGAGAGAGCGGGAAATCCAGGAGCGCTCCTCCGGCCCGTAGCCCACCCAGTCGACCAAGAACTGGAATCCGCGACCCCGACGGCGGACATCCAGGATCCGATCGACGTCGTAAGCCGGAGCACCGTCGATGAGTCGGGCGGGTGGCGGGGAAGCGGACGGCGGGCACAGAGGACTGTCCAGAACTGGCTTGATCTGGGAAACATGAAATGACGGATGAACCTTCAGAGCCTTGGGAAGACGGAGTCGGACGCAGGTGGGGTTGATGAGTTTCTCTATGACGTAAGGTCCGATGAATCGTGGAGCCAGTTTCTTGGAGGTGGCTTGGATGGGGATATTATGTGTGGAGAGCCAGACCCTTTGGCCAGGTTGGTACTCGGGTCTCACCACTCTGTGACGGTTGGCGATGCGGCAGTTGCTCTCCTTGGTGCGGAGGAGAGCAGCCTTAGCCTGTACCCAGATGCGTTGGCACCGCTGGACGTGATGTTGTACGGAAGGCACAGCCAAGTCCAGTTCCTGTGACGGAAACAGAGGTGGTGAGTACCCAAGAGCGGCCTCAAAGGGGGAGAGCCCAGTGGCAGTGGAGGGATGAGCATTATGGGCATACTCAATCCACACGAGATATTGGGACCAGTCCTGCTGGTTCTGTGCCGCCAAGCAGCGGAGAGCTGCCTCCAGTTCCTGGTTCGCTCTCTCCGCTTGGCCGTTGGACTGAGGATGGTAGCCAGAAGTGAGGCTGACCGTGGCCCCCAAGGCCGTACAGAAGGCCTTCCAGACCTGAGAAATGAACTGGGGGCCACGGTCAGAGACAATGTCCATAGGGATGCCATGGTGACGGAAAACCTGCTTGGTCATGATATCCGCAGTTTCGGTGGCAGTGGGTAGTTGCGGGAGCGCAATGAAGTGGGCCATCTTGGAAAATCGATCTATGACTGTGAGTATGACGGTGTTACCTGCTGATGGGGGTAACCCGGTGACAAAGTCCATTGCCAAGTGGGACCAGGGCCGGCTGGGCGTAGGGAGAGGGAGGAGCAACCCCGCCGGAGCCGAGGAGGACGTCTTGGATCGGGCGCAGGTGGTGCACGCCGAGATATACTCCCTAATGTCCCTCTCCATAGACGGCCAATAAAACCTCTTACGAAGTAAATGGAGGGTACGGTGGACCCCCCCATGGCACGCCAGACGAGACGCGTGACCCCAAGTGATGACTTCGGAGCGGAGATGAGCGGGCACAAACAGTGTGCCCCTGGGAACGGGTGGATGGTCAGAGTTCCCCTCCAGGGCTCGAAGAACCTTGGCCTCGATATCCCAGGTGACACTTCCTATGATGCAGGATGAAGGGAGGATAGGTAATAGAGTGTTTTCAGACGGACTGTATTTCCTGGAGAGGGCATCGGGTTTGACGTTGCGGGAGCCTGGTCTGTAGGTTATGGTGAAGTGAAACCGGTCAAAGAAAAGACACCAACGAGCTTGCCTGGAGTTGAGTCTTTTAGCGGAGCGTAGGTATGCCAGGTTTTTATGGTCCGTCCAGACGATGAAAGGCTGCTCGGCCCCCTCCAACCAGTGACGCCACTCCTCCAGGGCAAGTTTGATGGCTAAGAGTTCCCGGTTGCCCACGTCGTAATTCTGCTCAGAAGGGGACAGCTTGCGAGAGAAAAACGCACACGGTTTGAGTTTTCCAGAACTCTCCTCCTTCTGTGAGAGGACAGCGCCCACCCCTGAGTCAGAGGCATCGACCTCAACGATAAATTGCCGTGAGGGGTCAGGTTGGATAAGGATCGGGGCAGAGACAAACAGTTTCTTTAACCTGTCGAAGGCCTGTTGGGCTTCGTTGGACCAGACAAAGGGATGCTTTATGGAAGTGAGGCGTGTAAGGGGAGAAGCAATACTGCTGTAATTGCGTATGAAGCGTCTGTAAAAGTTGGCAAAGCCCAGGAATTGCTGTAGCTTCTTACGGCTGGTAGGAGGTTCCCAGTTGGTAACTGCTTCTATTTTGGATGGATCAGGGCGTATGCAGCCAGCCTCGATGATGTAACCAAGAAATTGTACAGTGGGGGAATGAAATTCGCACTTTTCATGCTTAACGAAAAGCTGATTTTCCAATAGTCTCTCCAAGACCAGACGAACGTGATGCTCGTGTTGAGCCAGATCGTGTGAGTAGACAAGAATATCATCTAAATAGACAAAGACGAACCGATTTATGAAGTCCCGAAGGACATCGTTAACTAGCCTTTGGAAAACTGCCGGGGCGTTGGTGAGGCCGAAAGGCATTACTAAATATTCGTAATGCCCTAACGGGGTGTTAAAGGCAGTTTTCCACTCGTCCCCTTCCTTAATACGGACCAAATGGTAGGCATTGCGGAGATCTAACTTTGTGAATATGCGAGCCTTCTGGACGGAATCAAAAACAGAGGTGATTAATGGCAGTGAGTATTTGTCTTTTACGGTGATTTGATTTAGTTCGCGATAATCGATGCACGGTCGGAGGGACTTGTCTTTTTTCTGCACAAAGAAAAAACCTGCTCCCACGGGGGAGGAGGAGGGTCGAATGTGCCCCAAGGCAAAGGCTTCCTGCACGTAGTTCTCCATGGCTGTCTTTTCAGGTCCAGATAGATTAAACAAATGCCCCTTGGGCAACGGAGCGCCTGGCAACAGGTTTATGGCGCAATCATAAGGTCTATGAGATGGGAGAGCACTAGCTTTGGTTTTGCAAAATACTGCTTTTAAATCATGATAGCAACGAGGAATGTTGGACAAATCGACTTGACTATGACACTCAGTGTTAGTAGAAGTAACGGAAGGGAGAGCAGAGAGGAGACAATTAGCGAGGCAATATGGGCTCCACTGAATTATAGTCCCTTGAGCCCAATTAAACTGAGGATTATGCAGTTTTAGCCAGGAAAACCCGAGTACTATGGGAGTATGGATGGACTTGGTGATGAGGAAACGGATGGACTCACGATGGTTGCCTGAAGTAATGAGCAGGATGGGTTTGGTGCGGTGGGTGATGCGGGATAAGAGTTGACCACCTAAACCGGAAGCCTCGATGGGGGTCTCCAGGGGTTCTGTGGGAATTGACAGATCATTAACAAGTTGCTGGTCAATTAAATTCTGCTCGGCCCCGGAGTCGACCAGGGCCCGTAACTCATGCACATGGAGATCTTGACTTAACTTGACAGGAATTAGTAAAAAATTATTACCGGCCAGGTAGATGTTTGTTACCCCTCGCAGCCTGTCACCTAGCGAGGGGTTCGGGTGTTTAAACGAAGCGGGCAGGAGATGGCAATGTGGCCCTTTGCTCCGCAATAGTAACAGGCCCCCTCCATGCGCCGTCTGCGGCGTTCCTCTTCAGACAATCGAGAGTGTCCAACCTGCATAGGCTCGTCCGGAGGCCTAGAGGGGCTGAGGGAGTCGAGAGGGGTGGCGTGAACAGCGTGTGAGAAGTTGGAGGATGTAGTGGTTGCGGCACGCTGGAAAACGGGCGCTCGTTCCCTGTGACGCTCCCGCAGGCGAACATCAGAGCGGAGTGCCGCAGAAACCAGTTCCTCAAATGACCGGGCTTCGGGTTGCGAACACAGATGATCCTTAATTTGTTCATTTAAGGACTGGTAAAAGATCCCCTTCAAAGCTGCGTCGGGCCAGCCTGCCTCGACCGCCAGGATTCGGAAATCTATAACGTGTTCACTCACCGAGCGGTTACGCTGCCTGAGCGCGAGTAACCGACGGGTTGCTTCATCCTGTTTGCGTGGTTGGTCGAAAATTAACTGGAACTCTCTGAGGAAACGTTCATAAGTGAGGTGGCTTATGGGATTGGAGGAAAGGAAAGCCTGGGCCCACTGGAGGGCTTTATTGCGTAGAGAGTTGACGATCAGTGATATTTTACTGTGATCCGACTGATAATGACGGGGGGCTTGTTGGTAAATCAGCTCACATTGGAGGAGGAATCCCCCGCAGGCTTCGACGTCACCAGTAAATGGTTCCGGTTGCAGCCGGATGTTTTCGTGAGCGGAGGGTGATCCGGAAACGGAAGTAGCCGAGTTAGCCGTAGCTTGAGCCGTATCTGTAGGAACATGGGAAAAATGTCCGGTTAAATTGTTCAATGTCTGTGTCAAACCGTCCAGGCGATGAAAAAGGTCCTGTTGGGCCGCGGCCATCTGGGATAGGGCGTTGGCCTGGCATCCAAGCATTATGCCTTGCTGGGATACGGCTAATCTGAGTCCCTCCGGGTCAGCTGGGTCGGGATTAAGGCCAGTCCGTTCTGTCATGACTATAGAACGACTGAGACCCAGATGCTGAAACCCGGAATGAGACACAGGACAGAGATGTCTTGGCGAGAAGGTGGGTTTAATATGATGGCCAGACAGGTGGGTGAATGTTACTGGAGGTCCGAGAATGTAACTGCGGCTCGTGGCGTCACTGGTGGATCTGCTCGTTCGGGTCTGGAGTCGGCAGCGTGGGTCCGGCTCGGGAGGCAGCTGGTTCGGCAGAGGCTCGTGGTGAGGATGGAGGGAACAGACCAGAAGAGGAGTCCGGAATACGGCTGCTGTGGGTGACCGCTCGTGGCTGAGGTTTCCTGGAGACAGGTAAGACAGCATATATTAACTACTTGGCTTAAGGCAAGGCAACGAAGCATGAACTTGACGTGAGGCCAAACATGCACCATCAGGGGCAACGGACTGGCGTTGAATGAAGATCCTGGTGCTCCTTAAGAAGGCAGGTGTGGCGATGAGGTGAGTGGAAGCAGCTGGGGATAATCAGGAACCAAGTGGAGAGGAGAGGGGGGAGGAGTCTGACAGAGGCACCATGACAGGTAGTTTGCCATCTCTCGGTGGGTAGAGTGTCCCTGCCCCAGGTGGAGAAGTTTGAATATCTTGGGGTCTTGTCCATGAGTGGGGGAAGACAGGAGCGTGAGATTGACAGGCGGATCGGAGCAGTGTCCGCAATTATGTGGTTGCTGTTCCGGTCCGTTGTGGTGAGGAGAGAGCTGAGCCAGTAAGCAAAGCTCTCAAATTACTGGTCTATCTTCCTCTGTAGCAGATGGTCCAACAAGTGAAAATAAAGTGATATAAAATTGTATAGTTTTAGAACAAAATGTAATGTTTTTTGGGTGAATATCACTCTAAAGATTTAATCTGCCCCTTTTTCTGATTTTCCTAATTGAGTTCTACTTTCACAGATATCGTCCTGCTGGCCTTTTACAGTGGACATGTTGGGAAATTAAAATAAAAATGTAAAAAAAAATTAAAATTGTAAGGTGTTTCTTTAGGCCCAAATAGATAGGAAATCACACAAAAACAAAAATTGAAAGACACTTTTTTTCCTCGTTTCTCAGGAGGATAACTGACAGTGTGCTCAGTGAATGTCTCAGGCAATGGAGAGCAGAGGATGCAGTGCTGGAGGACAGATCCTCATGGGAGGACAAACCCCTGCATGGGATGTACCACCGGTCCATAACTGAAGTGGCTGATATCAAGAAGTCCTACCAATGGCTAGAAAGGGCTGGCCTACAGGACACTCATCCTGAATCGACTGAAGCACTCATCCTGGCAGCTCAGGAACAAGCCCTGAGCACCAGAGCAATAGAGGCTCAGATCTAGCACACCAGACAAGACCCAAGGTGTAGGCTGTGCAAAGAGGCACCTGAAACAGTCCAGCACATAACTGCAGGGTGTAAGATGCTGGCAGGGAAAGCATACGTGGAGCGCCCCAATCAAGTGGCTGGAATAATATACAGGAACATGTGTGCAGAGTATGGACTGGAAACCCCAAGGTCAAAATGGGAAACACCTCCGAAGGTGGTAGAGAATGAGAGGGCAAAGATCCTGTGGGACTTCCAGATCCAGACTGATAGGATGGTAATAGAGAACCAACCAGTCATCGTAGTGGTGGGCGACGGTGGCTCAGGTGGTTGAGCGGGTTGTCCAATGATCGAAGGATCGGCGGTTTGATTCCCCGCTCCCACCAGCCAAAATGTCGTT
This sequence comes from Oryzias curvinotus, assembly GCA_023969325.1. Taxonomy (NCBI): domain Eukaryota; kingdom Metazoa; phylum Chordata; class Actinopteri; order Beloniformes; family Adrianichthyidae; genus Oryzias; species Oryzias curvinotus. The sequence goes on from CM043719.1 coordinate 6,383,692, forward strand.
GTGTCCTTGGGCAAGACACTTCACCCTCCTTGCCTCCAGTGTGGCCTCCACTGGTGTGTGAATGTGTATAAATGGTCCCGGTGATGGTCAGAGGGGCCGTAGGCGAGAACTGGCAGCCACGCCTCTGTCAGTCTACCCCAGGGCAGCTGTGGCTACATCAGTAGTTATCTTCACCAAGTATGAATGAGGAGTGAATGAATAATGGACACATTGTAAGCGCTTTGGGTGTCTTGAAAAGCGCAGATAAATCCAATCCATTATTATTATTAAAGAACAGAGGAAAGCCGTTGTGGTGGATGTGGCAGTGCCAAGCGATGGGAACATCAGGAAGAAGGAACATGAGAAACTGGAGAAATACCAGGGACTCAGAGAGGAACTGGAGAAAGCCTGGAAAGTGAAGGTGACAGTGGTGCCTGTGGTAATTTGAGCACTCGGGGCAGTAACCCCCAAGCTGGAGGAGTAGCTACAACAGATACCTGGAAAGACCTCAGACCTCTCAGTCCAGAAAAGCGCAGTGCTAGGAACAGCTAAGATACTGTGCAGAACCCTCAAGCTCCCAGGCCTCTGGTAGAGGACCCCAGCTTCAGTGAGAAACCACCCCCGGATGCGTGAAAGGGGCAAGTTTTTTTTTTTTTTATGGCGGTGAGACGGCTCACTTGACAGCAGTTTGATGAGAGCGAGCTGGCTTGACTCCAGCCACCAGTTGATGCTTCCTCTATAGATCCTTTAAGGAACTGGTCACGGTGGCTTTCTTCCTTTTGCAGTCAAAGTGCTCTCAGTGTCTGAAAATGTTGTTGGGTTCACTCTACGTGTGGAGTTGTCATTCGCGGTGAGGGGGTGTGTGGAAGGGGAAATCCTTGCGACACTCCCTTCACCTGTGTTTCTGAGAAAGTCAGTTGAGCCTCAGCTGTGCCGTCACCACTCCTTATGCAGTCTTTAAATGAAGTTCCCCGATTGTTTGGCTTTTTTTTAAGTGTAATATAGAGGTTAAAAAAGACAGGCAACCACATTTTCCACGGCAGTAGTAAATTTGTTATTCAAAACATAAATTCATTAGGGTACCTTGTCTAAAGACTTTTTTCTACGTGTGGGGAGAGCTGGAAAACTGTGGTGGTTCTTGTTGAAGTTCTCTGCTTGGCTGTGATTCTGTAATGTGCTGCCTTAGTTTGGCTTTGACTGAATGTGTTTTTGGGGGTTTGGGCTTTCTTTAAGACGGCCTAACATTTACCCCATGAACACAGATGTTAAACTGTAACATGGAAGTCGACACAGGCAGGCTTACTCCTAACAAAAAGTCCACCCCCTCATGTTACGCTTTAATTCATAGCATTAAACTTGAGAACATTGGAGACTGTTTTTAAGATTCACTGCTTGTAAAAATGTGTACGACTGTTGTTGAAGCCGCCTACGGCTTCCCCAGGTTCAGATGGTTCAGGACCTCAGAGAGCCTATTTGTGCTGGACACTTGGCAGCACTTCCTCCAAAACAGCTGAGACCCTCAGTGTGGATGAAGATGATTGTCAGTAAATCTGGACTGAACTTGGACTTATTGACATTTAAGGTGGAGACGTCAGAGAGAATGTGCTCCCAATTTTGAATCTGTGTTGAAGTTTGCTTTTTAAAACACAAATTACTAAAGGAGAAACAAAATTCAGTAAACATTTTTGGATTTTCTTCCTTATGACTTTTTGCAATGGGAAAGAGAACAAAACACACAAGAGTCGGCATAAGTTTTCCAACCTTTGCAAGAGGAGAGCCAGAAGAGTCAGCAACCAGCAACGTGTCCCGTCTCCGATCCGATCTGCTCTGAACTCTCACCCTGCAGCAGGCAAATGTATTAAATATGGGCAGGAAGCAAGTGATGCAATGGCTCTGTGTATATATGTGCATACAATCAGCATATTGTAGCCTGTGCTGTCACAGGACACAGGAAAGTCAGCTGTGACACATCCACTCCTTTTGCAGAAGTGTAACAAAAATTCTGGTTTCCTGTGTGCTTCTTCTCTTTGTGAAAGAAATAGTTAAAACCCTGATACATACAGACACAAGAACAAAATATATCATTTATTTTACTTTATTAATCACATAAGTAAAACATACTTGTATAGTTAAATTCACATTAAGATTTAGTATGTAGTTGGTTCACACTTAAAACACATCAGTTTGGCTGGTTCTGGTGTAAACTGCTACATTTCTTTGTTATTTTTTTCTTGAGCAGAAAACAACCCTGACACCAATTATGAATCAATTAATTCCAACCATTTCTGTTGGCTAATGGACATTGAGACTGTGAATTATTTATTCTTTAACTGTGGAGTTATAAAAACATTCTGGGAAGATTTCTGCTTTTGGTATTCTTTCAAAATTGTAATGCCAGTTCATTTACACACAAAAAATGTTCTATTCGATGTGGTATCATATAATAGACCAGAAAATACTGTTTTATATACACAAAAATAAATATTTGAAGACCAAACCACTTTTTATCACATTTCATAAAGAGCTCTGTTTTTACTTTCAATCACTTTATGAAAAAGAAGAATGGCTTGAAATTGCTTAGTTTTATTCAGAAATACAAACTTCACAAGTACCCCTAACCAGTATTAGACTTTTTAGATTGGTTCTATGTTTTTTTTATTTTATTTTTATTTAACTTATTTGTTTTTATTTCTTTGTGTGTTATGTTCATGATTTTTTGTTCTATATTCTTTATTTTCTATGTTAATATGTTATGTTTGGCAATGGTGATTGATCTTCGAGGTAATGTTGATTACATGGTTATTGTATGTTATTTAATGTTTGATACCTCAATTGTTAATAAAGTTAAAAAAAAAACATTTCTGTTGGCTTCATGAATGAACATCAATAGTAACGGAAGAACATATTCTTCTGTTTGTGCTTCACATAAAACTGAAAAAAATGACAAATTGTGAAAGTTGTTGTTTATTAAGTTGTTTATTTCTGGCATAAAGAAAACACAAATATAAAGAGAAAATAGCCTTTTTTTGTAAATATGAAATAGTTTCTGTCATGTGTCACATATCCAAAGGGAACAAATGTAGAAGTACATAATGTAATGTCAGCAGTAATAACATAAAAAACAACTAGGCCTCTACAGCTTATTTGTTGGTGCACCTTAACCATCAACTCATAACCTAACAAATAAAAATTAAACTAGATCTAACAAAGTGACCCAAACATATTTTTTGGACCATAAGTTGCATCCAGGCCCTTATGTTGGAATTCTAGTTGTGCTAAATGACCTCAAACCATTTTTCTGGTACACAGCGTTTAAAAATCTGTGTAAAGATTTTTAAACGCTTCGTCATAATCAAAAGGTTAAGACGAAGTCGCATCACTTGATGGATTGTTGGAGCATTATGGGTACTGTAGTCTGTATCCTCCTGGACGAGTAAGTACAAATAAAGTTTCATTTATTCAACTGTGTTGTTTTACTTGATTTGCCTTATCGCCAAATACATTTGTTCTTTTTTAGAATGAATACCATTTCCTTTTTCTTTCACCAGAGAGCCACAATGGAGGGAGGAAAGAGTCACATGTGGCTCCAGGGCCTCAGGTTGCAGAGCCTTGTGTTGGACTGTTGGAATTCACAGCTGCTAACATCTGGTCTACCCAGTCGATGAAGGACCCAGCCCTCGTCCTTGGAAGGATGCAGTTCTCAGATGTGGACCATCTCAGCTGGTTGATGTGGGACTAACATGTCAGAGATGAACTGTGGTGCGAAGCAATGACTGTACTCTTCTAATAAACAGTGGTGCAAAGCCAGGGAATAGTTGTTTAAAAATAATAACGATAAATACTTAAATACGATAAATACAGACTCATTAAAAATTATGACAGTTCGTGACCTTTGCCCCATTTACCCCCCCCCCCCCTTCTTTCTCTATGGTTTGCCGGAAACTTTATTTTGAAATCCAGGTCGTTCCCGGAAGTGCAAGAAAAGCTGAAACGAAACTGCCGTTAAGGATAACCAGGTTTTTGACTCAGACTCAGTCACCCTGTAAAAAACCTGTTTTTGTGCCAAACAGTCTTTTCTTTCCATGATGTCCACTTTTTGGTTATTTGAGGGGATGGTTTGGTGGGTGTGACACCTCTTCACCCATGACACAAGTGCATGAGAAAACTTGTTGAAGTCTATATCTGCTGTGAAACATGAAGGCTTAATTATGGTCTGGGCTGGACTGCTTTGCTGCATCTGACATACTCTGTTGACCTACACACTGAAGGCTGCTGTGTTGGGATTGTTTTCTTCTTTACATCTCCAGAATAGAAGGAGATGTCTGACAAAGAAGAGGGAGTTTGGGAAACAAACTGATGAGCAGGAGCTGTGAACCAAGACTTCCATGTCTGCAGCAATAAGTGTATTATTAACTACTGACCTTGCATCTGTTAGATTCATAATTCTTTCTGTAACCAGGGCAACCAATTCTAAATAACTTAGGTCGGACAGGCATCTGCAGAGCTCTTGTGGGCTCTTGTGTCAGTATTTTCATATTTTCTTGTGTTTTCAGAAATAACGTCGACACCTGTGATGGTGAATGACGTCTACAGACCTCCAATCAATCTGGAGCCAAATTTCCAGGCTGGTGTTAGAACGTTTGATCTCAGTCTTCATAGATTTATTAACAGGACAAGGATGCAAAAACACAAATGGGTGAAAAAATGACAAACATTTGGAGTGTTCCAAAGTGTCCCAAGAATCTACATCCTGATGAACATCTGTGACAAAAGTGGAAACATCTGGAGAAGAAAATATTCAGAGCTGAAATGGTTGGAGCAGAATAGCTGCAGACAGGAGCAGAAGTCTCTCTGAATGCAATGATTGACTCATGAAACTGTTAAAAACCTATTAAGTTAAGGTTTTGAAGGAAAAAAGAAAAAACAAAACTCACTGAGAAAAGCAAAAGCTGTTTTATTACATGAATTCATGCATAAAGTCAGTTCCGTTCATCCAGTGTTACATGACCGTTGAATGAAGGCTCTGTGCTTCTTTGATTCTCTGTGATTTTAACTCAAAGTTTAAAAGATTAAAAGAATAAGAAAACAGCACACAATCACAATTGCTAAAATAAATCATTAAAGTATTGAACTCCAGTTAATGATTAATGATTCCAACATGCAGTAAAATCATAAAACATCTGACTTTAGAAAGGATTGTGTAAAAAGATCATACAGACATGATCAGAAATCATCCAAAACAAGAACTGAATGAAAATTGTCAGAATAAAAAGTCATCATGTTAGTTATTGTTCATCTTTAGAAAGAAAATCTTCAGCATGATCAACAACTTGACACAGGCCTGTGATTGGTGGGGACAAAAGGGGGAGGGGTTACAGCTGGCATTTCAGAGCAAACAGTTGAAAATGTAAATATTGGCTTAAGAGCAGAAGACGTCGTAGGTGGGAGGAGCTGCAGGTTGGTCAGAGGAGGGGGGGGGTTCAGGAAGGGGGCTGAGGAAGTGCAGCTTCATCGTCTCTGAAACAGCACAGAGAAGATGTTTGGGATTTTACAGTTGGAAAACGTCACATCCTCACATACAAATGCAGTATCCAGGTCTGGAAGAACTCAGGTTTACCCCCTCCACATTCACTAAACGTCTACAAACAGGATGAAGCTGCACGGAGGCTGAGGAGCAACACAAACTCACCTGTTTTTTCACTGCTTGGTAATCTGAGTTAAAAAAGCTTTGGTGACAGAACGACCACCACTGTTCAGCTGACTGTAAACACGGAGACTAACTCTACCCTCAGTGGATCCATGAAATCCACCAGTAAATGTTGGATCTTTGGGTTAGTTGTTGACCTCTCGTGAACCACTCAGATCACTTTAAAGTTGTTTTCAGTGTTATCTGCACAAATCATCCTCAGCCAAAGCTTTCTGCATCCTAATGAGCAACACTCATCACTTATAGTTACACCTGGATGAGAAAATATTCTGTTCCTGCAAAAGTGTGACGTAAATACATCCTGTATCTGATGGTCCTGTTCAGCTTTATTAACACGTAATTTACAAACCAGGAAAAAACAATGATTACACTTCTTTTTTTTTTAAGTTTTCTGGTGTTGTCTTTTAGTTTTTCAGCTTTTTCATCAGGGCTGCACGGTGGCGCAGTAGTTACCACCGGTTCAAATCCTGGATGGGCCTTTTCTGTGTTAAGAAATGCTTCATAGGTTGGGTGGTGACTTTAATCTGTCTCAAGGTGTGAATGTGAGTGTGTGTGATTGTGTGCACCGAGCCTTCACCCCACAAATAGGCTCCTGCAGACGAGATACAGCAGGTTGAGAAAATGGATGGATGGATGGTCGGACGAATGGATGGATGGATGGATGGATGGATGGATGGATGGATGGATGGAAGGATGGATGGATGGATGGGTTTTATAGCATCAGAATAAGGATTCAAGAAGGCGAAGAAACTAACAGGTTGGCCCCCACTGTTTAAAATGCCGTGGGGGCGGAGCTCCTCTGTTAGCTTCCTTACCTAGAGGGACGAGGCACATCCTCTTCCTCTGATCAGGGACTTATGGCCATAAGTTCTTGATCACTACTTCAGCATCTTCAGCACTCAGATCTTCACTGTCCTTGAATCTCACAGAGTCTCGTTCACAGTACTCCAGGTTCTGCCTGAGCTGATTCACATCAAACTTCAGCACCTTTTCAAAATAAAGGGTTTAGTTAGCTTCATCCTTATTTTAACAAGACAAACTGTTATATTCAGACATTTTTTGTATTCCCGTTAAAAGCAGTAGAGACAAAGTTTAAATCTCCTGTTCAAAAGCTTTCAATCACTCAGAACCTGAAACCAGATGATTGTGCTAACCAGCTGAAGCAGAGACAGGTGGAGAACAGGCAGGTGGAGAACCAGGACCAGGCAGACCTGCTTCAGGGTTTTATTGGATGTTTGTTCAAATGTTCTCCATTTTAAATATCGAGCAAAAAGGTCAGTTCCTGTGCTCCTCATAGTTGAGCTGCTGTCCTTCACAGCTGGTTGTGGAATATTTACCACCTGGTTTTCATAAATGATTGGAGAATCATGACAGCTGATCATTTACCAGTGGACAAAACTGAACACCTGAGGTTTCACTGGTTTTTTCCAGCATAGGATGTACTACTTGTTAACAAGTATTACAAGTTCATGTGAATCCTGATGACTCACCATGATTCTACAACAGTTTGAGGTCAGCTAAGTTCAGCTGTGACAAGGACAGCTGTTCTTCAGGGTTGTAGTCTTCTGTACAGAGAAGAGAAGCTGCAGAAATGAAGCTTGAGAGGAGATGGATGCAGAGCAGCAGGATGTTCAGTCAGAGGTAAGCAGAATGATTGTAGTTTGTTAGTCTGGAGCTGGAATGAGGAAAACTGCAGGCTGAGGGTTCAGAGGAATGGAGATGCAGCTTTGACAGTGAAGGTACCGTTTGCCCGACGTGGAAAGCGATGGCAACGTTGTCCCAGACATAAAAAGGTGCGTGTTTCTGAGGGATCTCCTCAACTGTTAAGTTGTTGTTGTTTTGGATGAGCTTGAAACTGTCAGAAAGAAAAACGTATTAAAGAAGAACTAACAGAATTTATTTGTTAAACATTATGTTATGGTGTAAAAAAATGATTCAGTATTTCCCATCTGTTGCAAAGATGCTTGAAGGCCATTTGTTAGAGGACCTGGCTGCAGACAACAAGGTAGCGCAGACATCATTAGCCGGAACCAGAAGCCCTTTACTGGAACTTGAAGTTCATGTCACATACCCCCAACCCCAAATTTTGGTTGAATTTTATTTGTTGTTGTTGAAAATGACTAATTTAAAAGGTGACCCTAACAGTTACGCTTTTTTAAAATTTGATACATTTAACGCAGGAGATGTTTCTGTCAAAACCTACTACTCCCTTATCATGACTCCTTATGCCATGGATGCTCATAACATCTGTTGATCACAAAGAACATGTGGGTAGATATCGGACCATTGAAGACAAATAACCAAAAAAATGAAAAATACTTTTTAAAAATCTGTCAGCACATCATCATCCTCTCATCAGTACGTAACTTGATTGACATGCATAATGGCTCATCAAACATCCTCTGATCCATACGTAGCTGCACGATGCATGTTTAAATACACTGAGCTCAAATTCTTTCTGCCATCTGAAAGCTGCTACAGGTGGAGGACCACTAAGCCCCCCAGGGGTGTGTTTGAGGCCAGGGTCGCCCCGTGTGCCTCTTCAGTTGGGACTGAGACAGAGAGTTGGACGCAGCCATTCCCCCTGTCTTACCTCATGATATTTTTTCTCCTGGTAGCACAAAATAATAGAAATAGCTATAGAAATGTCCTACATTATCAGATAATCTTACCTAATGTAGGCCTATATGTCACGGTTTTAGTTTCTTTACCTTTGTGTTCTGGTTCTCTTTTTTTTCTGGCAGGTTTTGAGTTCAGTTCCTGTTTTATTTTGTAAGGTTTCCTGTTTTGTTGTTGTGTCAAGTTTAGTTTTTGGTCCCCATCTGCCCTGAGTGTTTCCACCTGTGTCTCGTTTATCTGTCTGTATTTAAGTCCTGTCTTTCCCTTCCTCCTGTGCTGCTCCATAGTTTTGATGTTCCCTGTTTCAGTGTCTTTCTATAGTTTTTGAGGTTTTCGAGTGTGGGTACTTCCTCGACCTTCTATTGTAACACTATATGAATGAACTAATAGTTTTGATGTTATAGGTTGTAAACACAGCAGGGTAGGTTAGACTCACAGGGGTATGACAGTTTCATGGGTTAAAATGTATCCATAGTATGGTGTCGTGTGCAGGTGGAGAGTGAAAGAAACGTGTGCGGCTGTCATTAATGAGCTGTATGGAGATCATCCAGAAGATCTGCTTCAGATCAGTGCCTACACAGTGCTTCTGTCTGTGCAGTGAACTTTTCAAAAATCGCGAGGTCTTTCAAACCCAACGATGTGAGCGTGGCGCAGAATTTGAATTCACGCTGGAAATGATCTGCTCAGCCAAGGTTTCATTGACATTCTGCCGTGTTGACATCGGTCGATAGATGTGAGCGTGGATGTTGAAATGTTCACCGAGCAGAGAGAGGCACTGTGTACACACAGATCTGCAGCAGAGTTATGGTGCAGAGTTAAAAACATCTTTCAAGAACCAGAAAGTTCAGCAGTGAGCTCTCCTAAAAGTTTGGAGCTAAGTTGACAAGTGCAGCATTGCATTAGCTGCATTAAGCGTATAATTAAATTCAATCTACAGTTACAAAAAAGTCAAAAAACAGCACAGTAACCACAAGATGAAAGAGGTAGCACAGATTTATGGGCGGTCCTCCAAAACGGAAAAATATGATGTAATTCAGGTGTGCGCGTGTGTAGTGCACACTGTAAACCCAAACAGCTGTATTGGCAGATGTATATTAAGGTTACACAACATAAATGTAATTTTGTATTTGTTTCAACTATAAAGTATTAAGCTCTATTAACATTTATTCAAATTAAACTCAACAGTGCTCAATATTTTTAAGCTTATTTGTGTCTTGCACTCTAAAATGTTAGGAGCCCTGAAGTAGCGTCATGACATCATCACGTTCTGGTGGGAGGGTCTTTAATTTTCTCAACGTTAGCTCAGGGGGCCAGGGGGAACGCTGCTTGACTGATGACAGTGAAGATGAAGATGAAGAGCACCATTCCGGACTGTTCTTTTCTGTTCTGTAAGCAGTACTTCTATCTGAGGGTCTGAATAGCTAGCAGGAGATTGTAAGCGAAGGATTTAAGGGGGTTAGTTACTTCTGCACCAACAGCCCTGCCGAAAACCCAGATGTGAAATTCTAATGAATTCCACAATCTGAATTAAAAGACAATGGGGAACACTTTGAAAATAGATCAAATATATAGAGTGGAACTTTAAGTATAATCCCAAAGTAAATACATGATTTTTCTTTGTTTATGTTCTTTTATTTTTTTACCTCAAATGTCTCCAGTTTGAAGTTTGATTGTTTGCTAAAAGAATTTAAATTGCTGTTTACTGTCTTTCATTCTAAACCAAATCTCTCCTCAATACTGGTCCCAAAGCAAAGCAGCTGTAACATGGAAGCAATAAACTTTATAGTCATTTGAGAAAACATTGCTGTAGAGTTTATCAATTTAAGAACATTTCTGTTTTTTTCCACAGTGGGAGATGAATAGAAAATACATTTGAAGTTCATCTCAAAAACTTGTGAACTTCTAAAGAACCTTTGACTTTTATAAGTTAGAGATGAGAAGAAATTAGCTTGGAGAGGATTTTAAGAGCCTTGCAATAAACTGGCAGTCTATCAAGGGTGCCCTCCGTTTATACCCAAAAGTGGCTGGGATAGGCTCCAGCAATCTTGTGACCCTGAAAGGGCTTAGAACATGGTTGGACAATTATTAAGAACCGTTTTGGTCAGAGAATATAATTGAAATTTTTTCAACGAAGATTTCTGACCTGCAGACAACTTGACCTCAACTTTCACCGAGTTGATATCAGCTGAAGAAGGATATGGACCTGAATCTAATGTCTGCAGACATAACATCGAAGAGAACTATAAACTGTTTTGAACCCAGAAGATCAGCTGCTATTCAGCAGAAGAAGAAATGCCAACCTTGGACAATCGACAGATTATGGACCCTTTTTATTCTCCCTTACAGCATTACCTTATTATATATATATATATATATATATATATATATATATATATATATATATATATATATATATATATAAAGGAAAAAATACAAAAAATATAAATATAAAAAAGTAAAACAAATGATTAATCACTTATTGAAAATGGTTAAATTGATCGATGTTTAATGATATTACTTCACTTGCTCCAAAAAAATTGATAAATTGCTTCAAAAATCTTACCTAATGTAGCATAATTTTGCACATGTTTTTAACTTTTGATACTTGATGAAATTTTACTATGAAAATCTCTGAAACAGTATTATGTATTTTACTGATATAGTATTATTTTTCAATCATATGAATGACTTAAAATAACACAATCTGCATAATTATAGATAACTGATCTGCATTTGCCATGTTGATTTCTATTTTTCTACATAATAATTAAGTAATTCATCTTTGTCATGTGCTTTATTGATACTTTATTGATACTTTATGATACTTAATTCTGTCTGATAAAAGCTAGGAACTGGAAATTGATAAATCATGTAATAAAATGGTTACAGTATAACGGGGTGGGATTATATAAATTCATTTCCTTCCACTCCCTTTCAAGCAATATTTATTAATATGTCTAATTATCCTAAGTTTGAATAGTTACTGTATGAATGTACAACTGATGATTATATTGCTTTTGTGTATTATTTCTATTTAATTGCTTGAAATAAACCATTTCAAATCAAATCAAATCAAAAAGTAAGACTATTTCTTTTTGTCTTGTCTCCCGATCCCAAACTGAGCAGATTATGGGAGATTTTATATTTAACATTTGGGGAAAAAACAGAAAAAAAGAGAGACATAGGCTCAAAAATGTTCTTCTTTGGCCTGATATGTTTTATTTATACACAAAATCTCTGTATTTGCTGCTGTTCCTCAGGCTCACCTGTGCGTCTCACACATGGCCTCTGACCTCCAGATGAATCTGCCGTCTTTGAAGAAGCAGACGGCGTTCTGGTCTTCAGCCAACAAAGGATACCGGGAGAAGTCCTCTGGACCAATTGGACTGTGGACCAACACTGAGTACAGTATTTCCTGTTTGTACAGGACCGTCTCAAAGACCCGCATGACCGGCTGACCACCAGCACAGAACTGAGGAAGAAGATGGAGAAGTTCTTCTCATTAGTCTGAATAAGAGCCCCACTGAACAGACAGTGTGTTGTAGGAACAAAACACAATGATGTGGTGGTGTTTGGTCCTCCAGCTGTGGCACTGGATTCTCTGAAACTCTGGTTCTGTTACAGGAGGCTGTTCACACCTGTAAGGTAGGATGGGGGTTGGATTGCTTTTAGTGGGAGGTGTGCTGGTTTCTCAGACTCCTGTAGATATTCAGCCTGCTGAATTAGTGTGATCTGCTGACTCTTCCAGCAGTTTTGATGTTTTTTTTATTGCATGTGCATTGTTTCGTTTTGTTTGGGAAGTAAGAGTGTACTTCTGGGGAAGCTGATTAAGTTCAACACAATAACGTTTTTATGAAGTCTTTTGTATTTCAATGTTTTGACCTTTTTAGCTTCCTGGAATAAAAAAAGCGCTCAAACTTGAAAAAAGCTCCCATTGTCATTTATCTTGTACCCACGTAACAATAATGCTGACTGTTGGCTTTAGAAGGGGGCTAAAAAGTATCCGTCTGTCCTCGATTTCTGCAAGTTAAGTCACTAAAAAAGCTGAGTTTGGTCTGCAAGAATCTAGAAACACTTCAACTGTGAGAGACAGAAAATAATGAAGGAATCCAGGAAATCACAATGTTTTATTTTTAAAGACTTTATATGTATACTGGATCAGAAAAAAAGGATGCATCTCCCACAAACAAGGAAGATTTCCATCTCTCACAGATCTGTTACTCCTTCTTTAAGAAACAGAACACTTTAGAACACGCTAGAACACCTTTTGGATGAATTAGAGTGGAGACTGAGACCAAGGCCTTCTCCGCCAACATCACTTGTTCTGTTTACATGGACAAAAGTAATCTGAAAGAATGCCTGATCGGAAGAAAAATGCGTCATGTAAACACGCCGTCTAGAATAGTCGAGATAGGTGGGTTATGCAGATTGTTGAACCCATCGTGTTGCATGTAAACTGTTGGTTCCGATCGTGTGTCACTACTGCTCTGGTTTAACGTCACACATAGATGGTGCGGTGTTCCAGAGAAAGCGTTGGACCGACTGGCTACTCCAAGCTCCAGCCACTAGAACTGTCCTAAATAAGACCTAAACAACTCAATGTTGCCCCAAGTCAATCACACTTCTGTGTAATCAAACTGGCCAGTTAGGAAGCAACATCGCCTGGGTGTGAACACAAAAGACGTGGCGAAAAACGCTGGCGAATATTCGTCCTGGTGTGAACGGGCCTTGAAGATGTCGGTGATGACATCTGTGAGCTCATCAGCACAGTTCCTCAGGACTGTGGACGTCTCCTGTCAGCCATGGCTTTTGGTTGGCTCGAAGGATGATGGTTTTGGTGACTATGACATCGTCCATGCACTTCCTCATGTAGGATGTGACAGTCTCTGTGTACTCCTGGAGATCAGTGATGTCATTGTAGGTGGCTGCTTGTTTGAATATATCCTGTAGAGCCTCAGTAGATCCTTCAGGCCACACCCGAATCACCTTTTTAGCTGGTCTGATGGCTTTGACCTTTGGCCTGTATGCTGGCATTAGCATGACAGTGGTGTGGTCTGAGGCGCCCAGGTGGGGGAGGGGAAGGGCTTTGTAGGCTCCTTTGTGTGGAGTGTAAACATTGTCCAAGACGTTTTTACCTCTTGTGGGGAAGTTGATATGTCCAAGGAGTTGTGGAAACACGCACTTGCTGCCTGATTGTCTGTGCACCTAGCTCAGTTGGAGCAAGCTCTAAGCCGGCTGATGACGGACGACGGAGCGGAGTGCGGAGATTCACCTGCAGGGAGCTTTTTCCAAACACACACTGAACTGTTTTTTGGGGGCCCATGCCATACTGCCTTTCTTTTTTTTTTTTAAACTTTTTTTTTTCCAATTTTGTCAATAACCACATACACACACAACAAGACAATACATAAAATGGACATAATCAAAAGCAAACAAGCAAAGAGGGGAGCCAGCCCCTATATCTCAGCAGTATGGGAAGAAAGACATATATATATATAAGTAAATAAGTAAAAATAAAAAATGAATATAAAGTAAAAAAATAAAAAATAAAAAACAATTAAATGAAAACAGCCGGAGAAAAGAAAAACTAGTTCCAGACAAGATGTGTTGGGTACATCTAAGGTTTTCTATCAAAATCCATTAACAATGCAGGGGGAGTCTTAAGCTGGATATGCAATTAAGTGAGTAAATAAAGTACAGCAGATGAAAAGAAAGTACACTTCAACACAAATGCTCTTATTATAATGGCAGAAATGTTCACATTAATATAGTCAAGGAATGGCCTCCAAGTTTTCTCAAAGATATCAGTTTTGGACTGTGAGAGACAAGGGGGCTGCACGGTGGCGCAGTGGTTAGCGCTCTTGCCTCACAGCAAGAAGGCCTCCGGTTGAAAATCAACATCAACAGGGGACCTTTCTGTGTGGAGTTTGCATGTTCTCCCCGTGTATGCGTGGGGTCTCCGGCTTCCTCCCACCGTCCAAAAACATGCTTCATAGGTTAATTGGCAACTCTTAATTGTCCCTAGGTGTGAGTGTGAGAGTGAATGGCTGTGTGATTGTTGAAATTCTTCCCTGCAACAGACTAACGACCTGTTCAGGGTGTCCCCTGCCTTCGCTCATGAGTGGCCGGGATAGGCTCCGGCAGCCCCGTGACCCCGAAAGGGAAAAACGGATAAGAAAATGAATGAATGAGAGACAAGTCAGGCGATCCAAAGGAATGTATTCCATTAACGATCTCTGCCATCCAGAAATTGAGTAGGTTTTGTCTTTAATCCAGTTGTGAAGGATGTTTCTCCTTGCACAGAATGCCAATATGTTATAAAGCCTTTTATGATATTTATTAGTAATCCCGCAGCCGGGAAGGCCAAGAACCAGAGAAATTGGGTCAGACCTAAGGTCCTCTTTCGGAATTTTTCGCATTTCAAATAAGACATCTCTCCAGTAATTCTGTATCTTAATGCAAGACCAGAAATAATGAGTCAGATCGCCGATCTCCGTCTTACATTTAAGGCATATGGAGAGATATCCTTTCTGTATCTAGAAAGGTGGTTTGGGGCAATATGTGCTCGATGCAGAATCATTAGTTGTACTGCTTTTGTCTGGTTACACACTGTTATTTTTTTTTTTGCATTATCCCAAATGTCTTCCCACATCTCTTCTGTTGTTGTGACACCAAGCTCCTTCTCCCAGGTCCTTTCGACCAATAGCCGAGAACTAGCATTAGAGCAATTCTTCAAGGCAGCGTAAAAGGTTCTCATGGGGACCTTCCCCTGATGGAGAAGTACCAGTTTTTCCATCTGTGTGACTTTCACATCAGTCAATAGTGACGAATCCTTGAAAATAAAGTCTCTGATCTGGAAATATCGGAACAGATCGCTCTTCGGTATATCATATTTGTCCATAATTTGATTGAAAGACATAAGGGTTGGACCATTAAATAGATCCCCCAAAGAGCAGATTCCCTTATCTGACCATATTTTGAAGACTAGATCCAAGGTGCCAGGGAGGAAGTCAGGGTTATCAGTAATTGGGGTGAGAGCCGAGGTACACCCTTGCCTACCTTCCATCTGCTGTGTAAGTCTCCATGCTCTGACTGCATTGACAGTGACTGGGTTGTTGCAAAGTTTTTTAATACATTTTAGCTTTTTGATAAAAAGAAGATTACTTAGGGGACAGGCTGAGAGAGATTTCTCAATATCCAGCCAGATTGAACATGCATCATCTCTAATCCAATCAGATATGTATCTCAAATGATCTGATATCACAATATTACCGAGTGAACAAGAAACTACAGATTGTAAGAGTTGTTTTGGGGCAAAGAAAAAATCAATTCTTGTGTAGCATTTGTGAGGGTTAGAGAAAAAAGTGAATCCTTTTTCTGTGGGAAAAAGTGTCCTCCAAACATCCACGTACCCCAATTCTTCACAGAGTCCAGGAATTTGTCTCGACTGTTTTGATGGAGGTGCATTGCCAGCAGGTAATCTATCAAAGGGTTCATAAGACAGTTGAGGTCGCCTCCTATAATTGTGTTTTCCACTGCGAAATCAGATTTCTTGTTAAAAGCATCCACTAAAAAATTAAGAGGATGGCCTGGTGGATAATAAACATTCAGAAGGGCAAAACTTTCCCCATGCAAGCAGGCTGAGATGAGCACAAATCTTCCACACTTATCTTGAATACATTTGGACACTTTAACTGGCAGGTTTTTCCTAATTAGTATTGCCACACCCCTACTTTTACTGGTAAAGGAGGAGAAATAGACCTGGTCAAAACCACACTGTCGCAGCTTTAAATGCTCTTCATCATTCAGGTGGGTTTCTTGTAGCATAGCAATGTCAACCCTTTCCTTTTTCAGGGACATCAAAATCTTCTTCAGTTTAATAGGAGAATGACTTTCTTTGATATTCCAAGTGCACAATCTTAATGTGTCAAGAACCATAATGTTTTTCACTAAAGAAAAGATATAAGCTCCCGCTTGTGCCATAAATATTATGTTGATTTTTCACCCGGCTGTAACCCAACAAAAAAATCAGAAAAATCACTGTGACATTTTACAAAAACACAAACTGTTAAGCTGGGAGAATTTCATTAAGTACACAAAACTATGCCTATTCTATAAAATCATTAACGGTCTGTCATCCCCTCCACTCAGTCAGTTTGTTAAAATAAGATCCTCCCAAAGAGTGACACGAGGGTCGGGTCAACAAGACTGTATAGTTCCTCTGAGGAGAAGTGCCTTCAGCCAGAGCGCCTTCTCCATAACAGCAGCACAAGAATGGAACTCTGTCCCTCACATCATAAGACACATCACCACATACACTCTGTTTAAAAAGAACCTAAAAAACTGGCTCATATCACAGCAAACATGTTCACATTGAACTGGATTAACACCTGCCCTTCCTCCTCCCCTCTATCACCTTTGTGTCTTTTATACTTGTTTTTTTTATGTTTTCTCTATGTGCATGTTTTTATTAGTATATGTATTTTAGATGATAATTTAATTGTAAATGTATATTTTTAATTAATGTATTTAATTGATGTTTTTAGGTTTTTAGGTTGACAATTTTTAACACCTGTCCGGGGACTACGGATGAAAAATAGCCTTTGGGCTAATTCTGGCGCATTGCAGTGATGCTTTTAATGTGCACTGTCCCTGTTAAATAAACGAATAAATAAATAAATAAACAGACATGGAACAGTACATATAACAAATGTGCCAACAGCACAGTAAAGGGAACCTTTCCCACTAAGAAACCAGTGGGATACCCTAAACCCCTCCATACTCTTACACACTCACAGATTACCTCTCTTAAGGCTCCGTATATAAAGAAGAAAAGAAAATTTGTACATATATATGCATATATGCACACGCACATACACACACATACAAAAATAAAAACCAACCCACTATTATCATGATAAAAGTATAATAAAATGAAGAGAAAAGAAAAACCTCCCTCTGGGGAGAGAGAATTAAACCATGTTAAGTAATAATATGGCATTAATTAAATGTTTCATGTGCTTCACTAAATTGAAGCCACTCTGAGCAGCAGTGGAGCAAAGTCAAACCAAACAAACTTCTGTAGAGCATATAGCCAACTGAACGGTTGTAACAAACTGAGCCGTGCTCCGTAAGAGAGAGAGAGAGACAGGAACCATCCCGAGACGCCTGGGACTCAAGTGCAGATTATTTTAGAGTGACAGCAAATGCCATGGCCTTCTCAGGTGAATCGAAGCTCCTGGCCTCTCCGTGATGTAGGACTTTTAAGGTGGCAGGGTACAGCATCATGTATTTGGGGCCGATGTCCCGCAGATGTTTTTTAACCTCGTCAAATCCTTTCCGCTTGCACAACAGCAGCTGACAGATCCTGGAAAAACATGATGCTCGACTCCTAAAATTTCACAGACCCGTTGCGTCTTGCTGCGTCCAGGACCCTCTGTTTGTCAACAAAGTTGTGAAACCTGATCAGGACGGGGCGAGGTCGCTGATTCGGGCCCGGCTTGGGAGCGAGGGTGCGATGCGCCCTTTCAATTTTAAAGCTGCCGTTTTTGGCTTCCAACCCGAGTAGGCTGGGGATCCAGGTTTCGAAAAACCTTGTTGGGTTACCTCCCTCCGCCTCTTCTGGTAAGCCGATAATTCGTATATTCTTTCTCCTGCCTCTGTTCTCCAGATCATCCACATGCTCTGTCATAGCCTGTATTTGGCTTTCCAGCGCCTTGATCCGTTTTTCGGCCGGGTCAGTAGTGTGTTCTGTCGCCGAGACCCGATCCTCCATTTCGGTAATTCGTTCCTCAATTTCCTTCAGCTGTTGAGAATGGGTCTCCAGCAACCTTGAAAGTGGGCACAGCCTTTCATCCAACACCTTAGTTATGTTTGCAGTTATTACTTGTATGGGTTGACGAAAAGCCGGGTCCAAAGCACTCTCAGCGTCATTTAGTGCCTGTTGCTCCTCGGCTGTCGAAGGATGGCCGGGCAAGCTAGCAGTAGCTTCGGGCTTGCTCGTCTTAGCCGATTTTCTACTCTCTTTTGGTGGCATCTTGTCCTGGCACTTCAAAAAATACTCATCAATGCTCATAATAAAAAGCCAGTTTTTCCTTATTTTTCCTTAAGAAGGATGTAGATGACAGATTTATTGGGGTTATGCTGAAAAAACAGTGAAGTGGTGCAGAGCTAAGAGAAAATCAACCCTTCTACGGCGCCATCTTGAGTCCCTCCCCACTGCCTTTCTTTTTGAAGAAAGGGAGACATGGCTAAATCGAGGTTAGACGCAAAAGGCACAGCTGCGTTGTGACTAGGAAGGAGTGGGGAGACGACGGGGGTTGTTGAAGTAAGGACAGCATGGAGATGAACTTTGGGATTGAAACAGGGAGGGAAAAAAGGGGCAATAGTTTTGATGGAGCTGATGCTAAAACAAAGACAGGTAATGTCGTCTGACAGTGACGAAGAGGGAGGGGATGGCTATAAAGTCATCCTGAGATTTTCTGAAAGACAAGGGTTAGGTTCTTTGAGCTGATAACACTGACGACTATCCTGAAGAATCAAGTGGGGGATATTAAACTCGCTGGAGTCTTGAGAGATGGGAACCTGTTGATTGTTTGTATAAGTGAGGAGCAGAGGGACAGGGCCTGTAAAATGAGAAAAGCGGGGAAATATAAAGTTGTTGGTATGAGCAAGGTAGGACTGGGAGGTCAGGGGCAGAGAGGAGTGATTTGGGGCATACCCGTGGAGATGTCCATTACAGAACTCAAAGCTAACCTACGAGGGGCAGAAATAACAGAGGCAAGGAGATTACCGTACGTGTTTTTCGGGATGGTGTGAGGATGGATTCTGAGAGTATAATGTTGAAGTTTATGAGAAGGAGCCTGCTGGACAGAGTGTCCCTGGGATACGTGTCATACACTGTGAGGGAATACATTCCTAAACCTATTAGATGTCTTCACTGCCAGAGATTTGGACACAATGCTGCTGTATGTAAGGGCAAGCAGAGGTGTCCCAGGTGTGGAGAAGATTATAGCTATGAGTCCTGTGGTAGCAAGTTGAAACCAAATGGTTATAATTGTGGGGGGGATCATAGTGCTGCATATGCAGGCTGTCAGGTCATGAGAAGAGAAGTCCATATTCAAAAAACAAGAATACTACATAGAATTTCATATGCAGATGCAGTCAAAATGGTTGGTAAAGGTTTTGATACACAGACAGGAGTCATACACAAAAAAATGTCAAATGGTATACAGGACAGAACTGGTCATGTTTGTTGCTGGAGTTATAAATGCGACGATGGAAACTAAGTCGAAAACGGAAAGAATACAAATCATTGTGAAAGCGGCGGCGAACTATTTGGACATCAATGAGTCAACATGGGAAGAGTTTCAGAACAACCTTAGTGCCCAAGCTAGTCAGGAGGTGGGCAGTGTGGGATAGTAAATGGTTATTATATTATAGTGGAATGCAAGGAGCTTATTGGCGAATGGACGGGAATTTAAAAAATGCATAGATGACTTGGATTAAAAATAGATATTATATGTATTCAAGAGAGGCCAAATTTAAGTTTTCAGCTTTCCCAAAATACAGGAAGCCATAGTGATAGAGCAGAGGGAGGGGGAGGTGGTTGTGCCACCTTTATTAATAACAATTTAAATTACAGGGTGATTAAAATAGGAGCACAGGAAGAATTAATTGGCATTGAGATTTATTTTGGTCTGGGGAGATTATATGCTATTAATTACTATAATTCATGCAAAACGTTAGATTTAAATCTTCTTAAATCAATAATTCTTCTGGTCAATGGGCATGTCATTGTTCGTGGGGATTTTATTGCACATAGCACATCATGGGGGGGGGGGGGGGGTGACAGATGCTAATGGTGAGGTATTGAAGAATTTGATGGATGACTTACACTTGGTGTGTCTCAATTATGGGAGAGGAACAAGAGTAGATGTATGAACAGGGAACATGTCAGCACTAGATCTAACTTTTGTGTCAAATATCTTGGCAGGGTGTTGTGAGTGGAATGTACACAACAGCACAATATGGAATGACCATTATCCTGTTTTCTCTAGGGTTGGTGGAGATAGGGAACCATCAAGTAATGAAAAGGAAGGAAGATGGCTTTTTCATAACGCAACATGGGATGACTTTACTTATATGTGTGAGGAGGAATGTTCAAACATTAGTATGGATGGTACTGCTGGAAAAGAAAATTAGAAATGTAATAATTTGACAATTCCAAAAAGTAAAGCAACTATGACGAGGTGAAATATTCCATGGTGGACTGAAGACTGCAAGATAGCAGTTAAAAATAGGAATAAGGGTTTGAAACTCTTAAAACGGACTCAAACATATGAGAACTTGAACTACAAGAGACTTTGTGCACAAGCGAGAACGATTATTAAAAAGAGAAAAGGGAGTACTGGAGGGGTTTTGTGATATAATTGGTTGCATAACTCCGGTTAGTACGGTTTGGGGAATGATTAGGAAAATGAAGGGTATAAGGAGGGAGTTACAACATCCAGTATTAAAAATGGGTGATGACCTGGCAATTTCGGATACGGATAAAGCTGAACTCTTGGCTAAAACCTTTGTGAGAAGTCAAAGTAATGAGTAATGAGAATTTGTCGGAATATAGGAAAGGGAGTAGAGATGAAATTAGGGAACGGCACTACAAGAAATTTGATGGTAACACTTATTTGACAGCTATGGATGCTCTGTTCACATACTTTGAATTGGATTTAGCACTACAAAAATCTAGAATTACATCACAAGGTAGGGATGGTATAAGTTTATTATGTTTAAGCATTTAGGTAGGAAAATGAAGTTGAAATTATTGGACATGTATAATAGAATCTGGTGTGAATGTAAACTGCCGATTAATTGGAAAGAGGCTGTAGTTATTCCTATATTAAAACCTGGGAAAGATCCGAGCAGCACAGAAATTTTACAGGCCCATAGCACTCACATTACATGTTGGTAAAATAATTTGTATTATTTGGATTAAGGGATTTTTATTTGATAGATATGTTCAAGTTAGAACAGGAAAGTCTTTTTCTAATAGATACGTAGTGGGTAATGGAACCCCACAAGGAAGTGGGATTAGCCTTGTGCTGTTTTCAATTATGATTAATTATATCCTTATTGCATTGGATGCGGATTTGGGAAAGCAATTTTTGCAGATGACGGAGGCTTGTGGAAGAGGGGACGGAATATTCGTTCTGTAAAGAGAAAGATACAAGACGCTGTTACGGAGGTGGAAAATTGGTGCTGTGATTGGGGATTCAAATCTTCAGTGGCTAAAATAAAATGCATGGTTTGAACTTAAAATTATATGGAGAAGTAATGGAGCAAGTGCATAATTTTAGGTATCTGGGAGCTATATTTCATACAAAGTTGAAATGGAGAGAGAATATTGATAGTATAGTAGGGAGATAAAGTCATAATTTTAATGAGATGCTTGAAAGGTACTGGGTGGGGAGCTAGTGCACAGGCTTTAAAACAAATATATGTTACAATGATTAGGACAGTCACAGATTATGGACTTATTGTTTACAATACAGCTTGTAAACAGTTGTTGCATAAGGTAGCGATCATCCAAAATCAGGCATTATGAATATGTACTGGGGCTATGAGGTCAACTCCTGCTGTATCATTTCAAGTTGAAATGGGGGAACTCCCATCTCAGAATTAAACAACTGCTGCTTAATTATTGGGTGAAAATACAGGGTTGTGTAGATGTAGAACACATGGTTAGAAGAGCTATTGCTCCTTGTTGGGAAAGTAGTAGCGGGAAAAACAAAAATGTTGCTTGGAAATTAGCTAGATTAGCGAGAGAGACAAACATTCATGGTAAAACCCTAGTTAAGACGTTTTTGTACCCGGCCACTCCTTTCTGGGTTTTTCCAACCGTACAAGTGGATTTGTATATCCACAGGACGATGGAGGGTAGCACATGAGCAGAAGCTGGAATTCTAGAAATACCAATCTTGCAGAGGATTTGGGGGTCAGAGCTTTACCTGCTGACTGTAGGCCTTGAACACCTCATCCAGGGGAAAGATGAAGCGGAAGTTGCCGAACTGGGATTTAGATGAAAAGGCCGGGGATTTCACGAAGCTCAGCAGGTCGATCTGCCCGTTCATATTAGGGTACGTCTCCTCCATGAGCTGCTTCTCAGCAGCTTCCACATCCTCCGGTCTCACATGCAGGCTCCACCAAAGCATGGATTCACCATATGGATTCCTAAAGCCTTCATCCTTCCGGATTCCTTTCAAGCCCACACGTGTTGTGTCATGTTTCAGAAAACTGACCTGGAACTTTGGTTGAGGATATGCTGGGATGTTGTCTTTGTAGATGTAATCGTTAGAAAGATTACATCCTTCAGCTGCCTCCCTCAGCTCAGGCAGCTTTAAATGCCTTTCCTCTACATAATTCTCGGTGCATCTTCTCCTGTTTGGTCGCTGCTGCATGTTCAGGTGAATGAAGATGAACCAGAATCAAGTCCTGACTGTGGGTTGTTGTGTTGCTTTGGAAAGTAGAGCGTCTAATTCTGGCGACGTGGAGCTGTTCTGCGGCAGACAGAGAAAATGCAGGTCATGTTAGTCACTGTAGGATCTGTGCACACAGACTGGAGATCCATCAAGAAGAAACTGGTTCAGCTTCTTTAGTTTCTTCACGTGAAGAAATTCTGTAATGCTCTGACAACACCAGTTGTTCATGAGCAATAATGCCTTTTATTTAAAATAAAAACATTTCACTTTACAAGACATTAATAAAAAACAATTAAATCATGAAGAACAGAATAAAAAAAGTGAAGTGTTGTAGTGGTGGTGTAGCGGTTAGCACTCTTCACCCACAGCAAGAAGCTCCTGGTTCAAATCTCAGCTGGGTTCTTTCTGTGTGGAGTTTGTTTGTGTTCTCTCCAGAAAGTTCAGTTTCTAAAAACAGATGACATATTTTAATTGATGATCCTTAACTGTCTTTAGGTGAATGTTTCCCTGTAACAGACCGGAAACCGGGTCAGGGTGAACCCCGCCCTCATCCAACAATAATAGGATTTGCTCCAGCAACCTTATGACCACAAAACTAAATCAGTGCTGAATATGAATAGATAAACAGACTAAAGACAGAATTGACAAAAGATTCAAGCAGATGAGATTTGATGAAAAGAATGATTCTGATGTTTCAGACCTCAAGAAGAGATTTCTGCTGCTATGCTATTCATGGTTTCAAAGACCCACTGATAGAAATTGTGTTTTTGGTGCTTTTAATATGATCTTGTAGCATTCTGCTGAAGATCTTTGAAAGTGCTACCTCTGAATTACTCATATCCCCTCATTAACCATTTTTATGCCTCTAAATAAATAAAACAGTAAACCACTCTCACTATGCAACTACAGCCAGCAAAAAACCACATACATTTGGAATATTATTTTCTAAGATATTTCATTTCACTCATCTAAAAAATCAAATTATTTGAAGACTAGATCCATCTTCTTCTCTTTCCTCAACAGTTCATCACCATGTCATGTAGATTATCATCTTCAGTTCCATCCAGAAGTCCTTTTCTATTCCATCAAGGTCAGTGCTGAGAGCTCAGTCTGTCCACTTGTGTTTCTGCGTAGGTTTGAATTATCTTTAGAGCCGAAAATGTCCTCTCAACAGACGCAGTGGACACGGGGACGGTCAGCACCAAACACGAATATGAAACGTTTCGGCAACAATACAAAACAACATGTTTGTCATAAAACCAACATGGCTCATCAACCCAAACACACCTTCCCAACACTGTCAAACATGGTGGTGGCTAGTGGCGATTTTTGAAGTGGGCGAAGTCCCCCTATGCGTTACACATAATGTGCTACTTTTTTACTATATTAAAAGACATAGCTTGGAGCTTTTAACTTTCTAACTTTTACCATCACACATCAGACCGTTAAGAATGTCTTCCTCCTATTTACTCTTCACACTTATGGTGCAAAAAAAAAAAAAAAAAAGATGAAATAACTCAGAGTGAAACAACGTAAAACAGGCACATGAAAAGGAATGAGGCAGAACAAACACCCGTGCTCAACCCAATTTCGACAAGAGCAGGCAATGGGGATTATTTCCCAGAATGCCTTGCTCCAACACAGCAGACCCGACGCGCACGTGATCACCGCCCTCTGCTGCAAGACGCTTGCGGCCACACCTCTTTGCGGTAGTCTTTGGAACATAAGTCAAAAAACTCGAGAGGGGAGCGCAACTCACACTAACAGGTAATTAGGAGTCTTTTTCTATCTGACAATCAACTCTGAGCCGCAGCTGCGCGCTGTCGTCAGAGAGACGGAGCCGCGTGTGTGAGAGGGAAGGGGAGGGGGGGAGGGGGGATGAGCGCAGACCAGTTTTTATGGATTGAGGTATTTTGGGAGGATTTCTACTGTTGGTGTTGCACAAATTTAGGGAAATGCCAAATATTTTTGGAGTAATCCCACTTATGAGTTCTATGATTTAGTCTTTAATGTTTTATAAGACCTAAACATATTAATCACAATAAGTTTTATTTTTTTTTAGATCTAATCCCTCTGATAATTAAATACAGTGATCATTAACTAAAGTCAAGTAAAGCTACATTTATTGCTTGAGAATGAGTGGGAAGAAGCCATCTTATATAATCCCACCCCTACTTAGTTCATTCATTTTAATTAATTACAAAGAGCAAAATAACAGGAAATACCAAACCGATTATAAAAACAAGTGCATGTTATGGAGTCAGCCTCAAGACTTCTCAGTTTAAATTTAAAAGCATTCAAGGAAATCAACTCTGTCAAGTTCCTGTCCTTTTGCAACATGTTCCATGCACATAAGGTGCAGCGTGGACAAAAGCCTTTTTCCCCAGTTCGGTGCAAGCAAATGGAACAGAGAGCAACACATGATCATTTGAACGAAGAGAATAAGAATCAGCCCTTCTCTGTGACAGTAAGGAACGGTTTAGGTTGGCAGTAGTCCAAGCAGTGCCTTATAAATGAAAGTGTACCAATGAATCCTCCTTCGTAGGGCCAGGGCAGGCCAACCCACTCGAGAATACAACTCACAGTGATGTGTCATTGTTTTACAGTTAGCAATGAACCTCAGAGAAGAATGATAAACCATGTCAATCATTCAAAGACATTGAGCTGAAGCATTCATGTAAAACAGGTCTCCATAATCCAACACAGAGAGGAAAGTCGCAGCTACAAGTCGCTTCTTTACTTCAAACGAAAAACACAGCTTGTTTCAAAAATTAAAAACCCAATTTTAGTCTCAGTTTCTTGACAAGATTCTCCACATAAGGTTAGAAAGTGATTATCTTCAGAAAACAGTCATTTTTGACTTCAGTAAACCGTAACGAAAACAATATGTAATAATGATGTAATAATCAACACATTATCACATTAAACCAGTAATTATTGCTACACATTGCAGATCAACAAAAAAAATCAATAGCTTATTAAATGTTATTTAAACATTTCAGTATCAAATCGTCACGACTATAGGGCACAGTTTCAGTCATGGGTGCTTTTTCTGTATTTGACACATAAAAGGCACACCAGGTTTTAATGCACAAGCACGTTAACACATACCGGTAAAACATGCATGCTTGTGTGTGTTTATAAAGGCAAAGGGAGCAAAATTGAGTGATTTATTTTTCATTTTTTTCGCTCATCACTCAGCATCCAAAAATCCATCAAAGTCCTCATCTTCTGTAACTGAAATGAACAGCTGGGCTAAATTTCTACCAAACACACCAGCTTCCCTTTCGGCATCGTCAGAGTCCGTCTCGTTGTTGTGCGGCTCTTCATCAATGATGCCGGCTTTTGCGAAAGCTCGAAGAAAAGTGCAAGCAGACACGCGTTGAAGCTTTCCTGCTACGTCCTCTGAGCGTGGTCGGAAGACAAAAAGATCTAAAGACTGAAGGTCGCTCTTCCTCCAGGATTCAGCGCCCTTGTTCGGACCCCCAGATCCTCCAGAGCGTGGTAAGCAAAAGCACCAGTCTCAGTTCTTATAGAGGAACTTTCTTTATTACTTTTCACAAATCCAAAACGACGACTGGCCGCACTTGTATGCGCTTTTCACACTTACACGCGCTCTCACCCCTCCCATCCTGCACCCCGCGAGCTCAGACACACCAGTTGTAGCACACACACACGCACACACACATACAAACATTCATTCTACAACACTCGTTAGCAACTACAATCCTTTCATAAATTGTGGCGTAACTTGCCAGGCGCTGCCTCCCAGTCTTGGTAAAAGTGTACGTGCCTGCAGCTCGCCGCTCCCCCAGCGGATGGGTCAAATGCAGAAAGCAATTTTCCCATTGTAGGATAAATAAAGTAAAGTAAACTCAGAGCCCCGTTGTGCAATGGGAAAAAGAACAAAACACACACGAGTCTGCATAAGTGTTCCAACCTTTGCAAGGGGAGAGCCAGAAGAGTCAGCAACCAGCAACGTGTCCCGTCTCTGATCCGATCTGCTCTGAACTCTCACCCTGCAGCAGGCAAATTTATTACATATGGGCGTAAGCAAGTGATGCAATGGCTCTGTGTATTTATGTGCATAAAAGCAGCCTATTGTAGCCTGTGCTGTCACAGGATACAAGACAGTCAGCTGTGACATATCCACTCCTTTTGCAGAAGTGTAACAAAAATTCTGGTTTCCTGTGTGCTTCTTCTCTTTGTGAAAGAAATAGTTAAAACCCTGACACATACAGACACAAGAACAAAATATATCATTTATTTTACTTTAATAATCACATAAGGAAACATATTTTTATAGTTAAATTTACATTAAGATTTAGTATGTAGTTGGTTCACACTTAAAACACATCAGTTTGTGTTTTCTTTTTGAAGGCCGGCTGGTTCTGGTCTAAACTTTTAATTTTTTCTTGAGCTGAATACAACCCTGACACCAATTATGAATCACTTAATTCCAACCATTTCCGTTGGCTTCATGAATGAACATCAATGGAAACAAAAGAACATATTCTTCTGTTTGTGTTTCACATAAAACTAAACAAAAAATGACAAATTCTGAAAGTTTTTGTTTATTAAGTTGTTTATTTTTGGCATAAAAAATTTACAAATATAAAGAGAAAATAGACTTTTTTGTAAATATGAAATAGTTTCTGTCATGTGTCACATCCAAAGGGAGCAAATGTAGAAGTACATAATGTAATGTCAGCAGTAATGACAGAAAAAACAACTAGGCCTCTACAGCTTATTTGTTGGTGCACCTTAACCATCAACTCATAACCTAACAAATAAAAATGAAACTAGATCTAACAAAGTGACCCAGACATATTTTTTTGGACCATAAGTTGCATCCGGGCCCTTATGTTGGAATTCTAGTTGTGCTAAATGACCTCAAACCATTTTTCATTTTCATTTTTCATCTTCGTCATAATCAAAAGGTTAAGACGAAGTCGCATCACTTGATGGATTGCTGGAGCATTATGGGTACTGTAGTCTGTAGCCTCCTGGACGAGTAAGTACAAATGAAGTTTCATTTATTCAACTGTTTTGTTTTACTTGATTTGCCTTATCGACAAATACATTTGTTCTTTTTTAGAATTAATAACATTTCCTTTTTCTTTCACCAGAGAGCCACAATGGAGGGAGGAAAGAGTCACATGTGGCTCCAGGGCCTCAGGTTGCAGAGCCTTTTGTTGGAATTCACAGCTGCTAACATCTGGTCTACCCAGTCGATGAAGGACCCAGCCCTCGTCCTTGGAAGGATGCAGTCCTCAGATGTGGACCATCTCAGCTGGTTGATGTGGGACTAACATGTCATACAGGAACTGTGATGCAAAGCATCGGCTGTACTCTTCTCATAAACAGTGGTGCAAAGCCAGGGAATAGTTGTTTAAAAATTAATAACGATAAATACTTAAATACGATAAATACTGACTCATTAAAAATTATGACAGTTCGTGACCTTTGCCCCGTTCACCCCCCCCCCCCCCCTTCTTTCTCTATGGTTTACCGGAAACTTTATTTTATAATCCACGTCGTTCCCAGAAGTGCAAGAAAAGCTGAAGCCGTTGAGGCCCGGCTGGAGGGTCTGAATCGAAACTGTCGTTAAGGATCCAGGTTTTTGACTCAGACTCAGTCACCCTGTAAAAAACCTGTTTATGTGCCAAACAGTCTTTTCTGTCCATTATGTCCACTTTTTGGTTATTTGAGGGGATAGTTTGGTGGGTGTGACACCTCTTCACCCATGACATAAGTGCATGAGAAAACTTGTTGAAGTCTATAGCTGCTGTGAAACATGACGGAGGCTTAATTATGGTCTGGGCTGGACTGCTTTGCTGCATCTGACATACACTGTTGATCTACACACTGAAGGCTGCTGTGTTGGGATTGTTTTCTTCTTTGCATCTCCAGAATAGAAGGAGATGTCTGACAAAGAAGAGAGAGTTTGGGAAACAAACTGATGGGCAGGAACTGTGAACCAAGACTTCCATGTCTGCAGCAATAAGTGTATTATTAACTACTGACCCTGCATCTGTCAGATTCATAATTCTTTCTGTAACCAGGGCAACCAATTCTAAATAACATAGAAGGTCGGACAGGCATCTGCAGAGCTCTTGTGGGCTCTTGTGTCAGTATTTTCATATTTTCTTGTGTTTTCAGAAATAACATCGACAACTGTGACGGTGAATGACGTCTACAGACCTCCAATCAATCTGGAGCCAAATTTCCAGGCTGGTGTTAGAACGTTTGATCTCAGTCTTCATAGATTTATTAACAGGACAAGGATCCAAAAACACAAATGGGTGAAAAAATGACAAACATTTGGAGTGTTCCAAAGTGTCCTAAGAATCTACATCCTGATGAACATCTGTGACAAAAGTGGAAACATCTGGAGAAGAAAATATTCAGAGCTGAAATGGTTGGAGCAGAATAGCTGCAGACAGGAGCAGAAGTCTCTCTGAATGCAACGATTGACTCAAGAAACTGTTAAAAACGTATCAAGTTAAGGTTTTGAAGGAAAAAAGAAAAAAACAAAACTCACTGAGAAAAGCAAAAGCTGTTTTATTACATGAATTCATGCATAAAGTCAGTTCTGTTCATCCAGTGTTACATGACCGTTGAAGGAAGGCTCTGTGCTTCTTTGATTCTCTGTTATTTTAACTCAAAGGTTAAAAGATTACAAGAATAAGAAAACAGCACACAATCACAATTGCTAAAATAAATCCTTAAAGTATTGAACTCCAGTTAATGATTAATGATTCCAACATGCAGTAAAATCATAAAACATCTGACTTTAGAAAGGATTGTGTAAAAAGATCATACAGACATGATCAGAAATCATCCAAAACAAGAACTGAATGAAAATTGTCAGAATAAAAAGTCATCATGTTAGTTATTGTTCATCTTTAGAAAGAAAATCTTCAGCATAATCAACAAACTTGACACACGTCTGTGATTGGTGGGGACAAAAGGGGGAGGGGTTACAGCTGGCATTTCAGAGCAAACAGTTGAAAGTGTAAATATTGGCTTAAGAGCAGAAGATGTCGCAGGTGGGAGGAGCTGCAGGTTGGTCAGAGGAGGGGGGGGGGGGGAGTTTCAGGAAACAGCACAGAGAAGATGTTTGGGATTTTACAGTTGGAAAACGTCACATCCTCACATACAAACGCAGTGTCCAGGTCTGGAAGAGCTCAGGTTTACCCCCTCCACATTCACTAAACGTCTACAAACAGGATGAAGCTGCACGGAGGCTGAGGAGCAACACAAACTCACCTGTTTTTTCACTGCTTGGTAATCTGAGTTAAAAAAAGCTTTGGTGACAGAACGACCACCACTGTTCAGCTGACTGTAAACACGGAGACTAACTCTACCCTCAGCAGATCCATGAAATCCACCAGTAAATGTTGGATCTTTGGGTTAGTTGTTGACCTCTCGTGAACCACTCAGATCACTTTAAAGTTGTTTTCAGTGTTATCTGCACAAATCATCCTCAGCCAAAGCTTTCTGCATCCTAATGAGCAACACTCATCACTTATAGTTACACCTGGATTAGGAAATATTCTGTTCCTGTAAGAGTGTGACGTAAATACATCCTGTATCTGATGGTCCTGTTCAGCTTTATTAACTCGTAATTTACAAACCAGGAAAAAACAATGATTACACTTTTTTTTTAAAGTTTTCTGGTGTTGTCATTTAGTTTTTCAGCTTTTTCATCAGGGCTGCACGGTGGCGCAGTAGTTACCACCGGTTCAAATCCTGGATGGGGCTTTTCTGTGTTAAGAAATGCTTCATAGGTTGGGTGGTGACTTTAATCTGTCTCAAGGTGTGAATGTGAGTGTGTGTGATTGTGTGCACCGAGCCTTCACCCCACAAATAGGCTCCTGCAGACGAGATACAGCAGGTTGAGAAAATGGATGGATGGATGGATGGATGGATGGATGGATGGTTAGATGGATGGGTTTTATAGCATCAGAATAAGGATTCAAGAAGGTGAAGAAACAAACAGGTTGGCCCCCACTGTTTAAAATGCCGTGGGGGTGGAGCTCCTCTGTTAGCTTCCTTACCTAGAGGGACGAGGCACATCCTCTTCCTCTGATTAGGGACTTATGGCCATAAGTTCTTGATCACTACTTCAGCATCTTCAGCACTCAGATCTTCTCTGTGGTTGTATCTCACAGAGTCTCGTTCACAGTACTCCACGTTCTGCCTGAGCTGATTCACATCAAACTTCAGCACCTTTTCAAAATAAAGGCTTTAGTTAGCTTCACCTTTATTTTAACAAGACAAACTGTTTTATTCAGGTGTTTTCTGTATTCCTGGTAAAAGCAGTAGAGACAAAGTTTAAATCTCCTGTTCAAAAGCTTTCAATCACTCAGAAACTGAAACCAGATGATTCTGCTAACCAGCTGAAGCAGAGCAGGTGGAGAACAGGCAGGTGGAGAACCAGGACCAGGCAGACCTGCTTCAGGGTTTTATTGGAGGTTTGTTCAAATGTTCTCCATTTTAATTATCGAGCAAAAAGGTCAGTTCCTATGCTCCTCATAGTTGAGCTGCTGTCCTTCACAGCTGGCTGTGGAATATTTACCAACTGTTTTTCATAAATGATTGGAGAATCATGACAGCTGATCATTTACCAGTGGACAAAACTGAACACCTGAGGTTTCACAGGTTTTTTGCAGCAGAAGGGTGTGTAATACTTGTTAACAAGTATTACAAGTTCATGTGAATCCTGATAACTCACCATGATTCTGCAACAGTTTGCGGTCAGCTAAGTCCAGCTGTGACAAGGACAGCTGTTCTTCAGGGTTCTAGTCTTCTGTACAGAGAAGAGAAGCTGCAGAAATGAAGCTTTAGAGGAGATGGATGCAGAGCAGCAGGATGTTCAGTCAGAGGTAAGCAGAATGATTGTAGTTTGTTAGTCTGGAGCTGGAATGAGGAAAACTACAGGCTGAGGGTTCAGAGGAATGGAGATGCAGCTTTGACAGTGAAGGTACCGTTTGCCCGACGTGGAAAGCGATGGCAACGTTGTCCCAGACATAATAATAGTCAGGGATCCACTCAACTGTTAAGTTGTTGTCATTTTGGATGAGCTTGACACTGTCAGGAAGAAAAACGTATTAAAGAAGAACTAACAGAATGTATTTGTTAAACATTATGGTATGGTGTAAAAAAATGATTCAGTATTTCCCATCTGTTGCAAAGATGCTTGAAGGCCATTTGTTAGAGGACCTGGCTGCAGACAACAAGGTAGCGCAGACGTCATTAGCTGGAACCAGAAGCCCTTTACTGGAACTGGAAGTTCATGTCACATACCCCCAACCCCAAATTTTGGTTGAATTTTATTTGTTGTTGTTGAAAATGACTAATTTAAAAGGTGACCCTAACAGTTACGCTTTTTTAAAATTTGATACATTTAACGCAGGAAATGTCTCTGTCAAAACCTTCTATTCCCTTATCATGACTCCTTACGCCAGGGATGCTCATAACATCTGTTGATCACGAAGAACATGTGGGTGGATATCGGACCATTGAAGACAAATAACCAAAAAAATGAAAAATACTTTTTAAAAATATGTCAGCACATCATCATCCTCTCATCAGTACGTAACTTGATTGACATGCATAATGGCTCATCGAACATCTCTGATCCATACGTCGCGGCGCGATGCATGTTTAAATACACTGAGCTCAAATTCTTTCTGCCATCGGAAAGGTGCTACAGGTGGAGGACCTCTAAGCCCCCCAGGGGTGTGTTTGAGGCCAGGGTCGCCCCGCGTGCCTCTTCAATTGGGACTGAGACAGAGAGTTGGACACAGCCATTCCTCCTGTCTTACCTCATGAAATTTTTCCTCCTGGTAGCACAAAATAATAGAAAAAGCTATTGAAATGTCCTACATTATCAGATAATCTTAACTACTGTAGGCCTATATGTCACGGTTTTAGTTTTTTTACCTTTGTGTTCTGGTTCTCTTTTTTTCTGGCAGGTTTTGAGTTCAGTTCCTGTTTTATGTTGTAAGGTTTCCTGTTTTGTTGTTGTGTCGAGTTTAGCTTTTGGTCCCCTTCTGCCCTGAGTGTTTCCACCTGTGTCTCATTTATCTGTCTGTATTTAAGTCCTGTCTTTCCCTTCCTCCTGTGCTGCTCCATAGTTTTGATGTTCCCTGTTTCGGTGTCTTTCTAGTGTTTCAGGTTTTTGAGTGTTTCAGTCCTGCTCAGCAGTGGTATTTTGGTTTGCTTCGTTTAGTTATTAAAGATCCTGTTTCCTGGAACCTCCTGCCTCCTCCTCCTCTCTGCACCTGGTTGCTTCCTCAACCTTCTGACACTATATGAATGAACTAATGGTTTTGATGTTATAGGTTGTAAAAACAGCAGGGTAGGTTAGACTCACAGTTTCATGGGTTAAAATGTATCCGTAGTATGGTGTCGTGTGCAGGTGGAGAGTGAAAGAACCGTGTGCGGCTGTCATTAATGAGCTGTATGGAGATAATTCAGAGGATCTGCTTCAGATGCTTCTGTCTGTGCAATGAACTTTTCAAAAATCGTGATGTTTTTCAAACCCAACGATGCGAGCATGGCCAGAATTTTAATTCACGCTGGAATTGATCTGCTCAGCCAAGGTTTCATTGACATTCTGCCGTGTTGACATCGGTCGGATCGATAGATGTGAGCGTGGATGTTGAAATGTTCACCGAGCAGAGAGAGGCACTGTGTAGACACAGATCTGCAGCAGAGTTATGGTGCAATGTTAAAAACATCTTCCAAGAACCAGAAGTTCAGCAGTGAGCTCTCCTAAAAGTTTGGAGCTAAGTTGACAAGTGCAGCAATGCATTACCTGCAATAAGCGTATAATTAAATTCAATCTACAGTCACAAAAACTGCAGAAAACAGTAACCACAAGATGAAAGAGGTAGCACAGATTTATGGGCGGTCCTCCAAACTGAAAAATATGATGTAATTCAGGTGTGCGCATGTGTAGTGCACACTGTAAACCCAAACAGCTGTATTGGCACATGAATATTAATGTTACACAACCTAAATGTAATTTTGTACTTGATTCAACCATAAAGTATTAAGCTCTATTAACATTTATTCAAATTTAATTCAACAGTGCTTAATATTTTAAAGCTTATTAATGTCTTGCACTCGAGCCGGTTTAGCTCGTGCTGGTTTGCGGTGCCTTCCCTCCGTGAAACCCAGGTTCAAATCCGAGTCGCTCCCTGTTTCATTTCTGTGCCGGTCCCAAGCCCGGTTGCCTTGAGAGGGTTGCGTCAGGAAGGGCATCCAGTGTAAAACATTGCCAAGTTTACCATGCGACTTGTTCGCTGTGGCGACCCCTGATGGGAGAAGCCAAAAGTGAAACAACAGTGTCTTGCACTCAAAAATGTTTGGAGCCCTGAAGTAGCGTCATGACGTCATCACGTTCTGGTGGGAGGGTCTTTCATTTTCTTAACGTTAGCTCAGGGGTCCAGGGGGAACGCTGCTTGACTGATGACAGTGAAGATGAAGATGAAGAGCACCATTCTGGACTGTTCTTTTCTGTTTTGTAAGCAGTACTTCTATCTGAGGGTCTGAATAGCTAGCAGGGGATTGTAAGCGAAGGATTTAAGGGGGTTAGTTACTTCTGCACCAACAGTCCTGCCGAAGACCCAGATGTGAAATTCTAATGAAAACCTGCTGCTCTGCTACAGGAGATGCAAACGACACAGGCTTTTTAAATTTAGCAAAAAATGGCTAAATCTGAATTAAGAGACCACTTTGAACACTTTCAAAAAGAGATAAAAAGAAATACATGATTTTTTTTTATCGTTCTTTTTTTTTTTTACCTCAAATGTCTCCAGTTTGAAGTTTGATTGTTTGCTAAAGGAATTTAGATTGCTGTTTACCATCTTTCATTCTAAACCAAATCTCTCCTCAATACTGGTCCCAAAGCAAAGCAGCTGTAACATGGAAGCAATAAACTTTATAGTCATTTGAGAAAACATTGCTGTAGAGTTTATCAATTTAAGAACATTTCTGTTTTTTTCCACAGTGGGAGATGAATAGAAAATACATTTGAAGTTCATCTCAAAAACTTGTGAACTTCTAAAGAACCTTTGACTTTTATAAGTTAGAGATGAGAATGAACTGCAATGAACTGGCAACGTATCAAGGGGGTACTCCATTATTACCAAAAAGTGGTTGGGATAGGCTCTAGCAAAAGGGCTTAGAAAATTGATGGATAATTTTTATATTTAACATGGGGGGGGGGGCAGAAAAAAAAGAGAGACATAGACTCAAAAACTTTCTTCTTTTTCCTGATATCATGTTTTATTTACACACAAAATCTCTGAATTTGCTGCTGTTCCTCAGGCTCACCTGTGCGTCTCACACATGGCCTCTGACCTCCAGATGAATCTGCCGGCTCTGAAGAAGCAGACGGCGTTCTGGTCTTCAGTTAACAAAGGATACCGGGAGAAGTGGTACCATTTGGACTGTGGACCAACACTGAGTACAGTATTTCCTGTTTGTACAAGATCGTCTCAAAGACCCGCATGACCGGCTGACCACCAGCACAGAACTGAGGAAGAAGATGGACAAGTTCATTGTTGTGGATTGTTTCGTTTTGTTTGGGAAGTGGGAGCGTACTTCTGGGGAAGCTGATTACAGTACCTGACAAAAGTTTTGTCGCTTATCCATTTTGTAGAAACAAAAGCGTATAAACTCACTTTTAATGAATCCATTGGTTTTAGAAATGTCTCATATGAAAGCTAAAACCCTCCCAAATTATGTAAAATATAGTAAAATAAAATTGCTTCACTGAAGAAAGATTGATCATTTAATGAACACAGAAAGGTCACATTTTGGCAAGACAAAAGTTTTGTCGCCTTGTCATATGATGCACTCAATCCTAGATTACAGCCTCACCTGTGATCAATTACTGATTAATCAATTAGTGGGTGTGTATAAAAAGAACCCCAGCACACCAGGCCTTCACATCAACTGACACTTGACCTCTGACAACATGCCTAAGATTCACCCTGAGACCAAAGCGTTGATTATCAAGAGGCTGAAGACCAGATCCACTGCTGAGGTGGCTGACATCTTCAATGTGTCTCAGCGTCAAGTACAAAGAATAAGAAAAAGATTTGAAGAGACTGGAGATGTTTCTGACAAGCCCAGGTCCGGCAGACCCCGCAAGACAACTGCTCGGGAGGACCGTTTGTTGGTTGGAAAATCCAAGGCCAGCCCCTTTTCCACTGCAGCAGGGCTCCACCAGGCCTGGTCACCTCAAGTCCCTGTGTCAACCAGAACAGTTTGTAGAATTCTGTCTCAAAATGGCCTCCATGGTCAAATCAGTGCCCAGAAACCAGCACTAAACAAAAGGCAATTGAAAAAACGTGTGGAATTTGCCAAGGCCCACAGCCTGCTAAAAGGATGGACGTTGGAAAAGTGGCAGAAGGTGGATTTCTCAGATGAGTCTTCAGTTGAATGACATCACAGGAAACCAACTGGAGCCCGCATGGGCCCAAGATTCACCCAGAAAACAGTTAAGTTTGGTGGCGGAAAAATCATGGTCTGGAGTTACATCCAGTATGGGGGTGTGCGAAACATTTGCAGGGTGGAAGGCAATATCAATAGTCTAAAATATCAAGAAGTATTAGCTACCTCTTACATTCCCAACCATGAAAGGGGTCAAATTCTGCAGCAGGATGGTGCTCCATCGCGTACTTCCATCTCTACATCAAAGTTCCTCAAGGCGAAGAAGATCAAGGTGCTCCAGGACTGGCCAGCCCAGTCACCAGACATGAACATCATTGAGCATGTCTGGGGTAGAATGAAAGAGGAAGCATGGAAGACGAAACCAAAGAATCTTGATGAACTCTGGGAGGCATGGAAGACTGCTTTCTTTGCTATTCCTGATGACTTCATCGATAAATTGTATGAATCATTGTTGTTAGGAATAATTAAAAATAGAATAGTTAGAAACTCTCTTTTTACTTTTATTACATTTACTTGTACCTTTTATTACACTAATGGTTTAAACTTAATTCACTGAGCATGTATTATCATCTCAAAATTATATTACATCCTAAGACAGCACAACCAAACTATTGTCCTCACAGTTCCTCCTCATCCTCCCTTTTTACTTGTTGTGTGTTCTGGTGTTTGTGCTCTGGCAAATGTCTGTGAGAACATCAGAAAGATCTGATACCTGAAGCTTTATGACCTTCAAGTATCCAGCCTGCAACAGCATGTGGGTGGGTTTTTCACACCATAGACCCTCGGACCATCTTCTGAATATGTAAATGCCAGGTATATATACCAAGCCCTTTTCTGAGTGTCTTTGTTCAGACTTTGGATGCAGCAGCCTGTTCATCTGTCTGTAACCCTTCGTACAAAATGTCTGTGCTGTTTGTACGAAGTAAAACTTCCACAAAGATAAGTATTGTCTCTGAGTCCTTATTCATTTATTTCTGTGTGCTGGAAACTGAAGGGGAACGAACCAATCTAATATACCTATTTTACAGTCCTTTCTAGAAAATCCAGTTTCCTCACAATTGTCAAACTGCATGGATGCTGTCCTTCAAGCTCATGGAAGTCATACAAGATATTAAATATGGATCTCACAGTAGCACTACTTAATTCACTGATGTTATGCAACATGTTTTTGTTTTTGAAGTAAATTATTTGTTACATTTTCACATTACTCTCTGTAGACGACAAAACTTTTGTCTTGCCAAAATGTGACCTTTCTGTGTTCATTAAATGATCAATCTTTCTTCAGTGAAGCAATTTTATTTTAGTATGTTGAACATAATTTGGGAGGGTTTTAGCTTTCATATGAGACATTTCTAAAACCAATGGATTCATTAAAAGTGAGGTTATACGCTTTTGTTTCTACATAATGGATGAGTGACAAGACTTTGTCAGGGACTGTAAGTTCAACAAAATAAAGTTGGAGAAGTCTCTGGTATTTCAATGTTTTGACCTCAGCCTTTTTAACTTTTTAAAATGAAAAAGCGCTCAAACTTTAAAAAAGCTCCCATTGTCATTTATCTAGTACCCACATCACAATAATGCTGAATGTTGGTTTTAGAATGGGGCTAAAAATATCTGCCTGTCCTCGATTTCTGCAAGTTAAGTCACTAAAAAGCTGAGTTTGGTCTGCAACAATCTAGAAACACTTCAACTGGGAGAGACAGAAAATGAAGGAATCCAGGAAATCACATTGTTTTATTTTTAAAGAATTTATTTGAACATGGATCAGAAAAAAACGATGCATCTCCCACAAACAAGGAAGATTTCTGTCTCTCACAGACCTGTCACTCCTTCTTTAAGAAGAACACTTTAGAACACCTTTGGGATGAATTAGAGTGGATACTGAGAGCACAGCCTGCACTGAACAGTTTTTTGGGGGCCCATGGCATGCTGCCTTTCTTTTTGATGAAAGGGAGACATGGCTAAATCGAGGTTAGACGCAAAAGGCACAGCTGTGTTGTGACTAGAAAGGAGTGGGGAGACGACGGGGGATGTGAAAGTGAGGATAGCATGGAGATGAACTTTGGGATTGAAACAAGGAGGGAAAAGAGGGGCAATAGTTTTGATGGAGCTGATTCTAACACAAAGACAGGTAATGTCGTCTGACAGTGACGAAGAGGGAGGGGATGGCTATAAAGTCATCCTGAGATTTTCTGAAGGACAAGGGTTAGGTTCTTTGAGCCTGATAACACTGACGACTATCCTGAAGAATCAAGTGGGGGATATTAAACTCGCTGGAGTCTTAAGAGATGGGAACCTATTGATTGTTTGTAGAAGTGAGGAGCAAAGGGACAGGGCCTGTAAAATGAGAAAAGTGGGAAAATATAAAGTTGTTAGTATGAGCAAGGTAGGACTGGGAGGTCAGGGGCAGAGAGGAGTGATTTGGGGCATACCCGTGGAGATGTCCATTACAGAACTCAAAGCTAACCGACGAGGGGCTGAAATAAGAGAAGCAGGAGATTAAGTGTTTTTCGGGATGGTGTGAGGATGGATTCTGAGAGTATAATGTTGAAGTTTATGAGAAGGAGCCTGCTGGACACTGTGAGGGAATACATTCCTAAACCTGTTAGATGTCTTCACTGCCAGAGATTTGGACACAATGCTGCTGTATGTAAAGGCAAGCAGAGGTGTCCCAGGTGTGGAGAAGATCATAGCTATGAGTCCTGTGGTAGCAAGTTGAAACCAAATGGTTATAATTGTGGGGGGGATCATAGTGCTTCATATACAGGCTGTCAGGTCATGAGAAGAGAAGTCCATATTCAAAAAACAAGAGTACTACATAGAATTTCATATGCAGATGCAGTCAAAATGGTTGGTAAAGGTTTTGATAGACAGACAGGAGTCATACACGAGGTGTCAAATGGTATACAGGACAGAACTGGTCATGTTTGTTGCTGGAGTTATAAATGCGACGATGGAAACTAAATCGAAAACGGAAAGAATACAAATCATTGTGAAAGCGGCGGCGAACTATTTGGACATCAATGAGTTAACATGGGAAGAGTTTCAGAACAACCTTGGTGCCCAAGCTAGTCAGGAGGTGGGTAGTGTGGGATTGTAAATGGTTATTATATTATAGTGGAATGCAAGGAGCTTATTGGCGAATGGACAGGAATTTAAAAATGGTATAGATGACTTGGATCAAAAACCAGATAGTCTATGTATTCAAGAGACATGGTTAAGGCCAAATTTAGATTTTAAACTTTCCCAATATACAGGAAGCCAGAGTGATAGAGCAGAGGGAGGGGAAGGTGGGTGTGCCACCTTTATTGATAACAATTTAAATTACATGGTGATTAAAATAGGAGCACAAGAAGAATTCATTGGCATTTAAATTTATGTTGGTCTGGGGAGATTGTATGTTATTAATTACTATAATTCATGCAAAAAGTTAGATCTCAGTCTTCTTAAATAAATTATCAATTATTCTTCCGTTCAATGGGCATGTCATTGTTTGTGGGGATTTTAATGCACTTAGCACATCATGGGGGGGGGGGTATGCTAATGGTGAGGTATTGGAGGATTTGATGGATGAATTACACTTGGTGTGTCTCAATGATGGGAGAGGAACAAGAGTAGATGTAGATGTTTGAACAGGGAACATGTCAGCACTAGATCTAACTTTTGTGTCAAATATCTTGGCAGGGTGTTGTGAGTGGGATGTACACAACAGCACAATATGGAATGACCATTATCCTGTTTTCTCTAGGGTTGGTGGAGATAGGGAACCATCAAGTAATGAAAAGGAAGGAAGATGGCTTTTTCATAAAGCAACATGGGATGACTTTACTTATATGTGTGAGGAGGAATGTTCAAACATTAGTATGGATGGTACTGCTGGAAAAGAAAATTAGAAATGTAATATTTTCAGCGGCAGAACTGACTATTCCAAAAAGTAAAGCAACTATGATGAGGAGAAATATTCCATGGTGGACTGAAGACTGCAAGATAGCAGTTAAAATTAGGAATAAGGTGCACAGGCGAGAAGGATTATTAAAAAAGACAAAAAAGGGAGTACTGGAGGGGTTTTTGTGATGTAATTGATCAAACAACTCCGGTTGGTACGGTTTGGGGAATGATTAGGAAAATGAAGGGTATAAGGAGGGAAATACAACATCCAGTATTAAAAATGGGTGATGACCTGGCGATATCGGATACAGATAAAGCTGAAATGTTGGCTAAAACCTTTGTGAGAAGTCAAAGTAATGAGTAATGAGAATTTGTCGGGATATAGGAAAGGGAGGAGAGATGGAATTAGGGAACGGCACTACAAGAAATTTGATGGTAACACCTATTTGACAGCTATGGATGCTCCGTTTACATACTTTGAATTGGATCTAGTACTACATATATCTAAAATTACATCACCAGGTAGGGATGGTGTAAGTTGTGTTATGCTGAAGTATTTAGGTAGGAAAATGAAGTAGAAATTATTGGACATGTATAATAGAATCTGGTGTGAAGGTAAACTGCCGATTAATTGGAAAGAGGCTGTAGTTATTCCTGTATTAAAACCTGGAAAAGATCCGATCAGCCCAGAAAATTAAAAGCTCATAGCACTCACATCACATGTTGGTAAAATATTGGAAAGAATGATAAATGAGAGATTGTTTTGTTACTTGGAAAGACAAAATGTATTGTCACAATATCAGAATGTTTTTAGGAAAGGTCGAGGAACAATGGACCCTACAGTCTGCCTAGAAGCAGACATTAGGGAAGCCCAAATAGATAAGGAATATTTGGTGGCAGTCTTGTTTTACATAGAAAAGGCCAATGATATGGTCTGGAAAGAGGGTTTATTGATAAAATTAGGTAGGTTAGGATTTAATGGACGAATTTGTAATTGGATTAAGGGATTTTTATTTGATAGATATGTTCAAATTAGAATAGGAACGTCTTTTTCTAATAGATACATAGTGGGTAATGGAACCCCACAAGGAAGTGGGATTAGCCTTGTGCTGTTTTCAATTATGATTAACTATAGCTTTAATTCCATTGGATGCGGATTTGGGAAAGCAATTTTTGCAGATGACGGAGGCTTGTGGAAGAGGGGCCGGAATATTCGTTCTGTAAAGAGAAAGATACAAGACGCTGTTACGGAGGTGGAAAATTGGTGCTGTGATTGGGGATTCAAATCTTCAGTGGCTAAAATAAAATGCATGGTTTGAACTTAAAATTATATGGAGAAGTAATGGAGCATGTCACGCTGATCAGCGGAGGTGGTTGCTTCGCTGTGACCTGGAGTGCGCAGCGCCTCACATGAACGCGCAGCATCTCACACATGAGCGCGCAGCAGCCTGCGTGCGCTCAGCACGGAGGACAATACACGCGCGCCGTTACCAGCTGAACTGAATGAAGGCAATCAGAGCAGAAGCTGGGAACGCTTAAAACGGCGTTTCACCGCGCCGTGTGTAAGAACTGAACTGGATGACGGTAGTTTCCACGAACTTGGATGCTAAACTCAAACCACTGCGTGAGTGGGACTTGGACTATAAAGGGCTACTGGTAAGCTCAATGCTGGACTTTAATATGTCACATTGTTGTATTGGATTAAAAAAATATAATTAAATGTTGTAAAATGTCCTACAAATGTTTGTTTTGAAATTATACATATTTGTTAACCTGGAAAAAGATAATTATTGGTAAAATAATCTACTTAAGTTGAGATGAATTGTATTTAAGTTTCCTACAATTTAAACTGAGTTGTTGGTTTAATTTTCTTGGTTACAAATTGTTGGTTTAGATTTCATCCTAATTTATTTACCTGGTTTACCTTATGTTTGATTTAAATATGCTGAGCGGTTTATTGATTAAAGGTTTTGTTTTGATTGTTTAAAGGTTTTTCACCTACTGCCAACTACTACTACTGTTGCTAATAAAAGACTTGGAAAGAGTAAAATCCTTGGTCCAGTCCTGTCCCTTTGCAAGTGTGGGAGCACGCAGTTTACAAATACACTTGACAGAGCAAGTACATAGTTTTAGATACAGCGGGGAAAATAAGTATTGAACACGTCAACATTTCTCTCAAAAAACATATTTCTAATCGAGCCATTGACACGAAATTTTCACCAGATGTCGGCATCAATCCAAGTCATGCACACATAGAAAGAAATCCAAACATTTATGTCCATAAATGAAGTTATGTGTAATAAAGTGAAATGGCACAGGGAATAAGTATTGAACACATGAAGAAAAGGAGGGGTAAGAAGGTCTGGCAACCCAAGAAAGCAGCTGGAGTTTGTCAGTATTCAGAAGGTTAACCTGCCCCCTATTAGTGCAAAGTAATATCAGCTGGTATAGTCCTGATGCCTTTTAAAAAGGTTTCTCACCAGCAAGGTGTTAGACAAGAAGCATTGCATGATGGGTAAAAGCAAAGAGCTGTCCAAAGACCTACACAACCTTATTGTTGCAAAACACACTGAAGGCATTGGTTACAGGCGCATTTCTAAACTTCTGAAAGTTCCAGTGAGTACCATTGGGGCCATCATCCGGAAGTGGAAAGAACACGGCATTACCATAAACCAGCCACGGCCAGGTGCTCCTCACAAGATTTCAGACACAGGAGTCCAATCATCAGAAGGGTTCTCCAACATCCCAGGACCACTCGTGGAGAGCTTCAGAAAGACCTGGAATCAGCAGGTACAATTGTTTCAAAGAAAACAATAAGTAATGCACTCAACCGCCATGGCCTCCATGCACGCACACCGCAAGACTCCATTTTTGAAGAAGAAGCATGTTGAAGCTCGTTTGGAGTTTGCGACACAACATTTGGATAAACCCATGACATTCTGGGAGGAGATACTCTGGTCAGATGAGACCAAAATTGAACTCTTCGGATGTCATAAGACACAACATGTTTGGAGGAAAAATGGCACCGCACATCACCCCCAAAACACCATACCAACAGTCAAGTTTGGAGGTGGGAGCATCATGGCGTGGGGCTGTTTTTCAGCATGTGGTACTGGTAGACTTCATATCATTGAAGGAATAATGACTGGAGAAAAGTATAGAGACATTCTTGATCAGAATCTGCTGTCATCTGCCAGGCTGCTGAAGATGAAAAGAGGGTGGATCTTTCAGCAAGACAACGATCCCAAGCACTCAGCCAAGGTAACACTCAACTGGTTGAAGAAAAAGAAAATAAAGCTGCTAGAATGGCCCAGTCAATCACCAGACTTGAATCCAATTGAAAATCTTTGGAAAGAACTGAAGATCCGGGTTCACAGAAGAGACCCCCGGAACCTTGAAGATTTGAAGGCAGTTTGTGTGGATGAATGGGCCAAAATCACACCTGAGCAATGTATTCGACTGGTTTCTCCATACAGGAGGCGTCTTGAGGCTGTAATCACCAACAAAGGTTTTTGCACTAAGTATTAAATAAATTTCAGTAAGCGTGTTCAATACTTATTCCCTGTGCCATTTCACTTTATTACACATAACTTCATTTATGGACATAAATTTTTGGATTTCTTTCTATGTGTGCATTACTTGGGTTGATGCCGACATCTGGTGAAAATTTCATGTCAATAGCTCGATTAAAAATATGTTTTTTGAGAGAAATGTTGATGTGTTCAATACTTATTTTCCCCGCTGTATCTGGGAGTTATATTTCATACAAAGTTGAAATGGAGAGAGAATATTGATATTAGGGAGATAAAGTCATATTTATAATGAGATGCTTGAAATGTACTGGGTGGGGAGCTAGTGCACAAGCTTTAAAACAAATATATGTTACAATGATTAGGTCAGTCACAGATTATGGACTTATTGTTTACAATACAGCTTGTAAAACGGTGTTGCATAAGGTAGAGGTCATCCAAATACA
This sequence comes from Oryzias curvinotus, assembly GCA_023969325.1. Classification (NCBI taxonomy): domain Eukaryota; kingdom Metazoa; phylum Chordata; class Actinopteri; order Beloniformes; family Adrianichthyidae; genus Oryzias; species Oryzias curvinotus. Next base: position 6,427,814 of record CM043719.1, read on the forward strand.
GGCGTTAAGAATATGTAGTGGGGCTATGAGGTCAACTCCTGCTGTATCATTTCAAGTTGAAATGGGGGAACTGCCATTGAATCTCAGGATTAAACAACTGCTGCTTAATTATTGGGTGAAAATACAGTGTTGTGTAGATGTAGAACACATGGTTAGAAGAGCTATTGCTCCTTGTTGGGAAAGTAGTAGTGGGAAAAACGAAAGTGTTGCTTGGAAATTAGCTAGAGTAGCGAGAGAGACAAACATTCATGGTAAAACCCTAGTTAAGACTTTTTTGTTCCCGACCACTCCTTTCTGGGTTTTTCCAACCGTACAAGTGGATTTGTATATCCACAGGACGATGGAGGGTAGCACATGAGCAGAAGTTGGAATTATAGAAATGCCAATCTTGCAGAGGATTTGGGGGTCAGAGCTTTACCTGCTGACTGTAGGCCTTGAACACCTCATACAGGGGAAAGATGAAGCGGAAGTTGCCCAACCGGGATGTGGATATAAAGGTCGGGGAGGTCGCGAATCTCGGCAGGTCGATCTTCCCGTTCATATTAGGGTACGTCTCCTCCATGAGCTGCTTCTCAGCATCTTTTACATCATCCGGTCTCACATGCAGGCTCCACCAAAGCATGGATCTACGCATGGATCCACCAAGTGGATTCCTAAAGCCTTCATCCTTCCGGATTCCTTCCAAGCCCACATGTGTTGTGTCATGTTTCAGAAAACTGACCTGGAACTTTGGTTGAGGATATGCTGGGATGTTGTCTTTGTAGATGTACGAGTTAAAAAGATGACATCCTTTAGCTGCCTCCTTCAGCTCAGGCAGCTTTAAATGCCTTTCCTCTACATAATTCTCTGTGCATCCTCTCCAATTTATTCGCTTCTTCATGTTCAGGTGAAAGAAGATGAACCAGAATCAAGTCCTGACTATGGGTTGTTGTGTTGCTTTGGAAAGAAGAGCGTCTGATTCTGGCGACGTGGAGCTGTTCTGCAGCAGACAGAGAAAATGCAGGTCATGTTAGTCACTGTAGGATCTGTGCACACAGACTGGAGATCCATCAAGAAGAAACTGGTTCAGGTTCTTTAGTTTCTTCATGTGAAGAAATTTTGTAAAGCTCTGACAACACCAGTTGTTCATGAAAAATTACACCTTTAATTAAAAAAAACATTTTACTTTACAAGACATTAATAAAAACAATTAAATCATGAAGAACAGAATAAATGAAGGGGTGCATGGTGGTGTAGGTATGTTGCCCTGTTACAGACTGGAAACCTGGTCAGGGTGAACCCCGCCCTCATGCAACAGTAGCTGGATTTGCTCCAACAACTTCATGACCACAAAAGTAAATCAGTTCTGAAGATAAATGGATAAACAGACTACAGACAGAATTGACAAAAGATTAAAGCAGATGAGATTTGATAAAAAAAATAATTCTGATATTTCAAAGCTCAAGAAGAGATTTCTGCCGCTTTGCTACTCATGTGTTCAAAGACCCACTCTTGGTCTTGTAGCATTTTACTGAAGATCTTTAAAGAAAATTAAGCTTAGAATTGCATTTCTGAGTATTTCTCTATTCAAATTGTGGTAAATCAGGAGCAGAAAAACGCAGTTGGAAAATCTTGTAGTTGTTACGTTGACGCTACAATCAGCAGACTACAAGCTCTCTGCTCTGCTCCGTTCTGATGCATCACACAACTAGATAGAAGAATCGTTGATTATTATAAGATTCCTGCATTGGTTCCCCATATGCTTCAGGATTAATTTTTAAGACACTTTGAACAATTTTTAAATGTCTTAATGGTCTTGCGCCTTCTTATCTGTCAGATATTTTCGTCAAATATGAACGGATCCTGAGATCCTCTGGCCTTGGTCTACTAACCATTCCAGTTGTAAAAACTGAAACTTACGGAGAGGCATCTTTTCAGCACTATGGCCCTCGTTTATGGAACAGTCTGCCAGAGGACCTGAGTGCTGGAAGCTGCATCCCTGGTCTGCTGTAGGGAGGTGGGTCCCTACCTGTGATGCTGCACTTGGCTGACTATGGGGTTGTCCATGGAGGAAGAGATCCCAACTGCTAGCATTTCTAACAGCCAAATTTTTTCCATACACAGCTTGTTCCCCAATGTCTATTTGCATCGGTTTAGGGAGTTGAAGGTTTTGTGTGGGAGTGTGTATCTATGTGTGTATATGGGTGGTGGGTGGGATTCAATTCTATTGTGCTTTTTTTAATCACAATTTCTTTGGTGTACAGAAATTTCTGTTACCTTTTGTATGAGAATAAAGATTGATTTGATTGTTTTTTTTAACAATGGAAAAATACTCATCCATTGATCTGTTGTACATTGATCATGAGCCATATACAGCTTCCATAAACGTCTTTGTTTTCCTCATCTGTGGAATGATGATGGCGTGTCATGGCTGCCATTAATTGTATGAGCGCAAAGATAACTGAGGTAGTGCATTTAGAAACTAAGTGAGCGAACCTTACAACCGTGCAAGCGCAATGCTAACCGAGTGACCCCACATTTTACAACTCAATGGCTGCAATCCTAACAGCGGCGATCCTAAGCGGCAATCCTGACCGGCGATCCTGCTCGCTCGCTCGGTTTGCAAGCATTGTTTAGGGGTGTTTTTGTCACTTGGGGGCGGTAACCTTTTTTAGTCACAGACCGTGCATCACACACCTGGGCGTTTAATATGGAAGCATTTGTGGAGCATAATTAAAAAGAAAAGGCAAAACCAGAAATGCTTTTTCATTTTCAAAATGAAGCTGCATTTTTTGACTCAAAATTAAAATGAAAAAGCAATCCACCAAAATGCTTTTTAATTTCCTTCCTCAACACAGCTTATTCTGTCACTTAATTAAAATTAAAATGAAAATGGTATTTGACATTTCATTTTCAAATTGTTCTCTGGTAAATGTGTAGCATAATTCATTTAGAAATGTCTAATTTGACATTTAAAATGGATTAACAGAAATGCTTTTTCATTTTCAAAATGAAGCTGCATTTTTTGACTCAAAATTAAAATGAAAAAGCAATCCACCAAAATGCTTTTTCATTTTATACTTCAACACAGCTTTTTCTGTCACTTTATTAAAATGATAATGAAAATGGTATTTGACATTTAATTTTCAAAAAGTTATCTGATAAATGTGTAGCAAAATTCATTTAGAAATGTCTAATTTGACAATTAAAATGGATTAACAGAAATGCTTTTTAATTTTCAAAATGTAGCTGCATCAAATGACTCAAAATTAAAATGAAAAAGCAATACTTCAAAATGCTTTTTCATTTTATACTTAAAACCGCTTATTTTGTGTCATAATTAAAGCGAAAATGCAAAGAGGGGATTGCATTTGCATTTTCACATCCACCCTGGGAGACTTGTCTCAATATTCATTTAGAAAAATGTGAGGAAACTGGATTTTCTAGAAAGGACTGTAAAATAGGTATATTAGATTGGTTCGTTCCCCTTCAGTTTCCAGCACACAGAAATAAATGAATAAGGACTCAGAGACAATACTTATCTTTGTGGAAGTTTTACTTCGTACAAACAGCACAGACATTTTGTACGAAGGGTTACAGACAGATGAACAGGCTGCTGCATCCAAAGTCTGAACAAAGACACTCTGAAAAGGGCTTGGTATATATACCTGGCATTTACATATTCAGAAGATGGTCTGAGGGTCTATGGTGTGAAAAACCCACCCACATGCTGTTGCAGGCTGGATACTTGAAGGTCATAAAGCTTCAAGTGTCAGATCTCTCTGATGTTCCCACAGACATTTGCCAGAGCACAAACACCAGAACACACAAAAAGTAAAAAGGGAGGATGAGGAGGAACTGTGAGGACAATAGTTTGGTTGTGCTGTCTTAGGATGCATTATAATTTTGAGATGATAATACATGCTCAGTGAATTAAGTTTAAACCATTAGTGTATTAAAAGGTACAAGTAAATGTAATAAAAGTAAAAATAGAGTTTCTAACTATTCTATTTCTAATTATTCCTAACAAAAAAGCATTTCCAGAGGGGAGGCGGGGCGATGACGTCACTGCTTTCGTCGTGTGTGTCCGGCCGTTGAGAGACACAGACGAACACACCACGAGGAGACTGTGTTAGCGGCTGAGAAGACAGCTTTGAGTTGGTTGTGAACTTCTGAAGAGTTTACACAGCAGCATGTCCGCCTTCTGCGGTCCTCCTCCTGACGCACCGCGGACAAGCTTTTGTCCTGCGGACCGCCAGCTGCCTCCGCATAGCGGAGCGCGAAGCTCTGATGATCGCTGAAGGCGGAAATGCTGCTACGATCTGAGAAACCATCATATGAATTTGTGTTTAAAAGTGGTGTCCAGAACAAAAATAAAGACAGATGTCAGTACCACATATTTACACATTTATTTGCAGTTTCGCACTGAATTTGCTGTTTGATGACAGCTGGAGCCCCGATAAAAGATAGCAGATTTCTCCATGCTAAACGTTTGCTGCTTGGACCAAAAACACTCAGTCAGCGCGAAGCTGCAGGAGACTGTCTTCATAATGTGCTTTTATTACTGTCAGGAGTATTATTAAGGGCCTGCTCTGCTCGATCATATGTTTTTTAATCCGTGCGGTCAGACGACGCTGAAGTTGGCTTACGATTCACAGCTTCTGATTCGTGAGGGCTGGACCTGGACTGGACCAGGTCCAACGGTTTGTGAACAGGACCCATTTTTAGGTGATCTTAATGCGAAAAATGCAGCAGAATGTTCCTTTAGTGCCCCCGCGAATCAGAAGCTGTGAATCGTAAACCAACTTCAGCGTCGTCTGACCGCACGGATTAAAAAACATATGATCGAGCAGAGCAGGCCCTTAATAATACTCCTGACAGTAATAAAAGCACATTATGAAGACAGTCTCCTGCAGCTTCGCGCTGACTGAGTGTTTTTGGTCCAAGCAGCAAACGTTTAGCATGGAGAAATCTGCTATCTTTTATCGGGGCTCCAGCTGTCATCAAACAGCAAATTCAGTGCGAAACTGCAAATAAATGTGTAAATATGTGGTACTGACATCTGTCTTTATTTTTGTTCTGGACACCACTTTTAAACACAAATTCATATGATGGTTTCTCAGATCGTAGCAGCATTTCCGCCTTCAGCGATCATCAGAGCTTCGCGCTCCGCTATGCGGAGGCAGCTGGCGGTCCGCAGGACAAAAGCTTGTCTGCGGTGCGTCAGGAGGAGGACCGCAGAAGGCGGACATGCTGCTGTGTAAACTCTTCAGAAGTTCACAACCAACTCAAAGCTGTCTTCTCAGCCGCTAACACAGTCTCCTCGTGGTGTGTTCGTCTGTGTCTCTCAACGGCCGGACACACACGACGAAAGCAGTGACGTCATCGCCCCGCCTCCCCTCTGGAAATGCTTTTTCTAAATGAATATTGAGACAAGTCTCCCAGGGTGGATGTGAAAATGCAAATGCAATCCCCTCTTTGCATTTTCGCTTTAATTATGACACAAAATAAGCGGTTTTAAGTATAAAATGAAAAAGCATTTTGAAGTATTGCTTTTTCATTTTAATTTTGAGTCATTTGATGCAGCTACATTTTGAAAATTAAAAAGCATTTCTGTTAATCCATTTTAATTGTCAAATTAGACATTTCTAAATGAATTTTGCTACACATTTATCAGATAACTTTTTGAAAATTAAATGTCAAATACCATTTTCATTTAAATTTTAATTAAGTGACAGAATAAGCTGTGTTGAGGAAGGAAATTAAAAAGCATTTTGGTGGATTGCTTTTTCATTTTAATTTTGAGTCAAAAAATGCAGCTTCATTTTGAAAATGAAAAAGCATTTCTGGTTTTGCCTTTTCTTTTTAATTATGCTCCACAAATGCTTCCATAGTTTAATAGTGCTACCTCTGAATCACTCAACCCCTCGTTAACCATTTTTATGCCTCTAAATTAACTGTATAAATAAAAAGGTAAACCACTCTCACTATGCAACTACAGCCAGCAAAAAACCACATACATTTGGAATATTATTTTCTAAGATATTTATCATTTCACTCATCCAAAAAAATCAAATTATTTGAAGACTAAATCCATCTTCTTCTCTTTCCTCAACAGTTCCATCACCCTGTCATGTAGATTATCATCTTCAGTTCCATCAACAAGTCCTTTTCTATTCCTGTTTTCTTCAGCAGGGATAGGGAGGATGGTTAGAATTGTTGGGAAGATGGATTGAGCCAAATACAGGACCATTCTAGAAGAAAACCTGATTGAGTCTGCAAAAGACCTGAGACTAGGACGGAGATTTGTCTTCCAGCAAGACAAGATGATCGAAAACATGAAGCAAAATCTACAATGGAATGGTTCACAAACAAACATATCCAGGTGTTAGAACGGCCAGGTCAAAGTCCAGACCTGAATCCAATGGAGAATCTGTGGAAAGAACTGAAAACTGCTGTTCACAAACACTTTCCATCCAACCTCACTGAACTGCAGCTGTTTTAAAGGAGGAATGGGCAAAAATGTCAGTTTCTCGATGTGCAAAACTGATATAATCCCAATAGACTTACAGCTGTAATTACAGCAAAAGGTGGAGCTACAAAGTATTAACTTAATAGGGCGGAATAATTTTGCACACCCAATTCTTCTGTTTTTTGTTTGTTAAAAAAGTTTGAAATGTTCCATAAATTTTGTTTGACTGTAATTTGGTGGAGAATCAACAAGTGGGACACTTGTTTTATATCTTTACGTTTGCAGCCTGAAATGTGGGCCGAACACTTTTGCAAGGCACTGTAAACGTCTGTACAAGTAAATAGATGGACCTGTCATCATTCATGACTTCATGTACATTTATATTTCATAACTGTCCATGTGAAAAAGTCTCAACTACAGAACCACTGTCATTCTGTATAATGGGAGTGACTTCATAACCATGGTTGGACAGAAACCTTTTATACCTTCTCAAAAGTTCTCTGAAAAGCTAAGAGCATCCAGGTCTGAGGTGAGTTAAAAGGGTTCATATGCATAATTGTTCATCAGAAATTATTATTATAAATTGTTATTAAAGTAAATCTTTTTATTAAATATAGGATGTCCAAGAGGCCAGTCACTTGAATTAATTCAGTCATTATTTATGTAAATAAACAGCAACATTTGAGAAACATTTGAAAGTTAATGAGTGCAGGTAAAGAACTGTTTACACTAATAAAAATGTCTCATGCATAACAACTTCAAAATGAACTAACTAAACCATGAATAAGCAGCAGTTATGATTTAAGGCGTATTCTCAACCAGCCTAAGCAACACTCTGTAAACCAGAGCTGCTCTACCCTGATCCTCCTTGCAGATCCCTCTCCAGCTGTTTTCCAGCTGTCCCTTCCCTCCGACTGAATACACCTGAGCCAGGTGATCAACACAACGTTGTAACAATTCACTAGTTGAGTTACTAAAGAATAAACACACAAATGTGATGAAACACCAAAAGAGTTTCTGAATTTTGGAAGAACAATTTTCAGATGAACACAATAACTGACATTTTCATCATCGTTTTGCATCCTTTCCACAGATTAACACCCCCCCTCAAACATAATGATCATAGAATAGGTCAGTGATTAATAGATTGATTTAAAACCATTTTTCTCATGAAAACATTGCAACAAAAATAGAATTGTTTAAACACAACATGAAAAAAGGTTTCATTCAAGCTGACAGTATTCTCCCAACACAACAAAGATTAGGTCAGAATTTTTTAGATTGATGGATGGATGGATGGATGGATGGATGGATGGATTGATTGATTTCAAACATTGTAGTCAAAGCAATAAAGAATGTACACAGATTTACAGAAATGATGAAATGCATAGAAAAAAAACAGAAAATAAAACAAAAAAAAATGCTTATATTACATCTGCTTAATTAAATACAGCGATCATTAACCAAAGTCAAGTAGAGCTTCATTTATTGCTTGAAAATGAGTGGGAAGAAGACATCTTATATAATCCCACCCCTACTTAGTTCATTCATTTTATAGTTTTAAAGTTTTTGTAATCCGGTTCTGATCCGATAGATTCTTTTCAAGTAGCAAAATCCAGTGTCTAACAATGATTGATTATCTTCAGAAAACAGTCATTTTTGATTTCAGTAAACAGTAACGATAACCATAGGTAATAATTATTGATGTAATAATCAATAATCAACACATTATCACATTAAACCAGTAATTATTGCTACACATTGCAGATCAACTAAAGAAAATCAATAGCTTATTATAAATATTATTTAAACATTTCAGTATCACATTTTCACGACCATAGAGCGCACAGGGTTATAGGGCACAGTTTCATGGGTGCTTTTTCTGTATTTGACACATACAAAAGGCACAACAGGTTTTAATGTGCAGGCACGTTAACACATACTGGTAAAGCATGCATGCTAGTGTGTGTTTGTAAAGGCAAAGGGAGCAAAACTGAGTGATTTATTTTTCATTTTTTCACTCATCAATCAGCATCCAAAAATCCATCAAAATCTTCTGTATCTGAAATCAAAAGCTTGGCTAAATTTCTATCAAACACACCAGCTTCCCTTTCGGCATAGTCTGTCATGATCTCGCGAGAGGAACAGACCCAAATGCTGGAACCCGGAAGGAGACTCGGCAGACGGGGAGGTAAGTAGGAAAAGATTTAATTTTTCCACAGCAGAGAATGGATATAAGGATGGCGATGAAGCCCAGCACTCTTGGGGCGGCCAGAGGATGAGACTTGAGGGTCTTGATGGCAGCAACCGTGATTTTCGAGGCGAAGCCAGAGACGTAGCGAGGCGAGGTGAGCGGAAGGTGGACAGCAACCAGGTGAGCTTCTCGTGGGAGAGGATTCCTGAGACGGCACAAAGACAAGGTATTAGCTTGAGACAAAACATGCAAGAGCGAAGACTTGGAGTGGCCAGACTAAGCACCATAGGAGCAACAACGAACTGGTGTCGAATAATGATCCGGGATCTCCTTATGAGGCTGCAGGGTGATGAGGTGAGGAGGAACAGCTGGTTGCGTCAGGTGGAGCTGAAGAGGGGGAGGAGTCTGACAGAGGCACCATGATATAGTCAGAATCCGTCTCGTTGTTGTGCGGCTCTTCGTCAATGATGCCGGCTTTTGCGAAAGCTCGAAGAAAAGTGCAAGCAGACACGCGTTGAAGCTTTCCTGCTACGTCCTCTGAGCGTGGTCGGAAGACAAAGCGATCTAAGGACTGAGGGTTGATCTTCCTCCAGGATTCAGCGCCCTTGTTCGGACCCCCAGATCCTCCAGAGCGTGGTAAGCCAAAGCGCCAGTCTCAGCTCATATAGAGGAACTTGCTTTATTACTTTTCACAACTCCAAAACGACGACTGGCCGCACTTGTATGTGCTCAACACACTTACACGCGCCCTCACCCCTCCCATCCTGCACCCCGCGAGCTCAGACACACTGGTTATAGCACACATACACACTCATTCTACAACACTTGTTAGCAACTACAATCGATTCATAAATTGTGATGTAACTCGCCAGGTGCTGCCTCCAAGTCTTGGTAACTGTGTGATACCTTGCAGCTTAAACTGTGCTTCATGGCAGCTAGGTAGCTTGGTTGGTAAGGTGAAAGGTTACCACCAGAAATTGATTCCAGGAGGGGAAGGGGCAAGGGGGGTCGAGCCTTGCTGAAAGATTTCTGGTTGAGGCGGCAGATTATGGACTAGGATTCTGGTCAGAGAATCACGGCACTTGGAGAGAGAACCTCAAGTTTCTTCTTTTATTAAACGTTGGAAGATGATGAACTACAGCAGCTGTTGCTTTCATCCGTGTGTGTAGGATGATGTGTGTCTGTGTGTGTCTGTGTGGTCTGGAAATGAAACAAAGATATAAAATGTGTTACCACAAAGTCTGTATGACAGTCAGCAAAGCTTACACATTTACTAAACAAACTGCTGTATGATCACATAACATAAATTTACCAATGAGGTAAGTAACATAAGCATTAACAAAGCCAATAATCCTCTTTAAACACTCAAATTTAGCTGAATTGTTCATAGAAGCAGAACTAAAGACAGATATTCAACTAACTTAAACTTCCACAGCATGTTGCCATATAAATCTTATAATATGAAAGAAATCACCAAATTATTGATAAATGAGAAACAGAAAAAACTTACATTTCCTCAAGAACGCACACAAAGAGAGGGAAAAACACACAGTGAATCCTTACAGCCTCACACCTCTGGCAACTGCTTCTCTGCTGCTCACAAAAGTAAGGTGCATGTCTGGACAAGTTCAACAGATGTCGTTTGTCTTCTGTATGTTAGTAGATGGTGCTCTTCTACCTTGACCAGTAGGGCTTTCTCACACAGCCGCTTGCAAATGTCAGCACTGACATTTGAAACATCTGAGAAAGACCATCATTTGGCCTTATCCTCTGAATCACTGATCTCCTGTAGTCGGATTAGCCGGACCACAGGCCGGACATAGTTTTTGTTATTGACCTTGACAGATGCTGACCGGATGTGTCCATCCGCTCCGGGGTAAACATCACTTACTTTGCCAACTAGCCAGAGCACTCGTGGAAGTTGAGGATCAACTTTTAGAACCACCCTGTCCACCGTAAGCTAATGTCCATCGGTTTGCCATTTTGTTTGCCTCTAAAGGTTTGGCAGGTAGCATCGGATGAAGGTTGACCAGAAGTTGTCTGCTAGCAACTGGCTGTGCCTGCACCGCCGTGTCCCCAAAATACTGCTGTAATCATTCAAGGCTTGTGGCAGTGAGGAGTCATGGCGTCCCCAGAACAGGTTCTGGCACTTACTGCTCTTTGAGGATGACTCTGAGTGCTGTTTTCACTGATTTGATCTCTCGCTCCCATGCCCCACCAAAATGTGGAGCACTTGGGGGGTTAAACCGAAAGGATATCTTCTGTTTTGCCAGCTGCTCTTGCAATTCTGGTGCCACGACATTGAAGGCTTCCCGTAACTCCCGTTCTCCTCCAACAAATTTGGTGCCATTATCGCACAGGAGTTCAAATGGCATGTCCCGCCTGGCTATGAATCGACGTAAGGACAGCAGGAAGGCATCTTTGTCAAGGCTTTCAAGTAGGTCAAGGTGACGTTTGTACACAATCCCCCATCGCCTCTCGATTCTGCTGCCAATTCGAGTGCTGAAAGTGCCAAAACAGTCCCTGTGGAATAGAATGGTGGCTTATAAATGCGCAGCCTAGACGGTGGGAGATCTGCCATCTTGGGAACATCTGGCTTGGCCCGGCAGAATTGGCAATCTCTGCAGGTGCGCTGATGTCTACGAATTGCCTCTCGGCCTCGCAGTACCCAGTACTGGCATCGCATCTCAGCTAACACCTTTTCGGGTCCTGGATGGAGAAGCTTGTGATCGAAGTCCTGGATCAGTAGCTTAGTTATCTGGCGCACTGGGTCCAAAATAATTGGATGGATCATGTCAATTTCTAGATCAGTTGCATGTCGCAGTCTACCTCCGATATGCAGTAGTCCTGTAGTTTTGTCATATTCAGGTGAGAGTGTGATCAAACGACTGTCACCTGGAATAGGTCGACCTGTTTGAGAGCCTTTTACCCATCAGGGAAGGAGTCTTGCTGAGCTCAAGCCAAGAGTGATGTCTCTGCTGAGATGTAGGCAACTGTGTCCACAGTTGGACCATCACCGGAAGCAGCCGCCCCATGAATAGCAGTGAGAGTAGCCTGGACTAAATCCTTCCAGGTATGGAACTGAATCGGATCAGGAATGTCTGGGTTCTGTACCTCTGATGCCGGGAATATCAGCGCGGACTTCTTGAGCTCAGTTTTATCAGGCTCAGCTTCTGTTGCTGTGGGCAGGGTTGGCCATTGGTCAGGAGGCTGACAAAGAAAATCTGGGCCACTTGACCACCTGTGAGGATGAGTCAAATCTGAAAGCCGTAGGCCACGTGTTATGTCATCTGCTGGATTTCTTGCTGAGTCGACATATCTCGAGTTAGATGCTTCAGTCAGAGTACTGTGGTTGAGTCCGACCAGAGGAAGGGTAATGGGTAATGGGTACAGTCAGCTCCGTGTGGATAAGCTTTGCGAGCTGAGCACCAGTGAGTGCAGCACTTAGTTCCAAGCATGGCATGCTCAGAAGTTTCCTTGGTGCTACTCTAGATCTGGACATCACAAAGGATGTCTGTACATGATCTTTATCCTTGACGGTGTGCATGTAAGCAACAGACCCATATGCCCTCTCTGACGCATCACAGAAAATATTCAGTTCCCTAGTTGTTGTAGGCTTGTCTGCACTTGATGGTGCATAGGTCCGTGGGCACTCAATTTGACTGATGTCAGGAAGCTCATTCACCCAAACACTCCACTGCTCTCTGAGAGACTGAGGTTCAATCCGGTCATCCCATCCAATGTTTTGCTTCCAAAGATCCTGGATGAGAACTTTAGCTCTTGTCCTGAAGGGAATGAGGAAGCCCAGTGGATCATACTGGCTTGCTAAGGTCTTGTAAATGTTCCTCATGGTTGGCTCAAGGTGGTCCGCAGTGCGAAACTTGAAACCTAGAGTGTCCCTGAGACAGTTCCACTGGAGGCCTATGGTTGACTCCAGTAAGTCACTACTTCCCTTGTATACACAAAGTTCAAAGCGCTCTGATTTGGCTTCGGGGGGGAGATGTTCGACCACTGCTGGTACATTACTTGCCCATTGCCTGAGATCAAATCCTCCTTGCAGGAGCAGTTCGCATAGGTGATCAATGAGCACTTTGGCCTCTTCAGATGAGCAGGTGCTATGTAGACAATTATCCACATAGAAAGAAAGTTTCACAACCTGGATCAAGCTGGACTTATTCCCACAGTTGTCCCAAACATGGTGCTGGAGGGCATAGATTGCACAACAAGGGCTGCAGGTAGTTCAAAATGGCAGAACCTGCCATTCATAGATAGTTGGCCTTTCATCCCTTTTCATTTCTCTCCAAAGGAATCTCAAAACCGGCCTGTCAGCAGGTTGTGAGTGGATCTGATGAAACATGGCCTTTATGTCACCGCTAATAGCAACTGAGTGCTGACTGAACCTCAGCAGGACACCAAGCAAGGAAGGCCCCAACGTTGGTCCAGGAAGCAATCGTTCATTCAGTGACTGCCCTCCGTATTGGAAAGAACAGTCAAACACAACTCTATTCTTTCAATTGTAGTGGACCATATGGTGTGGGATGAACCATGACTCCGATGCTTGGTCTTTGTCCTCTGGCATGACCTTTGAGATATAACCCACCTCCTTCAGCTTTCGGATCTCTGCACAGTAAGACTTGGCTAGTGTAGAATCCTTTGCCAGTCTGCGCTCTGCTGCGAAGCCTGGGAAGTAATAATAATAATAATACATTTTATTTAAAAGCGCCTTTCAAAACACCCAAGGTCACCGTACAAAGTTAGAGGTAAAACACAATAAATCACAACATGTTAAAAACAATAAATAAATTGGATTCATTAATAAAATCAGCTGACAGAGGATGAGAAATTGTGTTCCGGAAATGCAAGCTTAAACAGATAGGCTTTTAGACTCGATTTAAAGGTGCTGCTTCAACCAGAGCATGAAGAGAATTATTGACTGGACAGCGAAGAAGAGGGGTAGCAAAGCGTTGCACGCCATCTACTGTTACCCTGGTGGTGGCTGTTTCCAGTAGAATGAGAGCTTGCTGATCTTCCCGTGAGCGAGTGGCAACCTTCTCGCTTTATGGCAATATGTCCAGTTTCCAGAGGTGCTCCACATTGGTGAGAAGCTCAATGGCCACTGAGGTGGTGGCAACATGCAGACAATGTTGGATTCCAGGGGAGGTGTGGACAGGTTCAACAGATGTTGTTTTTCTTCTGTACGCCAGTAGATGGTGTTCTTCTACCTTGACTAGTAGGGCTTTCTCACAATGGTACTGGGGCAAGTACCATATCAATGGCAAGCAATCAACATCACCCAGTGAGGGCCCTTGGGCAAGACCCTTGATGCAACTGTCTCCCGTACGCGGCTGCAGCTCGCCGCTCCCCCAGGGGATGGGTCAAATGTGGAAAACAATTTTCCCATTGTAGGATAAATAAAGTAACAATTATTAATTATTATAATTATTGTAAGTGTTTCTCTTTGCAGGCGGCATTTTCAGGGTCGCCAAGACAGTGTTGTTCTGCATAATGCACATATCTGCACTTTTGTACTATTTGGGGGCGTGTCTTCTTTCTTGTCCTCACTACCCTCCTTACCGTCTCATGCTGTCCTCTCCTACGTCCTCTTTACCGAAGTAACACAACAACACATTAGGCACAGCACCACATGGTGCTCAGTACATTTTGGAGGAAATTTAAGACTTTAAAGTGCACCTTCTGATTGTGAAAATACAATAATTATTAATGCACATTACAATGTAATACTCATTGGTTGTGATTAAAAGAGCTTTGATTATTTCACCACAATCAAGTTCACACATGATTTTGGAATTATTCAAACTCTTGTTGCTCCTTAACTCCCCTTATCTTCACTTCGGGAAATCAGAGTTTCTTTATGCTTTTTCTTGAATATTTGGATTTTTGAACGTTGTTTGAGCTCATTACTTAACCTGTTCCAAAGTTTAGTGCCACACACCGACACACAGAAACTTTTCTTTTCTTATTAATTTGATCTTGAAGTCCCGACATCCTCTCGGTTTGTAGCCTCCTTCATTTTCTAAGAACATCTTTTGAATATTGAATGGTAATTATTTCCCACTGGCTCTGTAGAAGTAATCAACAAGGTCATTGTGGTGGTTCAACCTCAAACCCTCACATAGGTGTTAGTGTTTCTTTAAATTTTCTTTAAATTAATACATTCACTTTTACTTTGTTTACTTAAAACAAGTTAACAATGGGTGCACACATTTGATTAATTTGTTTTGAGTGAAAAAATTGTTTATTCACTTGGAACGTTTGATTAGTTTGTTTCCCCTCCCTCATGTGTCCAATATGGTTTGTCCCTGTCTATAAACCCTGGTCAGGCCTGTCCACTTATTTGTTTCATTTAGTATTTTTTTATTATTATTATTTTTCAATTGGGCCCAAATTACTTTAGTTTTGAAAATATTCTTTTTACCCCTTCTTTGCAATAAATAAATAAATAAATTAAACACAACAAATAAATTAAAAGATCTTTTAAGAAACCCCACCTTTGCCTATTGACCAATTTTGACCCTTCTCAGTCATTAAGTATTAAAAGTCTGGATTGATAAAATAAATTGTATGATCAAGATAGGCGGCTTTATGAACAATTGTGATGGCTCGTTTTTGAAGCAAAAAGAGAGGATGTAGTGAACTCTCATAATTATTTCCCCAGATTTCTATACTGTAGAACAGGGGTCTCAAACTCAATTTATCTGGGGGCCACTGAAGGCAGGGTCTAGCTGAGGGAGGGCCGCAACTTCAACGCACGCACACGCACAACTTGTGTCTGAGCCAATAAATTTGTATGGAACATGTACTGTACTATTAACTATACTCTATTATTAACTGTTTTCTGTACAAAATGTATTCATAAAACTCTTATTCAAATAAAATACGTAAATAAAAAAATCAATAAGTAAATAAATCAGTAACACATTTCTGTTTAATTAGTCTTCTATATCTGCTGTTTTCTAATCTAATTCTTAAAGTGTGGATGCCATGCTTTGAACAACTTTGTCAAATAAAAAAGCCCTTTAAACGCTGATTCTATTGATACCAATAGTTCGCGTCGAAAAAAATCCGAAGCATATGAATAATTGACATCTTTCGAAGGAATCAGAGATTTGAATTTGCCGCTAAGAGCGCAGGCTGGAAGTGACCCCGATATGACCTGTGACGTCACGAAAGGCATTGACTTCCGTAGTTCCGCTTCGGACAGCAGGTAAACAAAGCAGGTAGTCTTCGTTTCTCTCGTTAATCATCGTTAATTCTCGTTAATTCTCTGTTAATCATCAACATGCCAAGTCGTTGTGTGGCAGCTGGATGTAGCAATACATCTAGTGAAAGTGTATCTGTGTATAAATTACCAAAACAAGAAACGCTGCTGAAACAATGGACAAAACAAGTTCAACGCACGAGGGCGAAACCGAAGCCCTCGAGCAAACCGAACGTACTTTCCTGGAAATAAAGACCTGATCTCTATGGACAAATCGCTTTCCGGATGAAAAAATTGTCTGAAATCGGCGAATTTTAGCTTTATTTTCTATATTTCTCTGCGGATTGCTTCCTCTATGGTCGCGGCTATCTCTCGTCTACCCGGCCTAATTGACCAATGACGGGACGTTTTAGTTGCTTTCGGATGCGTCGACGGCTCTGATTGGCTCTGTCTGTGCCACGTGGTCAGCGTGACGGATCCCCTAGAGACCAAAACTGGCGGGGACACGCTAAACTTTCACAAACAAATCTGAAGAGTTTGCGATCAATAATGCGGGCATCGTCATTATTGAGCGTGGTCACGACCTCAGTTGTGAGAAGACGATTAAAAAAAAACAAATTTAAGTGGTCTTGGCTGGAAGACGGTAGCATCACTCTGTGCTTCGCTATCGGTGCTAGCCATGTTGTCTGCCTTTCGTTACGTCACAAACAGGGCGGCGCGAATTCGGCGGAATGCGTGAAGCCGGCGGCCGTCCTCGTTGTTTATATCGCGTTTTTCGCTATATATTCTTTTTCGAAAAATATTAAAAACAATCGCAACATGAAATAGAGACTATTTACTATATTTTGGCTTATTAAAATAGGCCATGTCACCCACACTTTAAAGGTCCTCATTAACACAGTTCAGTAAACACTGTTGAATTATAACTATTAAACACAAAAGAAGACTCCAATTCTACAGCTCTGTAACCTCCATCAACGGTTCTTCTGAACGCGGTTTTCTTGTCTTCTTCTTACTGCTGGACACTTGGCAGCACTTCCTCCCAAACAGCTGAGACCCTCAGTGTGGATGAAGATGATTGTCAGTAAATCTGGACTGAACTTGGACTTATTGACATTTAAGGTGGAGACGTCAGAGAGAATGTGCTCCCAATTTTGAATCTGAGTTGAAGTTTGCTTTTTAAAACACAAATTAGTAAAGAGGAAACAAAATTCAGTAAACGTTTTTGGATTTTCTTTCTTATGACTTTTTGCAATGGGAAAAAGAACAAAACACACAAGAGTCTGCATAAGTGTTCCAACCTTTGCAAGGGGAGAGCCAGAAGAGTCAGCAACCAGCAACGTGTCCCGTCTCCGATCCGATCTGCTCTGAGCTCTCGCCCGGCAGCAGGCAAATTTATTTAAATATGGGCGGGAAGCAAGTCATGCAAATGGTCTGTGTATGTGTATTTATTTTTTCTATGTTTTTTTTCTGTTTTTATTTACTTTCAAAATAAAATCACTTGAAACATCAGTCTCTCAGGTTTGACCTAACACCTCCCACTCGATATTCTCGTGGAAGCACCAAGAATGTCGTTTACTTAGAGGTCAAACGTTTCAACAAATTAACTTTACTTTTGTTTTTCAATAGGAAGCAAAACAACTAGACACCGAACATCCCTATGCAAAACGATTCCTTTTCCCCTGCCTTCTCTAGAACTTGACAGACTTTCCTTCTTCCTCCCATCCCTTCTTTGTATCTCTGGTGGACAATAACTCGGAGTAACCTCAATGATAGCATCCTGAACTATACCTTTACTATCTGGTTTCGTACCAACTACTCTCCCAAGCCTAAATTGTCCTCTTAGAGAATTTTAGTCACTTTACCACACACAACAGGTGGGGGCCAGCCAATTGGCTCCATCCTCTCCAGAACTTGTTCACTTCAGCTTGTATGGCTTGGAGTCTTTTGTAGGGATAACGGTCAAATTCAAAAGTTTTGGGATCTCCTTCTTGGAATGCTCGTCCGAGCAAGAGGGTGTTTGGTGAAATGTAGTAGACACAACCTTCTCGGCTTTGTGTCCTGACGTCAATTGGTCTTTCATTTGCAATGTTGGCAGCCAAGGATAAAGTAGTTTGAAAGTCACTAAAAGTCAATGAAGACTCTTTTCCAATGGTTTGGAGCGCTCTTTTTATTATGCGTACCGCAGCTTCGGAAGCTCCGTTCCTGTGTGGAGAATCGGCTGGAAGAATTTTCCACATCCACTCTGTCCCATTCCTGGCGGAAAAGTCTTCCAATCCTTCCTTGTCCTGCTGGTCGAGGAATGTATACATTTCTTCCAACACAGGTTGTGCTCCAACAAAGTTAGTCCCAGGGTCTGACCAGATTTTTTGCGCATGTCCCCCTGATCACAGTGAACCTCTGGTAAGCCACTAAGAACCCTTCTGTTGACAGATCGTTTGCAATTTCTGCATGTATAGCCCTGCTGGCCATGCAGCAGAACAAAACACCCCAGACTTTCTTTGTCACCCTTTTCTTAACATCATCATTCACAAGATAAGGTTCGAAAAGGTCTACTGTCGTGAACTGGAATGGCGCTGCAGGTTTGGTCCTTTCTGGTGGTAATAAGCCCATTTTTTGTTGGCAATTTTTTGCTTTTATTTTCCTGCAGGTCACACAGTCATTAACAACCCATTTGGCAATCTGTCTGCCTTTAATTATCCAAGATTTGTCCTCATTTTAAGTAAAGTAGCAGCAATCCCTTCGTGATTATGGTTGTGTGCTTCATGGGCCACCAACATAGACACCCAGGCTTCATATGGTAAGATTGGAACTCCAACCAAATCTTCTCTGTAGAAGTGTTCCTCGGCTGATTTGACAGGCCACTCCTCTTCAGGCAAACTCAAGAATTTTGGGCCGTTTTGCCACTCTGAGCTTTCATTGAGGTTTTTAGCATCTGTGCCTCTTGTTATGATATCAGTAATATTTAAAGAACCATGGATCCAGCGCCAGTCTTTAATGCATGTACTGTTTTGAATCTCTCCAACCCGATTTACAAAGAACGTTTGGAAACCATAGCTGTCCCTCTGTATTGCCCCAAGCACTGTTTGACTGTCCAGGAAATGGTGCCACCTCTTAACTTTGATCTGACTGTGGTCTTCAAAGTACTTTTTCAGACGGGATGCAAACACAGCTCCACAAATCTCAGATTTCACTGGGTCACCATTTTGATCAACAGGAGTTAGTTTTGCTTTTGACTCCACTAGTCTGGTCACAAATCCTCGCTCTGTTTCCCATCTCAAGTACATTACCGCACCATAAGCATGCTCACTTCCGTTACAAAACGTGATATCTAAGGGATAATCTTTGAAACACACTGGTGTCAGTGATCTGGGGAATCTGATCAGGGCAAGTTGAACATATTCTTCAAAAAGTGAGATAGCATCTTGTCGACGATTTTCTGAGAGCGCCATATCCCATGTTTCTTGAACTGTCTTTATTTTAGCCTCTTGAAAAGCCTTACGAACAAGAATAGCACCTCTCTGCTTGACTAGAGTTCCTAACCCAACTGAATCGTATAATCCTGACAATTGACTTAGTAATTCTCGTCTTGTCAGTGGGTCAGGAGTTGATGCTCTAACCTGGTTTTGCAAAAGATTCTGGCCAAGTAGCATATTATTTTTCTTCTTTGAGAAGTTGATTGCAGTCATCATGTGTAGCTCATCTTCTTCCACTTCATATCCAAGACCCAGTGCTTTGTTTTCACTTTGTTCAAGTTCGTTTGGGAAAATCATGGGTTCTGTTTTTGATTTACTTGACTCATGGTTGTCTTTTTGCCCCTCACTTTGCCTAGAAAAGACCCAGGGTCTGAGTTCAAATTCCTTCACTTCTTAGGATCTGCTCCACATTCTTTGTTATAGTCTTGAGTTGCTCGAAAACTGTTGAGGGAGATGAGTATGTCGTCAACATAAGCATTTTGTTGGATCACGTTGCTTTCCTCTTCAAGATGTGCAAAGGCAGGTAGGTTTGCAGTTTCATGCATTGCAAGTTGTGCAATGCATTGGCCATGTTTACTCTGGTGATTGCGCAGTCTTCCATATTTTGTATTTCAGAGTCCCTCCAGAGAAACCTGGTCTGGTGCATTTCCCGCTCCTCCAACCATACAGAATTGTACATCTTTTTTATGTCTCCAAAAGCAGCATGAACTCCACACCTGAACCTCAGAAGAACAACGCAGGTCAAGTTGAGCACATCAGGACTTTTCATCAGCAAGTCATTTAGACTGACTCCTTTGTATTTTTGGCTGCTGTTCCACACAAGTCTTACTGGAGTTGTAGCCGAGTGTGGGTTTGGTGCTATGAGGTGACTGAGATACCACACTGGTCCAGTCCAATTTTTGATAATTTCTTTAGTCAGTTTGAGTGCTGCTTTACGTTCGATCATATCATGCACTTGAGCAGTGTAAGCCATTTTCCACTCTGGTTCTCTGCCCAGTTGTCTTTCTGTTCTGAGAAAAGTGGCCTCAACTGCTTTTCGGTTGTTCGGTAGGAGTGACGGATCTTCCACCCAAGGGTATTTGGCATGCCAGTGTGGTCTGCTGCAGTGGCTGTAACCCTTAACATAGGAAAGGCCTTCTTTCACTATTTGAAGTTCTCTCTCTTCTGCTAGCGTCATCTCCTTCCCACCAGGTTGACAATTTCCACATCGGCATCCTCCACATTTGGGAACACACGCAGCACCAATGCTGTCCCACCTCCACCATTCGAAGAACTAAGAAGTGCTTTTTCCACAACTTGAACTAATTCAATTATTTTTCTTGGTTGATGACATTTTACAGGTGACATCTTTGCAATTCTTCCACTGTTTCAATCGCAATAGCAGTTTGGTTGCCAAAGCGGTTCTCTAGAACTCAAAGTATATCTTCTGCCGTGTTATAGGTATTCAGACGAAGATTTCTTGTGATTCCTTCGTCGAGGCTATCTAACAACTGGTACTTCTTTACTTATCTTAAGCTGGTTGGTTTACCCTGCTTCTGAAGGGCCTCCCATTCTTTCCTCCATCTGTGGAAGTCACGCTGATTTCCTCCGAACCTAAGGAGGTTCAAGGGCTTCAATTTGATGACAGGCATTGGAACATTTATGGGAAAAACAATCCTTTGCTCTTCAGACTCTCTTATCTTTATTTTTATAAAGTCTGCTTTTCTGAAAACTAACTTTGGGATCATCATGTCAAGCGTTTTGAGGCAACTTTGGAACTCCTCTAGACCATATGATGGAACCCATCGTTTCCACTGATTGGACGTGTCTTTTGCAGATTTTGCCACATCCTTTAGGTGGGTGAGTATGAAGTCATATGCCTCCTGGTTGCCATCTGGGTGTATTGCAGCAGCTCGTTCACACTCAGCTTCAGCTACTTGGAAAGCAGTTGCTAATTCAGCATGTCCGAAATTGTCCCAAAGGGTATCTTGAAGGAGAGCTTGGGTTTCTCTCAGCTTTGACTCAAATTCATTTGCAGTTTTCGTTATGTCGGCTCTTTGCTGTTCTGTTAACACATCATCTTCTGTGTCCAGCCTTGCCTCTAACTCTGCAACGAGTCCCATCTCCACTTCATCATTTACATTCATGGCTTTCTCAGCTTCTAGGATAAGCTTATTGAAACTTTCCTCTTATTCCTCTTCAGTCATGTCTTTGTAATTTCGGAGTATAGTGTGAGAAGGATCTTTTTGCTAGTGTCCTCTCAGCCTTCAGTTGTTCCACAGATTTCACTGTCTAAGACATTTTAGCTTTGTTTGTTCGGCTCTTAAGTTATTTAGAACACTTGTCTTCTTTTCACAAAACCAGTTCAAAGTTTTTGGACTTCCATACTTAGGTTCTGGTTTCCCAAAGTCACTCGGTTTTTCACTGTCAAGTTATTATGCCCCACTTGAAAGGGGAAAGCATCCATGGAGTTTTACGAGCAGGACTTCACACACCATCCAGACACACTTTTCCTTTTGTTCTGTTTTATTCAATTTCCTGAGAGGTTTCAACAGTAATGGCGAGGTACTGGTTATATATGTATGTATGGGGAAAAACCTAAACGAGACATAATATTTGATCAATTTACCACAATAAATACAACAATAAATCATCGTTGTCGTCGGCAACCGTCCATCTCGAGAGATGATGGTGTAGTTCCTTGTTGAATCTACCTGCACCGCTGAGAGTGGCTGTGCAGTCTGATTCTGGAATATCAGTCCCTGCCACACTTTGTACAGGTGAAGGATGATGGCTCTTGCAGCTGCTGCTGCTTCCTCCTGGTTCTTTTCTGTACAAGATTCTCGTTCCGCTTGGCCTCTGCATCTGTTGTACCCTGCCTAACTGCAAGTCTCCAGATGGGGCGATCGTCTGCTTGATTTTCCCATGTGTTGGGATCAATGGAGCACCACCTCATGTCTTTCTTGCAGACGTCTTTGAAGCGCAGCTTTGGACGCCCTCTTGTTCTACAGTCTTTAGCTAGCTCGCCGTAGAGGAGGTCTTTAGGAATGCGGCCTGCGTCCATTCTCATGACATGGCCAAGCCACCTCAGACGTCTCTCACCAAGTGCTGCGTGCATGCTGTTCATGTTGGCTCGTTCCAGCACCTCGGTGTTTGGGACATTGTCCTGCCACTTGATCTGCAGCACGCGCCGCAAGCACCTCAAGTGAAAGGTGTTGAGCTTCTTCTCATTCTTTGCGTGGGTGGTCCACGTTTCGCAATCTGGTCTTCTCAGTGAGGCTGGAATTATTCCACACTCGCTGGATCAGTTTGGCCGGCAGTCATGGCCATGTCATGGCTTCCTTTGCGATTCTGCTGTTGATCTCAGAGTCGATGGACAGCGAACTGGAGATCATGGACCCGAGGTAGGTGGAGTTCTCCACAACGTCCAGGATGTGTCCATCAATGGGGATTGTTGGAGGGGTCTCAGTGCCCTGGGCCATGACATTGGTTTTGTTCAGACTGATGGTAAGTCCAAACTCCTTGCAGGCGTGGGCGACTGCAGGCGAGTGACGAGCTGCTGAAGGCCGCCTTCAGTGTGTGATATCAAGGCTGCGTCATCAGCAAAGAGCAACTCACGGATGAGAACTTTTGTCACTTTAGTCTTGGCACGAAGACGGGCTAAACTATAGAGCTTGCCATCCGACCTGTTGTGGATGTAGACACCCTCGCTACAGTCCCTGAAGGCATTTTGAAGGAGCATGGAGAAGAAGAAATAAATAAATAACAATAAATATATAACATTAATCGACAGTTAAATTCATGATTCCAAATGTAGAATCATGAATAATGAATAAATAAGATTCAATGATAGACTAAACAAATATTTAATGATGTGGCAGCAGACACGGAAACACGCAGCCGGCGCTTAACGCACAGCAGATCACACCAACTATGCCCCGCATTATGACCGAATCTAACTGGCTGCCTTGGTGGTTTTGATGCCTTTAACCAGGGCTTTGGACTAGCTTCTTTGAGATGGATCGTGAGTTTTCTGATCGCTCACGAGCTCTGCCTGATCTGGCGCTACGCATGCACTTCATCCAAAACTGCTCCGGTACGCACAGCTGGGACATTAATTAACACCGCGCCCACTACAGACTTAAACTTTCCTTTTCCTCTCTACTTTTTTAATTACTTAAATTCATTTTCTCTCAAAATTATCAGGATGTACTTTAATACATTTTTACTTTAGATTTTTATTTTTTCTGTGTTTTTTTTCTGTTTTTATTTACTTTTAAAATAAAATCACTTGAAACAACAGTTTCCTCAGGTTTGACCTAACAATGTGCATACAAGCAACCTGTGCTGTCACAGGAAACAGGACAGTTCGCTGTGACAAACCAACTCCTATTGCAGAAGTGTAACAAAAAATATTTGTTTCCTGTGTGGTTCTTCTCTTTGTGAAAGAAATAGTTAAAACCCTGACACTTACAGACACAAGAACAAAATATATCATTTATTTTACTTTATTAATTACATAAGTAAAACATACTTGTATAGCTGAATTCACAATTAAGTTTTAGTATGTAGTTAGTTCACACTTTTCTTTTTGAAGGCTGGCTGATTCTGGTAAAAACTGTTATTTTTTTTCTTGAGCTGAATACAACCTTGACACCAATTATGAATTACTTAATTCCAACCATTTCCGTTGGCTTCATGAATTAACATCAATGGAAACAAAAGAACATATTTTTCTGTTTGTGTGTCACATAAAACTGAACAAAAAAATGACAAATTCTGAAAGTTCTTGTTTATTAAGTTGTTTATTTCTGGCATAAAGAAAACACAAATATAAAGAGAAAATAGACTTTTTTGTAAATATGAAATAGTTTCTGTCATGTGTCACCTTTTCAAAGGCAGCAAATGTAGTCGTCCATAGTCAGCAGTAATGACAGAAAAAACAACTAGGCCTCTACAGCTTGTATTTGTTGGTGCACCTTAACCATCAACTCGTAAACATAACAAATAAAAATTAAACTAGATCTAACAAAGTGACCCAGACATATTTTTTGGACCATAAGTTGCATCCAGGCCCTTATGTTGCTGTGAATTCTAGTTGTGCTAAATGACCTCAAACCATTTTTCTGTGGTACACAGCATTTTAAAACGCTTCATCATAATCAAAAGGTTAAGACGAAGTCGCATCACTTGATGGATTGTTGGAGCATTATGGGTACTGTAGTCCGTAGCCTCCAAATAAAGTTTCATTTATTCAACTGTTTTGTTTTACTTGATTTGCCTTATCGACAAATACATTTGTTCTTTTTTAGAATAATAACATTTCCTTTTTTTTTCACCAGAGAGCCACAATGGAGGGAGGAAAGAGTCACATGTGGCTCCAGGGCCTCAGGTTGCAGAGCCTTTTGTTGGAATTCACAGCTGCTAACATCTGGTCTACCCAGTCGATGAAGGACCCAGCCCTCGTCCTTGGAGGGATGCAGTCCTCAGATGTGGACCATCTCAGCTGGTTGATGTGGGACTAACATGTCAGAGATGAACTGTGGTGCAAAGCATCAACTGCACTCTTCTAATAAACAGTCAGTGGTGCAAAGTAGAGCCCTGCGCGGGACTATTTTCTTCATCCCGCTCCCGCCCGCGCCCGCTGAATTTCTGACCAATCCCGCCCGCTCCCGCAACGTATGCGTTACACTCCCGCCCGCTCCCGCAATATGTATGTCCACTCCCGCCCGCACCCGCAAAACTCATAGAATTTAGTCCCGCACAGTAATAGAGATGCATTGATTTTGTATCGTCCCCCATCCCGCAGGAAAAAAACACGTATTTGTATTGATATTATTACAGAGATTCATGTCCTCCTCCAGCCTTATCTTTTGATGCATTCTTCTCTTGTGTAATGTGCAACTTAAATATTAAATATATTTTCACAAATCCTGTTCGGTTAAAAGTGTGCGTGTGTGCGTGTGTGCGCGCGCAGACAGACGCCCCGCCCCGCCTCTTAGTAAGAGGCGGGGCGGGGCGTTGCACACCCCCCAACAACAGGTTTGATGACAGAGGCCATTGGGCATCTCTACTTGGTGCTTCACGGAGCTTCAGTACGTAAGACTCCAACAGCCGCACAGCCTAACGTAGTCCGCTATTATATATTCATCCGATATTCATGCCAGCACTGATCCCGCGGGGTTTATTTTTTGCCGCCCGCTCCCGCCCGCAGCACAATCCAAACCGCCCAATCCCGCGAGATTTGGGTTGGGTCCCGCGGGACCCGGCGGGACCCGATCCCAATGCAGCCCTCTAGTGCAAAGCCAGGGAATAGTTGTTTAAAAATTAATAACGATAAATACTTAAATACGATAAATACTGACTCATTAAAAATTGATGACAGTTCGTGACCTTTGCCCCGTTTAACTCCCAACCCCACCCCCACCCCACCCCCCACCCCACCCCTCTTTCTCTATGGTTTACCGGAAACTTTATTTTGAAATCCACGTCGTTCCCGGAAGTGTAAGAAAAGCTGAAGCCGTTGAGGCCCGGTTGGAGGGTCTGAATCGAATCTCCCGTTAAGGAGGGAAAGCGGACTGTTTCCGGGTCGGGGGAGCCCGTAAAGCTGCCTCCGTGTAAACGCCTCCGCTGTTGAGACCCAGAAGTCTTGGACCGAAGGCGGTTCCGAAGCTGAGCTCATCATGCTAGCTAGTACGAGGCTAACCGGATGAGCTGAACGAGGCGGTAGATGTGTCCGCGAGGCGGATCCGCTGGTCAGCGCGAGCCGGATACCTGTGAAGGTGAGAGTCGTGCGTGTCAGCGGGTTTTCCGTTCGCAGACAGAATGCCAGGTGATTTAGTTACGTCAGCGCGCCGGTGCCTCACCTGCACGGGTGGAGCAGAACACGGGGTCGAAGGGAGCTGCTGATCATGGGAAAGTGAACCATAGACGCTCTTTTCCTGATTTTCGATTTGAAAGATTTTAGCAGAATCTGTGCGGGACAGAAATGTAGACTCCAATGTTTTCTGACTGTTAATACGCTTATAAGGTCCTCTTAACTACACAAACACACACACAAGTGTTTTCTGAGGGAACACACAGGCCAGGCAAACAAAAATCACAACATTAGACTGTCTGACCGGATCAACCAATCAGCACCTTTCTCCTGTCAGCAGCCAATCACCGTGCAGCTTCTCAACGCTATGATCTCTAAAGACCCATGATGAGAAATGTCTTTTTAACATGTTCTTGTAGCATTTTTTCCATGATAGAGGACATATAAAAAACAAGTTTAAGATTAAAGATGTATTTCTAATCAATTTTTTCCAATTGTTGTGAATCAGGAGCAGACCAAAAGGAAAAAGAGCGTGTTTGTGAAATAGAATGCTCTGCAGGTCACCAGCTTCATGCTCTGCTCCACTCTGACACATCCGCTGCCAGCCAAACGGATCCAGGAACGTCTTTGTTTTTCCTCGTCTGAGCTGGAATCTTTGCGGCTGAATAGTTCTGATATTGATCGCATTTTTGTTGCACCACTAATGTTAGGTTGGGGCGTGAGGGACTGTAAGCTAGGGAGAGAGTGTAAACAGATGGATGACAGGGAAAGAGTGTGGGCTTGCTCTGTGCCAGCGGTCCTGTCCAGAACTCAACGGTTGAATGTCTAACAAACTCCTGCCGCTCTGCAGAAACTATGTCTCAAAAAATGTCACAGTTTTTTAGATTTTGTCTGAAAACGCATTCATCGTAATTAAAAGACCACTGGGAAGACTGACAATAGATCAAAAGATGATCAAAGTGGAAGTTTGTCTTGGTGACTGTTAAGTTTGTCGATCCGGATAGAGTCCTTAACCTTACGTTTGGTCTGTATTCAGACTGCCCTCAAGTGTTCTTTTCTGTTTCAAAGCAAAGTTTGTAAACAAAACCATGTGACTAAAGATCTCTTCAGTTATTGGCTGGGAATTATGAGGGCGGGGCAAAGCAACTACAGGCAGAAATGATCACAGTCCTGTGCTTTGCAATCCTTCAGACAGTTCACTGACTCAAACGTCCCGCCCACAACACAAGGGCGTGTTTGTAATGAACTTCTGCCGCGATGCCGAAAATATGTCATAAAAAACGACACAGGTGTTCTGATTTTGTTGAAAAGTTAGCATAATCAGAATGAAAGGACCACTGAGAACGATTTGAAAATAGAAAAACATATAGCTGGAGTGGGACTGTATTAAGCAAGAGAGAAAAGTGTGAAAATGTTGTGTCTGTCTGCGTGATGCTGTGTCGGAGCTCAAATTCCCATAACCTCTTTGGGAATCTTGTCCCGGTAGCCAATGGGCTCCAAGCCCCGCCCCCACTTGAAATTAGCTTGAAAATACAAAGCAGCAGCTGATACAAATAAACATGATTTTTTCATTCAACCGTTTTTAAGTTTCAAGTTTTGTTTTATTTGAAGGTTCACATGTACAGTATTTTTTCAAATTTTCAATATTTCTTTTAAGTTCAAATGTTTCTTTCCTCAAATTTACAATTTTATGTTTCAAATTTTCAACAATTCCTTTCATGTTTACGTTTTGTGCTTTTGAGTTTGAAACTGTTTTCATTTTGTTTTGTTTTTAAATTTACTGTCTGGTTTTTCATTCACCTTAAGCGGATCCTTTTTGTCTTCAGTTAAATCATTTTCACTCTGACTGACAAGCTGCACCTCTTTTCTCACTCAGAACATGAATGTGTGGCGTGTCACTCATTTTCAACGTCTACTCTTTTGCCCCGCCTCCTGGCGTTTCTGTGCAGGATGCTCCACGGCCCGTACAGCACCGTGGACCGGGACCGGCCCCTGATCCGGCTGCCTTTCACCAGCTTTACTGTGGCCACAGTTCTGCTGCCCCTGACGGCCCTCCTCGCCTGCCTTTTCATCTCGGTGCTGTACCACTATGAGGACTCCACCTACACACACTGCCAGGTGACCAACACAAGCCCCGCCCCCACCCATCCACACACTGCCAGGTGACCGCTAGAATCCCAAACTCCTCCTGAAGCTGTGGTCCTGTTTTCCCTGGATCCTTAGTAAGCACGTCAATAGAAATTCCTGCTGCCACACAGATAGCAGGGAGCGTGGGACTCAGTGGGTGTGGTCACATTGACCTTACGACGACACACGTGAGGCGAGCTGTGGATCCATTTGAAACAATGGAGTATGTTTATGTTATCGGGATGGAGCAAACAGGAAGTGTGTCAGAAACACTCAAACTCGAGGCCTGCAGACCCCCCTTCTCGCCGTCTTATTATGTAGAGATCATTTTACTGTTTGTTCTAATGTCCCAGCAATACGTAGTGCTGTCAGCAAATTAACTACACATCCCATAATGCAGTGCTTCAGCTGAACTATTCTCACACAAGAGCAAAGAAAACAGAAGGATTCGATTATTTATTGCTGAAAAGCACAAATCTGATTAATATTTTCAGGTTTTGTTTTGGTATGATCTGCAGCATAGTCATATTCTGAACTTGTATAATTTTGACAGGATATATTGTTGTGGGGAGCCAAATCTTATTGAATATTTTAAATTTAAATTTACTTTTTGTATAAAATTACATAAAAGTAAAGAAATTTGAGTTTTGTTTGTTTGTTTGTTTGTTTTTGAAGGGCCGATATAATTCAAAATCCTCTTTTGGAGCTTTTTAAGTGTCTTAGAATGTTTGTTCTTCACTCTAAACAACCTCAAAGTGCCACTTTGATACATTCATTTCTGAGTATTCCTCTAATAACCTGCTCTCTGAGCGCCAGCCCCTCCCAATCCACGAAAACGACTGGGACGCACCCTTCCAGGAAGACTCTGAGCTGCCAGCCCCGCCCCCAGACACACACCCACTTCCTCCATGGAGCTAGCGGTCACTGGTCTCTAATCGTGGCCGGGCTCCTTATAGACCCCTGTGGGTCCCCTGGTGTGTGAGAACTGGACGGAGTGAGTGTGACGTCACTTGAACCGTCATTTTATGAGGATGGGGCCCGCTGTGTTGGATGCTCCGGGCGGGGCGAGTCCAAGAAAACAAATGGGTGCAGCAGCTCTGGGTGGGGCCAGCCACAGCAGAACCACAGAACCGGTCCTGTGATGACATCCTCCTCTTCTGTCCTTCAGGTCTCTAACTACCTCCCGTCCATCAGCTCCGCTATCAGCCGCGTGCCGGAGCGCTACATCTGGCGCTGCTGCATCGGGCTGCACTCGGCGCCGCGGTACCTTTTCTCTGTGGTTTACTTCAACTTCTACCGGCGCCGCTTCGACAGGAAGCTGCCGGAGCTCCTGCTGAGCGGGCTGGCGCTCCTCTGCAGCATCGCTGAGAACTCCGGGCTGCTGCTGCTCACCTACGTGTCGTCCACCGAGACTTACAGTGAGTACGGCGGCGTCGGCTGACCCGGCCCGCTGCTGATGAAGGAGGGACTGAGCGTGTTCCTCTGTCTGCAGGTTATCACAAAAACGGCTTCATCGTCTTCGTGGGCAGCTCGCTGCTGCACATGCTCGTCACCTGCCGACTCTGGTTTGTCCTCAAGCGCCAGTACCTGAACCCCGAGGTGAGCCCGACCTACTAGCAGGACTTGCTTCAGTTTCAGCCCACTGAGGATTTCCCAGCATGCCCCCTGTCACTGCAGGAAAAGCCCCGTCAGTTGTTAAACCACACCCAATCTGTTAGTTCTGACAGTCGGGCGGTCCTTCAGGTGCTTCCTGATTGAGCTTCCGTCAACAGGACGATGCAGAACATCTGCAGCAGGTCAAAGAACCATCAGAACCTCAGACCGCTCTCTCTCCTCCTCTCCCTGCTTTCAGGAAGTGACATCATACGTCTGGAAGCTGCGGCTCTTCTTGTTCAACATCAGCTGCTGTGGAGCAGCGGCGTACTGCTTCAGGCGCCACAATAAGTTCTGCGAGGATGGAGGTGAGGAGCAGAGGAGAGCGCCCTCTGCTGAGGGCAAACAATAGTTCATTTGCATGGAATGTTCTTAAAATAGACGGTCTGGCCGATTGGTTTAAATAAGGAGCGCCTGTGTTGCTGGTTCTGCAGAGATGATCCTCAGGTTCCTTTGCTTGTTTTTTTACGTGACTCCGCCTCTTCCTGTCTTACAGTCTACACTGTGTTCGCCTTCTTCGAGTACATGGTGGTCTTCTCCAACATGGCCTTCCACATGACCGCCTTCTGGGACTTTGGCAGCAAAGAGGTCATGGTGGCCACACTACCGGAGGACAAACGCTACTGAGCATGTGCGGGCAGAGGAGACGCCTCCTCCTCCTGCTGCTGTTGCTCCGCCTTCAGTCGCTCCTGGAATCTGGACAGACAGCCGAAAACATCGAAGCAAAGCGGCTTCTCCGTGACGAGTCTGTGTTTCTGCACCGCAGCCACAGACGGATGATGGGAAATCCCATTTGAAAGGTTTTTCTCAGAGAAATGATCCGTTTGAACCTTTTTAATCTTAAATGAGACATTTCCATGGGGGCTGCAGCCGCATCAGCGTTTCTGTTCAGCTCCCTCAGAAAAACAGTTTTAGGATCAAATATAATTTATTTTGTGTCAAATCTTGAATTTGATGAACTATTAAACGTTTAGGAGATGTAAATGTGTCTTTGGTCTCACCTACGGTGCTGTTGGTTTATACCGTGCTCCTGGTTTCCACAGACTGTCTTCTCAGATGCTTTAGGTTTTGCATTTGCTGCCTCTCACCTGTCTAAGCAACTTTGTGTGCGTAAAGATTTTTTGAAAGAAGACCTCTGGACCTTCTGATCTAAAAACTCAACCAAAAGGTCACTAGTGATGTCTTTTCCTGTTCTGAGACAGAATGCTCTGTTCCAGGTCTGCATGCTGGTGCTGTGGTTAAAGTCACAGCCAGGTGTGTGAAATTGATCTTCCTCATTTCATCCAATCAAGTGTCTGTGCCTCGCATTCACAGAGCTTTTGAGGAAGACACCGGACCACCAGACAACCTTTCACCATTCTGACCCGTTTCTCTCCGATCAGAACCCAGAAGCAGCAGCCAAAACCGACGACGTTTATGTTGGGTTGCTATTGTGATTTTAGGCGGCTTCAAGAGGAACGCTGACTAAAAAGGAGATGAAACTCCTTCCTCCATGGTGACCCCAGCTCTCCTGGAGGAGGTGGGGGTCTCGTTCTGAGTCACAGGGATCCTGCAAACTACATCAACAGCATCTGAGGGGGGAAAACAGCAGCTGCTTCCTGCCGAGTTCTCCAAGCTTTCACCGTGTGGTCCAGCAGCGCCACCTCCAGGCGCTCGGCAGCTGCATGTTTTGGAGAAGCGGGAAGAGGAAGCAGCCTCCTACCTTTGAGGAGGCGCGGGGAAGGAAAGGTCATCTTCCTAAACACGTCAAGAACCTGCTATTTGATTGGAGCAGTTGCAGGTTTGGTGCAGGGCTTCACGTTCATTTTGTTAAGAACTAGTGGTTTGCTGACAGAGGAGGAAGAGTCATGGGGTGTATCTGAAAGTGATTGGAGCAGCAGGGAGGTCCTCCTCCAGATGTGCTGTCATGCAGCAGCTCGTGTTGGAGATGGAAACTGGTTAGATTACCATCAGCTCCTTTGTGAATGAGTCCTTTCTCTTTTGACAGAGCCCTTTCATGGCTTTGGGGGGTTATTTGTTTGCAAGTTATTTGTTAACCTCACTTCCCTCGAACATCATTTACCTGAACAAACAAGCCACAGCTTTTACAGAACAGGAAGAGCTCGTCTCACAATAAAAGTGCTTTAATAATAACTGCGTTTACAGTTCATGACAAACACGGCCGTCTGAAAGCGGCAGGTCACAGATTACGTCAGGACTTTTCTGCAGGTGTACATTTTTTTTTCCACTTTTGGACTGGACATGTTAAAAAGTCCAGAAGCTGTTTTGAATTCTACACTTAAACTGTCAAGTCAAACATAGTTTTGGCTCAAGGCGAAAGCTTTCCTTTGCAAAAAGTAGTCTATTTAAGTGTACTACCAGTAGGCTATACTGACAGTGAGAAAGTACAGTATATTTGGCGTTTATTTTTTACTAAGGGTGTATTGATTAATTATTTTAATCCAACGATCCAACCAATTCAATCTGTCTAAGGCAAATTGTTAATCAAATTGAATTGGATCAACCTAAACCATTAAGAAATCCTTTCAAAATGAGCTAAACTGATAATCGATTATGGAAAATACCATTTGGATTGAGACATGGTAGGTTTATTTTTCTGTCATGTAAAAACAACCCAGTGCATCACAGTGGACAAAGCACGCGAGATGAAAACTGATCATCCATCATTCCAGTCCAGGATGTGGAAATCCGTTGAACTTAGCAAAGTCATGCGACCATACAGTGTGCTAGAACGTTCTAAGAATGTTCCCTTTGGATTCTTTGGATGTGGAAAAACAGTGGGCTGAATTGTAGGAAACTAAGATGTGAATGGAATATAAAAACTGAATCGAAGCGACAACCACAATTTACAATGTGAATCAAACCTGTAAAACGAATCGTTACACCCCTAATACCTACGTCCCATCTATATATTGTAAACTTACAATGTTCCAATTTAGTCAGTAGAAGTATTCAGTTTGCTGTACCCCTTGTGCTATCCTATGACCCCACCCTTACCTTGACGTGTTCTCCCTACCATGACAGAGGTGGATAAAGTTGAAGAGGATTTCATGTGATCCATGGACACCAGTGAAGATCACAAATCATTGAAGAAAAAAGGTTCAGCACGGAGATGTTGGGGGACAGACTGGAGGAAGATGGGCTATGTCTAAATTCCATCACTACGTAATGTGCTATATATACCAATGAATCCACTGTGTTCCGACGATAACTGGTGGTTTCTACAGAAATGTACATGACATTTTAGATACAACAAATTGTTCAAACACAATGCATTGCAGGCCCTGTATTAGCCAAACAAGAGAGCGTTGGTGGGCGCTGGATTTTTGCAGAGATTTCTGGTCAATTTCAGGGGCACTAAATTTGGAATTCTAGATTTGGACACCCCAACAAAACATGCACTAACCAGGGAGTAGTTAGGGAATTCAGACATAATGTGTTGGCAAAGCATTTTGGCTTTGCAAACACTAAATCTCCAATTGCATTTTGCTTTGTTTTCTTAAAACACTTGGACTTCATAAACCATTTTTTTGGAAGGTACTATTACATGAATTTTACTTTTCAAACATCTTACATTTTCCTGTACAAGTCCGATGAAAGTAGGTGGGATGATTCTTTTTTTTTTTTTAACAAGAGTTAAAATTGTGGATAATAAGGTATTTGATAACTTCAGTTAATTTAGACAGAATTATTTTAAAAATATGAAAAAGTTATATGAAAAAAGTTGAAAATGTATAAAAATGGCCATCTTGATGTTATAACCATCTAATAACTGTATTGTAGAGCTCTGAATGTAAATCAAAGATTCCACACCCCTCATTAGCATGCTAACACTTAGCTATGAGCGATGAGAGCATTGTAACAAAACACAGCAGGCAGGAGGATTTTAATGCATTAATAGTGAAAATATACAGTGAAAATAGAACACTTTTATCACGTTAATGAGACTGAAATTTATTTAAAGCAAACAGGGGTCAGATGTTAGCTAGGGCTAGTCTTGAAACTTTTTAAAACACTTTATTACATTCTTTAATACCTTTGAGCATCGTCTTCACAGTAAAAACCAGGCGGTTTGTGCCGGGATATTTCTAATTTTGGTAAATAATTTATCAGCTGCCAACAATAAAAATGGCTTTTTGGCAGCTGCTTGCTCATGCTTAGTGACGTTTAAGAAAAAAAATGCCTTTCAGTCGCTTGCCAACTTCCTTTCTTGTCATAATTTGGCTGAATTAAGGATTCTGTTGGGGATTTGACTGACAGCGGCACCATAAAAATAAAATTAAGGCCGGCTCCAATAGTACTGTCAGTATGATGTAGAGCCATTGGATTCCCACCAAGACTTCATACCAAAACAGTAACAAAAACAAGTTTATTTTTTAAGTTATTGATTTCTAAAGCATTTCTTAGCAACATTTAAAATAAGGATTTCGGCAATTCTGCTGGTGTGATTCCACGCTGGAGCTGTTTTTGGAACAATTCACAGCAGTTTGAAGCAGCGTGATGAAGAGCGGTCGCGGGCTCATGGTCCTGAAAACAAGGAAGGTTCTGCCTCGTGTGGAGGAGCTCACAGTCATTCTGAAAAAGCTGTGTTTATAGGACAGCTGTGTTGCTGAATTTAGCTTTTGAGACTTTCCCGCCTGTCTGGGTCTCAGCAGTTTGCCCGTTTGTTCCACTTTCCGCCACTGTCTCCCTGTTCAGAACCGCTTCCTTTTGGATAGCTTTACCAATGCAGAAGAGGCAGCAGAAACTCCTGCTTTGGTTTGCTCAAAACAAGCAGCAGAGATACAGATGCATTTCAGGAGACCTACACTCTCAGAAAAAGTTTTTTTTTTAATAAAGAGCAAATGATTTGTGCCAAAGGGCAGACTGTTTTCAGTTTATCAAATGCTGGAAATTTTGGGTTGAGTTATCGATTTAAATCCATTTCTTGCACTTAGGACAGAAGCAGCCAATTTTATTTTATTTTTTGTTTTACTTTTTATTGTAAACATAACTTGTATAAATGACTCGCTGTTCTTTCTCTCTAATCTCTTGTTAGGCAAAAGTTCATTTCCTAATTTAAAATAGGATTTTGAAACAGAAATTTGAAAAATATTATTTAGTCAAATGATCATTTGTGAACCTGAATCCTTTATCAGTAAACTGAGCCCTGGGTCATAGACCTCTTCATGGTAATCTGTAGGTCTCAGCTAAATCTGCACGCGCTCAGATACGTTCATACGCCAGACACAAAGTCACACAACCTACTGGAAATTAAAGATTATAAATGTTTCAGTAATTTTCTAATTAACTGATATAAAACTAGGAAAAGTTTTAAAAAACATCAAAGAGTTCGAGAAGTCTCTGCGGCAGGCGGCCAGCTTCACAGCAGGACGCAGGGCCTCTTGTTGACGGTGGGCTGCGGGTTGAGGTAGGCCCTTACAGCCTCCACAAACACGTCCTTAATGCCGTCCTGGTTCAGGGCCGAACACTCCAAGTAGCGCAGGGCCTGGATCTGGCGTGCCAAGGTAGTTCCCTGACTGTGGCTAATGGGTGCCTGGTTCTGCTCCTTCAGCTTCTTCACCAGCTCCTCGTTGTTTCGGAGGTCACTCTTTGTGCCCACCAGGAGGATGGGAACACCAGGACAGTGGTGGGACACCTGGAGATGACACCAAAATGAGAAAAATGCTTAAAAAATATCTATTACCAATGATGAATGAGAAAAAACAATTGTCATACTTATTACCCTCAAAATGAAGACAATAATCAAGTTTGCCCTAAATAAACATGGTCCAAATGAGTAGCGGGTATTTTCTCCATTTGTTGCAATGACCGCTTCAGTGATGTCTTGCTTCCTCACCTGCCTCATGATTATGTTTTGAGAGACTGCCTTCCACTCTCCCGCAAGTGCTACATGCAGTTTTACTAGACCTTCTCTATGGGGCTGAGGTCAGAAGTCATTCAGGACTTCAGGCTCTCCCACTTCCTGAAGTCCAGCTGTGACAGTTCTGGTACCATGTGGAGGAGCATTGTCATCCATGAACAGAAAGTTGGGGTGTTCTGGTGTAGTTGGGGGATGATGTGTTTCAATGAAGTCTCTGAGGTAATAATGTGCAGTGACTAAATCATCTTCAAAACCATATCAGTTTTGCTCTGACTGTAGAAGCCAGCCAGACTGTTGCACCTCCTCCACCAAAGGCAACCCTGGGGACCACGTTGACCTTGGCGTATCGTTCACCTCGCCTTTTCCAGCAATGCTGACACCCATCATTTCTGTACAATGTGACCCGACACTCAGTGAACAGGACGGTTAGCCATTGCTGCACTGTCCAGGTCAAATGGTTTTGTGTCCTCTGCAAACTTTCTAGGCGGTGTCTTGGCGTCAGTGGAGTCATCTGCAATGGTCATTCCAGTCAGAGCGGTGGACTGGTTTGTCTAGGAACCCTAGTATCCCTCACAACAGGCCTGCAGCTAGACCCTTAGGTTCTGGTCATGGTTGTGGTCTGTCACTGGCAGGCCCCTACTCCTGGGTCTGTCCCAAACTCTGTCAATAGTTTGGGGTCTTGATGCAAGTCTGCTGATGACACTGAGACTCGCCAAGTTAACCTGCAACACCTGACTGTCTACTACCAACCTGAAGACGTGTATGGCCAGGTGGTGCTGCTAGTCTATTAGGCGTGTATTAAGTGCACTCAAGGCTGTTAGAATAATGAACTTGGAATGACTTGCCAACTAAATCAGCTTTATATACCCATAGAATGTTGACACTGATGCCACATTAAAAAAGGGTTAGAATCTTTTGATTTTGGGCCCAATAAGTGACACAAGGACCACAGTTGGGCCATTATGTGGAAAACACTAAATGAGTGCTTCTATCACCACAATACAACCCCACCCACCCCCGGCCCAAAAATCTGTGAAGTGAAAGCTTTTCAGAATACCCATAAATTATCTTAAGTAGTGTATTTTCCTTCTCTGTGTCTTTTGCTTTTTGATCTAAAAGTTTGTACTTTCAGATCTGACATTTTTGTGTCTCGGGCATTACATCTCTACTCCTTTTTGAATTTTTGCTTTGACCAATTCTACCTTCAGTTACCAGATTTGGTAACAGGCGTGTAAAATTTGACAAAACAAAAACACGTGCCACTTTTATGTGACAAACACACTTCGGTACAAAAGATGATGGTCCCACTCAAACACAGGAAGTCCTCTGCAGTTCATCTCTGTCAACTCTGTCTACTCTGTCTTATTCTTTGTTTTATGACACCACATGATCAGGTATTTATGACCCAACAATGGATTTAGGTACAACAAATTGGGTGAGTGCTGACCTCTGGGTGCCACTTGTGTTTGACGTTCTCGAAGGAGGCGGGGCTTGAGATGGAAAAGCAGATGACAAAAACGTTGGTCTGCGGGTAAGAGAGAGTCCTCAGACGGTCATACTCCTCCTGACCCGCTGTGTCCCACAGGTTCAGACTGATGACCCGGCCATCCACCGTCACCTGAACACACCGCACAAAAGATCACACAGCTATTGGTAAAACAGGTGCACCCTCATGAACTCCCAAAGCGCTCTCGTTGGATCACACAACCGTCCATATCTCAGTGATTCTGCATCTCAGTGTTTCCCCGGCCATAATGTGCTGGAACATTTCACAAAGCTTCCATTTGGAGGATGTTTCAGGACATACCTGGCTACTGTAGTTGTCAAACACTGTGGGGATGTACTCCTTTGGAAAGGCTCCGGTGGTGTAGGAAATGAGGAGGCAGGTCTTCCCCACGGCACCATCACCCACAACCACACACTTTACGGTCTGCATGGTTCTGCCTCAACAAGCTGCAAATACACAGGTGAGAACTTGATAAAGAACAATGGCACAACAGGCTGTCCTTCGGTGCCTCTGCTACAGGAGTTTCATGTAAAAGGTTTTAGCCTTATTTGATTCTACTTCTACTACGACAAAAGCTGTTATGAGATTTCCACACAATCCATGATCCTACAGAGAGAGAGACGTGGAAGGTTCAGTCTGGAACATTAAGAAGCACAAAGGTTGTTTCAAACATATTTTTACTAATCTTTTCTCCCCCAACATTGGTGCCCCTCTAGCAGTTTTAGGTACCCACACAGGACCCAATTATTCAAACATTGGGATGACATCATCAGGCATAATCTAAAACAACCAATGGCTGCTTTGCTTACTGAGGCATCCATGTGTCCGACTCTTCCAGAACAGCTTGATACTTGAGAAATGTTCTAACGAGTACCTGATCAAACATCAGGACTTCTGCCACACAGTTCTTAGACCAAAGAAATGATTGTTCAGAGCAAAACCAGGGAATCATGGAGGTGAAGGAATGATGGTGTGGTGCTTCAAGAACTGCAATGAACCATGAGCTTCTCTGTAATCAGAGTACTGTAAACCAACAGTGGGAGAGCTGATACTCAAACAAGTAAACGGTGTACACTTATATAGCACTTTACTACCTTCCTTGAAGGCCCATAGTGCTATAGTCACAGTCCACTCACATGCACATTCCACTGCCGAACACTGGCGCCAACCTATAACCACCAGGAGCTATATGGGGTTTAGTGTCGTGCCCAAGGACACTTTGATGAATGGGCAGGCAAAGTGGGAACCAAACCTGCGATATTCTGATCAGAGGTAGACCATTCTACCTCTGCACCACGGCTGGCTAAAGTGGGTCACTAACAGAAACCAGTATCCAAATAGCAACCAACCAAAAAGTGTTGTAAACCCAGCCAATGTCCTACCTCAGCCTGAATCAGACAAAGACATTTAGGGTGTATTCAGACTGGAAAAGTACGTTGTCTGGACCAAGTCGGCTCATTTTTGTCCGGATAAAGTCCTGAACCTTGCACTTGTTCTGTACTCAGACTACCGTTCAACCGGTCTTTTCTGTTTCAAACTAAAACTTGTAAACAAACAAAACAAAACGGTGTGACAAAAGATCTCTTCAGTCTTTGGCCATGAATTACAAGGGCAGGGCAAAGCAATGAGAGAAAGAATAATTGGAAGTCCTACGCTTTGCAATCCTTGTCAAGATAATTCCCTTATTCAAACAGTACTGGTCCTCTGGCACTGGTAACTCAGAGAAAACAATGTTAGATTAATGTAATGGAGCATCAAAAAAATAAAGAAAATGTGTATTGTGTTACAGTCAATTACATCAAGACCTTCGTCTAACAGAAATTGCTGACACCCGCCTGCCACATGAGGTCCAGCATCTTTTTGCAATTGGAGGAACCCAGGGTCAATCGCACCACAATACAGTCTCACAAAGGGTCTGAGAATCTCATTTTGGTACTTCATGGCAGTCAGGCTACCTCTGGTGAGCACATTGAGAGTTGTGCAGGCCTCCAAAGAAATGCCACCCCAAACCATTACTGACCAACTGCCCAACCGGTCATGTTGGACAATGTTGCAGGCAACAGAACGTACTTCACAGCGAATCCAGACTATCAGGTCTGTCACATGTGCTCAGTGTGAACCTGCTTTTATCTGTAAAGAGAACAGGGCACCATTGGCGAATTTGCAAATCTTAGTGGGCTGTAAGCCAAAACTGTAGACTCATGGACTCCTACCATGAGTCCATGAGTCTGTTTATAACACTTTTAGCAGACATGTTCACTTTTGTGGCCTGCTGGAAGTCATTTGGAAGGCTCCGGCTGTGCTCCTCCTGTTTCTCCTTGCACAAAGGAAGAGATGGTGGTCCTGATACAGGGTTGTTGCCCCTCCGATACCTCCTGATGTACTGGCCTGTTTCCTGGTAGCGCCTCACACTACACTACACTGACAGAAGGCAAACCTTCTTGCTGCAGCTCGCATTGATGTG
Source organism: Oryzias curvinotus (assembly GCA_023969325.1). Taxonomy (NCBI): domain Eukaryota; kingdom Metazoa; phylum Chordata; class Actinopteri; order Beloniformes; family Adrianichthyidae; genus Oryzias; species Oryzias curvinotus. The sequence goes on from CM043719.1 coordinate 6,467,564, forward strand.
GCGTTCTGGATTTGCTCTGTATTAATCACAAAACCTTTATACGTTTTTCTTGTTATAGTACAAATTTCAGTTCAGTAAAGCATCTTAAAGACCTACTCTAATCCTCTGATCTATTTTCAAAGAGTTGCCAGTGGTCTTTTAATTACGATTATGCCGTTTAGATTAAATTAAAAATAAAAAAAATTCTTGGACAGTTTCTGCAGAGTGGCAGGAGTTCATTAGAAATTCACCTCTGAGTTGTTGGCAGGGCTGCTGGCATGAAACAACGCCTCCCCCACTTCCCATCATCCATTTGTTCACACTCTCTCCCGCTGCCTCACAACCCCATCCTAACATCAGTGCAACAAAAATAGCAGCAATATCAGAACTATCCAGCCGTTCAGTATTGATCCAGATTCCAGCTCAGACGAGGGAAAAAAAAAACGTTCATGGATCTATTTGTCTGACAGTGGAAGCATCAGAATGGAGCGGAGCAGGGAGACTTTGGCTTGCTGTGTCACAAATTTGAGTTTCTTTAAACAACGTTTCAATTTGCTTCTGCATTTGAATAAAGAAATACTCTGAAATGGGCACCAATACTCTGAAATCCACCACCACGGTGGTGCACTGGATAGTGCTTTTTCTTCACAGCAAGAAGGCCCTGGTTCAAGTCCTGGCTGGGGGATCTGAAACAGAACCATCAATGGGGGGACCTTTCTGTGTGGAGTTTGCATGTTCTCCCCATGCATGAGTTGGTTACTCTAAATCGTCTCTAAGGGTGAATGCGAGTGTGTGATTATGGCCTTACAGGATTACCCCTGCCGTCGCCCACGAGTGACTGGGATAGGCTCCGGCAGCCCAGTGACCCCCAAAGGGAACAAAACGGATTTAGAAGAAAAATGAAGGAATGAAAATACTCAAACGCAATTCTGATCTTAAATTCTTTTATACATGTCCTTTATCATGAGAAAAATGCTGCAAGAACATGTTAAAAAACAAAACAAAAGCCTGAATTATAGGAGTGGGTCTTTTATCAAGGTAAACGAACTCTGGTTCACTTTAAACGGACCAAATGTGTCCAGTCAGAACCTTCTAATACCTTAAGAGTATTGTCAGGAAAATATATGTTTTGCTTTTGAAGAAAAATCTACAACTTCTGAATATGTACCAGTGGAAAATTGTTTAATGCCTCACTTCAGCTCTCTTCTCTTTATCTGATCTTTTTGGGTGTTGGTCATACTTTTGTCTGAGTCGAGGACAAAGGCCCCCCAGCAGAAACACAGCAGCTCTCCTGGAGGACATTACCTCTAGATGCTGATGGATGGGGTTTCTTGAGTTCAGGCCGTCAGACTTTAGCTTCTTCCAGTCAGCGTAGCTTGCTCAGATGCCCGTCACATCCATATCAGCCTGCAGAGAGAAGTGTGTCCCGTGTCAGTTCTGTTTATGGAAATGACTTCTGCAGAAGGAAACGCTTTAAACAAAGCAGTGATCTTATCAGGATCACACACCCTTTGTTACTACAGCTGAACCTGACAAAAACTATTTTCATCCCAATGTTTCTGATGCTCAGAAGTAAAAATAAGGATGTAGAAATCGACTCGAGCCGACCATATGATCCACATTGTGAGGTTCAAGTACCTAAACTCCCCCTCCAGTGAAGATCATGTTTTTTGAGTTTTTGACATTCACGTGTGGCTTTTTTTTTAATGAAAGAGAACAAATGTAATAAAAAACATCCTTTCATTTTTGCATTCCTCGTCATTTCTAAATCGCTGTCAAACTGTTGCACAGATGCTCTTTTTGAATTAATGACCTGTTATGTCACACCGGCCCACGAGCACATGCGAAAGCTCCCTGATCCGCCCCGTCCAGCGTGGGCAAGGTCAGGTGAGAGAGAAGAGAAGAAGGCACATTGCTGCTTTGCCCGCATGTATTTTAAGTGCGTCCAAGGCTCTCTCATTATTGAAGCAGTGCATGCGGGTAAACTGTGAGATGGAGATAAAATCTGGTTTTGAATGCAGTCAGGTGTTAAGAGATCTGTGGAACACGTCAAACAACTGAAAAGAAATGTAAATTGTTTTCCTGCCTGTACAAATAACCAGTAACAACAGTAACAACACCCCCCGATGAGTGTGGATCATGTTTTAGATAAAGCCTGTAAAGCAGCGGTCCCCAACCTTTTTAACGAACGCCACGGACTGGTATGAAGTCACGCAAAACTTTCATGGACCGGTCCTTCAAACATAGGCGGATGATTATTGTTGCAACACTACGATGAAGGAACAGAGACGGGACAAAATGAACCCCGAGCTTTTATTTTGACACACATAACATTATGCATGGCACACGCGTCATCATCCTCTCCCCTTCCCACACTCATGGTGCAAAAAAGAAGTACTGTCTATTAAATGTAGCTTTCTTTTTTTTCCTCTTCTGTCTCCTGGTTAGGCCTTTTCCCCTTGGCAAAGAAACTTTCCAAAGACATTTGTTTTACACTCATTTTGCGAGCTCCTGAGTTTTATTTTTAGCAGTAACCTATCACGAGGCAGAGAACAGCGGATGTAAAAGAGAATCTAGCAATTTTTCAAAAATAAAGTATCTTTCAGATTCTGAAACAAATACAACGGAAGTAATGCAAGTTATTTATTCTTTCTGTGCGGCCCGGTACCAAATGACCCATGGACCGGTACCGGTCTGCAGCCCAGGGGTTGGGGATCATTGCTGCAAAGGATGCAGTTAAAGACTAATGAGTGGGGCACTATGTGGACACTTCTGGTTTGTTATCAGTGATGCCAGAGCACCCCACCCCCAACAAAGCTTCCTACACATCTAAAGGTACAATTACAATCTACGGGGACCACAGAACAAGAAAACAACCAAAGAGGGATGTCCTACTAGCAGGTAAGCCCAACCGTCCGTCCCAAAACACCCAAACGAAAAGACTTATGGGAAAAACAGGACAAGGCCACAGACAATGGCGTTCTGACCCGCCAATAATCATAGGCAAGACGAGACCAACACCCCTCTGGAGACGGCAAGGACAGACCGCGCCAAGAGCGCACACAGAACCAATGGGGCCTACAATGTGACTGTACAGCAGATTCCTGTATTGGATTATGGTAATATTTTTGGTTTTCCAAGGGAGAAATGCAATTCTTAGCTACATAAAAGGACAGCGAACACCATAATGTCATTTCCCCCTCCAAGTCAGGATGCCACTGGGATGCCCTGGCATAAAGTTTAAGAACATCGCATCAAGAGCAGTGGGCGAAGTCAAAGTAAATGTTAGCTTCAAGCGACTTATCTTTTTTAGTGTTTAAAGGGTCTATATCATGCAATTCTTAAGCTTTTTATAATAAACTATATCCATGTATGTGACAGTATATTACCTTTTGCACACTAAAAAGCGACTGTCATTTTCTTGAGCTTTTTTCCAACCCAGAAGTAAGATGACTCGTTCTCTGAGGCTCCGCCCACGTCAATGTGTTTGGATTTCGCCCACGAAAACAAACAAAATCCAAATTTTTGCAAAGATGGATGTGCATACTGTGTATATAAAAAGGTAAGTTTAGTCGATCACCGCCAGCTCCATCGTGAAAGTGGGTTAGCCTGGGGGTGGAGGTCGCAGCTCAGACTCTTCTTGGATGGGGCGGTTCCTCACTTTGTGACATCACAATTTGAGAATCCACTCATTTTTGTGGATTGGGAGGAGCTGGTGCTCAGAGAGCAGGATTTTAGAGGAATACTCAGATGCATGAATGAATCAGAATACCGCTTTGGGGTTGTTTATGGTGATGAATAAACATTAATATACACTTAAACTAAAAAAAGCATATTTTGCATGATACAGGCCCTTTAACCAACTTGATTCTTTTTTGTGGTTTAGTACATTTAAATAGAACAGATGGTATAATAAACACAAATGAGCGGTTTATTCATCGGTGAGGAAAGGTTTGGTTTCAGTTTGAGACTCTGACCATTAGTTCAGTGAAAAATCTCAAACTTGAAGTCCAAAGAACGGAAGAAACTGAGACCAAAATATGAGATGAAGTCATCCATGCTGGACTCAGAGAGACTCCTCCCAGACCCTGGGGACACTCCTTCCCTCTTTCTGGGCCGGGTCAGCATCTTCTCGCTGAGCTGCGTCTTGTGAGCAAAACTCTTAACCTTCCATACACACAGAGCTCCTGTGGAAACATTAAATCACCTCACAGACAAACAAATGCAGTCCTCAAAAGCTGCTCAGGGTCAAAGTGACCCATGAGGGGTCACATGGATCCCATAAGAGACTAGAAACATTTATGTTTGTTATAGATTTCATGTCTTTTCAATAGTGCAGTGCTTCTATTTGGGTTCTGAGTGTGAAAAACAAAACTCTTTTAAACTTTGCGACTTTATTTACCCTGAAAACTAAAACGGCACAAAAATTTGATTGACAGGTGACTAGTGAGCGTTAAAACTCTCCTGTGGGTGTGTTCCAGTGTTTGTTTCCTGGAAATTTATCCTTGTTTGAAAAGGTTATATGACATCAAATCCTATTAAATATGTTAAGCGCATGAATAGTTTTTGTTTTTAAAATATAAAAAGGAACTGACACTCAGGTTCCTGTCCAGTTTAGTTTCATTATTTCATTCTAGAGTTTAAGAGAAGCTGTGAAGATTTATTTAGGAGCGGTTGGTAATAAACGGCTGAAATTGTGAATGTGGGGATTTTTTTGGGACTCTTAGGATCGCCTCGTTCAGTGAGGAAACGTTCTTCTACAAAGCTGTTCTGCCCTTTGAAACCACCTGATGTGCTGCAGAGCATCTGGCAGTAAACGATCTCTGGAGGGAGATAACATGCTAATAGTCTGCAGATGATCAGATGAGCAGCAAAACCAACCAATCAAGTGTCGTAACAACGGCCTGTTGTAACCCCCAGACTTAAAAAAGGAAGCTTTCGGTGTGGGCTGCATGGTGAAATGCAGCAGATATTTCAGTACAGACTTGCATCAAACAGGCCATCACTTCATTGTGACAGTTTTGATTATTTTTCTCCAAAATCAGCTGTTCTCATTTTGGACACCTTTAAAGTAATTATTCCTGTATGGCTGTTAACTTGCAGTTCCGCTGACGTGCACTAGAGGCTGCTGTCACTGGGGCAGACGCCTGCTCCATTTGGGGCTTCCACATCGCAGGAGCTTGGTGCGTTCATGGACATCACAACCATAAAAAAGCAGTATGAATGTTCATATCCGGCCCTACAGACATCACTGAGCGTCTCTACTTTTCATGTCCAAATATCTGGTGAGCACAATACTTGAAAGAGGATGTAACACCCCCCCACACACACACACAGACACACACACACACCCTCACCCTAGACATACACATGCCCATCTGCAAAGCTCAGAAGTCTACGGCTAAGACAGAGCAGGAACAGAGTTGAGGTGTGGGATGAATAAAATTAGACAGAAAGAGGAAGAACAGTCGCCATTAGCAACCCACAGAAGGCGGGAGTAACTGACACGGCGATTTTGTAAAAGCTGCCTCCCTCTAATGGGGACACAATCACGTGAGAATCTGAAATAACCATTTCATTTTAACTAAAAAACTACAAATCCCTGAGAGCAAAGCTGCAGGTAAATGCACAATACCTGCTGCCATGGCAACAGCATCCCAGGCTCACTCAGACAAAGGTCAAAGCCGGACCACCTCCTCTGAGATGAGGCGAGGGGCTTCGTTTCAGGTTTCTCTGGTTTGTAGAATCGTCTTTGGTCAGACCATCGTCTCCTCGCTGGGTTTTCTGAACTCGTGAATCTGAGTTTCAGGAACTAACAGAACCCTGTGGTTTCGTCATGTCAGCTGTCTTCTCTCACTCAGTGTTTAATTTTAATTCTGCTCGATCAGAACAAATTTCCTGACAGGGGAACCAAAAACCCGCAGCCTCGGCCCTAAAACTGGCCTGACGGAACGTTCTCACAGCTGGGAGGAGTTTCCATCACAAGAGAAGCCTGTCAGAAAGACCAGCTCAATGCAGAACGAGTTACAGGAATCGTCCGCACAAAAAAAGGGAACTTCTCCGTTTGAATGCAAAAATAAAACATGAATAAGCAACATCAGAAAGCATACAGTAAAAAACCTGCTGAGGAGGTTCCTGTAGATGGTGGGAAAAATGCATTAGCCAACAGTCCCAGTACCACAGAACCAATAACAGTCAAGTGATTGAAAGACAAAAACAGACAGTGAGGCGTGACGAAGCCAACGAGGCCCAGACCTGCACTAAACTGACAGGCCTCCAGGAATCACTGAAACAGAGACAACCGGAGGCACCAAAACCTAAAGGATCCTGGATTCTGACAGAGCCCCAAAGGACACGTGGCTGGGGGCATCACATGTCACACAACTAGACAAGAGGCAAACAAACCACACCTTATCGGGCTATCCGAGGCCTGGAGGCGCACACATCTGCAGCGCCTCTCTACTCCAGACCAGAACCCAGCAGCAGCCCCAAGCTGAAACGTGAAGCAGATGAAAGCTGAACCCCAGATGCACACGGTTAACACACAAACACCCAGCTTCCTGGTGCTCTTCATCCTCCCAGCAGGCGAAGAGGAACCAACCGTGCTGAAACTGAAACAGGAAGGGTTTGTCCGACATGTCTTCATTCAGCAGCAGGCGTGAAACAGACATGAGCTCCTAGTCCAGGACTGTCACTAACATGAGTCTTTGTCATTCAGAGACGTACTTCTGAAGAAGCACCGCATTTCCAGATAACTCTGGAAGGAGTGGAGGCTGAAACCCAATGACGGTTGATAAGACATCCCACATCTAAGTTTCTTTGTCTTTATAGCCGCTTCCTTCCGCACATCACCCTCCGAGTCGCACATGTGACGTGGCTTCAGTTTTACGTGGGACGCCCTTCCTGACTCCGCCTCCTGCTTTCCCCTGTACTTGGGACCACCACATGGGAACACTGGAAGCATCCCCACTTGGTTGCCGTAGCTTTAAGTAGCTTCCAGCACCTGGTCGTCCCAGGCAGTCTTCCATCAATGGACTAACCGTGAATGAAACTGAACATTTTCAAGATCGGACTAAAGCACAAACAAAATCTGAAAAAGTAAAAATCTTTAACCCACATTTAGTCCAACGCCACAAGAGCCGGTCCACAACAGGACTGAAATGAGGTAGCATTTATCAATGGAAGGGATGAATCATCTCCTTCAGAATATTCTCTGACAAATCGAAGACTTCCTGCACCAATCGAGCATTGACATCCCAGCGCGTGCAGCAGATGATGGGAGGTGATGTCATTGTCCACGCCAGATATAAAAAGAAAGACATTTCACATAAAGAAAAAAATCTCTGCCGATACCAGAACTTTTTCCTGAGGAACCGATCTGCCTAAAGAACTTCATCTTCAGTCCAGATGGATACGTTGAATCCACTTTAAGTTCACGTTGAAGAAATGCTTCCTTGTTACGGTCTCTGAACCTGTTTGAACCTGTTAGTTTTTAAAACTAATTTGATTTCACTTTGAAACCAAATCAGGAGCAAAACATCCCAGACCTTTTTGACCCAGAGATAAAACGAGTCCAGCAACATCACAACACATCCTGACCACCAACCAACAGCGAAACACCAAGAAGTATCCGTCCTCACCAAAGAAAAAAAATCTCCAAGCATTTAAACAAGCACTAAAACACAGAAATGTGCTTAAACACCAGGGTTAAAACCTGTGCTAATGCCCACAAACACCAGGGTTAAAACCTGTGCTAATGCCCACAAACACCAGGGTTAAAACCTGTGCTAATGCCCACAAACACCAGGCTACCAGAGCTAAAAGCAAACCAGGTCAGGACTAAAAAAACACCTGAATGCAAACTGGGGCCAAGGCACAAAACAGCATCAATTTAGACCAAGGATGAAAGACCAACCGATACCAAGGCAAAGTAGGGCTAAAATGAGCCTCAACAGGCGCCAGGAGCATAAATGCAACAAATGCCAGGTCAAAGAAGTGCCAAGCCAAATGGTAAAAATGGGAAATGGTGAATACTTGGCCTAGATAGCACTTTCCTATCATCCTCCAAGGCCCAGACCGCTCTCTCATTCACACACTCATCTCCAACACTGGCGCCAAACTGGAACCATCCAGGAGCAATGAGGGGTTCACTGTCTTGCCCAAGGACACTTCCACACACGGGCAGCCGGGCAGAACAGGAGCTGAATCTTCCAATAAGAGGTCAACCGCTCTACTCCTGCACCGCAGATTCTCCCTCTGCAACAAATCCTCTGCAAAAATTCATGGAAAAACATGTACCCCCAATTTATGAAGATAAACGTCAACAGGACAGGAACTGCTGAGGTGGGACGATGACAGGCGGAGTCACCTTCACCTCAGCAGCAGGAAACAGGAGAGACTTGGACTGATCAGAACCACAGAAGAACCACACTGATTCTGTTCTACGAGTCCTGGACTCCAACGAGGAGCAGGAAGACAGGAAGAGGTTAAACCTGGTCGTTTTCCTCATCAGTGTTGAGCTTTTCCTCTAACATGGACAGAGCTGCGTCACTGCAGGAAAAGGAATCCTCTGATCGCCTCTAAAGTCTAAACAGAGCATGAAGTGAAGGTACCGGACCTCCTCCAACCGGACCTCCTCCAACAACAGCTGGTTTCAGATGGAGTCTGCAGAACATTTCAAATCAATGCCCGACTTTCATGAGTTGAGAGAGTGCGTTAGTCATGCTCAGGATGTTTCATTGGTCATATGGCAGGTTCTCCTCATCAGAAGGAACACAGACTAGTTTAGGTTTATGATGGTGGCAGTTTGGGTTCCGCTCAGAAAACTGCTGCCCAGAGAGAGGAAGAGGAGTGATGAGCGGATCCGTGTGGGACTGTCTGTTCAGGCACTGATCTTCAGGAGGTGCTGGTCTTCATGGCACGGCAGCCAAACCCTGAAGGTTCCTCTGGAGCACACCTCAAGCGCGCGCTCCATCGATCAGTTGAACTTTTTTTACGCCTGAAAGCTAGAAGAACAAAAAGCAAGAAGTGACAAGCGCGCGCTGGGAGTGGTCGGAGCGCTAACGCCGGGACACAAACCACACGCACGCCTCGCGCACATTATTGATCAGCCGCACCGAGGATCTATCGGGTAGGGAGGGGGTGAGGGGGTCCTGAGCGGGGGTCAACGATGAAAAAAACTTCAGGGAAACGCACGCGGCCGTGGGACACACACTCACCGTTCATCAGCCTCCTCCTCCTGCGCGCGCAGCTCCTGTCTCCTTGTACAGGTGCGTTCGTGTGGGAGCGCGTGCAGCTCCTGAGCGTGTCACCGATTGTGTGCGCGCGGCAGGGCCAGCTGGACCCTATCAGGCTGACGCGGGTGGGCGTGGCTTCGGAAGACGAGGAAGTCCGAAGAGAGGAAGTGTTGGTTTGAGGAAGTTAATGAGCTAGCGCGCGTGCGTGTGAAACAACGGACTTTACTGTTTTAGTTCAGTTTAGAAACTTTGGCAAGAAAAAAGATTTCTGAATTTCTGAACCATTGAAAGAGCCAGTCAGAGAGCAGCCCCGCCCAACCCAGCCAGACCCACACCTGGACAGGTGTGAGCGTTTCTGTTTGCTGACATATCTCATCAGAAAGTGATTATCTTTATTATTAATGGTCCCACATCATTGATCAGCTTCAGCCGCACAGAACTTTTCTAAAGTCTGAAGGAAACCAGAATAAAACAGAAATCAGCTGCTTTTCCCACCAGACAGTCCCTGAACACCCCTCCTCTGGTTTGTTTGTTTGTTTGTTTGTTTGTTTGTTTTGGGGGGGGGGTTGGTTTGAAGACTGAAATGAACCCAAGTACTGCCTGGAACAATCATGTAGTTCCAACACCTGCTCATTTGAAGACGCTACTGTCCAATCGAGCTCTGATCGGAACAGAAGAAATCAGGGAGAAGAAAAGCAGAACTTCCTGATAAGCTTCTTAGGAAGAAGCTCTTAAAGGTCCTCACTCCACCACTTTCCCCAGCAGATGTCTAACTGTTTTATCATTTCTGCTTCTACAGATTCAGTCTGTGGCTGTTTGTTTGTTTGTTTTTTTCGCTCTTCCAAACTCACAGGGCGGCTTACATCGTTGCATTTCTTTGGTTCTCTTCAGGTTTTTTGTCCATGGGAAGTCTCACCCTGATTTTAACCGCACAAGAGTTCATCTGCAAGTGAACTGAGACCCTCGATCAAAAGGATCAGAGCTCTCTTTTTTTGGACCCAAGCCAGAGTTCAAGTGAACTTTCACACCTGCAAAATCAGCAGATCTGGATCAGACCAGAAAAAATATTGAAATGAATAAAAACTGGTATTTTCTGAAACTTTTAGTTTAGTTTTCTTTTAAAACTGCAGTCTGAGGATAAACATCTACAATATTTTTAATTCATTCCTAAATTCACAGATATTCACCTTGAGACGTGTGCGATCCCTTCTGGAAGAACCAGTGAATCATATTTTAGATTAGTTTAAGAATTTTTAGGAAATTAATTAAACTTCCTGTTCAAATAAGATTGTTGGCGTCTTTCCTTAGAGCTTTGGAAGAACTGTTGGACACTACTTTTACTCCAAAGTAGTTCATGGTGAGAGGCATTGAGCTACCGTGGGTTTGCCTTTGCTCCCGGCACCCCCTCCCCACAGCACAGTTGTCATGTTTTGAGATATTCCCATTGACTGTATAAGTTAAATGGACTGAGCAAGTGTGATGTCATCCATAGAAATGCCTTACTTACGGTTCCAGCAAAATGAAGCCAATTCATTCACCATTGAGACACTCCCTTAGAGATATGGCGAAGAGCGCCGTCACCTATGTGCACCTTGGAATAAAGCAGCTGGTCCTCCAAGAGAGAAGTCATTTCTCTTAGCTCAAGCATCTCTTTCAGATGGCTCCTATTCTCCCACCTGGATAGGTTTTCTGGGCATGTTCTACTAGGAAGATCCAAGGAACACTGGAGGGAATACACCTCATGGTTGAGAACAGACGGAACTGGAGAACATTTCTGTGGTGAAGAGGGTCTGAGTATTCCTGCTTAGACTGCTGTCCACTGGATAAGTGGGAGAAGTTAGATGGGTTGATGGATGGAGAGATAGATGAACTAACAAATGGACGGACGAATGGATGGACAGATGAACAGATGGGAGGACTGCCAGATGGATGGAGGGATGGATGGACATTCATAAATGGCTTCTTTTGCATCAAATGCTCTACACATGTTGCTCCAGCCACATCAGTAATTGTATGGAGGGATTTTTTGTTCCATTAATCCAAGCGCAACACTCACTGTTTTGAGCGTACAACTTTAAAAATGTTGTGTGCCCAAAAAATCGTTTTGCACTAGAAACAGAAAACATCACTTAAAGCTCAGAAATACTTGCAATCAAAACAATTTTCACTTGAGAAAAATTCTCTCTCTTCTGCCATCGAAACAGAGCAGGACACTGCGATATGTGCCACAAAAGCCAGCCAATCACAGACGTGGACATGAACGTCGTTGCTGATTGGTCAGAAACTCTTTCAATTAACTCGTAGACTGAATCGGGTTAGTGCGCTCTATTTTGAGTGCAGACGTTCTCTCGAGTGAAAACTGTTGTTGCTTGAATGTATTTTGGAGTTTCAAGAGCATTTTTTTGTTTTAAGTGCAAAAGAAATTTTTGAGCAGACAAAATTTTACAAGTGTTACGCTCAAAACAGTGAGTGTTGCGCTTGGAGTAATGGCACTAAAATCCCTCCATACAATTGCAGTTATAGAAGCAGTTGACATGCAGGTCAAAAACTGGTTGGAAAGGCACATGTAATTTAAAAAAAAAAAAACAATAAATAAAATAAAATCAACTGTCCAAGGAGATTTTGAGCAACATGGCAGAAAAAACAGGCAAAAACAGATTTTTTTATCTTTTGAAATGCCTTTGTAAGTTGTTGTTTGGGTTCAAAGAAAACGCGACAGACACTTGCTGTGAGTTTAAAATGTTTATTAAAAGAGTTTTTGAGCGCCAAAGTCGATGTCTGTGAATATTTTGTTAACTTTACTGAACTGTTTTTGTGCGCCTCCAGTTCCAACTGTGCGGCTTTCTGCTGCGTTTAACAGCATTAAAATGCAATGATCCATTCATGATGTGCAGACATCTAGTGGGGCCTTTATTTGAAATAACAAGCTTGAAATATACAGGGCTGATCAAAAATAATGATAAAATAAATATCCAATCTCTGATTGGGATGTGAAATCCAATTCCGATCAATTCTGGAAATATGTGATCAGCCCCAATCACGTGATTGGATCGGGACATCCTTACCAGTGACCGAGTTCATGACTTGATCAGACACCATTTGTTCTATCAATATTCAGATAACTTATTCCTCTGAATATTTTTAAATCTAGGCTGAGATTGGAGGAGAAAGTCACTATTAACTGTACCTACACCCTAAGCTCTCATTTTTAATTTTTATTTTATGTTTTTAAATGTTAACCTTTTTATTGTAAATGTAATTTGTTTTTTCCCCCTAGCCAGGACTTGAAAAAGAGAGTCTTAATCTCAATGGGACAATTCCTGGGTAAACAAAGGTTAAATAAAAATTAAAAAAATTCCTTGCATATTTTCTATGCAAGAACCAACTTTCTTGGTGAGGAAAAAACTTTTTGAATTAACTTGTCATTAAAAATCAACAAAACTGGAGCTCAAACCATGAAAAGGGTTGTTGCTAACATTACAAACTGATAAAGAGCTCATTTCGACACAGACACATGCTGCCAAAGAAAGATCCACTTCTTGATTTGATGAACTGATGTTGGAGCTTGTAGAGAAAGATCGAATCATTAACCAGACCTTGGATGCTGCAGTCATTTGGGGATGGAAGGATCCTTCATCTGAGTCCTTGTTTTCATGGTGTTCTTCATGATTCTACAAGCTGTGACTGTAGTTAAAGTTGTGATAAAGTTACAGCTTAAATCCATGCAAACTTTCAAACTGTGATCAAAAGCCAATTAAGCTGAAAGGTACAAGGTTTGCTTTTATTTTGAAAACATGAAAGGAAAGTGATGCCTTGAACGTTTTGGTGTGCTTTAGGACCTTTAAAGTATTTTAGTTTTTTAATTATAGCCCACAAAAAGTAAAACAAAGCTCAAAGAAACGCTTTTTAAAATGTTTTCTCATGAAAGTCAATGAAACCTGGAATGAAGAAACAAATGCAGGGGGAAATGGGCGGGGCTACACCAGGTGAGTAAAATGCTGTTTTTTGGCGTCAGCTGAAGGGACAGCAGCAGCTTTTGTGTCATATTCTTCTCTATTTGTTCTTGCTAGTTTATTATCCTGAGTTCCTGGTCTAAAATATAATCAGGCCATAATCAGGTCAACTCTGTAAGTTGACCCGGCTGAAGAAACGAAGATGGTTCTACTTATATCACGGTCAATAACAGGAGAGACGTTTCTCATGTTTTTATTTATAGTAATTCTGTTTTATTTCATTTTTATGGAGTCAAGGGCGTGTCATCCGTCCAGTTACTGCTTTTTCACTTAACTTAATAATTGTAGCCCTTCCTGAGTACCGGTAATATTACTTTGAAGAAACTGTATTTTCACTGCTTTACAGGACTGGTTTAGTCTCGTCCCGCCTGCTGATCTTCCTGATGTTTTATGTATCATAGTTGAACTTTTAACAAGCAGATAGAAGGTTTCTGACATTTGAGCATAAACTCTGTAGTCTGTAGGCTGGTGTCTTGCAGACTTCAAGCTTTGCCTGCACCATCTCTGTTTGGCCACAGGCCGGCGACATCATCCTCCCGCTGTGGAAGATGCATGGTGCCTTCAGGAACTGGGACATCAGAAGATCATTAAGTACATTTTTTGTGGTGCTGAACACGTGATAACTGCAGGTTTGACCGCTTAAAGATGCATCCAAAAACACATGAAACATTTGAACTTTTCCCTAAAGCCGCTGTATGAGCATTTTTAGTTCTAAAAGAGAATGTAATTCATAGTTTCTCTTCAAGTTATTTCATGTGTGTTTTCCCAAATGTTTTGTTTTTGTTGTTTTGTCTTTCTTGTTTTATAGTAGTTTTTAAGACTGTTTTCAATTGACAGGAAAGTCAGTCTCATGACACAACTACTAACTGTCGTTATTACATTATGATATAATTATTTCTTTACAATATTCTACTAATTCCAGATGGCTGTAATAATTGTTCTCTTGAGTTTCTTAACGATTTCTGTTTGTTTTTTGCTGTTGTTGATGGTTGTTTTTTTTGTTGCATGTCTTGTATATTTGCTCATTTTGTGTGTTTTTTTTTATTATTATTTAGGTTCTTTGGGAAAAGAATTCTTCTCATTCTGTCCGCTGCTGTTTTCTTAACTATTCCTGAGTCACAGAATCTCCTAAAGACTCCAGGAAAGTCTGGATGGACGATTATTCAGGACATCACAAAAACGGGATCTGTGATGAAAATTACAAGCTCTGTCGGGTTCCGTGAACGCAGCGCGGGCGGGGCTTCAAGTGATTTTCTTTTCAGCTTCACTTTGTTAAGTTTGAGTCGCGCGGCGGAGATCAAAGAAGTTATCGATCATCCAGACGCGCGGATAGATGGATTGAAAAGAAGCAGCTGCAGAAGTGAGTCTCTGTCTGTCTGTCTGTCTATCTGTCTGTCTGTCTGTCTGTCTGCCTTCCTGCCTGTCTGTCTGGATGCCTGTCTGCATGCCTGCCTGCCTGTCCGCCTGCCTGCACTCCTGCCTGTCTATCTGCCTGCCTATCTGCCTGCCTACCTGCCTGACAGTCTGCCTGTCTGCCTCCCTGTCTGCCTCCGTGTCTGCATGCCTGCCTGTCTGTCTGTCTGCCTAGAATGTCAGCATCTGTATGGCCTCTGACCTTATTGCAGAAGAAAAACTGGATGTTTCTGAATCTATTGAATGTTCATCCTGAAGAACAGCTATTATAATGAATGACTGCAGTCGTTCTGGTCTGGACCTCAGAGTCATCATAGTAGTAGGTTTAGGGGCTGTCATCTGGACTTACTTTTAAAGTTAGGAGACGATCAGAGTCATGTGACACTCAGGTTTTGAGAAACATCTGCAGAACCTGCTTGTATCTGCGTGCAGATGTTTAATGAACCTTTAGAACTTTAAGGCTCTAAAGGTTCAGATCTGCTGCTGAGAAGCGCTGCAGGTTCAGCTGCATGATCCAGTTTTCAGGATCAGAGAAACCTGCAGGGAAATTGGATTATTCAAATCTGACATGAAGATGAAAAAAGCTTCCTGATGTTGGGCATTGAAAAACAGAAGTTGTTCCTGTGAGGTGGTGGAGGTTAGGGAACCGGATTACTCCCTCCAGGAACATCCTGGCCTTCAGTATGTTTCCAAGAGCCCAAGGAAGCAGGCAACCTGCTAACTTCTGTTAACCTATGCACCGGTTACCCTGGGGGACCGGATTACTTGAGTGCATGGAACCCCATTGAAATTCAGATTCTGAGTAATGCCTAATACCAGAAATTAGACGACGTCTTCGCCGTTCCACTGCTACCCTGAATTTGTCCGCTTTTCCTACAAAGTGAGATCTCAAATGTCCACTTGTGGTTCCTGCAGCTGCAAAGCGCTGGTGGTTTCAGGGCCATTTACACGTGAATCATGGTTAGACTCAGAGTTGTGATTAACTGGATAAGAAACGGACAAACACAAAATCACTGAAACATCTCCTACAAGCAAAGGATTTTCAACAAGGGCTCTTACTTTGAAAGGGATGACAGACTTCCTGTCTTTCCTCAGGGATGGAGTGTGTGAGTGTGTGGTTGCTGTGCGTGTGCATGTTGAATGTGTGTGTTGGGACTCACGGCGATTTGGATAGCAGTGACAGAACCCACCTGGACGACAAACCTGTGGATCTGCCTGGCAACAGAGCTTCAGGTAGGACTGGATTTTTCAGAACCTTTTTTTCGTTTAGCATAAGTACGAGTGTGTGAGTCTCTGTGCCAATGTTTGTGTGTTCGTGTGTTTGTCCCCCTGTTGTGTGCTTTTAGTTGTGACAGAGCGGGGGCTAGCCGTTAGCAGCTTACCACAGCTTCCTGTCAGAGACGCCTTGATGACACAGGAAGTGAAGTGTCAAGAGGACTATGTCTGCCATGACAGAGTAAAATGTTTAGCCCCGCCCCCACTCGCAGGAAGTGCAGCTGATACAAACTTTAGTGGGTTTTTCCGCCCTGTATTTCATCTTCAGGAGCTGAGTGAGAGCATGATGGGAAGTGATGCGTTCAGGCTCCTGACATTGACCTACCCTCCTGAACAAAAGGGGATATTTCTGTCTCCCAGCTGCTCGCCCTAATCCCCGCCTCACCTGTCTTCTTCTGTGGTGGAAACTTGGAGGCGGCTCAGAGCCTCCACAGCTTTCAGACAAACTCTTCTTTTGAGTGTTTTCGCTCAGTCCTGATGGTTGATCTGGACTCAGAGTCTCACCGCTCCGGTCTGATTAGACTCTGTTGGTTCTGCAGAAGGGTCAGAGGTCATCGTCAGACAGAATCAGGAGAAGAAACGGTTTCAAATTTGAGATCCTCCTGCAGGAGAAGATCAGCGTTCAGACTGAGCATGTCCACCATGTCTTGTGCGGTTCTGGTTTGTCTTTCCTGAAGCACGATGTTCTGATCCAGCTGCTCGGCCCAGTCCAGCTCATGCGCGTCCTGCAGTTATTTTTTGCGACCTTGGTTGAGGCGGCTGAAGGCCCGCAGTTATTTGTGCGATGGCGGAGTGAAACCTGATCTGAGCCTGTTTGTCAGGCAGCGGTGAGAAGTGTGATGAAGGTGCAAACCAAACTACACAACAACAGAACAGAGCGACAAAGGGGCTTGCTGTGGCTTTTGTTTGTGTGGCTGTTGTTTACAGGATGATGGTGAAAAACTGCTTTAGCTCATCTACCTCCATCAGCCACATTTCTGATCATTGTGAGGAGAAATCGGTACTCAAATCGGATTTTTTTTTTCAAATCTGAAAAATACAAACAGACAGATAAACTACAGAAGAGCATCTCTGAACGGACAACACGTCCAACCTTCAGGCGGACGGACTACAGCAGCAGAAGACCACACCGGGTGTCACTTCTGTCAGATAAAAACAGGAAACTGAGGCAACAATTCACACAGACTCACCAAAACTGGACAATAGAAGATGGAAAAAAAAACGTTATCTGGTCTGATGAGTCTCCATTTCTGCTGCCACATGCAGTCAAAATTTGGCTTTAACAGCATGAAATCATTGATTGTGTCTGAATTATGTCCATAATCTCTAACTACTAAAAAACTATATAGTGCAGGACTAGTGTCCTGGACTTTAAAAGCAATTTAGACACCATCCCACAGATTCTGACAGCACTAAAAAAATCCAGAATACCCTATATACTGCACTATATAGTGGCTGGTGGTGGTGGTGTGATGGTGTGGGGGATATTTTCTTGGCACTTTGGACCCCTTAGTACCAATTGAGCATGGTTCCAATGCTACAGCCTACCTGAGTATTGTTGCTGATCATGTCATACAGGATAAGGCTCCATGTCATGAAGCTGGAATCATCTCAGACTGGTTTCTTCAACATGACAATGAGTCCTCTGAACTCCATGGCCTCCATAGTAACCAGATTTCAACCCAATCGATCACCTTTGGGATGTGGTGGAATGGGAGATCGGCATCATGGATGTTCAGCCGACAAATCTGCAGCTGCTGTGTGATGGTGTCATGTCAATATGGACCAATTCTCTTGAGGAAAGTTTCCAGAAGCTTGTTGAATCTATGCCACCAAGGATTAAGGCAGTTCTGAAGGCATAAGGGGCTCCAACCCGGTACCAGCAAGGTGGACCTAATAGAGATAATGTATAAAGAAAATTAAGCTCAAACTCTAATTTCGGACTATTTCTTTGTCCAAATTGTTTTGAATCAGGAGCAGCTTGTAGTTGTTATGTATAAACGACAATCGGTGGGCCACAAGCTCTGCTCTGCTCCATTCGGAAGCATCCACTTGTAGACAAATAGATCCATGAACTTCTTTGTTTTCCTCGTCTGAGCTGGAATCTGGATCTAAACTGTACGAATGGATAGTTCTGATATTGCTCTCCACTTTTCTAATGTTAGGAGGGGGTTTTGAGGGGCTGCAAACTAGCAGGAGAAAGTGTAAACAGATGATGGGAAGTGAGGGCGGGCTTACTCTGCTCTGCAGAAACTATGTATTTGAAAAAGACACGTTTTTGATTTTGCCTAAAAAGGACATAAACATAATAAAAAGATCCACTGGGAACACTTTGAAAATAGATCAAAGGGATGATCGGAGTGGAATATTGAAGCCAATAAAATCGGAAAACTTCCTGGATAAATGTTAAACTAGCATAGAAACATTCATTATTGTTTTTAATCAAACAGCCAGAATCTCAACCTTTCAGATCAATAGAGAAGAGACGGGCCTCGAGCCTCTCTCATGCTAAACATGCACTCCACCAGAGTGAACCGCTGCTGCACAGCACAAACTTAAACAGAAACAAAAAAAAGGTCAAATTGGAATGTTTAACAGAAGAGGGTGTACACAGATGGTGATGACCTTTACGTGCTAAAGATCTCTAAAAAGGATCATAAATGATCCAGTTGCTGAGCAGAATACTAAATTCTGGTCTCATAATCTGTTTTTATGATGATGGCATCAGCTATAAGATCCAGAACATTCCTTGAACAGAAAGTCTTGTTTCCCAATCCCAAATTTAAAGTGAAGTACCAAGTGTTGTAGTTCTTCAAATGGCCACTAGATGCTGGTGTCAAAGGGGAGTGATTTTTTCCCTACTATTCAACCGACGTCTGTGACCCTATGACGGACATCAGAGATTATTGGCCCAGTGGTTGGAACCCATGAGGAACTGGTCCTGAGGTTTGGGTCACGACCGAGACGGTAAGATCTTGGATTCAAGCGGTTGTTGTGAGTTTCATGCACGGGGTAGCTGGGTGTTCTCTTAGAGATAGGGGGAGGAGCTTGGAGTAGAAACAAGTTGAGGTGGCTCTGGCATCTCTTTTGACTGCCGCCTTGACATCTCCCTGGGGAGGTATCATGGCATGTCCCACCAGAATGAGACTGCTCTGTTGTTGTTTTTCACATGTTTTAACAATTTATTACAGCTTATCTTACATAAAAACAGGTTTAGTCACTCTATCAACTTGATCATTGATCATGACCTATAAGAAAGGAGACGGATGTTCAAAATCCTTGGATGAATTTTCCTTCTCCGTGTCTTGTTCTTCCACAGCATAAAACAGCTTTTTGGTTTTCAAAGAAAGATGTGAAACCTTCTGGTGGCTCAGGTTTTGTCTCATTTTGCTGTGAAGGGTTTTCTGTGCATACGTGTCATTGTGGATGATAAAAGCTGAGCCCCCCTCCCCGACTCCAACAGCATGTTTGATGTGTTGCAGACCTGTGTGTCATAGACCAGCAGCTCTGTCACAACGAGGACTCGCTGCTCAGCTTTGAGGCGATCTGCAGCATCCACAAACTGATGGACGACGACGCCGACGGCAGCGTGGACACCACCGAGACAGACGAGGTGAGCCAAGCCAAAGCATCCCACCCCCCCACACTGAAATTGGACAGGCTGGATATCAGATGGAAGTTCATGCGGCACCCATCTCTTATCAGTTTCTCAGGGAGGACCTTCAGTACAAAGACTCCAAAGCCAAACAGAACAGCTTCCACCGAGCCGACCTCCACATCAGCGTGGAGGACATGTGGAATGCCTGGAAGAGCTCTGAAGGTGAGGAGGAGGAGGAATGTCCCTGAATACTATGACATCATAGTAACAACCCAGGTAACCCTAAGAACATCCTGAATCAAAGATCCATGGTCCAGATAGGTCCTCCTCCAGCTGCAGGAATTCTCGGTCAGGCTTTCTGATGGCTGGGAAGGAACAGCTCGGACACCGAGCTCTTGTCCACACTACAAAAGTCTGCTCCAGCACAGATCCCTGGCCTGGACAACAGAGCAGCTGTGTTGTGAGCGCAACTCCAGACAGAGGACATCCTCACATGGACTGGACTGCAACATGATGAGACCTATCAGTCAAATACAAAACACTGTAAGGAGTCAAACACATTGACTGTATATGAGAACTGGACTGAGTGACCCCTCTCCCCCTGGCGTTCCAAACAGGAAGTACCTGCTGGCTCTAAGAAGCCAAAATTCCATAGACTTTTATAGAGAAACAAACAGCTGTTACTCAGTCATTCTATTGGTCAGAATAACCATTCTAGATCTGATGCCTTTTTTAATGTGTTCTGATCATTCTATTTTTTATTTTAGTGCAAGTTATTCAAGTTATAAACTGCTCAATCAGATGTATCTGTAATATTATGTGGTCTCACATCAAACATTTAAAATGTTTAATTGACAGATTCTCCAGAACTCGCTTTCAAGTGGTGTGGACTTCTAACACGTTCACTCCTGATTGGAGAGAGTGGTTGCCATAGAAATGTTGATTCAAACCAATTCTAACCGACGACTGCTTACTGAGCACGTCTGGCACCAACATGGCGGCGTCTGTGTTTACTTAAAAATGGCGACTGAATTGGCTTCATTTGGTTGGACCCTAGAGTATGTCATTTTCTATGGGTCACACTCACTCAGTCCACATCTCTGACACAGTCAATGGTCAAACACTGAGATCCAACTGGATCAGGGGCTTCTAAGCTGAGGAAAGCAGCATCATGAAAGAATTACCTTCTGCACATCAACAGATTAATAAAGAGGCGGAAAGGCTTGGCAGACAGAGTAGAACTAACTGATAGAACTCTTTTCAATACATTTCCTGCTCTGCATGTGTGTGCGCAGTGTACAACTGGACGGTGCCACAGGTGGAGGTGTGGCTTGCAGTCAGCGTGGAGCTTCCTCAGTACAGCGAAAGCTTCCAAAAACTTCAGCTGGACGGCCGATCTCTGCCCAGGTACTAGCAGTGGTTCTGACCTGACACTTCATCAATGAAGAAATGTCCCGCCAAGATTGTTTCCTGTGGATACTGTTTTATTTTTAGAAATCTATGGCTCCGCCCCTTAAATAATGTCACCTGGTCAACAGCGGAAACATGAAGTCAGTGCAGCTGCAGGAAACATTTCTCACAAGCAGCCAGAGCAACCAGAACATGTTTCCACATCAAGCTCTGGCCTCAACACTCTGAAACGTTCAGGCTGTGCCTGCAGGGTTTCACGTGTCTCTCTCTCAGGTACACCTCGCACCTGTGTCATCGGAAACCCAGGAAAGCTGTCAGGGTTTAAGCCTTTTCTAGTCTGAACGCCATGCCAACAGCAGAGCTTTAAATTCAGGGTCAAACATCAAATTGTTTTCAGAATCATCAGCACTTAACATAAAAAAAAATAAAAAAGCAAAACAAATTGACCATCTGCAGAATATGTGCAGAGTTACAGTCACAGTCCCATTCACACATTCACCCATCCACACATGGATGGCGGCTCCGCTGCCTTCCACCAAAGGCAAGGTGGGATTCAGTGTCACACTTTGACAAGGCGGGAATGGAACTGTGGCCGGCCATGGGTCAACGTTATTAACTTTGTGCTAAAAAGGTTTAGATCATCTAAACCAAATCTAGTTTAATTTTCTTTAGTCTTTTCATTTCCCCCCCAGAAATGCAGTGGATCTGGAGATCCAGATCATTAAAAAAAATTCATTCATTCATCTTCGTCTTCTAAACGCATTCTGTCCCGTTTGGGGTCACGGGGCTGCCGGAGCCTATCCCGGCCACTTGTGGCCACTTTAACACCTATGGACAATTTAGAGTAACCAATTAACCTTTAGAGCATTTTTTGGACGGTGGGAGGAAGCCGGAGTCCCTGGAGAAAATCCACGAGCACGGAGAGAACATGCAAACTCCACACAGAAAGGTCCGCCATTGGCGTTCTGTTTCACGTCCCCCTAACAGTGAGGCCAGAGCGCTAACCACTGTCACTGTGCAGCCCTATACTCAAAATGAAACTGCAATTTAGTGTGTGTTAAGGCAAATTGTAGCGGTCAACTGAGCATGTCGTTACTGTTGCACACATGCTAATTGTGTAGCTCCTAATGCTACATCAGCTACAGCTACAACAAACAAACTGCTGGAGTAGCAAAGGCGTAGATCCTGCTGGTGCTCGGGCCTGACATGGAGTCATGGCTTCCATGTACTAAGTGTTGTTAGCTTGATAACTCGTCATTTGATCTGTAGAGTTTCTCAGGACCATGCCGGACCTGAGCAAAGGCAAACATTTTCCTAAAACGAGTCTGAACTCTTGACATGCAGAAAACATACTTTAGCTTTGTAGAACAGATGAAGATGAGTTTGAGTCTCATGGGGTTGGTGTCCAGAGGTCCTGGGGTGTTTGCCTTTCCAAAGAGGGAACTCTAAAGCTGGGACACAGCAGAGGCAGAGCATGGGGGCGCTGTTTCCCACTGCCCACAGAGTTGAAGCCTCCTCTTCCTCCTTGCAGGCTGGCAGTGAAGAACACCACCCTGACTGGGTCCCTGCTGAAGATCGTGGACCGAGGTCACGCTCAGAAGCTGCAGCTCAAAGCCCTGGACATCGTGCTGTTCGGACCACCACCAGGTGTGTGCTCCACATTCTTTTTAGATTTTTCTTCGTCATCCCGGCTGGACTCTGCCTGTGCTTTAACCCTTCACCCTTAACCCTGTGGGCGGCTGTGGTGCAGTGGTAGGGCGGTCGACTCATGATCGTAAGATTGCAGGTTCGATTCCCGCCTTGCACACCCATGTGTCGAAGTGTCCTTGGGCAAGACACTGAACCCCACCTTGCCCCTGGGAGGTTGGCGCCAGTGCTCGGCAGCGGAGCCACCACCAGTGTGTGAATGTGTGTGTGAATGTGTGTGTGCATGGGTGGATGGGACTGTGACTGTAAAGCGCCTTGGGCCTTCGTAAGAAGGTAGAAAGCGCTATATAAGTATACACCATTTACCATTTACCATTTCACCCCTGGAGACTTCGCTGTAACTCCTTGACTCTAGCGTGTTCTGTAGTCGCCGCTTTTCTCCATGACTATCAGCTGGAATTATGGTTAAAGAGTTAGGATAGTCAAAAAAATGAAAGCTCTGGTGTTGAAGAGTTAAACTCAGACTGACTGAATCACTGCTTACTGATGACATCTGGTTCCAACATGGCGGCGTCTCTGAATCGACTTCATTTTCTATGGATGACGTCACACTCAGTCGCTCCAGTTCTCTGAGACAGTCAATGGTGTGAGCTTGTACATGTAGTGTGCACAGTTGTGTATGTATCTGCATTAATGTGTGTGTTCTTTTGTGTTTGTGTGCTGCTGAGTGAATAGATGAGCGACCTGGTCAAACCTCAGGCCTCTTGATGCCTCCTCTCTGTCCATCCAGTGTTTTTGGTTCTCTGCCCCCTCTGCCCCTTCTCCTCCTGTGCTCCTTCTCTCCTACCCATGTTTCTCCTTTTCCCAGTCTAGATTGCCCCCCAGCCATCAAAAAATGAAAACATAAATTAAGTTCAGCCTCAAATACAAAATGGATTTGAACCCAAAGAGTCTCCAGAGATCACTGCTGTAAGAACCTGTCCAACACATGATCCCCTCTGCTCCTCTCTGCTCCCCTCTGCTCCCCTCTGCTCCCCTCTGCTCCCCTCTGCTCCTCTCTGCTCCTCTCTGCTCCCCTCTGCTCCCCTCTGCTCCTCTCTGCTCCTCTCTGCTCCCCTCTGCTCCTCTCTGCTCCTCTCTGCTCCTCTCTGCTCCCCTCTGCTCCTCTCTGCTCCTCTCTGCTCCTCTCTGCTCCTCTCTGCTCCTCTCTGCTCCTTGACAGGATCTGTTCATAAAAAATGAACGCATAAACCTGAAGTACCGTCTGTTGGGCTGCAAAGAGAACTGAGTCTCCTCTGGCCGGGAGTTGTGAATATTAACAACCGGGTCAGACCACAGACGGGCAAAGGGGGCTGCGGCGGTCAAAGACACGGTTTATTCCAACATGAACATTTGTCTAAAGAACAGTTACACATAGTGCACCGATATGACATCAACTTCTTCTGAGAAGATCACTCATTGAGGTTTAGGTGTACTGACCATTTGAAGAAGATTCCAGTCGAGCGCCTTTTTAGTGAGGCATTACAAGAATGTCCAACTGGGAGAATCACACACACACACACACACACACACACACCCAGAGATTCAGAGCCCGCCAGAGAGATTACATCTCTGCTGGTTTGGGAACGCCCCGGTGTCCTCCTGGAGGAGAGAGCTGAGACCTGAACCCCAGATTGGCAGAGGACGGATGGATGACAGGACAGATGTTTGGATGTAAGGTTGGGTGGATGTCGACAAAAAGAAAACAGTCATCAACATCCAGGCTGACCCCTGAGTGCAGTCATAAAAAACAGATCACCACAGGAAACTTGGTACGGATCAGGAGCGGCGCTCCACTTAGCTCCACCCCTAGCGTTCCCACCACGTCATCCCTCTGCTGGTGTGATGCAGACTCCTGTTTGCCACTGTTTATGTACAGCCTGTGTTCTTGTGTGGGTCAACAGGTCTGCGCAACCGATGGAAGGATTGGGTTCTGGCCTTGTCCATCCTGATGGCCCTGGGGGGCTGCTGGTTTGCTTACGTACAGACCAGGAAGTCCCGAGATGACATGGGGAAGCTGATGAAGGACCTGGAAGGTCTGCAGAGAGCTGAGCAGAGCCTGCTGGACCTGCAGGAGAAGTGAGTCCAGCACAGCTTCAAGAAGCAGGCCTTCTGACACGAATGGGACGGTCATGTTTGCTTTAAGGTTTGAGGCAGAAACAGCTAGAAGTCTTTGACACCATGTTTCCTGTCTAAAACTCCTCCGTAGCTCCTGGGGTTCCAAGGGTTTGAAGTTCCTTAGCTGTGCTCTAAGCTGAAAGAAAAAAAAGGCAAAACTTTAAATACATTTTAGTTCCATCTGAAATATTAATAACTCAAATGTTTTCTCACACACTAACACAGTCATGGAAACTAAGTAGGCAAGTCAGTCCTTATTTTGAAAAATGAAAAATATTAAACACTTTTGTAGATGCCTGAAGAAGATTCCAGAATTTGACCGACTGATAGCTGCCAGTTGACACACAACTGCCCTCATGGGTGGATACGGGCTGTCTGGGGGGAAAAATGGGAAAATCTGGATGGAACACGCAGCACAAAATATCAAGGTTGTAGATCACTCAGTGAACTGTTCATGCACATGTTTTTTACCGCCATGCTGCCGTGACACGTCGGAGGGAACACTTAACCAACATGTAAGGGGGAAGGAGGTGAGACGCAGGCGTGTCGTATGGATTTTTTTTCCACCCTTTCCAAATCCTACACACTGCTGTTTGAGTGATAACTGAGAAATGAGTTGCGAAAATAACTCGTAATTGATTAAAACAGTTTTTTTCAACCTTTTTTGAGCCACGGCACACTTTAACCTTGACAAAAATCCCGTGGCACACCAGCATCCAAAAAAAAAAAAAAAAGAGGAGAAACTCAGTCTGTATTGATCTACAGTCCCTCCATGATCTCACATGCATTTTTGTGATCATTGTGACAGAAAAAGCTGGAAGCTGCAGCTGTTTTTTTTTTTCGAAAAGATGTAATTAAAGGTAAGTTAAAAGATTTAAAACTGTTTGATTTGTGTTGGTTGTGGTTTCAAGACGTTAAGAGAAGAAACTCGTGCGCACAGAGAGACGCTCACGCTATCATTTTTAACTCAATGCATCATGGGAGATGTAGTTCAATAATCCGCCGAACGCAGAAAGACTCACGCCTCTGAGCTTCATGGTTTTGTTCTCTTGTTCCACGATCTGACACCGGATTCTGTGGAAAGCTACACCGCTAAAGACGAGCTTTAGCTGGTATTTCTGTTAGAACTGAGCGACTTTATCAGCAGAATGCTAAACAAGGAAGTGAAGACTTTAACCACTCCTGATTGGTCAGACTGATGACATGTGATTGAGAAATCCAAGAATGATTGGTCGAGACAGTTAAAGGGGCGGGACTTTTTCCGAAAACCACTGAAGCTGCGGCTAAATCGCAGTATCGTCATCCTTATCAAAATGTCTTTAATAGAATCAAATAAACAAAAAGAAAGATTTTACGATCTTTCATATTCCTAACTACTTAGTGTTTTATCAGGGCCTGTTTGGATGAACACAGAGCTGAAATCCTGGAGATGGAAAATGTTGTTAAATCAGTTAATGAGGGTATTTTCCCACGGCACACTTGACCATCTCCCACGGCACACTAGTGTGCCGCGGCACACTACACTAGCACACTGGTTGAAAAACACTGGATTAAAACATGGTTCTTTCGTGTGCCAAAGGTAATATTTGATCATGTAAATGGATATAGTTTACTCTGAAAGGCTTAAGAAAAGCATGATACAGGACCTTGAGGCAAGACACACCTGTGTACCACCTAAGACAGTGGTCCCCAACCTTTTTACCCCCAGGGGACGGTAAGACATCACAAAAAGTTGACGGACCGGCCTATAGGATGTGGGCTGATGAGTATTGTAGCGACGCCACAATAAAAATGGATCAAAACGTGATCAGACGGGTCCTGAACTTTTATTTTGACATGCATGACATAGTACATGGCACAGGTGTCATCATCCTCTCCCCTTCCCACACTCATGGTGCAAAAACAGAAGTACTGTCTATTAAATGCAGCTTTCTTTTTTTGGAAGTGGAAGGCTCCTCTTCTGTCTCCTGGCTGGGTGTTTTCCACTTGGCAAAGAAACTTTCCAAAGACGTTTTGTTTTTCACTCATTTTGCGAGCTCCTGGGTTTTATTTTAGCGGTAACCTATCACGTGAAAAGCACCTTGGCCTGCGTCAAGAGTGACATAGACGGATGTAACAGAGAATCGGGCAATTTTTCAAAATAAAACATCTTTCAGATTCCGAAATAAATAAAACGGAAGTAATGTAAGTTATTTATTCTTTCTGTGCGGCCCGGTACCAAATGACCCGGGGGTTGGGGACTGCTGACCTAAGATCCATCTCCTCTCTATGACCCTCAACGGGGCCTGGACAAACCAAAAACCCACACCACCAATGCAGGTCACATGCTCCCGTACGGGTGCATGTGACCCAGGCCTTAGCATAACAAGAGGCTGGGAACCTGTAGCGTTTAGCCATTCCACTGGCTTTAAATGCCATCATGGCAAGCACCAAAAACCTAGATCTTAACCTGGAAAAGCAGGGAAGTCTTGGATGTGAGCAGCTCTTTGGAGGATGACATAATTAATAGGGTTTAGAACCTTCAAACATTAATGTCCACCATAAACAGCCTTCAATAAAGAGGAACAAACTAGGCAGAAGTGTGGAGGATCGGCTCAGTCTGGCTCGGAGACGCCATCCTCTGAGAAACCTGCTGCGTGTCTGTGTGGATCAGCAGACCAGAAACTTCAAGAATAGACCAATTCTGTTTATTTCATAATTTAATGTAATCAAAACTGTGGAGGAGCTGCTGCCACGAGGAGGAAATAACTCACTCTGTGACTGAGACAGAGCAGAACGAGCCGCCGGCTATTCTGTGCCCTTATAAGGACACCGCAGACAGAAAGTGTGTGCCGAGGCCGTCAAAAAACACGCACACACACACACTCAGTCGTGCTGAAACACGCTAGTTCCTCTGATGACTTCTTGTTCTGCAGAGTTTAAAGAAGTTCCTGTTTTAGCTCAAACACGTGTTCATAAAGTGTCCCGCAGAAAACGGTGGTCCGTGCTTCTGCACAGACTCCAGAAGTAAAGAACGAGAATCCTCCTCAGTCTGAATAGTGACACATGAGGGCAGGAACAGCTGATTAGGTTATGAGGAAACCTTTTACCCCCCCTCGCCATATCAGACCGACCACAGCGCCTCCCCCTGTCATCCTCTGAGGATCATCTCCAGTTTAGTAGCTTCCTAAAGTGTTTTAACGAAAAGTCTGGTAAAGCTGTGGACAGTGTTTACATGTTCACTGCCCCCACCCAACCACTGTATGTCCAACACCATGACCAAGCAAAAAGGGAAATAAATGCTACGATTCCACACTGTGACGAGTCAGGTCAACTACAGAGGGTTGAATGGATTAGAAGGTCGAAAAGCCTTCTGTCAGTTAGTCAGGGATTTAAACCTGGCAGTCCTTGGGCAAGACACCAAACCCCATATTGCCCTTCGCTGAGTGAAACCTCGAATCTGCTTTTAATGATCAACTGAATACTGTGAAAATAGAAAGAGTCCTTAATGAATCCATTCGATGTTCCCTGTATGAAAGCGGGAGCTGGGTTAGTCCGGTTGAGTCAGGGCAGAGTTGGAGTTTGTTTTTGTCAGTGAATCCGTCCAAAACATTCATGGACAGAAGACAACATGCCCCTCGTGACTTCGTCCAGCCGTGATCTGCAGCTGAGTGTGAAACAGCTGGAAGGAGATCAGCTTCTCCAAGTCTCAGCTCCTGGTTCTCAGTCAGAAAAGGTGGAACTAACTGTTCAGTCTTGTCAACTAAGGTTTACTAGCTACCTATAAATGAAAAAGAAGGGTTTGTGGAAAAAGATAAAAATAGGTTTTCTTGAGTTAAATGTGTATTTTATACCTTCCAGTGCGTTCTGTGTTCAGAGCACAATGTTGTTTGTAGTTTAGTTTTCGTTGTGTGACTCGTTTAACACAGGAGTTATGTAACTTAGCTATGTGGTCCATCGGTAGGGTGGTCAACCTCGGATCATAAGATTGCGGGTTCGATTCCCACCTTGCCCGCCCATGTGTCTTAAGTGTCCTTGGACAAGACACAGAAACCCACCCTGCCTCTGGTGGAAGGTTGGTGCCAGTGTTCGGCAGCAGTGTGTGAATGTGTGTGTGAATGGGTTTGTGACTGTAAAGCGCTTTGGGCCTTTAAGTAAGGTAGAAAAGCGCTTTACAAGTATACGCCATTTACCGTTTACCGTAACTAACATCATAGCTTTGCAGAAGTGACGTTTAGTGATCTCAGGAGATCCGTGTGGCGCCAAAGTCCTCTGCACCGTGCTCTGGAACGCCTCTGCAAACCAGCCTCGGCACGGTTCACTCAAAGTAACCAATCAAGCATGCCTGAGTACAGAACCGAGGACAGCAGACAAACCAACCAATCAGATGTGATTGATCCTCAGAAATGAACTTTAGAACTAGAATCTCTTCAGTAAAGGTCAACCAGCTGATCCAACCACAACACAACTCTAACCAGAACCCTACAAAACATTTGACCCAAAAATCAGACATATGCACTGGGCACTGTTGGGTAAATTACTTTTAAAGAGTATTTGTTTACTTTACTTTAGTTATTGGATGGAACTTTAATGACATTACTTTACTTATTCCTCAATTTAAAAAGTAATTCACTACTTCAATACACTACTTTTTTTCCACTGGCATAACAATTCTCAAAGGAATAAAGCTAACACAAAGAAGATACCCTCAAAATAAAAACAAACAGGCTACACAAGGGCAACCAGGTTTTTTAGAACCACCTCATTCATTTCAACACATGAACGTGAGGAAATGTGCATTATTTGGTAGCCTACATAGTGTATAGACAGGTTGCTCATTGACACTAGAGCAATGGAAAACAGCTCATCTGCCACGTTTTTGCCTTTTGTTTTCAACAAATAATTAAATGTCTCCAGTTGCTGAATGTCCTACGAAATTGTCCATGTCCATATTTCTACCCCCGTTATCTTCGACCAATCTCTACCTCTGCATTAGTGCCCAGTAACTCTGTTTCTCCTTTTATTAGTGTCCGTTTTGTTTCATTTAACTAAGAGACAATGTCCGACACAACTGTTGACACAAATTCATTAGTTTATTTACCTTTGGTTTCACTGCACCAAAATGTGTGTTAATGAAGTTATGAGGGTATCTGTAGCCTAGTAATTGTAATTTAATAATCGAAACTTGAACTGTAGTTTGTAACTTTACTCTGTTACTGACAAAAGTAATTAAATTACAGTTATTCATTACTTTGTAATCCATAATCCCAACACTGATAATGGGAGGACTGGCACAAAAACCCTACTAATTTTAGTCGTCTGTCAATTTTTGGTTCCCGCACATGTACAACACACACACACACACACACACACACACACACACAGCAGCTGATCTCTAGGGATCAATTTGAGCATCGGTTTGGTTTCCTCTGTAATCCCTCAACTGCAGAGTATTTCCTCTGTCCCTAAAAATAGTTTCATATTCTCTCACACAAACACACACACCCACTCTTACTTGCACACACACACACAACACCACAGCACCTCCTGTTGCCGCCAGTGTGAAAAAGCAACAGTTGATTTAACTGACTTAGCTTCCTCTTTCTTTAGGGGCGTGTTAAATCTAGACGTTTTTAAATAGAACATGTTCTTTCATATACTGCACGTGTAGAAAAAAGTGCTTCACCAACACAAGCAAGACAAAAAGCTCTACCAAGACCAGAAACCGCAAATAAATGTTTGCTCTTTAAAAGAATCGGGCCGTCATAGAGGTTTCAACAGCACCTCCCTCGTTGTTGTATTTATCTTGAACCAAAGTACGGCTGTTTGAAGAGCTGGATGGTGGAGGACGGGCTTCTTTCAAAAAGATAGTAGGGTAATGTGGGAATTTCTGATCAGCAGAAGTGAAGAAGCTGCTCGGTCGGGCAGAGAAACAGTTTCTGAATGAAATAAAGTCCAGTTGATCTCAATCCTGTGATAACATGACGGACAGTCTTCACAGACATATTTTTGGCTGTGCAGGCTCCATCCATCCACCCACCCACCCATCCACCCATCCATCCATCCATCCACCCATCCACCCATCCATCCACCCATCCATCCATCCACCCATCCACCCATCCACCCATCCATCCATCCATCCATCCATCCACCCATCCACCCATCCATCCACCCATCCATCCATCCATCCATCCATCCATCCATCAACCCACCCACCCATCCATCCATCCATCCATCCATCCATCCATCCATCCATCCATCTATCCATCCATTTTTTAACCCACTTTATCCCTCTAGAGGTGACAAGGCTGCCAGGGCCTAACCTAGCTACTACTAGGCAAAGGCGGGGAACACCCTGGACAGGTCGCCGGTCTGTCACAGGGTCACAATCACACACCCACACACAGTCATTCACACCTATGGACAATTAGAGTAACCAATGAACCTATGAAGCATGTTTTTGGACGGTGGGAGGAAGGCGGAGTGCCCTGAGAAAACCCACACATGCACGGGGAGAACATGCAAACTCCATGCAGAAAGGTCTCAGCTGGGACTTGAACCGCTATGAGAGGAAAGTGCTAGCCACTGTGCCACCGTGCAACCCTGTGCAGACTCAAACCTTGTAATGAGCAAGCTGGACCTTGGCCGCTGTTGCCAATGATGCTGCAGTACTATAATCCCAACTTCTTGTTCAGATCAGCTGATTTCATGTCGCGTGTATGTGTCTGCTTAGACTACAGCAGGCTCAGGAGGAGCAGCGCTGGGTCCAGGTGGAGAAGGTGAGGGTGGAGGAGGAGCTGAGGAGCGAGATTGACTCGGCCAAGCACGAAGCCCAGCGGCTGCGAGAGCTGCGTGAGGGGACGGAGAATGAGCTGAGCCGACAGAAATATGCCGAGCAGGAGCTAGATCAGGTAAATCTGCAGCACCATACTATGGTACGGCAAGCCATTAGGGCCAAAAGACATCTGGATCTGCACCACAAAAACGTAGAACGTTTTTTTCCTCACCAGATTTTGATAGGCTGTCAAAAACACAGTAAACACTAAAAATATTTTGACACATATATGAATAAGTGCAGAAAATCCCTCAAAAGGAACGGCTTCACTTCCAGCCTAATTAACATTCATGTATGCAGCAGGAAACACACACTGTACCCTCTGTAGATAATGTGAATCTTTTAAGGATGCTCTTTTTCATTTCAGTGTGTGGTTCCTACAACCAGGAGGAAGTAGTTTTATTGTGTTGCTGCCATTGTTATTATCGCTTTTAATTTTAGAATGCATTGCCAATAATGAAGATAAATAAATCCAACTTCAGTCTGATTTAAAGCCAAAAACCCCTCAAAGGATCTACTGTGTGTCCAAAAACAAAGTCCAGAACACACACATTTCTATTCATAAAGGAAAAAATACGAAGAAAACTGGATATAGAGAAAACGATCACGTCAGTAGCCCTTAATTCTGCATCTGTTTTTCATCCTGGTTGAAAAGGCTTCATCTCACCGTTGACAGGCATTGCAACCAATAGGAAACTGGTTTGTTACATACGTCTGTCACTTACACTGTTCTAACTGACACCTTGAAGCTTGGCCACTTTCTCCATGGAACTAGCGGTGAGGCTAAAACTATTTAAGAATAAGAATAATGATAAAAATGGATTCAATTATTTTTGCGCTTTTGCATCCATTATTCATTCACTCCTCATTCATGCGTGGTGATCGCATGCATGTGTGGCTACATCAGTGACTGACTGAGGCGTGGCTGCCAGGACGCTTACGGCGCCTCTGACCACCAG
The DNA here is from genome assembly GCA_023969325.1 of Oryzias curvinotus. Taxonomy (NCBI): domain Eukaryota; kingdom Metazoa; phylum Chordata; class Actinopteri; order Beloniformes; family Adrianichthyidae; genus Oryzias; species Oryzias curvinotus. The sequence goes on from CM043719.1 coordinate 6,500,065, forward strand.
TGGAGCCACACTGAAGGCAGGGGGGGTGAAGTGTCTCGCCCGAGGACACAATAAGGGTTGACTGGGTGTGGGTGTGTGTGGGGGGCAATGATCCTTTATCATTGGTCGATCATTGGCCGACCTGTTCAACCACCGTAGCCACTGCCACCCAAACCTTTTCTAAGGCTCCACAACCTGCAGGTCCGTCTTTGCAAAAGTCTGGATGTTGTTTGTTTTTGTGGGCGAAACGCAGACACGCTGCAGAGGCCGACGCTAGGATGACGTCATTAAATGGGCGGCACCCATAAAGAGAGAAAGGCGGAGCCTCAGAGAAGGAGTCGTTTTACTTCTGGTTGAGAAAACAAGTTGCGAAAATAACTAACATTTCATTACAAATGAGTTATTTAGTGTGCCAAAGCTAATATATTATCATCTATATTTATAAAGTTTATTCTGAAAGGCTTAGGAATAGCATGATATAATAAGCCCTTTAATATTTATGATTTGATTTGCTATGGGTGTGGCCATTTAATTGATGTGTGACCACCAATATCAGCACCATAACAGCCTCAGTGGGTTCAGTCCAACAACTAGTAGGTGTGTTTGTCCCTCTTTTTTTCAGAGAGGAAGGGGTCTTAATCACTTTAGATGACAGCAACCATAAAGCTAAATCAAAATAAGCTTGACAAATACGAACAGGCTGTTTTTTTCTGATCTGTGAGTTTTGTCAATTATGTTGATGATTTTAATAGCATCAAAGCGCATTTTTTACACGTCTTGTGCCAGCATGGAATGCCCCTTTCTGCTTCACTTTCAGACCACATTACATACTTGAAGTCACTTCACAATAGTCTGCATTTGTTCACATTTTTACAACTGAAATTTTGGCACCATTGGTTTGCCATACAAAGAGTACAGCTCTGCATTTGGCACAGGTCCGAATGGCGCTGAAGAAGGCAGAGAGGGAACTGGAGTCCCGGGCTCACTGGACCCCCCCAGAGGCTCTGCAGACGTGGCTGCAGCTGACGCATGAAATCGAAGTTCAGTACTACAACTGCAAGAAGCAGAGCGCAGAGAGGCAGCTGCTGCAGGCCAAGGAGGGGGTGAGTGCAAGGCTTGGCTGATGTTTGAAACGTTCATGTAATCAGCATCAGCACCAAGTCAGCAAGTAGAACTGAAGAAGCTACTCGAACGAGCAGCTCCCCAGTTGAAGCTGTTTCATCCGTCACAGCTGAAGAACAGAATCCTGGAATGAAGCTCTGTCAGGTTCAGTTTACTTATGGATTTTTTCTGGAAAGTCATCCCAGTCCTGCTGCTCTAACTAGCTTTCCAGCCCCCTAATCCGGATTATTCAGAGCTGCAGAAGACGCTGGATCAGGTATGCTGATGAAGATGAACAGAGTTATGCAGGACAGGATCACAAAGAACATCTCTGTCCTCTTCTCCTCAGATTAAAAATCCCTGAGGTGCAAATAAAACAACAAACAGGAAATAATTGCATGGTACAAAAAAAAAAAACCCAGCAGATGTGTTTATGTTGTGTGTTTGTACAACTGTATATCTGCAAAAGTTGCCATAACTATTAAATTGATATACAAGAAAACCGACAGATCCCTTGAGACAATATTTTCTCCCTAACAATACAGAGATTAAAAACTTTAAAAAATCTGAGAACTTTGATTTCTTTATTTACTAAATGAGCCCATTTTAAGTCTTAGGATGACAAAAGTACAAATGAAAAAAAAAAGCGAACATTAACTTTATGGCAGGTTTATAACATGAAGATATTTTAGGGAGGTAGAGTTTCTTGGATGAAACGACAGGGAGATGCTTTCCAACAAGTAAAAGTGCTTAAAAACATTGTAGCATTTTTTTTAAAAACCTAAGTTCCTCAAAGTCAAACTTCAAAGACTTTGAAAATCTCATCAACGACAGAGCAGAACATCGTTGAAGGATTCAGAGAGACTGCAGGAATCTCTGTGTGCCAGGGACCTGTCTGTGGTCTTCTGGTCCTCTGTGCTTCCCTCATGGACGTGATCACGTCATGAAACTTCCAGAAACCTCTGTAGGTCACGTCGGTCCTCCATGTCTGCAGCTAAAACTCCACTTTATTCCGTTCATTCAGTCAGAAACCCTCTTGATCATGTGTCGCTGCTGCTCACAAAGGTAGTGATGATGATGATGACGATGAAGATGATGATGTTTCAGGCTGAGAAGATCAAGAAGAAGAGGAACTCCCTGTTCGGAACCTTTCATGTGGCCCACAGCTCCTCTCTGGATGACGTCGACCACAAAATCCTCTCTGCCAAGTGAGCGAGTTTAATGTGGAAATGTTGTGTTTTCAATTCACCAAATATTGATCATTTTTGAGAAACTCTGAAGATCAAACTTTTAAAGAAGGATTAATGAACAAACATTTGTAAGGAGCGTTGGAAAAAGGAAGGTCTGTACGGTCTGAGGGCTTTCCAGAGTTCATGTGTTGAATTACTGATTTGATTTTCATTTTTACTTCCAAAATAGAACAAAAATAACGGCTGAGATTTGAGAAAAACACATCATTCTTGTGCATCAGCAGAAAAACAAACAAAGGTGATTCAGGTGCTTCCTGTTAAGCCCCTCCCTCCCTCGTTAGACAGGCCCTGGCTGAGGTGACGGCGGCGCTGCGTGAAAAACTCCACCGCTGGCAGCAGATTGAATCTCTGACGGGTTTCGCTCTGGTCCACAACCCAGGCCTGGGGGCTTTAGCCACAGCCCTCAACCTGGACCCGACCTTCCTGGGCCTGCGGCCCCCCACCCCCCAGCATCTCCTACTCTCAGATGACTTGGACGACATGGACGAGGACATCCTGTCTCCGGGGACGCTGCAGTGTAACTCAGCTGGACCAGAAAAGACACTTTACCATCATAAATGTGACGTTTATATCGACCCCTTTGTGATTGGTCCTTGTGTTTCTCTCTCCTGATTGGCTCCTACAGACGCAGCGTGGCAGATGGACCGGCGAGTGAGTGACCTTTGGCCTTTGAGTGGCAATGCAGATTCCCACTCACCATGGAAACAGTCAGGTTAGCTCCTCCCTCTTTGATTGAGGTGGAATTCATTGTACATTTAATCCACATTTTTTGTTTCGCCAACAGCAGTAAACAAACAAATCTGAAGTCATCTTTTATTCCCAGTTGAAAGTTTGCTGAAAAAGTAGAAACACAAAACATTATCATGAGGAACTGTCAATCAGGCGTGAGCGCTCCGTGACCTCCCTGTGACCAGCCGATCAGGTGTTTCTTTCACCTGATTGGTCATCTTCCTGTTCTGTTGTTTGTTTCATTCTCTGTCATTATGTTCATTAGCTGGTGGCGTCTATTTTAGAAATGTCTAACTTTTGTGTAATGATCAAATTCATAATTCCATGCAATGACATCGTCATTTATTACATTTTACAGCAGTAAATGTCCTTTTTTTTCAAATTTTTTAAAGAATAGTGAGTCGACGGTTCATTTTGTTATTTTTGACATCGAAACAGTGCAGATAAATTAACTTTTTTCTTTATTGAAACACACTGTTAACTTTCCTCCATTAATATACAAATAAACATAAGATTGAGTCCAAATGTTCACTTTGATGAAACATTTTGTCCTTTACCAGAACGAGGAGCCTAAACCTGATTTTTCTAAACAAATTACCTGGGATTCTTTGTTAATTCTCACAGGAACGTTCTGCTGACTGAAATAATGTCTTTAAAGTCTAAAACCAAGTTTGAACTCATGAGAACAACACCGCCTTCTTCCTTTAAAAATAGCTTTACACACAGCCTTTTTGGGGATGTTTGTGTGAAGGTGCTCAGACAACATTCTGTTCTATTCAGTTCAGAGCCTGAAGCCCCTGCGACAGAGGACAGGAGACCCCGTGCTGGCATTCAGCTCTCAGAGGTTGGTGGAGGGGCGGAGCATACCCCAAGAAGGGCGTGACCCATTCACTGTGTCCCGCCCTCCAAGTGGACGCAGCCGACAAAACCGCAGCCACTCCATTGGCCACCTGGAGCTCTCACCTTTTCCTCCTCCACTCCTCTCGCCCTCTTTGTCCCACCCCTCCCTTGACCCCCACCCCCTCTCTATCTCCCCCCTCCCGTCCCTCTCATCCTCGTCCTCCTGCCCTGAAGCCACCACTCATCTGTCTGCTTTGTTCTTCCGCTCTTCGTCCTGCGTCCACTCTGTTGAGGCAGCGACCCTCCAGGCCACAGGGGGCGCTGTGGTGAGCCAGAGGCAGCGCTGTCGCTCCAGAAGCTTTGGGTATCTTGCTCTGCATAAGTGTGTCAGTCTGTACGTTTCCTCTGAGCAGTTCAGTTCCACTGTTGGCGGGCGTCGCCGAATCACAAGTGTGACATCACAAAAAAATAACACTTTAGAGGAAGTGACCCGCTCAGTGGAAACATGGACTGTGTCTGAATTTCCTCAATATTCCCTAACCCCTAAAAGACTAAATAGGACGGGACTATCCAGGGCCCTGGCTTTTACCGCAATTTGGACATCGTGCCTACAATTATTTTTAAACACCAAATATGATTTCATCAATTTGCCCAAGTAAAACCCTAATAAATTGAACATTTTATTTAAAAAATTGTCCTGAAGATGAAAACCTGGATGGTTTATAGAATATAAATTGAAATATATTTTTTCAAATAACAAAAAGTTATCAAACACAATGCATTGTGGTCTATTTTGGTCAATCTAGTGAGCATTGATGCAAAGACCTCTGGGAAGTTTCCAGGGTGCTGGATTTTGAAATTGTAGATTCGCGCACCCCCCCCCCCCCACAAAAAAAAAAAAAGCCAAGAGCCCTATAGAGTGCAGTAAGTAGTGAACTACAACCCTGGTTACATGTGCCCGAGCACTAACAGAAACTAACTCACCAAAAACATAAACCTGGGTTACATTAAAAGCGGACCAGAGCTTGCAGAGTTTAGAGTCGCACAAAATTTATTGATGACATCTGATATGCAAACTGCAGTGTGCGATACTTGGAAACCTGAAGTGTTCAGCCTCTGGACTGGGTTGGAGATTCAGGTTGGACGCCACTTTGGCTGTTGACATTTACGAGGCGTCAGTGAAGCAGTCCTCGTGTTTTCATCTGTTTATTCATGTTTTGGTGAAAGAGGCTAGAGTCTTTCTGTCTGTCACTTCATTATTATTTGTTCATCTCGTTCACCTCCGTATCTTCTGCAGATGGGAGCATCTTCGAACAATTTGGAGTTAGAAGATGCTCCTTTTGTCTCTGTTTTTGTCCTGACGGGTTGGCCATGTGACACTGCACTGAAACCAGTCAGGAACATTTCTAAATGTGGAGGTTTGAACTCTTAGGCTGCGTTCACACTGGGCTTGTGATGCGCATTGAAGAGCACGACAAACGTGCATTCTTAAAACGTACTTTCAGCATATGGTATTCACACGAGACGAGCAGGGAGGGACTTCTTCTTTTTCCTTTTCTACTGTTTATTAGCGCGTGTCACCCCCTACCACCTGTTGAATCTCGCTCCAGGCTTCTTCTTTCACAGCTCTATTGTGATTTTTTAAAAGACTTGGTGACACAGAATATTCTGGCTGGGCTCAAACTGCAATTATGAATTTCTCCTTCATGGTCAATTCACAAACGGTTAGCACTTCCATAAATTAAAAGTGACACCATCCATACGTCACTACCAAGTCTGAGTCTCTGGTCAAAGTTTGACCTTTTTAACTTTCAACATGCGATTAATGGCTCTGCATTTTGTACGTATGATGTATAAACGCAAGAGCTTTGAACGGTGAAGCCTGAAACAGCCATATACCCGTTTACATAGACTTTTCATTGGAAGTGGGGGCTTGAACCCGCGTTCCCGAGGCTGTTGTGAACGTAGAGTTAAAGTCTTCAGAGAACTGAAGAGAGCAAAAACTGATATGGGTCTGATTTTTATCTCTCACAGGGACATAATGAACCGCTCAGACTCTGACTCCGCCCTCCCACTCACTCACAGCGAATCACAGGGCATGTCAAACGCCAAGCCCTACCCCCTGTCATCCAAGCTCCACCTCCTTCAGGGACAGGGCTCCACCCTCAGCAAAAGTGGAGGAGGAGGTCTGGAGAAGAGCTCCAGCCTTGGAGAACTGCGGGGCAGCTCTGCCGGCACCTTCAACTCCTCCTGCTCCACGCACTCCCTCGGCATCGCTCCTGACGTGGTGGAGCGGCCGCTCGCCTTCTCCTCCTCAGCCTCGTCCAGCTCGTCCGGCAGCGTCAGGGGGCCGGGCATCCAACCCACAAGCAGGAGGAGCCCCACGGAGGAGGAGGGCGGGGAGGAGAACGAGTTCTCCAACAGCCGAAAGAGGATCGCTTTCAACAAGATCTTCAAGAAGAAGCAGGGACGCCACTGAAGCTCCGCCCTCCATCCGTCTCTTCATCCTATTGGTACTCAGCTGAAGCTGAGGAGGAAGAACGTGTTTTGTGGCGCCGAAGAAGACAAACCAGAGAGGAGCAGGAAACATAAAGAATGATTTGGTCATGTCTCAAACCTTCACAGAAAAGCAGCTTAAAGACTGCGGGTTTCAAACCATCGATTCATATTTATTGATCTTTTCCTTGACGTCGTTCTGCAGCTGACTTACATTTAATCTATGACACAGATTTGCTCTGAAATATTTTTAAGTCATTTACGAACGAAAGCACCTTTGTACAAATGTATGATAGAAGAAATTTACAAGCAACTAAAGGAGAACAAATAAATATATGAAGAAAACTTTGATTTTTGTTTTCCTCTGTGATTTATTTCAAGAAGGAGCTTCACTGATGAATTTACCCAGAAACTCAGACCTGCTGAACAATCTGAGACTAAGAATGAGGTAAACGGTCCAAAATGAAGAGAAGGGAGCAGAAATACACTGACCAAACATATAAACACAACACTTTTGTTATTGCTCCCATTTTCTATGGTATGAACTCAAAGATGTGAAACATTTTCCACATACACAAAATAACCAGTTCTCTAAAATATAGTTCACAAATCTGTCTAAATCTGTGATAGTGAGCACTTCTCCTTTGCCAAGACAATCCATCCCACCTCACAGGTGTGCCATATCAAGATGCTGATGAGACAGCATGATTATTGCACAGGTGTCAGAGATGGAACCAAACTAATAAAGACTACCATCAGTCACACACGACACGGGGACTCAAACCCTTCAGTGCCAGACGTGGCCCCCTGCTAAAGCCAGTACATGTGCAGGCCCGTCTAAAGTTTGCTAGAGAACATTTAGATGATCCAGAAGAGGATTGGGAGAATGTCCTATGGTCAGATGAAACCAAAACGGAACTTCTTAGTAAGAATTCTACTCGTCCTGTTTAGAGGACAAAGAATGCTGAGTTGCATCCAAAGAACACCATACCTACTATAAAGCATGGGGGTGAAGACATCATCCTTTGGGGCTGTTTTTCAGCAAAGGGAAAATGACATCTAATTGGTGTAAAGGAAAGAAGGAATGGGGTAATACATTATCAGATTTTGAGTGGAAACCTACTTATATCAGAACATCTTTGGAGGGAGTTGAAAGCCTGTGTTGCCCAGCAACAGCCCCAACATCACTGCTCTAGAGGAGATCTGCATGGAGGAATGGACCAAAGTACCAGCAACAGTTTGTAAAAACCTTTGAAGACTTACAGAAAACATTTGATTGCTCTCATTGCCAACAAAGGGTATAAAACAAAGTATTGCGTTTAACTTTTGTTATACCATGATCCGGGTGAATACTCGATTCTGATTGGCTGCTGGGTGTACATTAAAAAATGATAACCGCACGCCCCAAAAAGAAGTTCTGGTCACCTATCTTATATCTTGTGTATCACTGCACCGGCTTCCTTAAAACAACCTTTAGCTTCATCATCTGGACAAAAACAAGCGGTAAGAGGTGAAATTTCTCTCTGAACTGATGCTTTATTTAACACATCGGGATGATCAGCATATATATATATATATATATATATATATATATATATGTATCGCAGAATCTTGACTTCAGTCATATAGTCAAATAGTCTGCTTTTCATGGAAAAAGCGGAAAGTGATAATGCACTTCGAAGGCCATTAACCCGCTTATACCATGGTCACTCACAAAAGAAATAAATATGAACCAATTTTTAGTCCTTAATTCTTGTGTTCTTCCGATTTGGATCGTTTTTTTCACGAAAGGCAGACTATTTGTTACGTGGTGCGGCGCCTTGTCACGGTAACTTGACAAGGAATGAGCCAACACACATCTAGGACCCTCTATCTCAGTACTGCCTCCCCACAGGGCTGTGTGCTGTCCTCCTGCTCTACACTCTCTACACCTATGACTGTGCCTCCACCTTCCCCAGTAACAACACCAATGTGAAGTATGTAGATGACACCACAAAGGTGGGACTCATTGCGGAAGAGGATGAGCGGCTGCTGAGATGGTGTAAGGAGAACAACCTGCTCCTGAACATCGAGAAGACAAAGGAACTCAACTGCAGGAGGAAGAAAACAGCCATATCATCCATCAAAAAATAGGGAAAATAGAGAGGGGTGCAGACTTCACAATTTCAAAAGTCCAGCTTCAGAAAAGCCTAACTTGGAGCACAAACACCTCTGAGCTAAAGGCCCTGCAAAGACTCTACTTTCTCAGAAACTCCTGCTGTCCTTCTGCCAGTGCAGTAGAGAGTCTACTGCATCGGCATGGGGTTCCCCAGCAGCACGGCAGGTTAGAAGAAAGTCCTCCCAAGGGTCTTAGACTCAGCCCAGAAGATCATGGCTGCCTTCTCCCCTGCTTTATCCCTTGTGCTATCCTATGACCCTACCCTTACATTGACATGTTATCCCTACCATGACAGAGGTGGATAAAAGTGGAGAGGATTTCATGTAATCCATGGACACCAGTGAAGATCACAAATCACTGTTACCTTCAGGACGGCAGTACTGAGAAATCAGAACATGAGTAGACAAACTGTTTCAATCCCACAACCCTTACCACACTCAACAAACAAAAGCACAAACAAGAAGGACTGCTAAATGGACTAGATGTGCAATAAGTAGACTAGCATGAGGTTAGCTTTTTTTTCTTTCTGCGTTATGTTTAAACTTGCCTTATATTGACTGTAATATTGTGTTATGTTTACTTTTTCTCTGAATATGTGACTGAAATAACACTTCCTGATTTTTGTTGTGCATGTAACAATGACAATAAAGCCTATTCTATTCTATTCTATTGTACTTCTTTCCGCCTTTCTCTCCTGGATGCTGAAGGAACCCTGGAGAAGACTCACTGACATCTAGTGGGGATAGTGCAGACTGCACAGCTCAAAGTTGGTCCGCAGAGTTTCAGCAGTAAAGAAAAAAGCTGAGGCTGAAGAAAACCAGCAGATGGCAACACAGAGACGCTGACAGACTGAAGAAGAGCAGGGATGCAGGTCTCATGACCGTTGAAAATTTCTAGAATAAAAACATTTAGAAGGTTTGGAGACCTCGGATTTTGCTCTTGAAAGCAGATAAATGATTTGGTTCACATCATTAAAACATAACAGAACCTCCACATGGTTGAAACACTGCAGATTGTTTATCAGAGGTGGAACTTCTTTGATTTGATTTGAAATGGTTTATTTTAAGCAATCAAATAGGAAAAATACACAAAAACAATATAATCATCAGTTATACATTCATACAGTAACTAATCAAACTTTGGATAATTAGACATATTAATAAATATTGCTTGAAAGGGAGTGAAAGGAAGCGAACTTATATAATCCCACCCCGTTATACTATAACCATTTTATTACATGATTTATCAATATCCAGGTTCCTAGCTTTTATCAGACAGAATTAAGAATCATAAGATATCGATAAAGCACATGACAAAGATGAATTACTTAAATTATTTTGTAAAAAATAACTTTTAGAAATTAACATGGCAATGAAGTATCCCAGGATTATGTTACTTATAAAAGTCATTGATATAATTACAAAAATAATACTATATCAGTAAAATAGACATAACACTGTTTTAGGAATTTTCATAGCAAAATTTGATCAAGTATCAAAAGTTAAAAATATGTGCAAAATTATGCTACATTGAACGTCATCATGACAGTGAAGTCAGGAGATCAGTCTCATTTCATGTGTGCATGAGACATCCTCAGTCCAAACTGTAAAGAAGATTAGAACCAAGTCTGACAGACGTTCCTGTGTCTACAAAATCCTGTCCAGCATGCATCTCTGAAACATGTTAGCAGGACATGCACTGAAATGTTCTACAGAAGACCAATGAGCTGGAATCATGAGCATCTCCTAAAAACCAGACCCAGTGAAACCATCTGATGGGGTTGAACATCTGGACTTAGAGGGTTCGGGTCTTTGGTGGATGCCTGAGAGCACGACTTGGTCTGACGCGTCACAGCTTTGGGTCTGTTCCTGACAGAAGCTGATCTGTTGTGAAACATTTCGTTTCCGGAGGTTTTTGTCACCTTATAAGGACGGCTGCCACCTCCAGCACGCTTCCTTCCTCTGCGCCTCCCTCCTCCTTCAACCGCGCACAAAGCGCTGCATCTGATTGGTCAGAAACCTGGAGCAGACGAGTGTTTCGTGGTTTGTTCGTTTTTATTTGTAACCCGAAAACATCCGAACATTTTTCAGACAAAGTGACGAAACTCAAAAGGAGAAATGAAAGAAGAGTTTCTTTCTACTCCAGTGGCTCAACTTCCTGTCAGAGTGCAGGAGGCAGCCGGCTGAAAGGACGAGAGCGGCTCAGAAAACACTTTTTGTGTTTCAAAAACCGATTTTCATAACTGTTTTGGTCAAGGGCGGTCCAAGCTCCCCTCCATCCCTCCTCCGCCTGTCTGTCATAGACTCCTGCCCTCACTCAGAATTATCTGCCGTTCTTGTTGATCCTTCCTCTTTTAACCTGCACTGGTTTGGACAGTGTGAGATGAGACGGCCCTTTTACATGGGGGAAGGGGGGGGGGCACAGTTCAGGGTCTCCTTCCTAATCCATTTCTTCACTGGATCTCCCTGGAAATGCTCTTCTGTCCGTTGGCTGCTGCTTGGGTTCTAGAAGCAGATACTGGTTCAGGAACCCGAACTGTCTCATCCTGGGACACCCAGAACCACGCAGCCATAGGTGCTGCTGTGGACTCAGTTTCCATTATTGCTGCTGTTTCTACAGTGACTTTTTGTCCTTCAGCAGCTGTTCCAGTGTTTTGTCTTTCCTGCCTCTCAGGCCAGTCCAGATTTCAGTTCACGATGGAGTCCAGAACAGGCCCTCATCATCAGGCCTTCACTCTCTGTCCCTTCCTCTTTGGGGTCTCATGTGTTCATCGTGGTGGATTCAGAGGTCCAGCTGCAGTCTGGTGAACTCTGTCATGCCTACAATGTTTTGGGACAGAAGTCTGGCAGGACCGTGCAGGACCTTGAAGTCTAGGAGAGGTTTGCTGGAGCTTTGAACTTGAGAGGCGAGACTTCCTCGTTTTTATCAGACTGCTCTGGTCCCCATCAAACTTGTGAGACTGATGTCTGATTTCTAGTTTTAGATGTTTGAATGAAGCCCTTCAAGACCCACTCCAGTCATCTTTTGATCTATGGTCAAAGCGTTTTTAGCCAAAACCAAAAAACCTGTGTCGTTTTCTAGGACTTAGTTTCTGCAGAGCAGAAGGAGTTCATTGGAATTTCACCTCTAAGTTGTGGCTGGGACTGTTGGTGTGGAGTTAGCCTGCACTGATATCCCATCATCCATATGTTTAAACTTTTTCCAGCTAGCTTATAGCTCTTCCCGCCCCCAACTTAACATTAGCGGTGCAAGAAAAATGGCAAGCAATCCAGAGCTATCCAGTTGTACAGTTTAGATCCAGATTCCAGCTCAGACAAGGAAAACAAAGACGTTCATGGATCTGTTTGTCTGACAAATAGAATGAAGTGGAGCTTTTATCCCACTAATTGTAGTTTGTACATCACAACTACAAACCTTTTCAAACGACATTTTTTATCTGCTCCTGATTCACAATGATTTAGATGAAGAAATACTCAGAAAGGCAGTTTAAAGCTTAATTTCCTTTATATATATATGTCCTCCATCATGTTAAAAACACCATTTTGATCCGATCAGAAACTCTGAAAGTGAATGAGACATACACAGAAGTGACGATCATGTGATCAAACATGAGCCTCCTTGTCTCTCTCTCTCTCTGTGAGAGTGTAGGTCTCTCTCTCTGACATGACTCCGGTCTATATTTAACCCCCCCTCCCTGTGTCACACATACTCCACATATCGAGGCGGCACAGCGACGATGAGCAGGATGGAGGTAAACTCTGCTGCCTTTTCCTTCTGCTGCTGCTGTGTTTGTGTTTGTGTTGTTGTTGACTCGGAGTTTTCCTGCAGGTCTAACAGGAAAGTGAGAGGGGTTATCTATTAAAGATGCTTTTACTCCTAAATGCTGAAAACAACCTGTCAGGTTGCGAAAAACATGCAGACTCTCAGGACCTGCCCTAATGCTCCTTAGAGCTGCAGACTGTTCTCTGGTGGAGTTCCTCAGGGCTGCACGGCCCCCTCTCTTTCTTCATAGCCGCTGCTCTAAAGTTGCCGTGTTAACCCCAGCAGCTCCTGATCTGTTTGGACTCAGGATTTGCATTCTGATCAAACATTTGTGCCCTCAGTCGTTGCACTTAGCTGAAAAACAAGTTCTGATTTTGTTTCACGTTTCCTGTTCCTGCGGTTCTCTCACTGCGCAGTTGGCAGTTTCAGTCGGTCCATCTTTGCAGGAGTCTTCACAGGAAGACGCCTCGATGTTTGAACCTGTTGGTTCTGGATGTTCAGCGGTACACTTCACTTCAGAGGTCCAGCTCTGCAGTGGAGCAGCAAACCCTGACCATGGCGACACCCACACCATATTTCACACGTGGAATGAGATGCTGCTTTCAGCAGCTTTTTCTTGCAGTCAAATTGAGATTTTTCTTCATTGAAACAGCACAGAGGCCTCCTCGACCAGAAAACGGTGGAAAGCCCTCCTAACATCCATGAAAGAAGAAGAGCAGGTGGGCATAAAGAAGCCCTGCATGGCTAAAAGAGTGTTTTCTGTTGTGTTTCCCTGTTCAGAGCTCAGTGTTGTTGCAGTTTGGTTATGTTGTGGTTTCACACTGAGGCGCTTTCAACACGAGGGTTGTAGTAAACGATGCCTTGTCTTTGGAGCAATCACAGCTGATCCGTACGGCGCCAGAGTCCTCTGGTCCCATCTCTGGAACCATCGTGGTAGGGGCCGATGGTCGGGCTCCGCTGGGGGGGTTTCATGCTGGAATCACACCGTTTGGGATCTGTCTGTGCAGATGAATATGATGCTAAAGTTGGAACGGTCTGGATAGAGCTGGATTCTTTTGTTTTTCCCAGATAATCTCTGATGAGAATTTTTTCTATCTTGAAGTTTTTTTTAAGCTGAAATAGAATTTTTTGTATAAGCAAATCTGCATATTAAGTCTGAATATGTTCCCACTGTAAAAGCACTCAGTCAGAAGTTTTTTTTTGTTTTGCACACCTGTCGAGCTGCTCGTTAATGTAAATTTCTAATCATTGGCAGCAACTTGATGCATTTAGTCATGTAGACATGGTCCAGATGATCTGCTGCAGTTCAAACCACATCAGAACAGGGAAGAAAGATGATTGAAGTGTCTTTGAAGGTGGCATGGTTGTTGGTGCCAGACAGGCTGGTCTGAGTATTACAAAAAACTAATGAGATTTTCCCCCACAACTATCTCTAGGGTTTACAGAGAATGGTCTAAAAAGAGAAAATATTGAGTGAGCAGCAGTTCTGTGGGTGGAAATGCCTTGTTGATACCAGAGGTCAGAGGAGAATGACCAGACTGGTTCCAGCTGATAGAAAGGCAAGAGTAACTCAAAGAACCACTGGTTTCAGCAGAAGGTCTTCAAAAGAGCATGTCTGATCAGACAAACGTCCAACCTTGAGGCAGATGGACTAGAGCAGCAGAAGACAACACCCGATGTCACTCCTGTCAGCTACGAACAGGAAGCTGAGGCAACAATTCACACAAACGTTGTCTGGTCTGATGAGTCTCCATTTCTGCTGCCACATTTGGATGGTAGGCTCATAGTTCCAGTGCCACAGCCTACCTGAGTATTGTTGCTGACCATGTCCATCCCTTTCTGACCACAGTCTACCATCTTCTGATGGCTGCTTCCAGCAGAATATGGTAGACTGTGTCAGGTGCCAGTTGTCATAAAGCTGGAATCATCTCAGACTGGTTTCTTGAACAGTTCACTGGACTCAAATGGTTTCCATAGTAACCAGATCTCAACCCAATATATCACCTTTGGGATGTGGTGGAACGGGAGATTGGCATCATGGATGTTCAGCCGAGAAATCTGCAGCAACTGTGTGATGCTGTCATGTCAATGTGGACCAAACTCTCTGAGGAAAGTTTCCAGAGTCTTGTAGAATCTATGCCACTAAGTATTAAGGCAATTCTGAAGGTAAAAGGGGGTCCGACCCGGTACCAGCAAGGTGAACCTAACAGAGTGGCCGGCGGTGAGCGGTTTTAATAATAACTGAACTAATATGGCTAACATTAAAACAGAAACTCTCTTTTCATACAAAGTAATATCTACATCTTACATAATAAGTCTCAGGTGAGACGTGTGCGATGACATCACTCTGATGTAAATGTTCCCACACTGACAGCTGAAGAGTCAGGGGAGCTCCCTGCATTTTCTCAGACGGTTTTGTGACCTTCTCTTTGGCAGAAGACTGAAAAAGATCTCAGACAATCTCTGCACCTTTGGATTTTTCTGTGCTCAGAATAACAAACTTTCTCAGAGGAAGGGCATTGTCATTTATGGCGAAAGACACACCCAACCATCCCCAGAACTTGCAACATTCCTTTCACGATCACAGGGTTTCTGGAGCCAATCCAGCAACTGTTGGGCAAAGCCTGAAAAAGACACACATTTGGAAACATAAAACAAATTAAATTTTAAAATGTGCTGTGTGTTTTGTGGCCCAGCGACAGACTGGTGACCAGTCTTCTCCCATGATTGAACGTGATAGACTCCGGTAGCACCCTGACCCCGAAAGGGACAAGACGCATTTAGACGATGAATGAATGAATGAATGAATGTTTTAGAAGAATCTGATGATGGAAGTACTGTAGTTGAGATTTATTTTGTGGATTTTGAGGGTTGCTGTGTACATAAGTGTCCATAAACATCATTCAGAATGAGAAACATGATGCTTTTACACATTTATAATGTCCTGCACATTATATCTAATTTTATTAGCTTTTTAATTTGATTTTAAAAGATTTACAAAGTCACAGTGGGATCCAAACTTCTATCTAGCATATCTAATACACAGGGCATGGGTTTTGGGACTGATCTGTAGCCTTTTGCATCCCTCTTGTTGGCCTCAGGGCCTGTTCTGTTTCTTCCATAGACTGACAAACATGCATGTCTATGGAGATTGACATTCTGAAAAGCAGTGGTCTTCAGAGGAGCCCTGCAGAAGACTTAATTTTAGTTTTTAAAGGGTTTAATCTAAACTTGTTGGAGAGATGGGCTGCACAATGGTTAGCCTCAAATAAGAAGACCCTGGTTCAAGACCCAGCTGGGGGACCAGGAACAGAACACTAACGGGGGACCTCTCTGTGTGGAGCTTGCATGTTCTCCCCGTGCATGCGTGGGTTTTTTCCGGGGACTCCAAATTCCTCCCATCATAAAAAAACACGTGCTTCATAGGTTGCTAGAAAACTGTCCCTTGGTGTGAATGTGGGGGTGTGATTGTGACCCTGTGACAGGTTGCAGTCTGGGGAACTGGGATGGGCTCCAGCAGCCCCGTGACCCTGAAAGGGACAAAACGAGTTTACAGTTTAAGTATTTACTTGGCAGCACATTACAAGTACCAGCATCAAAGTAAACTATAGCTGCTGTAGTTCCATTTGGGGTCACAGGAGCCTAACCCAGTTACAGTTGAGTGAAAGTGGGGTTACAGTCTGCATGGTTCTTCAGTCCATCACAGGACCACACTGAAACATGCAACCACACACTCACCCAAAGGCAATTCAGAAT
The DNA here is from genome assembly GCA_023969325.1 of Oryzias curvinotus. Classification (NCBI taxonomy): domain Eukaryota; kingdom Metazoa; phylum Chordata; class Actinopteri; order Beloniformes; family Adrianichthyidae; genus Oryzias; species Oryzias curvinotus. The sequence continues at coordinate 6,516,136 of CM043719.1, forward strand.
CACCAATGAATGAATCTATGAAGCATGTTTGTGGACTATGGGAGGACATCGGAGTGCCTGGGCAAAACCCACTCATGCACAAGGAGAACATGCAAACTCCACTCAGAAAGGATCCACACTACAATTTGAACCAGGACCTTCTCGCTGTGAGGCAAGAGTGCTAGCCCCTACACAACCATGCAGTCCTGAAGTGAGCATAATTCATTAAAAAGAGCCGGTCTAAGTTCTATTAACACAAGATTTGATCTGTTCCAGAAGGTAACAGGTAGCCGTTTCTGTGGAGAATCCAAACTGTAAAGGATCATCATGCCGTTTCACTGATCTTAGCATTTCTGTAATGAACAGTCACAATCATGATGGAAAGATATTATGTAATACATAACTTTGAAACCTGGTTGTTCAGCTGTTCTCTACAGGCAGAAATAGACAGGTAAATGTTGTGTTGTCCTCCAGTGAAGACGAGTTTTCAGCTTTGAAAATATCTGCTGGATGAACGAGGTGCAGTGAAGATGTGTTTCTATGAGAAAGTCAGAGGACTAGAGACGGTCCACTGTTCTTCCTGCTTCACTCCATCCTGGTTAGAGCTCATTTCAGACTATTTGGCTTCTTTCCAGAGAGCGCCGTGTGAGAAAACAAACCAAACCAGATCAAGGGGAAGTGTTTATTAGAAATCCAGCTAACAGGACATTAGCAAAAGGGGAGTGGCCTAACGTTCCCCAGCCCTTGAATGTAAACTCTGAAGGTATTCATGTTTTGGTTCAATGAAGTCTTTGAAAATAGCAGAGGTTATAGATGTAGTTGTTGTTGATTGGTAAATATTACTGAAAGATGGAAGATTTATTTATTTATTTGAATCAGGACAGTGTATATTAAACAATGTTTCAGCAGCTGCTTCAACCTAAAAATGCCAGAGTTAGCACAGGAGGCAGATACTATATGAGATAATATAAGTGCAAAAAGGGTTCTTTATAAAGATATCACAGAAGACAGACAACAAAGCACCAGTGGACTTGGACTTGGACCTGTGCCGGTCAGAGTAGATGTAGAGGGTTGGGTCAGGAAGGGAATCCGCCCATATATTCTTTCTTGTTAGCTCCTCTCTTGTCCTGTGAGCACAAACCTGAAATAACTGTGTGTGGGAGAGGCTGAGTCACTGGCTGCAGCATCTGTCAAGACACACAAGCTTCACATCATTCTTCTCAGAACTCTGATGAGCTTCCTGTTGGGAAAGAATCAACACGTTATGAACATTTTGGAGATTCAGCAACCAAATCGCTCAGATGGAAAAACTGGAATTAAATAAGGAAGGCAGAGTTTAGAGTTTAAGATAACAAAGCTAACTAGGGCTGGGAATCACTGGGTACCTCACGATACGATACGGGATACTTTGCTCACGATAACGATACTATCACGATATGGCGATAATGCGATAATCGATATATCTCGTCTCTAACAACTCACGATATATCAAACTTTAAGAAAAAAGAACTTTTAAAAACAGCTTTTTGGAAAATATTTCCCCATTTATTTTTTAGTTTTTAAACACCATGATAATAAACAACTTGTGTCCTATTTGGTGTAATGAATAACAGACTTTTGTGTAACATTGCTGAAATCAGTAATACTCTGTCTTTGACAAACAAAGACAATTTTCATTTGGAAATATCTGTAAAATTCAGTTTAAACAATAGTGAACATGAACAGCAGTGCCATTATTTAGTACAAAACTGCTGTAAACAGGATAAAAAATGAATGAGTCAAGTAGCTGCCAGACACATTGGTATTAACTTTTGAAAAACAAAACCATAGCCATCGCTTAATTGAAAAAATAGCTGTAAATCAGATATTAATTCTGTGAACAAATTATATTGTCTACTTGATTTAAAAATCAAGTAGCTAGGAACTTTCCTTTAAGTTATTTAAGACATAAACTGCTTTCAAAATAAATTACCAGGGATAAAATACATATAAAACGTAAAGGGCATCTAAAAGTTAACGTCTTTGTGAACAACACGTTTGGGTAAAGCTGCATGTGATGTATGTTTATGTTCATGTTTTTCTGGAGAACCACAGACTTTTTAGCGTCAGAGGAGAAGGGGGGTCTAAGAGCAGGAATGCCTCTCTTTTGTTCCGTTTCCATCTCAGCCGTAGCTCTGGTCTGGCCGTACAGTACAGGGATCCTTTTTTTTTTAAAGTATTTCCGAGAGGGAATGTCAAAGCGTGGCTCTACTGCATTCAATAAAATCCCAAATTCCTCGTTCTCCACCGCGCTGCAGGGACCGTTTCAGTTTGTTATTATCGCTGCTCTGTCTCTCAGAAGACGGCGGTAGCTTCGTATGGAAAAAAGTATCCGCGTCGGGCTGTGTCGGCTTCAGGCCAGCAACAGACACAGCTTTCTCACACAATTCCGGGTGATGCAGCTTCAATGCTGCGTCTTTTAACTTATTGCCGTCGTCTCTCATTGTTTTCCCGCTCCGCCATCTTTGTTTGAATGTGTGTTCTTCTTCGTCCGCCCACAACAGCCAATCTCGCAACGAGCGCCCCCTATCGACCCTCCAAGGAATTGTCTTACCAAAGGATGGTTAATCTAACGTTTTACAGGGTTTTTAAACGTAAATAAAAGGTCGATACTTGATGAAGACGTATCGATAATCGATCGCGGGACTAAATATCGCGATATATCACCATATCGATATTTTGGCACACCCCTAAAGCTAACACTGGTTGGCTGTGGATTAAGTGCTATGGACATTTCTAAAATAGAAAACTGACGTTAAGCAGCTAATACTTGTTAAGTTTGAGCTTTTAAACATGTTCTGCAGCAGAAAAGAAAGCTCTGGGGAGTTTGTAGAGTCCAGAAATCGACTGTACAGCTCTGCCTCCATCTTCATAAATGTTTATGCTCAGTGCTGCTCCACCCGCTGCTCCACCCGCCACTCCTTTTATGGAGTTCATTTAGTCTCAATAATCAGAAATGCACACAGCCTGTTTCACAAATGCACACTAAATGTTTCACACGTGCACAATAAGTGTTTCTTACAAATAAACACGCAGTGCTTCACAAAAACATATTAAATGTTTCAGAAACTCAAAATAGATGCTTCACAAACATAGTTTTTGGGTACACGTGTAATATGAGCTCCCAGATCATACAAATTGCAGAACGTGCGTTTACAAATCCGCTCTCATTTGTAAATCTCCCCACATTTGTGAGACAAATCCCTGCGGTGGATTTTGAGACTCTTCTGACGCGGCAGATCAACTAATGCTATCATTGGCTAATGAATCTGTCAATCAAACTCATCAGCAAAGCAGGCGTGTTCGCTTTCTGCCAATCGAATGGCCTTTCTCCACTACAACTACAGTCTTAATGCACTCTTTTTTTCTCTGAGGTTACATTTGTTTTAAGAGCTTGTCATTTTATTTGATATTTCAGATTTAAAAAATTAAAACAGACCAAAAGAAAGTCTTTTGGTCTTCTGATTTTCTCTGACAGGTCTCGTTTAGTGTTTTCTTCATTTTGGTAAAGCGTGACATTTGGGGATGCTATAAATGGCAAAAATACAAATGTAGGTTTGCAAAATAACCTGTTGGTCTCACTGAAACCGGATGAAACCAGTCATAAAACTTATTGTGGTTTCAGTTCTAGTAGTGCAACTTTTCACATTTGTCATTGAACAGATTCTGACATGGAAGTTTGTTGCATTCAATGGTTTTTTTGTGTGTGTAAAAAAAGAGAAATGACAGAAAAAAAACCATGGGTGATCTTCATCCAAATCTCTTCAGTGATTTTTGTTCTAATATTTTCAAGAACAACAAAAGCAAAGAACTCCAGACAGGCTGGGCTATATGCTCATCTGCACATGAAAACCATGAGATGAGCTGCAATTAAAAGTTGGAACCACAAAAACATTGGAGTAGTTCTACTGACCAGTATGAACTGATTGTTTTTGTCTGTGGGGATGCAGAAAGTGAGTTCCAGCCAGAGTTTGCCTTGATGTGAAGCTGCAGAGGCAGGCAGGGACCGTCAATGAAGTACAAAAAACCACCCAGACGAACAACAGCAGTTTCTCACTCACTCAACATAAATAATCTGAAAAACATCACAAATTGTCATTATTATTAGGACAAACTCCACAGAAATGCCTTACATCCTTAGTCTTTCTCTCAGAGTGAACCAACATGTTGGAGGAATGTAAGTTGTAGACGTCCTTATCTCCTCACTTTACCGCGGCAACTGTTGTAGTTCCAAAAACATTATAGCAATAATCAGAAAAATTATAGTAAAATTCAGAAAAAAATCATTGCAAAGCCGACCAAACAATGTGAGAATCCAGCAGGTCACCCACACACTTCAATGCTTTGTGGCCAAAGTCATTGTCAGGATTGACCCACAAATAAAATAAATAAACAATACTGATCAATGTTTAATACTTCCCCCACTTTTTTCTCTGTAATGTTTGTGGATAAAGTTAGTAGGAAGAACAAAACAGACTGGTGATATCGTGATGAGCACATAACCAAACGGATCGTGTCTATGACACGGACACTTTATGGCTTCTTACATTTTAATTGCAGCTCATCTTATAGTTTTGAAGTTCTTGAAAATATGAAAATGAAAATCACGGAGAAGATTCAAACGAAGCTCAGCTGCTTGTTTGTTTTTTTGTTTTATTGAATGCACTGCGACGCGACAGGACTTTTAATCTCACTGACCGCCCTCTTCTATAAACGATGTGGTCATCAGAACAAAACCTGCTGATGCTCCTTCGGTCTACAGATGACTGAACTTCTCAGATGTAGGTCTGAAGGCCCCCAAAAGATCTACCCCCCCCACACACACACACACACACACACACACAGGCAGGAAGTGGCTTAACGGCTGTTCCTCAGTTTGAAGACGACCGCCTGCTGTGGAAAGAATGAGAGACTTCATTATCTAAAGAATGTCAGCTATGTGAGGCCATCAGCTGAAGAGAGCGTGCACCAGCAGCTGTGTGAGTCTGTGTCACTGTGTGAGTTTGCTACTGTGAGCCAGGCTGTCATTGTGTGAGAGTGTGTGTTTGTGTTGGTAAGTAAATGTGTGTGTGTTGTGATCTTTTCCTTTCACCGTACCACTCTTCATCTTGCTCCCACAGTCTTCGTTGTTCTCTCCGTTCACTCTGTCTGCAGACTTGATCTAGACTTGACGTCAACTCATGGTCCTTCCTTTGACCAGCAGCTGTTTGAGGTTTTCGTATGAGTGCAATTTAAATCTAAATTGTCATTTAAACAACACTTTTTATCCTAATCTTCCACCTTTGTACACTGAAAAACAGGTCCTGTAGAAATACGTTAACAATTCTTTACATTTGAGAACTTCTTTAAATAAGCAAAAAATCCACCAATTTGGTTAGAAAAATGCTCTTATCAAGAATGAGAAGACATGTTTTCTTATTATTTTGCTACTGAAATGTTTTCTTGATAAGATTATTTTTCTTGCAAGACAGAAAATAACACGTGCAGTTTGACTGTTAGAAATGAGGAAATTAGACACTCAGATTATAGTTTGTGACATCCTACGAGCGCTTGGGTATCATGCGCATAACCTGTGCGTGCAGCGTTTGAGTGCGGTTGGTGAAGAGCTAGTACTCACACCTCACTAATGACTAGAGCGTGGCGTGCATCACCTTATCTTATGTGCATGTTCCCTATGTGCAACTCCCTCTATCCTTACAAACACTTTATGATACACTTACCACACACACACACAACAATGGTATGTTCCATTTCCATGATATTCCTTAAGGTAGCAAGACAAACCTGCGTCCCCCTTATCCCTTGTGCTATCCTAGGCACTTTAACATTGGGAGTTGGGTCATCTAGACCCCACTAGATAGTGCGTTGAACCTTTTTTCTTCAATGACTTGTGATCTTCACTGGTGTCCATGGATCACATGAAATCCTCTCCACCTTTATCCACCTCTGTCATGGTAGGGAAAACACGTCAATGTAAGGGTGGGGTCATAGAATAGCACAAGAGTTAAGAGGTAGCTCTTCTCTCTATGACCCTCGAGTCTAGAGGCTCAGACAACCAAACCCACAGCACCTGTACATATGGCTGCAAGATCAGTGTTTAGGAAGTGGCTTTCCTGCAGACTCAAAGCTTATGGCCATAAAAACAGAGACAGCAATGCTTGCATTAAAAGCGTCAGGTCTAGGGTGTGGCAGAAGTTTTTTTTTCCATCACAGTAAAATCATTTGGGGTCTCAAAGATCTCAAAGAAACGGAAGACTTTTGCAACTGTGTTTCATAAATGTATACGTTTGGTTGAAGCTGCCAGCCATAAAATACTAAGGCTGAATATACTGTACAGTACACATTAATTCAATTCAATTCAATTTTAAAAAGCAAAGCTCTCAATTCTTCGTTCCAATACTCACCTATGGTCATGAGCTCTGGGTCATGACCGAAAGAACGAGGTCCCGAATACAAGTGGCTGAAATGAGCTCCCTCCGTAGAGTGGCTGGGTGCTCCCTTAGAGATAGGGTGAGAAGCTCGGTCACCCGTGGAGAACTGGGAGTAAAACCGCTTCTCCTCCACATCGAAAGGAGCCAGTTGAGGTGGCTGGGGCATCTAGTCCGGATGCCTCCTGGACGCCTCCCTGGAGAGATGTTCCGGGCATGTCCCACTGGGCAGAGGCCCCAGGGAAGACCCAGGACACGCGGGAGAGACTACATCTCTCGGCTGCCCTGGGTACGCCTTGGGGTCCCCCCAGAGGAGCTAAGGGAAAGTGGCTGGGGCGAGGGAAGTCTGGGCATCTCTGCTTAGTCTGCTGCCCCCACAACCCAGTCCCGGATAAGCGGAGGAAGATGGATGGATGGATGGCAATGCTGTTTTTTTTAAATCTGACATGGGTAAAAAAAAAAAAAACCTGTTCCCACGAAATCAAAGTTCACATGATAAGTCATTCAAACACACGGATGTAAGCAATACTTGGATTTACAGCAGATACCGTCACATTTCTGTCTGTGTATATTTATCTCATTAAGACAGAGGATGTTTAGAGATCAGATTTATTCATTTTAAAAAGCTCTACAGAAGCATCGGTAATCACGTCTCCATGTCTGAGTTCATTCACAGTCTCTCCCGGTACACACTGATACCGGAATAATAATATTCAGGACGTGCTGAGGTAACTTGTCTTTTATGAACATACTGGTTAGCAGTCACTTTACATCCGAAGGTTCTCTGTCCCCAAGCTTCTGATTGATGGACACAATATAAACTTCCCAACCATCAAATCAGAGAATATTTTAACGAAACGTCTGTTCCCTACATCTCATATCCAAATTATATAACCCAATATTTTAATAATTCAGAAAAGAAACAAATACAAACTAAATATTAAAAACTTCCCATTCCTCCTAAAGCCAAGGAAGTCCACTGTAAAACCTTTTCAGGTATTTACCCTTCCAAGGAATTCCTGAAAGTTGTTGTTGTTTTTGTAATAATGACATTGAAACGACTGAGCATCTTTCCTTAGAATGTTTTTACTCTAATATGTTTTGGGATAATATACATTATTGGATTTTCCCCAAGATTCCATGTTTAGCAGACTTTTCCATTAAGGATATCATTTTTCTGTTTATTTTAAAAAACAAAAACACAGAATTTATTTTGGGTAAATTCTATACACACAAATGTTGATTCCTTAAAATCAAGCCATTTGTTTTTAACATTGGAACTTCAAAATATCAAATGTAATTTGCAGCTTTTTGATAACCCCTAAGTTATTTATCATTACAATGCCTTTATTTTATTTTAATCTTCTTTATTTAATTTTGTATTTTTCTGTATTTTTTTTATTTTACTTTTTATTAATGTTGTTTACATTTTGCTATACCTGTTGTAATTAGAACTTGTTGAATTCTTTTTACATCGGACACAATACTGTAAACCTTAAATTTTTTTCAATTAAAAAAAAAAACATTTGATGGCTACATGCTACGTATCCCATCATGCATCACACATATCCCAAAATACATCTCGACCAATCATTGCGTCACTGTAATTGAGGTGCATTCAAATACAACAGGATAAATGTATATCAGAATATCACATGGGGAAGTTTATCAGACTTAAAAGGTAAATTATTATTTCGTGGGAACGAAAAATTTTTTGTTTTTTATCCATGTCAGGTCGCGGGCTCCGTAGAATTTCTAAATATTTGTTTTGCTTTTTTTAATTGTCGTTGGGATCTTTCAAATGTTTTTGCATTGAGTAATTTGCACTTTTGGGCCACCCTAGATTGTCATTTAAGTACTTTGTATTCTTTGAAAGCCTTTCACACATTTAGCAGACATTTAGCTTTTTTTGCATGTGCGGGTTTTTCTCCAGGGACTCCAGCTTGCTGTCCAAAAACATGCTTCATAGGTTAATTGGTTTCTCTAAATTGTCCATAGGTGTGAATGTGAGTGTGAATGGGTGTGTGATTGTGGCCCTGGGACAGACTGGCGACCTGTCCAGGATGTCCCCTGCTTTCCCCAGCAAGTGGCCGGGATAGGCTCCAGCAGCCCCGTGACCCCAAAAGGGAATAAACGGGTTAGAAAATGAAATAAAGGAATTTTGCTTTTAATCTGCACTTTGTTTATAAATCATCTGTTGGGTTTATTTCTGATCACAGTTTAACCTTTTTCAGACATTTTCTGGGTTTCTTTATCATCAGTGTTTCAGATCCCAGAGGTGATGACATCCACAGTTTGTTCAGAGTAGAAACATGTTTTCTATCCAGCAACTGAACCTTTAATGACTTTATTGGTATTTTATTCTGTATTCTTTAGGGATCTGTTTTCATAAACAGTGTTATATTTTGTTCAGTTAATTTAGCATCTACTGAGATGGACATTTATATCAAAGCTGGCCACCATTCAGCTTTCTTCTGCAGCTTTGGATTCTCTTTGTCTCATTCAGCTTGGAGCTGAGTTAGATCATGTAAAATGCTGCATTAATTATGGTAAATGGCGTATACTTGCATAGCGCTTTTCTACCTAGGACAAAGTGCTTTACAGTCACAGTCCCATTCACCCATGCACACACACATTCACACACTGGTGGCCGCTCCGCTGCCAATCACAGGCGCCCGCCTGCCACCAGAGGCAAGGTGGGGTTCAGTGTCTTGCTCAAGGACACTTTGACTCATGGGCCTGCAAGGCGGGAATTGAACCTGCAATATTGCGATCATGGGTCGACCGCCCTACCGCTGCACCACAGCCGCCCAATTATCTTTTCTCAGCTGTTTTGTCTGTGTTCTGTTCAAATGCTTTTGTACTTTTCCCCTTAGCAAAAAGTACTACACTTCATTTTTGTTTTATTAAGTAAACTTGAGTACAAGAGCAAGTGTACTACAGGCCATGCATGTGTAGTGCATAGTACATACTAAATCAAGACTTCTTCAGACTAAATTGGGACATTTCAAGTTTACAATGTATAGTTTATAAAAAATGAATACTGTCTCCCTCTTCATATAAGTAAACTTGTTGTACACTAAAGGTTACAGGACTACTCTTCCTGTAGTTTTGTTTTCACTTCTTTCACTACAACTGACATCAGTTCTGTTTGTTTAGAACCATCTTACCTGTGCGACTCCAGAATCTCACCTGTGTGTCTTCCCTCAGGAGGAAGCCCCGCCCCCACGCTCAGTGTTTGAGCTTGCCAAAAAGTTCAAGGACTCGTCTGCTGCTCAGAACATCAACACAGAGAAGGAACCTGTGAGTTGCATCGGTTCCTGCGACAACAGCTTGTCAGACATCAGAGCATTGAACCCTCAACCTCCTGTACCTGACATCATTTGTTCCGCAGGTGAAGCCGGTCAGACGACGACCGCCTCAAACCTTAAAGATTCCCAAAGCTTCAGGAGACGAGCAGGTAAAACCTGCAGAGAAGGGAAACCCTGCAGAGAAGCTGAAACCAGACAGATCCTCACTTTTCAGTGACTCTGAGCCCTCGGGCCTCCTCTTCCCGCCTTCAGTCCTGCAGAGTCAGCTTAACCGGCAAATATGATCTGTTTTACATCATATCTGCTGCAAATTCCTAAAACGCTGAAACAACAAAATACTTCTGAAACATTTTGAACACGAACAAAGGATTATGTTTTTATTACTAAAGTATACATTTCTTTGAATCATCATGAAGTTGAGTCATAGCATCTGAACTTATTGTCTTCTTTTCATAAAGTGTTTCATCTCTCGCCCAGCAGCTTTATCAGCTCAAACGGTAAATGCAGATACTGGACTTTAAGACAACGTCTGCAAATTACTTAGAAATTCAAATTGGGAGATACATTTATGATTATCTGTAAATTAAGTGACTTTATGCAATTTAGCAAGCCAGAAATGTAGAGTTTGCAAAAACTCCTTCATATCAAATTGTGATGTGAGCGTTTGTGTCTCCGATGAGGCAGGAAGCTGTCAAAAAGAAATGTATTCATAAAGACAAAGTTATGCACGAATTAATAATTTGTGTACAACTTTGCAGAAAAACATGTGTACAAACTGTCAAAAACACATCATGAGGTCACAGGCATATACATTGACTATACATGCATGCGTCTTAAAGTTTATTTATTGAACTAAAATAAAATAGAATGTCTTAGAATGTTATTGTGCCCACAAAGGGGAAACTATCTTGTTACTATAGCTCTGTTGAAAATGGAATCAAACCTCCACCACCTGCTCAGACGTTTTTCTTATGTTGTTTCATCATTCACCGATCATTATCTGTTTTTACGACAAACATGGACTTTTAAACACCTAATATGAGGGATGTCTGCTGCTTTTTTTCCAGCACTTTTCCAGATCTGGTGCATTATTAAAACGATCAGCTGTTGTCACCTGACAAAATGTGGCCGGACATCCCCGTAATAATCTGTATTTTATTGTATTTAGTCAGCAAAGATATGGTATCACGATAACTTCCCTGCCATTGGATCAATCACATTCTACAAAGTTAAATTCTAGCGTACTTTAATAAATGAGGCGCGTACTCACTCAGTTGAATCCAGGTTTTAGGACTTGATGTAAACGTGCCGGTTGACCCCGTGACATATCTTTTCTAAAACAGAGCGGTTGTGCACAGAGTATTCAATTCAATTTTATTTGTATAGCCCAAAATCACAAAAACAGTCGTCTCGATGGGCTTCAAAGTGAAACATGAACTCAAAAGGATCATGAATACAAAGAGTTCAATTGGAAAATACTAAAATGAAGTAACAAACTGACTAAGCTATACTGGCATCCCTGCCCTTAGACCCCCCTTTGCGGTAAGGAAAAACTCCTAAAAAACTGGATTCCTGGAAAAAACAAAGAAACCTGTGCTCCACTTTGTTTTAATGAAAACATTACTTATTGATAGTTATCTCTCCCCATAGTCTCAGCCCCCTCCAGGCCTCACTTCTCCTCAGTCCTCCAAACCAAGGAGGAACTCGGCTTTGATCGAAAAGCTGCAGGTAGGTTAGAGTCTGGACTCTGCTGCCCCCTCTGGTGAAACTTCAGCATTGCACTCTGATATTTTCTTTCTTTTTCTCTACTAAGGCCAACCTCACTCTCTCTCCGACGGGCCCCCCTCTGAAGAGTCCGGGCATTAGGGCCACACCTCTCACCTTCACTCCGCCCTCACCTGGTTCTGCGCTGGTCTCCATGGTAACCACCGTGTCCCTGGGAAGCCCCAACAGCCCTTTATCCTCTCCAGTGATTGAAGAAGAAGGCCCCGCCTCCTTTGAAGCCCCTCCCTCTGCTGCTGAGGGAGCCATCTTAACGAGCATTAACAAGGTGAGGCAAAGCTGATGTCACTTCCTGCCGCATCATGGGTCCATCTGTGTGACTCTCTAGTGTCTTTGCTTCCATTGCTGTCCAGGCCAGAGCTCGAGTTTCCATCCGCCGCCGTCCTCCGTCCCGTCGCAACAGGAAGTCCAGCAGTGGAGACGAGGCCTGCATCAACAACGACACCTCAAACTCACAGCCAAACCCTCGCAGTGAGGAAGAGGAGAGAGCAACAGAAGAGGAAGGAGGAGGAGAGGGGGCGCCAAAGGAGGATCAGATAGAAAGTCCTCCTCAGCAGGAAAACATCCATGAAGAGGAGATGAAGAGCAGTGTGGAGGAAGGAGCAGAAGAAAGATCAGAGGAAGAAGAGGCTCCTTCATCCTCCTTGAAGGTAGAAGAGGAGAAAAGCAAAGAAAACCAGGAAGAAGATTCAGCTGAAAGAGAGCCAGGAAAAGATGATAAAGAAGAGTAAAGGGAAGTTTGATTCCTGTAAACAAACAACGACTGTAAACAGCAAACAACACAAAGAGGAAGAACAAACACGAAGAGAATGTCTGGCCTGAAAGGAAAATACTGTTCTATTGGATTCAGAGAAGCTTCAAAGTTCCTCCAGACTCAGCTCAGTTCACTGATCTTCGCTCAAACCGATTTGGAGTCCAAATGTTCGGTGCCTTTGTTTCAAGCCTCTGGGAGGACGTCCTGCAGCGAGAAGGCCGATGAGGCCGATGAGGCCGATGAAGCCTGCAGGACAGGGCCAGTGTTTGTTCATGGCTTTGGTTCTAGAGTTCCTAACTTTAGATCAGAATCAAGCTGGAGCAGAGCTCTGCTCATCCACCGGAAACAATGATGTGTGCAACTTTTCTTAAGTTTGATGCTTTTAGAGCTCTGAGAGATGATGAACATGATGATGATGATGAAGATGATGATCTCATTAGATATACTGAAAGTTTAAGGTTCAAACTAAAGAATGGTGTCAATCATGAAAACCTGAAGTTTTATCTCAAAAGTCTGATAATAAATGTTTCTAATGAAAGTAACAGTAGATGCTATTATTGATAAAAAATAAACTCCACCAGCAGCAGCTCTCCTCATGCAGCAGCAGCAGCAGCTCTCCTCATGCAGCAGCAGCATCTCTCCTCATGCAGCAGCAGCATCTCTCCTCATGCAGCAGCAGCAGCTCTCCTCATGCAGCAGCAGCATCTCTCCTCATGCAGCAGCAGCATCTCTCCTCATGCAGCAGCAGCAGCTCTCCTCACGCAGCAGCAGCAGCTCTCCTCATGCAGCAGCAGCATCTCTCCTCATGCAGCAGCAGCAGCAGCAGCTTTCCTCATGCAGCAGCAGCAGCAACTCTCCTCATGCAGCAGCAGCATCTCTCCTCATGCAGCAGCAACTCTCCTCATGCAGCAGCAGCATCTCTCCTCATGCAGCAGCAGCTTTCCTCATGCAGCAGCAGCATCTTTCCTCATGCAGCAGCAGCATCTCTCCTCATGCAGCAGCAGCATCTCTCCTCATGCAGCAGCATCTCTCCTCATGCAGCAGCAGCAGCTTTCCTCGTGCAGCAGCAGCAGCAACTCTCCTCATGCAGCAGCAGCAGCATCTCTCCTCATGCAGCAGCAGCAACTCTCCTCATGCAGCAGCAGCAGCAGCTCTCCTCATGCAGCAGCAGCAGCATCTCTCCTCATGCAGCAGCAGCAGCAACTCTCCTCATGCAGCAGCAGCAGCATCTCTCCTCATGCAGCAGCAGCAGCAGCTCTCCTCATGCAGCAGCAGCATCTCTCCTCATGCAGCAGCAGCATCTCTCCTCATGCAGCAGCATCTCTCCTCATGCAGCAGCAGCAGCTTTCCTCGTGCAGCAGCAGCAGCAACTCTCCTCATGCAGCAGCAGCAGCATCTCTCCTCATGCAGCAGCAGCATCTCTCCTCATGCAGCAGCAGCATCTCTCCTCATGCAGCAGCAGCAGCTCTCCTCACGCAGCAGCAGCATCTCTCCTCATGCAGCAGCAGCAGCAGCAGCTTTCCTCATGCAGCAGCAGCAGCAACTCTCCTCATGCAGCAGCAGCATCTCTCCTCATGCAGCAGCAACTCTCCTCATGCAGCAGCAGCATCTCTCCTCATGCAGCAGCAGCTTTCCTCATGCAGCAGCAGCATCTTTCCTCATGCAGCAGCAGCATCTCTCCTCATGCAGCAGCAGCATCTCTCCTCATGCAGCAGCATCTCTCCTCATGCAGCAGCAGCAGCTTTCCTCGTGCAGCAGCAGCAGCAACTCTCCTCATGCAGCAGCAGCAGCATCTCTCCTCATGCAGCAGCAGCAACTCTCCTCATGCAGCAGCAGCAGCAGCTCTCCTCATGCAGCAGCAGCAGCATCTCTCCTCATGCAGCAGCAGCAGCAACTCTCCTCATGCAGCAGCAGCAGCATCTCTCCTCATGCAGCAGCAGCAGCAGCTCTCCTCATGCAGCAGCATCTCTCCTCATGCAGCAGCAGCAGCAGTTCTCCTCATGGGACCAACACAAACAAGACACTGGCATGTGCCTGTTGAGACTGCATCTATTTATGCTGTTTCATGTTATTTTTGCGTCTGACTTTCTAAACATTAATATTGATTTTTTTTTCCTTTCTTCAAATTTTTGATTTAGCTATCCATCATGTTTGGGGGGAGTAGTTGTGGTTTTAGGTTCCAAGAGTGTTAAAGAGTCCTGTGGTCTGACCTATGCCTACATCTAGCCTTGTTTAAAATGGCGGTGGATGGGTCTTCCAACAGGATAATGACCCAAAACAATTTAGCCAAGACAACCAAGGAATGGCTGAAGAAGAAGCAGGTCAAGGTCATGGAGTGCTCCAGTCACTCTCTGGATCTCCATCCTATAGAAAACCTCTGGAGATAGAGCTGAAGCTCAGAGTTGCTAAGCAACAGCAACCAGATCTGCATGATGTAGAAGTCATCTGTAAAGAAGAGTGGACCAGAGCTTCTTCCTGATATGTGCAGAAACCTGATCATCAACTACAAGAAACGACTCACCTCCGTCCTGCTAGTAAGGGTTTAGTCACAAAGTACTAAATCTTTCTGGCAGGAGAGTTCAAATACTTATGTCCCCCAATGAAATGCATATGAATGCATGTACATTTTTTAAGTGGATTTCTTGATTTTCTTTGTCATTTTCTATCATTTCTAACAGTAGGATGACAGAATGTCCATTTCTTTTGAAGTGGAAAAAACCCTATAGAATCAGGAAGAGATCACATTTTCATTTCCTCTACTGTAGAACAGAACATCAGGTGGATCATCACACTCGACTCTTCTGCAGTCAGGAGACAAATCAGTTCTGGCAGACCAAACAGAGTCCAAATAGTAGAATAAAGGATCAATGGTTTGTGACTGCAGATGTAGTGGGAGCTCCTCGTTCTTCTTCATCTGCTGCTGTGACAATCAAAGGCTTAGTCTGGTCATACAGAAGGTCAGACAGGAAACAAAGCCTCCATTCAGTCATTGTTTCCCATCTTACCTTTGGGACTAAAACCTCTGAGCGTTTCTAGGAACCAAAACGTATGGATTCTGCTGGAACAGAGCTCGGGTCAGATCCTTCTGTCTCAAGTTCAGCCGCTTACATAAGCAGCCAGATCTCTGCTTTCAGGGGAACTCAGCTGGACCCGCCCCAGGCTGCGCAGCACCGCCCTGCAGGAGAGCAGCTCATCTCGTTAGGGGGATATTTTTAGGTCCCATCGGGCGTCTTCCCTCAGGATTTAAGACTGTTAGAGTCCTGAGGTGTGCTCTTTACCTGCAGAGTCACGGCAGCCTGGACGCAGGCCGGTTCAGCCTCTGATCCTTGGGACGTTTATCTGGGTCTGCGTCTGGTTCAGGACCCAAACTAGGACAGCGGGTGTCTTGAGCTGAGGTGGGTCGGAAAAGGCCTGCGGCGGCTGACGCCCCCTCCCCACCAGGTTCTGCACTATGGGGAACCACGGCTCCAATCTAGACGACATCCTGGCCGAGGACATGCACCACTGGTACAACAAGTTCATGCGGGAGTCTCCGTCGGGCCTGATCACCCTGTTCGAGCTGAAGGCCATCCTCAACCTGAGGGGCATCACCGAGAACGCCAACGGCTACGTGGAGCAGGTCTTCTTCACCTTCGACATGGACGGGGTGCGTTCAAACATTAGACCAGAACCGGGTCAAAGAGGGGCGTTTAAGTGCTGGTTTGATTCCAGGGGCTATAATGCAGAACAAGGTTCATCTCTGATTTTAGAATTATTGCATGAAAACAACAAAAATGACAAATCTGGTTCTGTCCAAGTAAATTTTAAAAATCGGAATAAAATCTGCAGGCTAAAAAACAAAGAAAATCTTCATTTTTCTGACCCAATGTGCTATCAACATTCTGAATATATTTGTTAGTTAACTTTACAAAGATTTCATAACCCAAAACTAGTTTAATTAGAAGAAACTTGTGAAGAAAAAACTACAGAACTCATCAAAATAAAGAAGTCTGCAAGAAAACAGAAAAGAAACGTTTTCTTCTCACAATGAAGATTGATTTGTAGAAAAATATTTGGACAAAATGTAATAACTTTTGCTCAGATCATTGGAACTTGGTTTAGTTCTCCTTCACGTCTCAAACCAGAAAAGCTGATTCTAGTAACATTCAGGTTTCATCAACAGAACCAAAAACAAAAAAGAGGTTTTAGGATGAAGGGCAATCACATCAAACTAGAAAAAAGAAGGTTGTGTGCTTCCAAACACATCAGAGGGAATGTGGCTGGTGAGGTTCTGCCCTCTGAGCTGCTCAGGTTGACTCACCCGCCCCATCGGGACAGAATCAGGGTCAGATAGGGTGACCAAACTACTGGTTCTCACATTTTCAATCTTCTTCAGGATTCCTGCTTCTTTCTTCTTTTGTTTACTAAAACTCAGAGCTCACGTCAACTATTCTGTCTGCATTCACACTGAAGTGAACCGAACCAGAGTTCATCTGCAGGTGAGCAGAGACTCTCCTTCTGATGAACACAGAAGGTCTCCAGTTTTAGGTAACCCACAGATGAGTTGAAAAACACAAAGTGAGAAGTGACTCCACATTCTTAGTGTTCGAGACCAGATGTTCCTTTGAGCAAAGCTGCAGAGAAGCGGAGACAGCAGCCTGACTTTTACAGCAGACAGTTCAGGTTTCCAAAGCCACTTGTGTTTTTTTTTTCAAATGGTCTTTAGATGTCTTTTGGGACTTTTTCAAATCTTCAATGTTTTACTTCCAGAGACCAAAATTCAGCTGTTTTCCATTATTTTTTCATTAATCCATTTGTCATCAAATCGAAGTATTTTCAGTTTTCAAGGTCATATTATTGACATTTCTGTCAGTTGTTTAAATGATGTTTTCTCCTCTCCTTGGTCATTTTTGAGCTTTGTATTGTTATTGTTTAATTCCACAGCGGTCTTTACACATTTATCTGCTCATGACTCACAAAGTGGGCGACAGACCAGGTTGCGGTTGGCATGTTTTTATTATTCTAAGTTTACCAAACCTCTGGTCCTGGAAAAATGGTACAACCCTCAACAACGCCACCAAGCATTCAGTTCTCTTTTTGCTCATTTATTTTTAGTAGATGAACCATTGTCTGTATCAGAGAACTGGACTGAGTGAGTATGACATCATCCATACAAAAACACTTATTCCAGCTCCAACCAAATGAAGTCAATTCAGTCGCCATTTTTTCATGATATGGACACCGCCATGTTGGAGCCAGACAACATTAGTGAGCAATGATTGGTCCAAGTCAGTCTGAGTCAACATTTCTATGACAACCACTCTCACCAATCAGGAGTGAGCTTGTTAGAAGTCCACACCCCTACCACTTTAAAGCGGGCTGAGGTGAATCTGTCAATCAAAGTTTTGAACGTTTGATTTGAGACCACAAGCTTTTACTGAGGCAACTGATTGGTCAATTTATAACTTGAATACTGGTAAAAAGAAAAAATATTTAAAAAAAAAAAAGACTACCAAGAAAATGTTAATAAAGTGTATCAGACTCACAATGGTTCTTCTGACCAATAGATTGACTAACAGCTGTTCATTTCTCTATAGAAATCTATGGGATTTTGGGTTCTTGGAACCAGCAGGAACTTTTTTCAGAGTTTTCATCAATTAAAACTTTTAAAACAAAAATTCCAGAAGATCCTTATGTGGACAAAAGAGGAGGAGGTGGGGTCACTATTCTGGTGCTCCTTGGTAGGCTGGAGGCAGAACCAACCAGAAACAACCTTTCTGGTTGGTTCTGCAGGTGTTTTGTGAAGCCAAAATGCTGCTCCGGGTGGCACATTGAAGAGTGGGCGGAGCTTCTGTGATGGCATTGATTGATAGGTTGATGAAGGCAGGGACCACAAAGAGAGGTCCAACGAGCACAGGAGCAGCACGAAGAAACAAACTGAACCTGGAGCCTGCAGGTGCCGAAGCGGCTCATGAAGACACAAAAAGGACCGTTCAGGGGTCTTCAACCTCTGTTTACTTTGTCATGGTTCTTTTTTATAATTTTCTCTGTTTTTGCATCTTACAGAAAGTGTGTTTTTTTAATGACGTTAAGGTTTCACTTAGACAGATATTTATTTCTTTATTATTTTTTACATCATGTCAAGGTTTCTGCAGCTGAACCTGAAAGGCTTTGAAGTCTGGTTTAAGACGAAACTCTCTCTCCCTGCTTTGGTGTTGCACAGACATCCAAGCGCTGAAAGATCTTTAACACTAAAGTTTCACCTCGTGTCAGATCCTAACAGGCCGGCGGGTTTGTGTCTGCAGGACGGCTACATAGACTTCGTGGAGTACATCGCTGCCATCAGCCTGCTGCTGAAGGGAGAGATCAACCAGAAGCTGAAGTGGTACTTCAAGCTGTTTGATCAGGACGGCAACGGGAAGATCGACAAGGACGAGCTGGAGACCATCTTCACGGTAAGACCATAGAAGAACCTTATGATCAGGACTCAGAACTGAAGTCCAGAGAAGACAAAGAGACCTTGATGGGAATCTGAAGAGGAGGAAGGATGAGGTTGAACAAAGAGGATGCAGAACTTTGGTGTTAGGAAAAACAAAGACAAGTAAGGAAGAGTCATCGAGAACAGAAGAGCAGCTCAAGAAAAGTAATACCCCGCAGGATTACTACTCAAACTACTTACACTTACTACTAAAAATCAGGTAAAAAGTGTACATCTTCGTTTCTAAACAATAACTGCATAATGTGCACAATCTCCCTGATGATTGAATTTATGTTTAAACTCGGCTTAAAATTCAATTTAAGAAGATCCGAACTCATTTCCTTTAATCTGATATTAAATCCGACAAACAGGATTAGGATCTTGCAGGATTCTGTTCTTTAGCAGCTGGACCTTAAAGGTTCCAGCAGCTTCTTCAATTCTGCTTCTGCCATTGCAGCTGCTTAGACAAGCAGAGAAACCTTAGAGTCCAGAACATGACCAGGACTCTACACAGAGAATCAGGATTTTAATAGATTTACTCAAATGCACAGGCTTCAAAAACTGTTAACGTGGGATTAAAGGTGGAACTTCTGATGAGACATAGACGAGGAAAGCTCAGCAGTTCTGTAAACTGTGTCTATCAGAAGCGTCCGGACTCCTCTGAATTTCATGACCCCTGTGAGCTTCCTTCCTCTCTGCTGCCGGCCGAGCTCGAGCCTGATGCGTTTACAAACAGAAGCCGCTCAGTCCTCCCATAATCCCTTTGTTCCTTGTGTGAAAGCCAAGCTCAGAAACAGAGCCAGCACATCTAAAATGGTCTGAGCTGATCAGCCCAGGGGACTTTCAATCCTTGCTAAGCTTGTCCGGTTCTGAGAGCATTTCCCTGAAAGCCCCGCCCCCTTTAAACCGAGTTGGTCCACAACCATGGAGGAAAGCTCAGGTGCTGTCTGAAGGAGTGAAACCCCAAAGATCTGCAAGAAGAGGATCAACCTCTGCCAGTGTGGACCTTTAACAGGTCAAAGGCTCAGAGAGGAACAGCAGCTTTGTTTTGGGTTCGTCCTAATTCTGCTTGGTTGCTGATGATCCGGAGCTTTGTTCTGCAAAGCTTCAGCCCGCCTGAAAACACACTTTTCCCGACAGACCTGAAGTCTTCAGGAGGACTACAGCAGGTCTGTCTGGTCCCTGAAATTCCAAACCTCTAGCTTGGGCTGGAACCAGCAGCCTGCAGTGAACGCTGCTGGATTATCTCTGAAATTAGACAAGTGTTAATCTGCTGAAGGAGCGAGCTGTCCCAGTCACAGGACAGCACAGAAACTGCAGCGAAATGGAGGTCATCAAAACGGCGAAGATCAGGCTTTGAACGTCACTGAAATGATAGAAAACTGTTCACATCAACTCATGACATGGAGTTGAGCACGTCTGTCAGATTTCATTTTTCTCACCATAACACTCAACAGAAGCACTGCGATGAATATTTCTTTTCAATATTTTAGTGTCAGATTTTACTTGCTAACAAAATAATCTGGCAAGAAGATCAAATTCACTGCTTTCTGCAGAACTTTACATCTCTAGTCACTGGGTCTGAAACAGGGTCAAAATGGAATCTTTGCAGTGATTTCTAGTGATGAAGACGAGTCTGTCAAATCTTCGTCTAAACTGAAACAGCTGCTGCGTGTTTTTGTCTCCCCCTACAGGCCATCCAGGACATCACACGAAACAGGGAAATTGACCCTGAAGAGATTGTGGCGCTCATCTTTGAGAAGATTGATGTGAAGGGTGAAGGTGAGTTTTCTCCAGTGTTCACACAGGTGCGCTCACCTGTCAGCTGACGATTGGCACCTGCGCAACCCAGGTGAAGTTAGGCATAGACCATTTGGTCGCCACGGCAACAAACACATTAGTGTGTCTGAAAAAAAGAAGCACGTCCGCTGACAGACATCAGATTCACTGAGTCGTTCCAGATGCAGCTGCTTTTTTCTGAATGTGACGGCTGACCTTTGACCCCCACAGGTGAAATGACATTGGAGGAGTTCATTGAAGGAGCGAAGGAGCATCCAGACATCATGGAAATGCTTAAGAACCTTATGGACCTGACCCCGGTTCTGGAGATTATCGTAAAAGGTCGAGAGAATGAAATCAAAGACTGAGCGCGCTCAGAACGGCCCAGAGGCCCCATTCTGCTCCAGGGAGCCAAACAGACGTCTTCCAGCCTCTAAGCTCCTGGCTGCTCCAACAAACTCTGAGCTTTCAGGAGACAAAACAACAAAACTTTCTTCAAAGCCACCTCTCAGACTCTTCTTTTCAATCTGGCTTCTTGTTCTTTGTTGGGACTTCCCATTTAGATCTATGAACATTAATACTCACATCCAGCATCCAGCATCCCTAAAAACCATTTAACACTGAAGCTAAAAAAACTCCTCAAGGCTCTATTCTTAACTGACATTTTTTTCTAGTTTTCATTAGCTTGTTTTTAGCTACATTAGGAGTTCTTTTATTTTGAAAATCTTCAACTGGTTTGCAGCATCATGAAGCCAAAATGTTAACTTTTAACGAAAAGAGAAGATGAAGGAAAATGTGTGAAGTGATACAGAGGGGGATGCTGGGAGTCTGCAGATGCTGCTTGGACTGACTGTGTGTGGAGAGGGGTGGGGCTATGAACTCAAATTGTGGCATCTTCAGCCTCTAGTGGCCATTGGTAGAATTACACTATAGGTTCCTCTGCATGATTGTTTGGTTTCAAACATCAACAAAAATCCTCTGTAAAGCTCAAATAGTTTGTACCTCTTCATCATTTTATGAAATTATTGCACTTTTCAGCACAGCTGACAACAGACTGAGATTTTTTGATTCAGCAATTCAGAGTCCAGACCGAGGAGACCAAGGTGGGGCCCCATGCTCTCCAATCAGAGACTCCCACCTCAAGGTTATTTGCTGGATAAGTTCTTCCAGAGTCCTTGTGAATCTTCAGACATGTCTTATTTCCAGATTCAGCGTTCAGATTTTACCAGGAACTCATCCTATTTTCACGCTGGAAATAAACCTAATGAACAAAGTCAGTCAATAATAATCCTGTGCTTGACTTGGGTTCTTATGTCAAGTTGAGCCTTTATTGATCTGCAGTCATCCTCTCCATTCCCTCCCCTTTGAAAGTTGAAACCTTTTTTTTTTAACTAAACAAAGAGTCCAACAGGAGGAGGATGGTTATCCAGTGATGACTGATGATCATCTCAGATTAGGTCTGACTTCAGGGATCAGATCTCCCTTCTTTCAGTTCCAGCTTGAACTTCGACAGAAAGATCTGAGCTGCCGGTTAGCATCCATGTCATCACCTTAGAGTTTCCGTTTGATCTTTTGAACCAACCATGTTCTGTGTTGCCTTACCAATAAAGTTTTTAAACAAAGTTTTAGTTGGAAATCATTTGGATCATTTGAACTCTTTTAGGTTTCCTTCTGATGGTTTCACTTAAGCATAGGTGTACCCCAAGGCTCAGGTTCAAGACTTCTGCTTTATTTCAAACATTTAGTAACAACAGTCATTAATTATGTCCATTTATGCCTCCATGTTGATAAAACAACTTATAGTGTAAACTCATTGTAGGTTTCTTTTGGTCCGTGTTTTCTCTAGAGACAAGTCCTTTCTTCCTCTAGTTTGCCTAGATCCTAATTTCCAGAACATTCTTCCAGTCCATTTCTCCAGAAAATAATCTGGCTTCAGCAGGTTTGAGAAATAGAATCTTTTAAGCTAAACAAGAAAGTGCCGATGGACGTCCTCCTCCGTCAACGACCCTCTGACGTTTTTCCTCGTGCAGCAGGTAGAGGGGCGTGATGATGCGAGTGTGCAGGACGCCGCATGCTGCCTTAATGCTGTTTGGGCTTGCGGTCCGAGCGCAGCAGAGTGGCATACAGCCGCAGGAAGGAGTAGGACACGCCTACTGAGCAGTACAGCGAAGTGGCCAGCAGGGGCAAGAAGGGCAGTCTCTGTTTCCATGGCGACAGAGGGAAAAGCACCTCGGAGAACAGTGCCACCATTCCCAAGCCCAGCAGATACACGACCTCCAAGGGGTGCAGCAGGGATCCATCACCACTGAGGGGGGAGCAATCTGCAGTCAACCAGCTGCCAAAAACTACACAGCTTTTAAATGATGATTGCTTTATGTCACTGCAAAAACAAGAGGTCTCCTGTTTTGGTCTAAGTTTATAATCAAATGAATGTGTGAGTTCTGCTCTGCTGCTGAGGCGGGAACGGAGAGGATGGCTGCTGCTGACTAAGTGGTGGGGGGCTGTATACCACCATCACCTGTGCTTACCTGTGCAGCTTCCTGAGAGCGCAGAAGGAGAATAGGGAGAACATCAGCATCAGACACACTTTGATTGGCAGCTCTGAGAAAAAGAAAACAGAAATATCAACATTTACACACATTTAGGGGTTCAGGAGGCGGAGCTTCATGGTTCCTTCAAACTTGAAGACATGAACCTTTCCAGCACCGTCCTGGATCTTGAAGACCAGAGCTGCAGTGCTTCATTGCCTTGCTTACCTGTGGGGGTGAAGAGCAGCGGGAACAGCGAGTAATGTCCTGTGGTACTCAGAAGCAGGAAAATCCCAGCATCCTCTCTGCTTTCCACAGCCAGGATGCTGAATGAAGATACAGACGGGGGTCATTGCCTCACCGCCGCCCCCTTTGCTTAAAAGTGTAACGTTGGCGGCTGACCTGAGCGGCAGTATGGCGATGAGGATGGCCTTCTCGTGCACGTGCCAGCCGAACATGAAGGAGCCCAGAGCGCAGAGCAGCAGGCAGCGCAGGAAGCCACGGGCGCCACGGGGACGCCTCCATATAGATGCCAGCGCCGGCTTCAGGCGAGGGAGGAGGGAACACGAACACACACACATATGATCGAACTGTCTGAACCTTTTTCAGGACAATATTACTTTATTTAAAGTTGATGCATGCTATTACTGAATTTCAAAGAAAGATCATCTGTGAAAGTCAGCAAAAAACAAAATCGGAGACAGTTACACCTGTGGAGCTGTTTCCATGGTTACCGGGACTCTTGAATGTGCGCGGCAGTCTGCCAAACTCACCAGGATGGACAGAAGAGTGCAGACTAGTGTGACAGAGGGAGAGACGGAGGGAAGCACAGAGTGCTGGAATTCCTGGACCAGCCCACCCGTCATGGAAGCCTGAGGAAGCTCCGCCTCCTCCAGCAGCTTCAGACGAACGCCTGCAAGAACAATAGTCAGTAACCGCGTCTGTCACTGGAGCATCTTTCAGCGAAGGGCGGGACCTCACCGAGTGTCGCCAGGACTTTGTCCAGAGCGTTGTAGAGCGCCCACGCGTTGGGGGCCCAGTATGCGTGACAGAGACCCCGTTTGAAGGGAAAGAGCCGAGAGAGGACCTGAGGGAGCTGGCCCTGAAAGGAAAAAAGGGTGAAAATGAACCTTCTCCTCTGAGATGTTTGTGCGAGGATGAGGTGCTGCTCACCGTGAAGGAACAACCGAGGAAGATTTACTTCAGAAACAATATGGCTGAGCTGCAACAGTCGACATAACCAGAGGAAGAACCAGAGTCTGACGGTGTGTTAGATCGGTGGTTTTAACCAGTGTTCCGCCGCATGTGGGAGGAGCTACCGTCAAGTTTTTCTCGCCCTCCTTATGAAAGACACGGAAGATGTTAAGAGATCCACAAAGCTGTCAGCAAACTGCTCAGTGTGAAACCTGAGTCTTTTTTGACGAACATGGAGCTGATATTCTGGCAGTGGTGGGCCGTCAGGGCCTTCAAGGCCTTCTCTGAAGGCCTAAAAAATATCTGAATCATGTGTTCATTATATTTTGGCCACGCATACTCATTAAATCAATCAAAATGGTCTGTCGATTCTCTTTTATTGTGTTTATGATAGTTATGCTGCTTCCAGACAGACGTATTTTTACATTGAACTATTTGACCAATCGTATTTCAGCTGTCCTCTGTTGCCTCATGGTGAAGGCCAGGGTAAGGGCCTTCACTATGAATTCTGAAGGTCCTGTGATGCAAAATCAGTGTTGGTCATTCTTTTTTTTCATCCAATCAGATTTTGAGTTGGTGTCAGCTGGGCCTTCTAGCAGGCTTAGACAGTGTCACGGTATTCAGACCTTCTGATTGGACAGAAGTTTCAGGAAGTCACATGCATCCTTTTCCAGTTTGACACAGAGACACGGAGAACTTTTTGATCTGTCTCAGTTAAAAACAGAGCAGACTGTAATGTTTCCATGGAGGATTTAGCGGGAAAATCTCCCACTGATCTCCTTGACTTCCATCAGTAAAATCTGAGTCAATCATGAGCAGCTGTACAGATTTGACCGTCCCCGTGTCCACTGCGTCTGTTGAGAGGACATTTTCAGCTCTATAGTGAATTCAAACCTACGCAGAAAACCAAGTGGACAGACTGGGCTCTCAGCACTGACTTTGATGGAATAGAAAAGGACTTCTTGATGGAACTGAAGACGATAGTCTACATGACAGAGTGATGAACTGTTTTAGAGGAAAGAGAGGAGGATTGTATCTTCAAGTAATCATATTTTTTGATGAGTGAAATGCTAAATATTATAATAAATAATATTCTAAATGTATGTGCTTGTTTTCAATGTTTTGTGCTGGCTGTAGTTGCATGATGAGATTTGTTTACTTTTTTGCTTATTCGATTTAGAGGCATTGATTGTGGCTAAGGGAATTTTCGATCTGCAATGCAAAGCTGGTTTCTGCATCGTAAAATGGTAATGAGGGGTTGAGTGATTCAGACGTAGCACTACTGAGGGCCCAGGTGTGTAATGCACAGTCCACTACTGGATTCTGGTGATGGTAAACGTTTTTAGATCAGTAAAATGTGTCATTTCCCGCGGCACACCGGACCATCTCTCACAAAACATTAGTGTGCCGTGGGAAATGACACATTTTACTGATCTAAAAACGTTTACCATCACCAGAATATCATCTCTGGATCGCTCAGCATCTTCTGTGCTTCATAAGGAGGAAGAGAAAACCTTTTGACGGTAGCTCCTCCCACACGCAGCGGGAACGTCAAGTTTCTAAACACACTTTTGGACAAACGTCCAGCAGCGACTTTTTCGCAGGTTAAA
This sequence comes from Oryzias curvinotus, assembly GCA_023969325.1. Lineage (NCBI taxonomy): Eukaryota > Metazoa > Chordata > Actinopteri > Beloniformes > Adrianichthyidae > Oryzias > Oryzias curvinotus. The sequence continues at coordinate 6,541,997 of CM043719.1, forward strand.
ACAAAAGAACTAAAGCTGGGGACGCGAGTTTGATGCACAAATCGCGGTTGATGTAAACGGACAGTTGAATTAATTGAAGGGGGGAGGCGGGGCATACCGGCGGCATACATCTGTGCACAACGGGGGGGCTAGTGATCCTCACGGATCATCCGCTCAGCCATAGTAGCTCCCTGTAGGATCTGGTGTCATTCTCTGTAAAAACGGAGTCTGTCCGGCATCAGCACCACTGCTTTTCACTACAACTCCCATGATGCAGTGGGTTAATATGACGGTGTCTCTAACTGCGCTGCTGTTAACTGTTATGAAGCTCAACAACATCTGTTCTTTCGGTTTTCAAAACTTCTTGATGAAATCAGAGATAAACCGTTTTTTCCTCCTTCAAGGTTTTTGTTGGAGAACAAAGGAATTAAAGTCAGAGATTCCAGAGTTCACGTCATTTTATTTGGTTTTTGTGAGGTTTATATGGAACTGCATTTTAATAAAATGGAGGGAAAAACAACTGAGGCAAATTTTAAACAAATTTAGTTGAAAATTATTGATACCTATCACAGCATTCTGGATAACCAGCTGAAACTTCTGTTTTTGGTGCCTCAATTATTGCAAGAACTGCGGGTGATCATGGGGGGACCGACTACAGAGTTTCTCTTCTTTGGCATTTTTTGGCTGCTAGTGTGCTGCGGGTTTTTTTTGGCTCGGCTCAGAAACACTGAACTCACCATGACTATGAACGGACCGAAGGACAGACCGCAAACCGCCATCACCACACTGCCCAAAGCCAGCAGACGCAGCAGGCTGAAGCTCCGCCACCTAATGCCGCCGTCTGCACAAACAAAGACAACAGCTGACTTCCCTGTCTGCAAAAAACCAAGCAGACGCAGCCGTCTGCACAAACAAACAATAAGCTAACAACTTTAAATGTCTTATCTGCTCATTAGTGACACGTTTAGAAGTCTGTGTGTTTGGGTGTGTGTGTGTGTGTGAACAGGGCTGTCAGACCTGCACTGCTTTCCGTGAAGCAGTAGCTCCTCAGCAGGTAGACGCCGTACGCCGGAGCGACGTACAGGTAGATGTGTTTCAGGTTGAGAAGGACGGCGAACAGCAGCGCCCCCTGCAGGTGCTGCGCCTGCACCACACCGAGACAGAAGCAGCCGAATGAGTCGGAGGTCAGAGAGCAGACCTGGTCGTGTGGTTCGTACCTGCAGATGTTTGGCCACAGACAGGAGCAGGAAACCAAACAGAAAGCCGTTGTACTGGAAATGGATGTCTGTGGGGGGGTTAAGGAAGCATTGTCTTCATCGTCTCCAGGCTAAACACACGTTTGGTTTTGCCTGAAACTTGGTGGAAGTGGACGAGTCCGCTCGGTCTGAAGGATACGGTCCACGATGAGGAGGCCAACGTTCCACAGCAGCAGCACAGCCAGGATGAAGGGCGGCCGGCTCAGGACAGCCTTCTGAGAGGCTTTCTGTGTCTGAACACACCTGCAGCACCTGCAGGAGGACAGCCAAGCAGACTGTGTGATGCCTTCAGGTTCCAGTAAAAAGTTGTACATGGGAAGCGTCTGAACCTTCATCTCCTTGTCTTTTTCATCTCGTCGTCATCTCGACTACTTAAATCATCAGTCAAACATCTTCAGCTCTTCAGTTTGACAACACAAACCAGGAAGCATCAAAAGATCCTAGAAGAACAGTGTGTGGGGGGGGGACAAAAATGTTGGAATGAAATCTGCACATATTTAGGGGGTGTGGTTTTTGATTGGCAGGAGGGTGGACCCCACAGAGTCTTACATTTTACTTTGTCTCACCCAATTCTTAGAAATCTGTTGAGACTGAGGCCTTCGCCACACTTCAGGCTGGATTCTCATTGCGCCGAGTGACATCAGAGATTAGAGAGAGGGTGTGTGTGTGCGTGTGTTGTGTGTGTGTGTGTGTGTGTGTGTGCTGCAGTCCAGCTGTCACTCTGTCTCAGAGTTGCAGCGCCGCTTCTTAGATATTTCTTCGAACAGCATCGGCAGAGAAGAGCAGACAGCAGTGAACCGGTTTGTCAGTCTGCACTGGACTGGTTGGTTGGGGCTTTTCCTCTAGTAGCAGTGGGCGGGGCTCAGACTCACTCTCTGGCGGCGAGGACGAAGACCCCGTCGGTGACGATGACCGACAGCCTCTGGAAGAGCACGGTGGGCGGGCTGGCGTAGTTCTGCTTGTGCAGCAGCAGCATGTCTCCGTCAAAGTGCCGCGCCACGTGGGAGAGTCCGAACTCGAACCAGGCGAAGAGCGGCGGGTAATCCAGAGTCCACTCCGAAGAATTCTGCAGGTGAGGAAGAGGAGGCAAGACGGTTTGCCCTCTTGTCACAGAATTGTACCAAGAGCCAAAGGCCTTTCTGAGAACATAGACGTTCACGGGCTAAAGAGGGACAGCAAGAACCCAGAACCTCCCAGGTTCACAGCAAATCAGCGTTCACCGATTCACACAGGAGCTTTGGCAGAGAGTTTCCACACCGAATGTCCTTCCTGACACCACCCAGTACTTTCAAGGCACAGGGAGACCCAGACAGGCAGCGGCCGCTGCCTCTTATTACTGGGTGGCACCCCCTCATGAGGGAACCCAACCCAGACTTCCTGCACACCAGTCCTACACCCAGCCGCCTCTAAGCATGAATTTAATATTCATTTCTTTTGTAAATGACCATAGTATAAGCGGGACAATGCCCTTTTAGGCATTTGTTCTCAGAATGTCATACAGCAGAGATGTGTAAATAAAAAACAGAGATTCAAATCCAACACAAATACTGCTCTGACAGATTTGACCAATGCTAAACCAGGATGGTTCATAATAGATAAATTCCCTGTGGTCTTTTATAATTATGCCGTTTTTAGCAACAACAACAAAAAAGTAAAATCAGCTGTTGTTTTCGAGGACAGTGTTTCTGCAGACCATCATCAGAAATTCACCTCCGAGTTGTAGGCGTGGAGTAAGCCTGCCTTAACTTCCCATCATCCCCATGTTTACACGGGAGTGTCAAACTCCAAGTGTCCTGCTGCTTTCCCAGAAATCCTACTGCGGATTACCTGGATCAGGTGTGTTTACCCAACAAGGAGCTTCAATGCAGGACCCCGGCCCTCGAGGCCTGGATTCGGATTTTTATATGTTCTCCTGCTAGCCTGCAGCCCCTCACACACACACACACACACACACACACACACACACACACACACACACACACACACACCCAACCTAACATCATCGGTCCACCAACAATGGCAGCAATATTGGAGCTATTCAGATCCAGATTCCAGCTCAGACGAGGAAAACACATGGATCTATTTGTGTGACAGTGGATGCATGCTAAAACTATTTTTTTCTGTGCTTCTGATTCACCCGCATTTGAAAAAATAAATTACTCTAATTCAATGTTTAAAACTTTATGTTAAATCCAGAAGAGAAACAGCAGAAACAGAGAATATGTCTCAAAAACAGCTATTTTCACTTTGTTCAGAGGTGAAACGTGTGTCTTTCTGACGTGTGAAGGTGACACAAACACAAAGAGCAGCAGAGACTGACCTCATGGTACCACCGGGACACGGGCAGACTGTGTGTGATGGCCAGCCAGTTCCTGTGGACCTCGAAGTCTGTGGACCGACTGCACACAAACACAGCAGATGATTATGATGAAGGGCACAGTCTTCCTCCTCTGTTGGAGGCAAAAACTCTTGACTACTATACTTATGACTGTCATTCTAATTGACATCTTTGATGATAGATTTGAACGATTCTGCACCAGCAGAATGTGTGTCAGAACAACATGACTACAGGATGATCAGAACAGCTCAGCCAGCTTCTTTAGCGGGAAACAGCGCCATCTTCTGGCGGTTTTCGACACGTCATCCTAAAAGCGGAGGGGGGGGGAACTCTTTCTGTGAAGGAAACCATCCCTGCCGAACGTGTAAACGGGTCAATCCAATTCCAATCTGATGCTGAACAGAACCGAACCGAAGTCCAAGTCTGCTAAGCTTTGAAACGGGTTGAACTCTTTCAGCTGTTAGCAAATATGCTAACGAGAGACTCTTTTGCGCTCCAGTTATTGGCCCGACAAATCCTCGACCGAGCCGGAACCGAGGCCCTAAAGAAAAGCTGTCCACGGCGGTACTGTTCCACTCACTATGAGCTGATGAAGAGGCACTTGAAGAGAGAAACTCCCACCGCTAAGACTGGAAACCAGCTCCAACCGTCCGCCGCCATGACAACCCGACCGATGACGCGTCTGAACGAAAACTTTATTTAAAACCTTCCTCAGAACAACAAGCGCAGACTTCAGATTTGATTGACCCAACCTTTCCAAAGACATAAGTACTTTACATTTGCACAGTCACACGAGCGTACAAAGCCAGAATTTGGATTATTCCACAGGGGACACGAATAACTGAAGGTTTGACCTTTGGCCAGATGTTTATCTTTTAAATGCCACCTTATTTTGTAGGTATTTTCCAAAGTCATACCAGATACTGGAAATAAAATTGTCTTTTCTATGACATTTATTTTTGTAGTGCAGAATTTTTTTAATGGTAAATGAAGCAAAGTCGCGTTCTTTGGGTAAAAAAGGGTTAATTCTATTCTATTCTATTCCATTCCATTCTATTCTATTCTATTCTGTTGATTTAAAGGAATTAGTAGTGAGTATTCGTTTTGTAAACATTGAGTTACCCATTTCTGCCATAGGGGGGCGCTGTCGATCTTCGTCGAAAATGTTCAAAATCTAACACCCTTTAAGTTGGGAAGTCGTGTGTCCGTGAACGCAGCACCTGGTCACGCGCGCCGACTTTCAGTAGTGGATCGGTGCCTGCATGTAAGTGTGCGTTTGGGAGTGATTGCGTGTTCGTGCGTGACCTGTCGAAGTTCGGAACTTCCGGGATGAACGCGCTGCTGCGGCGCTGCGTTTGGCGGCTGGCGGTCACGCGGAGAGGTAAGACATCTTTAAAGAATTAGGGAAAAAACTAGTGTTTGCGTAAGATGATGTGACGTCAACCGTTCGAAAACAGGGAGCAAGGTCGATGTGGGATCAGACCAAGAACACAGTCACACAAACAGACACAAACCCAGGCGCGTGTGCTGGACGTTGGTAGGTGGATGGAGTAGAGCAGGGAAACTTCTGTAGTCTACAGCTGACCCTCTAGCTGTGGCTGTCCAGTCATCTAAAGAACCTCCTGGTCTCCCCAAACCTGCTTTAAGCCCCACTTGATCACCAGCTCTGCTCGTGTCATCATCTTCATCTTCCTCAACACCACCTTCGTCTTTCTCCCCAACTGCATCATTGTAGCTGCTGATCTCCCTCACATTACAGCATCTTCATCACAAACATCTGCACAGCTTGTGTTCTCCTTCCTTTTAATTTTATTCCCTTTGCTCCTCTCTTTTCTGGAAACATGTCTTCTCCTCTGCCATTTCAAATCTTTTAGCAAAGTCCACCCCTGCCTGTCCTTCGGCATTCCTGTCCTAAACACCAAACTGGTGGGACACGAAGTGCAATGAACAATTAACTACCACAATATGTCAAACACTTGACAAAAGTGCAACAATGAAAAGGTTGGGATGCTGCAATATTTTATATTTTTGTATTTTTATCTTTTACTCTACTCCTTTCTTTCCCAAATTTTGTTACTTATTTATGAACTTTGTTAGCTTTGTTATTTTGTCGTTCTGTAATCACCTCGACTTGAGAGCTGCCGAAGAAAAATTCCTATGTACTAGTCTTACATGTCCAGATGGCAATAAACCCCTTAAACCTTAAACTCCTCCATCACTTCCTGTTTCCTTCACACACATCCTGCTAAAGTCTGATCCAGTCTCCGCTCTTCTCTGGATCTCCTCATCCATCTCCCTCCAGTATTTCTCCGTCTCCTCTAGCTCACATCCTACCTTGAGAGGATAACCTCTGACAACATCCAACATCACACCTTCATCTTCCAGCGTCAGACTCACTGTTGCATCCAGTCATCCATCTTCAGGGCCTTCAGGGTTTGGATGAAACATTGAAAAGCTGCAGCTCTAGAACAGAGGATATCTGTTCTCCATCTGCCCATCTGATGGATAACTCTGGGTTTGGAGGTTCCACCACAATCATACTTTCATTCTCAACTGTTGAATGTGTGACGTTTGGTGGAGGGAGAATCGTGGTGTGGGCATGTTGTCATGAGGGCTTGGCCCATGTTTTCCCTGAAAGGAACTCTGAATGTTTCTACTAACTAGGAGAATTGGACAATTCCATTCTCCTACCTTTAGGGACGGCCGCTTCCTGTTCCAACATGGCTGCACATCAGAGCACAGAAAGGTCCAGGAAGACGTGGATAAACCAGTTTGATTTGGAAGAACCTGACTGCTCTGAACTATTGAATATATGTGAGGACAGGACTGAGTGTCCCCTCCCCTCACGTTCCAACCAGGAAGTAGCTGCTGGCTCCAAGAAACCACACGTGAATAGACATCTATAGAGTAATAAACAGCAATTAGCCAGTCTCACATCACACGTTCAAAACGTTTGATTGACAGATTTCCAAGTTTTAAGCGGAAGGGGTGTGACTCGGACCGCTACTTACTGATGTCATCTGGCCAAGAGGACCTGGCTGCAGACATCAATGTCCAGAACCAGCAGACCTCAACCGGAACCTAACGTCCCCCTATATCGCTAAAAAAGAGCTTTATTTTAACCGGTAACCCTAACAGTTTCGTTTTCGTTATCGGTCTCTGTTAAGAGACTTTCATTGTGGCGGTCAATGCCCCTGTGGTGCCTCCGCTCTTGAACCGCACTCTAAAGAGCGGGCCTGTAGCAGAGCAGCTCGACCCACTTTTGATAGGCACCAATCTCATGGGACTACAGAACGACCTCAAACGTCTAGAAGTGCAGTCTTTCTTATTGGGTGGTGTTGGTCACATGTTTGGGATTTTCCAGGATTTTGGACTCTTAACTTATGTTATGACACAATGAAACACTAGAGTGCATAGAAACCTGCTTCATCGTGTTCTGATAAAGTGCTCTTTTACAGAACTGCAACATTTAGTACTTCCTGCGTTGCGTTTTTGGGAAGGGAAGGTTCCGACTCCACCAAACTTCCAGACCTGGACAGTTCTGATCTGAACTGTGATTAACGATCATAAAAAGTCTCCAATGTTTCTACTTTGGGTTCTTGGATTAAATGGATGTAAGATGTTTTGAGGAATTCATGAGAAACAGCAGATAAATCATTGATGTTTCCTCTCACATCTCCTCGAAGCAAAAACTATTTGTTTGTTTGTGGGGCAGGTTTCCATGTTGGAGCTCGGCTGACAACCTTCGACCTCAGGAAGATTGAACTGACCCCTCTGGAGCAGCGAAAACTCACCTTCGACTCGCACGCCATGGCGGCGGAGCTGGAGACCAGCGGTGAGCCAGACAGGAGATGTTTTTATGAGCTTAGAAACAAACAGACTAGTACGTCATGTTTGTCTGGGACCTATTTCCACTTCTCCCATCTCTGAACCTCCATCTCTAATTAGACGTTTCTTGAACTCTTTATTCTCAAACGCTTTTGACTCAGACTTGATACTTCAGGACTTGGTGTGCTAACACTTTTATATTCTTGTGTAGGTTTCGACAAGCAGCAAGCAGAGCTGATTGTTTCTGCTTTGGTCACCCTCACCACGGCCAACATGGACATTGTCTACAAAGATATGGTGACCAAAGCCCACCAGGTGGGACCTCCAGGCTGACGTGTGGACTACTTAGGCAGTTCAGATGAGGCTTTTACTAAAGGCTTCTGTTAAAACAAACCGTCATCCTCTGTCTGCTGGCTCTTACCTTATTTTTGTAAAACGTCTATTAAAAACTGGAATGAAACAGTAAACGACTGATATAGTTAAAAGAAAATCCATTTTTCTTCAGGAGATCGCAGTCCAGCAGATCATGTCTCACCTGGACTCCATCAGGAAGGACATGGTGATCCTAGAGAAGAGCGAGTTCTCCAACCTGCGCTCTGAGAACACAGTAACAGCTTTACCTTAACCCCACTTCAAATCAGGGTGGTTTATATTTAAAGCTGGAAAAAAAAAAACTCTGCTTAAGAGTCTCCCAGTCTGAAGTTCTTTAGTCGGTGCGGTTCTGCAGGTTCTGCCTCACAACATCTGTTGTTTCTGCAGAAAATGAAGCGCGAGCTGGAGCAGCTGCACAACAGACTCAAGGTAAGGTCCATCTGTGGTTGAAACCTGTGGGGGCGGAGTTTATTCGTCAACAGGTTACTTACCATCCTCTGCTCTGGGTGTGAGGAGAGACGTTCACCTCCGAGGGTCTTTCTGTCCAGGAGGAGACGGAGAAAGTCAGAGCAGAAACCAAGCTGGACATCAACATGGAGAGAAGCAGGATCTCTGACATGGTGAGCGCTCGGACGATCCGATTGGTCATGAGTTCCGGTGAAGCCTCAGGCTGTCGGATCACAACTGAAAACATAGCGAGGTGTCATCTGCAAAGCTGCAGTCAGCACCAAATAAGTAAGGGATAATGGCCAACGAAGTGTTCATTATCAGAAATTATACCATGGTCTAGGTGAATCCTTGATTCTGATTGGCTGCTGGATGTGCATTAAAAAGTGGTAACGCACAATGATAACCGCACACCCCAAAAAGAAGTTCTGGTCACATATCTTAAATCTTGTGTATCACTGCACTGGCTTCTTTAAAACAACCTTTAGCTTCATCATCTGGACAAAAACAAGCGTGAACTTTCTCTCTGAACTGATGCTTTATTCAACCCATCGGAAAAATCAGCATATATATATATATATATATATATATATATATATATATATATATATATATATATATATATATATATATATATATATATATATATATATATATATATATATATATATATATATATATATATATATATATAAAATCTTGACTGCAGCAGTGGTGCATTGTCACGATCCACATGACAAACAGTTCGCTTTTTATGAAAAGAGCGATCCAAATCGAAAAAAACAAGAATTAATGATGTAAAACTGGGTAATATTTATTTCTTTTGTAAGTGACCATGGTATAAGCGGGTTAATGGCCTTTGAAGTGTGCATCACTTTTTAATGCACTTCGCAGAAGCAAGTTCAGGCTTCCACAACGTGCGTTAAAAAATGATAATGCACACTTCAAAAGCCATTAACCTTTACCTAATGCATGCCGTGGAAGTCTGAACCGTCTGACGTGAAGCGAAGTGCGTTCATTTCTGATCATGCAAAACTTTGAAGGTCATTAACCCGCTTATGCTATGGTCACTTACTAAGTAAATACATATTAAATCCGTTTGTAGTACTTTATTCTGGTTATATTTTTCTGTTTGGATCGCTTTTTTCTCAAAAAGCGGACTATTTGTTAAGTGGTTGGGCGCGTTGTCACGTTACCGTGACAATGCCCCTTTGCCAGCTCTGCCGGCGCCGACCTTGACTACTACAGCGGCACAGGAAAGCAATAGATATGCTGATCATCAGGATGGGTTGAATAAAGCATCAGTTCAGAGAGAAAGTTCTCCTCTTACCGCTTGTTTTTGTCCAGATGATGAAGCTAAAATTTTGTTTTAAAGAAGCAGCGCAGTGATACAGAACATTTAAGCTTTGTGACCGGAACTACTTTTTTAGGCTTACAGTTATCACTTTGCATTATCACTTTTTAATGCACACCCAGCAGCCAATCAGAATCGAGTATTCACCCGGACCGTTGTATAAACAAGGAATAAAGAACGGAGCCTTGAAGGCTTAGTGTTTCTTCTTTTAAGGCAGCAAATCAAGAAGTTGATGTCTGAAACGGATTGTGTGTTTTTCTGCCAGTTCACTGAACAGGAGAAGAAGCTGATGGAGGCCACATCTGAGTTCCATCACAAGGTAACCCAACTGTGGAGCGTACTCACCGCCACACCTTTAAAGCTCAGTTCACAGAACCCCCACCACCCACCAGGGTCATGGGGAGTGACATAGTCAAAAAGCTCAACTCCAAAGAGTATTTCTACTGCTTTGATATTTTTTTTTTCCTTTTGTGTAAAAAGTTCTGCAAAGGTTTTGCTTTCTCCAGGTTTTGAAGCGATGGGTTAGATCCTCTAGTGGTATTTACAGTAGAAGGTAGTGAGGATTTGGATTGTAGTTTAAGCAATAAAGACAAAAAATACTAAAGAAGACAAACTGAAGGTATATATCTATACATAGATTTTTAAAACTTTGGATGATTGATTGGGACTTGGTTAGAAAATAAATAAAATCAAGTAAAAGAAGATACATCCACATGAAAATGATGCCATGGTAGTTACTCTTAATCATACCTAGACATATTTGTTCTTATAGATGCCATACACGATACTCTGAATCCATTAAAGGAGAAGTTTGTCAAAAATGGTTTCATTAATTGCTTGAAAAGGAAGAAGGGACTTTATATAATTCGCTTCTCTGATATGCTTTATAAGTTTTGCTTTTTTTGAATAGTTATAATAATCCAGTCTGTAACTTCTTATATGTTCGTCACCAGTCCAAGTGAAGATATTTATCAAGTCCGTAAGTATTAATATCAAATAACAAAGATGAAGTGCTTATGGAATGTTTTAAAAGATGCTGCTTTATTGCAGAAATCACAGACAGGTCAAGTATCTCAATGGAGTACTTGTTACAAAGCAAACTTAATAATTATGATCAGTATAGAACATTTATATATATGGTTTCTTTGAAATCAAGTTTCCTTGTCGCAGCTGAAAGTTACAGATATGGTTATAATAATAAATGAAAGGTCCGTATTCTGCAGGTGGTCCATGGTGGCTCTAACAGTCTTCCTTCTGGGTTAACAGAGTTTTGAAGTTCTATATGTTGAGATGTTTGCGGTTTAGGGTCTGTGTCCCTCTGCAAGCTTTTATCAGTCTAACTCGGGGGTGTCCAACCTTTTTGCAAAGAAGGCCAGATTTGGTGGGCTGTAATGTGTGAGGGCCTTCCATGCATTCTTTCTACCCTTCTAATTGCTTGAAATGCAGATTAATTGTTTATCCCTTGTGCTATCCTATGGGCTATGACCATTGACGTGTTCTCCCTACCATGACAAAGGTGGATAAAGGTGAAGAGGAATTCATGTAATCCATGGACACCAGTGAAGATCACAAATCATTGAAGAAAAAAGGTTCAGGGCACTGTCTAGTGGGTCCTAGATGACCCAACTCCCAATGTTAAAGTGTCTAGGATAGCACAAGGGTTAATCAAAGGTTTTTAGAGTGGAATACTTTTCATTTCTTTACACAGGGCAGACTGTAAATTTTGTATTTGGAGACCAGAGCTAAAATAAAAAAGTCTGTTTGAAGATAACCTTTAACATTGAATCTGGGTTCACATGAGATGTTTCATATTATTCAGGATTAGATGCTCACTGTAAACTTCTAAATGTAAATCATGTGAACAGGAAAATGACAAATAGTAATCTTAGTACAACCAGTGCTTTTTACCAGAGCAAATAAACCGTTTACAGTCAACATTTTTCAGATGAACTAGAAATTGTCAAAGGGTTTTGCAACAGTTTTGGATTGGATGGGCGCCTTGATGACATCATCGTCTGATGTTCTCAGAAAGCCGACTTGGAAAACGACAACATGGAGATCAACAAGAAGATCGACCTGCAGGTGGCGTCCCTGAAAACAGTGCTGGAGTCCCTCAAGCTGGAGACCATTCGGTACCTGGCAGGTGGGTTGGTCTGGGGGTGTGGCCCCGACTGTCCCGTGATGAATCCTGAAGCGTTTGCTCCTCCACAGCGACTCTGTTCTCCTGCTTGGCCATTGCTTTGGGGTTCTACAGACTGTGGAGGTGAAGGAGCTCCAGCGGAGCGGCCCGGTTCCTGCTGCACCTACTTTTAAGTTCAGTGAATGTTTTGCTCCGCATTAAAGAAAATCTTTGTGCGATTTTATTCTTTTGGTCAGTGAACTTCTCCTGAAGCGACACTTTTTAATAAATCAATTGTCTTTTAAGGAAGTGGAGTCCATTCATTCCTGCAAGTTTTCAGAACCATGAAAGAAAGACAGCAGTCGCCACTTTGAACCACAGGAACTTTATTTGTAATGTAGGACCTGAACATCAAACTGAAGTGGATCTCACAAACACGTTTCAGACTCGTTTATTAAAGATCAGAGCAAAAAAAGAAACATCTCAGTCCCTGACTGGCAATCAGATGATGCTTACCTTCAACACCTGAAACTCAAACCGCAGCGACGCCACGCTCCGCATTCAACCAGCGTTAGACCACAGGTACCAAAAATACTTTAATTTATAAATTAAATCATTTACAGCTTTGAGCAAACGAAACATTTCTTCACAGAAACAGCGGCTCTGAAACGGCCACACGATCAAATACCAAAATGTATTCAAGTGCTAAAAAGGCCTTCGCCCCCACAGGACGATGGCGAGCAGCAGCAGGTCACGCCGGATCTTCTGACGGCACAGAATCCATCACAGCCTCGGGAGCCCCGCCCACCGCCTCCTCAGAACAGGACGGCTCACAATCAGTTTCCTGTGGAGGCTCCACTTCCTGTTTCACGGATGTTGCCTCCAGTGCACAGGAAGTAGACGACTCCTCTGTTTTAAAAGCCCCGAGCGGGTGCTCGATCAGCAGCTTGCTGGGAGAAGGCGTGGCATCCAGGTACGACGACTGTAGAGGAGGAGGAGGAGGAGGAGGAGATGGTGAACTGAGGAAGACGGATGAACAGAGGACTGAAAGAAACGATGGACTCACCTTTTTGTAATCTTCAAAGCAGGATGGGTGAAAGTTCTGTGGATAAAAACAAACTTTAATACGGAACAACAACAAAAAGGGGCGGAGCATGGGGGGGGGTCACCTACCTTTTCATCCACTTTAATGGCGTTTTTCAAGAACCAGTCCTCCTCTTCCTCCACCCAGTACGTCTCAAAGGGTTCCTGACAGATCTCACATGACTGCAGACAAAACAACCACAGCTCAAAACGCAGTCAGCCTCACCGTCCTCTTCCTCACCCCCCTTATCTTCATCCAGAGGAAGGACTAGGACCGCCCCCTCCATGGAGGTCTGGGTTCTCACCTCTCCCACCTGGTCCTTGGTGGCTCTCACACTCTGAAACTCCTTCTCCTTGGCCGCTGCTTGGGTCTTCTGCACCACCTCCTCATTCTCCTTCTCAAAGAAATGACTCTTGGCTCGCTCCTCCAGGTCAGCGATCTCCTCAAACTCGATCCAATCCTGCAACACGGACGCCGTTCAGCAGGACGCTTAAAATGCGGCCACATGTTTTACCTCAACAGAAAAGTTAAATCTGTGATGTTTCTGAATGCTCTCCATTAATGTTATTTAAAACGTCTATACAGAATAAAAACATGATGATGAATCTGATTAAGGTTCTTTTGCATTTTAATAGAGTTTAGTCTCTTAGTTTAAAGCTTTTGCACTATGACAGCGAAACCTGAAATCTAGAAACAAATGCTTCAAAACAGGTCAAAGTGGGCGGAGCCAACTAACAAAAAGTGTGGCCTTTTAGTTTTTGTTCCCTTGTAGCCCCACTTTTCAGAATCTGTCTTTCCTAAGGGTATTTCAAAACAAAAGCTTAGAGAGGAGAAGCTTTACTGTGAAAGGGGCAGGAAGTGCTGTGCTCTCACCGTCAGGCTGTAGTACCAGCGCCGGTGCGTCACCTTCTTGCTGGCCTGCTTGTCGGCGTGGTTCTGCCGGAAGTGCCAGTCCAGGTGGTCGGCGTACATGTCGGTCTGCGTGGTGGTGAAGCGCATGCTGCAAAGGCAGCACTGGTTCCCCGTGTACAGCTTGGTCACCACGCTCTCGTACCGCCTGAGGGAACACGGGCGCACAGAATGAGGCGGGGGGGGGCACTTGGAGCTCGTCTAGAGCCAAACCGGGCCGGGACTCACAGCTTCATGTGATCGATGCTGAAGCCGGTGAGGTCCGGGATGTCGTTGTCCTCAACCTCCTGGTCTTCCTCCTCCTCGGGCTCAAGTGCGGCTGCGGGGGCCACAGCTGCAGACTCACCGCTGCTGGCGGGGAGGGCGGGGTCCGGCTGCGATGGCTTGATGATGCCAGTGGAGATGAGTTTGCTCAGGAGAGACTCAACGTCAACCTGACCGAAGTGCTCCCCGCTGGCGGCCGCCTGAGGGACTGCAGACACACACAGGTCAGGGGGGCCTCTGCTGTGGCGTTGGCGTGCGCGAGTGACGGCATACTCACACTGCGGCTCGAACGACACCTGGTTCGGGGGCAGGTAGGGGGCGTTCATGCTCGCCATCACCTGGACAAAAGCTTTTTTTTAGGAAAAATCCAAGAACACAATTGCTCCGATAAATGAGGGCGGGGGGCTCACCGGCTGCTGCATGTTGATGGTGGGGGCCGGAGGGTTGTAGAAGGTCCCGGGGCCCGGCTGGCCGATGTGCGGGTTAAAGTTTCCGGTCGCCATTGGCGCGGGGGGGAACTGAGGGTTCATGGGCTCCTGGAACGGCTGGAGGGCCATACCAAAGTTCTGCTGGGGGGGCATCGGGTGGTTGTAAACATCTGGAGCCATCGGCCTCACATGAGGCTGCAGGTTTGGTTGGGGACCAAACCTGGGGGGCCCCTGCTGACCGGGGATGAAATCGTAGTGTGCCCCCCCTCCTTGCACAGGAGCGTTGGCCATGTCAAAATGGGGACCAGGCTGGCTGGGTCTATCAAAGCAAACAGTGTTGTCTAGCCGAGTGGGCCTTAGTTGGTTCGACAGTTCTTCAAAGTGGGGGGGTCGCTGCTGCTGATGGAAGCCCATGGGACCGCCGAAGGGACCAGAGGGCTCAAAATGCTGCACTGGCCCGTCTATTGGGCCCGGCCCCCTGCCCGGCCCAGGCTGCTGGCCGATAGGAGCACCAAACCTGCCTGGCCCCTGGGGGGGCTCAGTCCTATCTACCATCAGATGAGACGGCCCCCCATCATCAAACCTGCCTGGCCCCTGATGGTGAGGCTCTTCGATGTGTCCCCCTGTCCATCCTGGAGGGTGTGGTCTGGCAGGCCCGATGTGGGAGGGGCCGCCATATCGAGGAGGGTGACCTCCATCGTGGGGAGGGGTGTGTCCTGGAGAGTTGCCATGTGGTCGGAAGGCTGCCCCCGTCAGCATGTGTTGGGGGGGCATGTGGGGATCCAGAATGAGGGGGCCGTCGTCAGAGTGTTCGCTGTTGGGGCTCTCGAAGCGCGCCACCGGACTGTCTGCAGCGTTCACCTGACGCGGCGGGGACAGCGGCTCACGCCTGAAGTGGGGCGCCAGACTTTCCAGACCCACTGGGCTGGGGCATTTTCTGTGGGGCAGTGCCTCAGGGAGGGGGGCACCCTCAGGTCTGCGGGGTTCTGAGTGTCTGGGCTCGTAGCGCCGTGGGGCGTCGTAGCCGCCTTTCTTCTCCTTGTACAGTTGTCGCTCCAGTGGGGACGTCCACTCCCGCTCGCCTGGAAGGAGGAGGAGTTCAGAAATCCTACAACGTAAAGTCCCTGTAGCTAACAGAACCCCCCCCCCCAAGCGGGGGCACATGACAGTAAATCTGCGCTTGCAGGACTTACTGGACTTTCGAGGGTCGGCCCTCCTCCTAAAGCGGAGATCTGGGAGAGACTTCAAGGTGGGAAACTCTTTGCCGTGGTTGTAATCCTCAATCATGGGGGCGAGGGGGGGGCGGGACTCCTCCCGCTCCTTGCTCTGGCGTTCACCTGGGAAACAACAGAAGGTGTGGGTGAATCTCTGACTTCAGAACTTCCGCTCTGACGTTACCCGGCTCTCTCACCTGGTCTGTCTCTCGGGGGTCTGCTGAATTTATGTGAGGGGGGGTGCACGGCTTGTCCCGCGTCACCGCCGCCCTCCAGGGAGTCCTGGCTCTCCCAGTCTTCGTTGGCGGTTCGATGGTTGACCTGAGTCTTCTTCAGTTTGGACTTGTGTTCGTAGTAGGACAGCTCAGCAGGGTCCATGTGGGGGTGGGGCATGGAGCCATGGGCGGCCAGCCCTGCCTGCTTCTTGGGGGGGAACTCCCCGGGTCCGTCCCAGCTCTCGGAGCGCAGCTGCTTCTCCTCCTGGTACTGGAATAAGTGGTTGATCTGGTGGGCCATGTTCAGGAAGTCCTCCTGAGAGATCTCGCCGCTCTCCACGCGCTTGCTGGCCTGCAGAGAAAGCTGGCGTTAGTGGGTGGGGTGGGGGCCAACCAAAGCTGGTCCGTGTTTGTGGACGTACCCTCATCAGCAGGTCTTTCTTGGAGGCAGAGTTCAGGACTTCTGGGATCTGCAGGTTGGCATCCACGCTGAGGCGGTGCTTGGGGGTTCTAGGGGTGGTGGGACGGGCCGGGCCCCCGTAAGGTTTGTGCCTCAGAGGTCCGGCCTTCGGGTGAGACTCCTCTGACTTCAGGCTGAAAGACAAACACAGCTGAGGCGACATCACACCACCAGAACCGAAAACACCCACTAATGGATCACTTTGGACTTACTGCTTGTTCTCCCAGCCGCTCCTCCAGCGGTGACCCTCCTTCCCCTCCTTGGCCCCCCCGTCATTGATGCGGAGGGAGTCCCTAGACTCGCCGTGGCGTTCCTCTGCTGGCCTTTTGGGCCGTCTGCTGTCTGCCTGGCTCTTCTTGGGGGCGAGCCGCTCATCGTGGCCGGGTTTGCTTAGGGTCAAGTTGTCGGGTCGAACTCTTCTGGGCTTTCCTGGCTTGTGGGGGGAGGGGGAGCTGCTCCTGGGTCGGCTTTTGGGCGACCGTCTGTCTTTCCGCTTGGGAGAAGCGTTTGGAGAACGTGACCGCGATCTGGTGCGTTTCCTGGCGTGCGTCCGGGCAGTTGCCCCCGCTCTTCGGCTCGGCCTTGTCGCCGGCGTCTTCACGCTCGTGTTTGGCCGCCGCCCCGTTGTGCAGCTTGCTCTTGTTGGAGCGCGGGGTGTCGTCTCGCTCCTTCTTGTCGCTACTTCTCTTCTTGTCCTTTACCTCGTCTTCTTTTGGCTCGGCGCCGCGCTCCAGTGGTCGCTTCTTCAGTCGAGGATCCTTCTTCTCCGGGACTTTTGGGTCCGGCTCAGCCACCTCCTTTTGGTTCTGGACGCTTTTTGGCAGTTTGTTCTTGGATTTCTCATCAAGTATGTCTTTCCGGAAGGTTCTGGTTCTATCGGGCTTAACGGGCTTCTCTGGCAGTCTTTTCTCAGGGGTGACAGCGAGATTCTGGACGCTGGGGGAGACCTCTTTTCTGGGAGCTGGAGGCTCTTTGCTTTGAGCTGGAGTCAGAGGAGCGGGCCGGTTCAGACGCGGGTCTCGGGTGGGCAGCTTTGGGTCAGTCTGAGGCTGGGGGGGGATCCAGGGTCGGATCACAGAGGTGCTCTGGCTGAGGGGCTTGGGTGCTAAGCTCGGTGCTGCCGGTGGGGGACCTGCAGGAGCTTGTTGGAGGTTAAATCCGATTGCCTGTAAAAACACAATAAAAAACTTGGAACCCTTTTATGCAAACAGAACAAACGTTAAAACAGGTCGCTCTCTCCTTTCTCTATGGAAAACAGTTCATTTAATGCATTTAATGCTGTAATCTGCTTTCAGTCCAGCTAAGACCCAAATCTACTTGAAATTCACGCTTTTTCAAAAGAAGATGTGATAAATATGGGCTCCTACTTTTTTTTAAGGGAAAGTGGGTGGGATTACGCAGGGTGGATTCAAACCAGTAGGGCCTGTGACACTTGGCATTCAAACCACAGGTGTCAAACTGCAGGCCTGAGGAGCAGCGTCTTTCAACAACACAAACAGCTGATCCAGGTAATCAGCAGGTAGATAAAGCAGGTTTTCTGCAGGATGACCCTTGAGGCCTGAAGTTTGACACTCCTGGTTTAAACATGTTTGGATTTTCACAGCAAATACAGGAACATTAGATTAAAAAAAAAAGGTAGTTTCTCCTGTTTTTTCCCCCTGAATTCAAATCAAAGTTAAAATTTAAGGGTCATTTAGCTTCCTTGTTCCTGCCTGGGCTCTAAGGAACACCTAAGGTGATGGGTCAAAGACGTTAATCTCCTCACAAGCTGTGCTTCGGTCTGCTCCAGCTCCAGCTCGATCTTCTTCTGCTGCAGCTCCAGAAGCTGCTTCTGCTTGGCCAGCAGCTGCTTTCGGATCAGCTGCTCCTGGGTCAGGCTGGACTGTCCCGTGGCGCTGGGAGGCTTGGGAGCGACCACTGGCGGTGGAGGCTGAGTGGGGGCTGGCTGTGGAGAGGGCGCCTCCTCAGTCTGAAGATGAAGGAGGACAACAATTTACCAGCATGACCTCTGAGCTTTTACCATCTTTAACCCCAGCCAAAGTGGCTTTGCAGCCGTTACCAAGGTTACCCGATGACAAGTGTGGTACAAGAGAAAAGCAGTAAAACCCTGTTTTTTTGCTGAAATGAAGCGTTGGTAAAAGAAGAGCTTCTTCAAAATGAAACAACAGATCAGATGTTTATGGTTCTGAAGCACAAACCTTCACAAGTTCACTTATTTTTAGATACTTTGAGGTCAAGACAAAAACATATTTATCCAAAATTCAACAAAGTTTTAAGATTTTAACAGACAACTTTTTGTACATAAACACACACTCTGATCATACAACAACCTCAGCCTTTTCCTGCCTTTTGTCCCCTCATGTCAAACCGTTTGCCCATCCAGACCAAAGCAGAATTAGGACTCAGATCAGTGGCTGATTGTCAGTATGTACACGTTTTCTGGGGCTAGATTAGAAACGTTTCTCCAGGAGTTAACCTCCATCGTGTTTCTGAAGTTGCAGATCATCACGTTTCCAAAGTAAAAGATATATTTTCACGGCGTCCACACTCTCATTCTGCTGAATCGACTGAACTAGCCAGAGTAGAAAAATGAACGCAAACATTTGCAGATCGATCCCAGGTGCCGTCGGGTTTTTGTATTATCTTTATTTAACCCAAGTTTTGCACAGCAGACAGCCCCACCCCCCCCACACTGGAGTACAGGTTCAGGTCACCGTCCGCTCAATTGTGCAAAAAGCAGTTTTGTTTATTTCGTTTCACACAGAGAACAGCCCAAAGCAAAGGAGTAAATCAAGTCAAGATTCTAGCGGCCGTAGAACCGGAGCTGTGGGGATTTTAGGGTTCCAACAGTCTCAGCATATAGGCCACTGAGCTGCCCCTGTTCTGAAGGAGCGGCTCCAGTCAGAACCAGGGTTTTTGTGCAGCCAGAAAGCTCTTGTCAGTTCTGCAGACTCACCCGCAGGCGTCTGCGCATACACACCTGCTTGAAAAACTTGGGGTTGATGTGGATGCTGGAGTTGACAGTGGGCGGGAGCGGCTTGATGGGCCAGGCCGGGTCCAGAGAGTTGACCCTGACGTCCAGCAAATACAGCTTCTTTGTGGGGAACACCTCGTCCCACGTGGAGCGCAGCTTGAACAGACTCTTTCGGGTGTTTTCGTCCACCTACAACAGAGGACAGGACTTGGTCCACAGAAAACGGCCAGAGCTCAAAAAAAAGCATCACAGCAGCTGCTTGACATCTTTAGCATTGTCTGCAGGAAAAGCTGCCTATCCCTCCACCGGACATCTCAAGCACACAACTACACACAGGAGTTCACACACAGCAAGCAACAGACAGACTGACAGACAGACAGGAGGGAGGTGAGCTGTGCTGCTAACATTAGTGCTTAAACAACGAGCACATCAAAGAGAACTGTACCTTTTCAAAGACACATATAAATGAAGTGACTAGGTTTTTAGCAAACTCTGCAAGGTACTCTCCTCCAACATTCTTCACTATGGAGTCCACTAAGTACAAAACTGGGAGCTTCTCGGAGGATGGCGCCTGGAGCAAGAGAACTCGACAAGTTTAGAACACAACAAGGGTTAAAGCAACATTTCAGAACACACAACAGTCAGAACAGCTGCAGCCGCTCGCTCGCTCGCTCGGCGGGAAAACCGGAGCGTCCAGTTCCTTTGGTTTTCACATTATCCAAGAAAGCAGTCTGCGGGTCTGAGCGGACCCGAGCGCGCCAAAAACTCGTCTTCAGTCTGCGAGGAGCCGCCGGGAATCCTTCCAGGAGGAAAACGAAAAATCTGTCGTTCACAGTCCAGTCCTCAGAAGTCCTTTACCTCCAAAGAGGGTCTTGAAGGACCCTCTTTGTACTTTACCCATCAGCCACTTCAGCTCCACGTGAGCCTCTTCACTCAGTCTGAGCTTTCAGAGCTTTTCTGCGCTCAAATTCAGAAAATGATGGATTTGTCTGCAGCAGTAAGCTGCAGCGCTGGACTGAACCCGTTTGTCCCAGCGAGCTGAGTCACTGTCTACGTGTCTGCTCATGTAAACCATAACCACAAATTACACTGGGAAAGAAGAAATGACAAAAAGCACAGTTCACATGTTTTATTATCAACATTTATACCATTCAGTCACAATTCAGGAAGTCAAGATTCACGAGTGGATTCATGCAGAGGCTTTGTTATCGCCACAGCTTCAGCATGCAGGGGGGGGGCTGCTCTGTGGGCGCCTGCATGGGGGGGCCGTGCCGCTGCGCTTCACAACACAGTTCAACGGCAGCGATGTGGTCCGGCTTCAACCGAGAGCCGGCGGGTCTGAGGACCCCCGATTCCCCGCGGCCCTCACCGTGCGCAGATTACAATTCTGATCAATATGGCGGGTGCATCCACGGCAACCGACCGAGAAGGAGGAGCACAGCAGATGCTGACACGGCCACGCCGTGGCCTTCAACAACCGGTACTTGCTTTTCCAAGTGTCGTACCACAAAGACAGACCTGCTCTCTGTTATCAAGACTCTTTTTCAGTCTAACTTTAGGAACCATTTCAGTGACGTAACTAGATTTAACCCGACATTTTTTATAATTACTTCCAAACCGTATCAATAAAAATCATCCTAACTTTGTTTTTTCAAACAGGCCTTCAAAAATGACATATGACATATCAGGGTCTGCAGCCCGAGGCTCCAGATCCACCTGCAGCTCTTCCATCCGCCATGGGGCTCAGCAGTTTTTGAGGAAAACACTGCAGATTTTAATAGTTTTGGGTTTGTAGTTTTGATGAGCATTTTTTAGGTAGGTTTTACCACTTATTTTTAATTTTTAAAACTGGGTACAAGGACGAAAAAAGATTAATTATTGCAGAGTAGTACATTTTTTAGAATAAGCACAGATTTTCTTGCACAGTAGTGTCTTGTTTCTGTTCAGAGGCAAAGTACATCATTGCAGTCAGATCTATAGATATTTTCCTAAAATTAAATTTTCACCAATGTTCTTCATCAATAGTAAAAAGAGAAAAAAAGATTAGGACGTCTGGAGCCATAATGATAGAAAATGCCCAGTGTGATGGGGTTTGCATTTATCTGCCCCAGCAGGAAGCAGCTGTGTTTTATTTTTGAAAGGAGCCAACATGTGCTGCTGTCAAAGATAGATGATGTGATACATTTGGGAAAAAAAACGCTTCTATAATTTAATTATAAATATTTAAACACTACATTCTATAAATTAATGGCCACAAAAACATCAAGTAATCATCTGAAGAGCTTTGGCTCTGGCTGGGATGGGAGCAGTAAGAAACTGACCTAACTGTTTTAGATTTAGATGCAGATTCAGCTCAACTTAGTCCTGTAGACACTATTACACAAAACATGAACTATACGTAATCAGATTACAGTAATGATCATCGGACTTGATAATAAAAAGAAAAATTTCATGTGTGTTCCACAGTCAGCAGATTCTATCAGTTTGTGGAACATGTGACTGTTGACGGTGTTCACACCTGCAGCCTGTGTGGCTCAGACCTACCGACACCAAAACCAACTTCTACTCTCATTTCTGCTCCTGACGGCAGACTCCGTCTGTCTGTCTCTCGTTTCTGTGACTTCACGCTTTTTAGAGAACAAAATTAGTCAGATACTCGGGTTTCTATGGCGGAAGACAGCACACCAGGTGCCGTTAGCTATTAAAGAACATAATATCTCGTTTACACGAGCGCACTAATAATGACAAAACGAGAGCTTCTTTGCCATCTGCCAACATGGCCCTTATTGTGGCGTTGCAGATGACAAGTCTCGCGAGATTCAGAACAGCGGAAAATTAACTCAGAAACTGCGCCGACGAGCGTTGATTTTCGGTTGAAGCCGAGACCACATCGACCTGCGGCCAATCCGACAAGAGTTTCATCAGCCTGACTTGTTGTCAAAGAATGTTTAATGTAATGAGCGCACCGAATATTTCAAATCACTGTCACACAAACAAACGGAGATTTTAAGGGCAGCGGCTTCAAGCAGACATGAAACGAGCTGAGCTGGTATTACAACACTGGCCGCCATCTTTTCTCGGCCTACAGCAGCTGAAAGATAAAGTATTCTATTTCATAAAAACCTTGGTTATTTGAGCTTCAATTATTGCGACGATATCCTTGGCGAACTGCAGGTTCTCCTCAGCCAGGATGGTGAGCATGTTGATGTGCGGCTTGCTGTTGAACGTCAGGTCCTCCAGGGAGGACTGGTACTCCCGACACGCGTCCTGGCGCGCCGCGCCGTCCTCCATCTTCGAGAAGACTGAGCCGCAGAAACCTACACGAGTCTGACCGGAAGCATCACCGCCGATCAGCAGACAGTCCATGAACTCGTGCGGCTAACCGTTCTGCTATGAGTCGAAGACTTACAAGGCCAGACTCGTATGTATTTTTGCTTTCGCTGGAAGCGCTTGATCCGATTTTGACGACAAGAAAATGGCGACTTCAACTACTAGTGAAGGGTGTCACGTGACCTTTGTCTATTATAATTGTCATTACGTCAGGAAAATTCAATTGGCTGAATTTAGCCCCTCCTCCACTGGTTTTGGAGCTTCCCATGGTTACAGACAAACAAATCCACCAATCAGGACAAAGATGTGTCACCATTATGTAACTGACACAACACTGAACATTGTTGCCTTTTTATTTCGGTGTATTTTAGTTGTTTTATGCGCATTTCAACTGTTTGCCCACCCTAACTGTGTTTGTATATGAATACAAAATAAAATAAAAAAATTAAATATTTAAATAAACGAATGAAAATTTTAAAGTAAGAAATTAATTGCAATGAAAACAAAAATAAGAAAACAGGCTACAAACATAGATTACCATAGGACAACACAAAAGACAAAAGAAAATGAACAGAATAATATATTTTAAACAAGAACTAATATCATGACTATGGGGGCCACTCTCATTGAATTTTGTCCCCCAGTCCTTGATTAAGGAGGTCCCCTAACTTCCGTTCTTCATTCTCTCCTCTTGTGTACTCACGCCATTTTGGCGTTCTCACAGCACACCAGTCCAAACATGGCAAGAGTCCATCTGGCTCTGAAATATGACTCCACCAGATTGTTATAAACCTTGTGCTATCCTATGGGGTCCAGATGACCCGCTACTTACCTTGACGTGTTATGACTACCATGACAAAGGTGGATAAAGGTGGAGAGGATTTCATGGAATCCATGGACACCAGTGAAGATCACATATCATTGAAGTAAAAAGGTTCAGCGCACTGTCTTGTGGGGTCTAGATGACCCAACTCCCAATGTTAAAGTGCCTAGGATAGCACCATGGCTAGTGGTGGTCTTGGTAATTAGCTGTTTATCCATGTTAGCGGCCTGTTAGCACAGTCTCATGATAATGGGACGGTGATCGTCAGCCCTAAACTAAACCATCTAATGGCTGATGCCAGTGAATACCATCCCCTACTAAACCAGCGTACAACGCCAGAGCACTGAGCATTGACATAGAGCCACAAACCCTCTGTTGTACTGGTGGAGGTTGGCGTGGCCCAGCCAGTGTGTCGTGAATAGGCCTTTACATCTCAAAGTTTGCTTTACCATCTAGCGTTAAACAACATACAAAATGTAAGAAGAAACCAGCTTGTCAAAATGATTTAAAAAAAAAAAAAAAAAAGCTAAAATAAGCAGCTGGACGGATCAGTTGGCTTGCAGGAAACCAGAGTTCCCTTCCCAGGGCGTGAAATGAGCTTCAGTCACTGTGGGTCCTTGGGCAAGACCCTTTGCGTTACTGCCTCAATACTGTATGTAGCCATTAGAGGGCCCAAGTCGGGATCCCCCTGTGCTTGGTCTGGATGTGGCCTGTGCCTGGCCTGTGCTGGATGAAATACAAGGTTGCGTCAGGAAGGTCATCTGGCGTAAAACTCTCAGCCAAACCACCTATGTGACTCAGTGAAAGCTGATTTGCTGTGGCAACCCCTGAAGGGATATGCTGAAAGCTAAACATTGCATGATAAAATGCTAAAATCACGTCTTATATGAAAAGAAAGACAAGATGCCCAAATGAGGGGAAGTGCTTAGATTTTCATGTTTTTTTAAGACCAATGGATCCGTTTTGAAATGTCTAAGCATTCTAGCATTGACTAGAATCCAGAACATAGTAGTCCAAACATGGAGATCAAAGGCTGTTTCACATTTATGAAGCGTTTTATTCCAGCTGCATGCTGAGGATCATGTGTTGGTGCAGACTCTGCACCAACACATGATCCTCAGACAGACAGGTGCTGCACTCTAGTCTGTCTGGGCAGGATATACAGGTTAATGAAGGTTGTTTACTAGGCCTCCACCAACAACAAATACCTGTCATCGTTGCATGTCAAAGACTGTTCTAAAATATCTGATGGAACACAGATGGAGGTCTAAAGCTCGGGAGCAGGAGACAAGTTCTGCACGATCACACCACCATCTTATATTCCTTTTCATGAAGCTAACACTGTTGCATCGTTTGTCTGCACCATCCCATCAGCCAAGCTGTTAGACACCTTCGATCTTTGCTCGGCGGAGGCCTGAACCAGATTGTTTGATGGGTGGCTGGGCACCATCTGAGCACATCTGCTCAAGTCTCAGTCAGAAGCACAAAAACATGCAAAGTTCCCTTCTCAGATCTATTTTTTTTTCTCGTCAGAGGCAGAGCAGCAGCAAGGGGGCCAAATGGTGGTGGTTGGGGTCATCCATGTGCGGGCCATGTTACGATTTCATGCCACTGTGTGCAGCCACAAGTCAAGCTCTATTGGGACCGTTGGGCTCAAGTTGCCATCAAAGTCCAGAGACATGAGCACAATATACAGGAAATGGTCACAGAGAACATCCGTTACTGTGTGGAGGTGGTTGGTTTCACCTCAAGCTGCTGCTTCTGCTGTCAGCTTCTTCTTCCATTCCGTTAACTCAGCAGACCCTCAGTGACCGACTCAGCCCGCATGGCTGAAGTCTCGCGTTCATAATCATTCAGATAGAGCCCAGCTGGGCTTTTTTTTTTTTTTGCTTCTTCTTGACTCAGAATTCTCAGAGTTTTTGTCTCACAGACGTGATGCAGCTAAAATAACCACCTGTGTTTTTGGTTTTCAAACATGAAGTTTCGAAGGAGTACCAAAAGTTTCAATCCTGATTTGCACGCATGGGAGTAATTACTCCAACTTTTGAGTTGAGCTTCTTCCTGTCACTTTGGTGTGTCGTTTGAGGAGAATGGACTCGGGGAGCTGCTGAGGACTAAATTGCAGTTACTTTGATGTGTTAGAGTAAAAATAGAAACAAACATAGCAGAAGCCTTGAATGAGTTAAATAAAATAAAATAATATTTATTACACAAAGGTGGGCTTCATAGAGACTATACGCAGCAGGCTTTTCCTGGTGCTCAGCCAGCAGATGTCTCCCTCCTCGCCGTTAGTTGCAGCTCCACTTCTGCGTTCAACAGGCTGAGAAACTCCTCTTGTTGTGGTGCCTGTTCTGTGCTGGACAGACTGATTACAGGTGGGAAGACACACCTGAGTCTCACATGACCTCACGGTCACATTATATGAATTTTATCTGAGTCTCTGGTTTGTTCATATAATGATTTTGTTAATCAACTATTAAAAATATGGGATGCTGTTGATGTTCAGTAAGTTTTTATCTATTACTTCAGTCAGTCTGAAGTTCTCCGAGTGCCGGTGTGGCTTTCCTTTCATCGACAGAGCGAGTCTGACCATCCAGGCCTGAAGCAGGTGTTGTTGTGAGCACTTTTCATAGAAATACTGTATGTTTCACTGATCTATTTAGTAGCAAGTATTTCAGTGATCTAAAGAAACTTCTGCACTGTAAGAGAATCAAAGCGGAGCGCGGCCCCAGACCGTAAGGTGGAGCTGACATCTGGGCTGAAACCTGGCAGGTTATTCGTGCAGAGAAGAAACGTCAGGAATAAAAACATCAGCCATCTTTTTAATCATGATTCATGAAGCTTGGAGTCTGTGGACCCACATCATTTCAGAAAAAAAACAACCAACTCGGCACCAGGAGATCCAGTTGACACTTTTCTTCAGACACAGCTGGATCCTCTGCTTCAGGAAGAGAGCTGGAGGCGGAGTCTGTCTCCGTGGTTACAGGAATGCATGGTGATGATGTAGAGCAGGTGCAGGGTTAGAGTTTCCCATCATGCTTTGCTCCATCAGACGACACCTTTGAGAAGTTCAGGAAACTGAAGAACATTTTCAAGAAGAGAAAATCCAGACGCGATGGCAGAACCAGCAGGTCCGGTCCGCCGCCTGGGCCCGGCTGGAGCTCTGAAGTTCAGGAGAGTCTGGCCGAGTTCCTGGTCGTCCTCAGGCGTCAGAGTCGTCACTGCTGTCACGGCTGATCTCGATCTGCAGCGACGGCAGGCTGTCCAGCCGGCTCTTCTTGACCTTGTGGCCGAGGCGCTCCTGCTTCTGTTTGATCATGGCGCCCCACATCTTCTGCAGCATCGAGTCGTCTTCCTCCTCCTCCTTCTCCTCACCCTCTGCTTTCTCGCCGCCTCTCCTGCTGGCGTCTTTTCGACCTGAAGAGGAGGAGGAGGACGGAGCCGAGTGGTCGCTCCCTCGCCGCTCAATGTTGCCGAGTCTGCTCCAGAGGTCGCCTGGGGAGAACGGCATTGAGAACGTGAGAACCTCCGTTCTGGATCGGAGAGTTCAGCAAGTCTGATCCTAACCGCTGTAGTGTTCCCTCGCAATACTGCGGTTCACCTTTTGCCGTCTCTCTGATATATTCAGTGCCATTTTGCTTTTTTTATTTTAATTTTATGTTATAGCATAGTTTTCTGCCCTCTGATTGGCTGCAGACCACTGTCAATCAATCTTCTCAGTGCCAAGTCTCTTGTACAGAATGAGCTACAGAAATCTTTATTTTCATTCTATAATACTTCATTTCTACGAAGTTTTGAACTTTGAGAGTTTAAACAAGAGAGAAACAAAGTGTGAGAATGTTCAAGTCTGTGTGAGAAATGTGGAAAAGTGTGTAGTGAGGAGATTTACTGCTCTGATCATCTGTCATTCCGTTTCACGGATTTCAGGTTATTTTTAGACGGTAACTCGGCAACACTGTACCCGTCTTTCTGTCTTTGGAGCTGGAGAAGAGGCCTCTGTCTTGACCGGCCACGCCCAGTCTGCTGTGCACATCTCTGACTGGCTCTTTGCTTGGGGGCGTGTCTCTGGGGGAGGCAGGGGAAGGGGAGCGGCGCCTGTCTGGAGAGTATCGCCTTTTCCCGAGCCGCTGGCGGACATCTGCGGGAGAGACGTAGAGTCAGAGGGGACGGAGTCCACACCCCGGCAGAAGCAGCGGCTGCCCCTCACCGGTCTTCCCGCCGCTGGCCACAGGGGGGGGCTGTCTGTGATGGGACAGCCCCTGCCGCTTCTCCAGCAGCAGCTGCCGGACGTCTGTCAACTTGGAGGGGGATGAGGATTTGGCTCTGCTCTGGGTCCCCGATGTCCCGATGCGGTTCCTGAAGGATGAAGGAAAATGTCAAAATAAAAGCTTTTCTGAACCCATCCTTCATGCAGACGAGTCAGCAGTTTCTGAACACTCCCCCCACAATCCAATTTAGAAACCCTGTAGGAAGTACCCTACAAACTGAACCACAATAATGAAAACATTAACACTTATTCGATTAAGTTTTCCATGAATTTTACTTTCTTAAATGTTGGTTTCTGATTTTCCTCAGCCCTGAAAAACAACAATAATGATCCATGTTTCACTTCCTGACCCTCAAAAGAGATTTATGGAGTTTGAAACACAAAAGTTTAACATCTACAGACTTGCTTTTCAAAATAAAAGCCCGTCCAACCGTGTCACATGACTACAGATGACGGTGGGCGGGGCTCACCGGATGCTCTTTAGGTGGCTCTCCACCTCGTCGGCGTACATGGTCATTTTTTTGCTTTTCTTTGGCGACGGCGTGGAGATCATCTTCAGCTCCAGGTCGTAGTCCATCTCATCCGACTCCGACCACGGAGATGGAGATCGCTCCGCCCTGCTGCGAAGCCCCGCCCCTCCAGACCGTGAGCTACCTCCTTTCTCCTTAAACTCCACCACCCTGTCATCAGAGTCCATGTCCTCGTCACTGGCGTCCTCCTCCTCTTCCTCCTCCTCCTCCTCTTTGATGGGCTCCTCGGGCAGGTTGACCAGGTCAGCTGAGAGGAAAGAGAGTGTGGATTTTTAGCCCCGCCTTTATTTGGTCTGACCCTTTAAACTAACTACCGTAACTCTTTGACCACCATAAATGTGAATCAGGAGCTTCCTGAAATTAGGTTCATTGTGTAGACGGTCAAAGAGTTATGGGATATGATTATTTAGGATTCACAGGTGACCAGTGACGCCTTCAGAAATTTTTCATGGGGGGTGGCAGGTAGGGGGCCACAATAAATCTTGGGATGGCACACAAAAACCATGAGCTATATATTTTTAAAATTCATTCTACTAAACGTAGTAAAACAGCCTTTAGAAAACCAACAGAAAGTTAAATGCCTACTGATATTTTGCAGAACATGAACTTATAGTAGATACTACTATAGATACTAGTAGATATCATTAGTAGATACTACTACTGATATATTTTTTATTTCTTTTGTTTATATTTCATGCTTAGGTGTGTCTGCTTGGGGTGTTCGGCTCTTGACTGGGAGATATCTATAATGAACAAGAAGTGAAATCAGTTGCTCTGAAATAAAAATAAAAATACCCTTCATCCATGGTAATTATTAATTAAATATCTGTAGACATTTCTATTCAGGCTAATAAACATGAAACAGTTTTATTATTAGGGCAACATAGTTCTAACTTCACCAGTTGGTCCAGGAACAGGTCGAGGACTTTTTGCTGAGTTCTGCCTCGTTTCTGTGACCAATGATGCTGACTGTCCCTCATCTTTGTCTTCCTCATTCTCTTCTGTCGCTAATGCTGGCTGTGGATCATGCTGCTCTGTCTCATCTTCCTCCTCCTCCTCACTACACCTCTGTTGCTCCCCTACCATCTCTTTCTCTCCTTCTGCTGTACTTTTCATCTTAAAATAAGAATAAATGTTGAATTTTTCTTCATTCTCTAAAAAATTGACAGACACAAGCATCAACTAATGACTATAGGTAACTCTGTGGAAACAAAAACACATCCAAATGTTGCGGTAACACAACAACCAGTGCTTAAATAGTGCCATAAAAATGAGAGGCGCATGTGACAGGGACATCCTTTTTTACAAATTAATAAAAAGTAATCACACATCCACCACCGCTGATGATGATGATGATGACGTGGCGTATTTGCACACATACAGATCAGGTGATCTTAAGTACAGTAAAGAGATTGTTAAACGACCCACAGAAAATGTTTAACAGGCATGAAAAGAAATGTAGTGTGATTGTGTGATTGTGTGTGTGCGTGCTGAAACCGGTGCTCACGTGATGCTGGAAAAGAGGGGGGAGAGCGTGTGTGAGTATGTGGAGCGCATACACACGCGGTCAGTCGCCGTTTTGGACTTAAGGAAACAGTAATAAAGAAAGTTCCTCTTAAGGAACTGAGACTGGTTCTTCTGTCTAACCGGCCCGGAGGCTCTGAGGGCTCGAACGAGGAAGTGAACCTCAAAGGAAGATCAGCCTCACAGTCTAATCCGTGTTCTGCATCCAGCGGCTCGTCTTTGGACGTCTGCGCATGCAAAGGACAGCAGGGAGGGGAGGGGGCGGGGGCCGGTTTGGGTGATCAGAGCGACTTGGCGCCTGCTTGCTGTGCATTTGGGATGAAACGCACAACTGATGCTACCACAGTTTATAGTGGGTAATGGGGTGGCCGTGGGGTGGCCAGGTGTGGGCGCATGCCGGTGACATTTCCCGTGTTAAAAGTTTAATCCAGTTATGAGAAAATTCTGCTTCTTTCTTGAGGCAAAGCTCCTTTCAGAACGACTGAAAACTGAATGAATTTTGGACTGAATCTGAAAACTCTAAAGACTAAGCGTCAGTGAATGCAGCTTCATGGAGTTGGGCCGGATCCCCGGCGTTCTCACCGGAGTGTCGGTGCGTGTACGGCGGCGTGTGTCCCATGCTGTCTCCGATCAGAGGCTTCTTGCTTTTGATGACGTCTCTTTGGATGCGTCGGTTGTGGTACCTCCTCTTCCTGAATGGACAAAAATCACAGTTTGGACGTCATGAAGCTCCACCGTCAGCAGGAAACGATACTCAAAGTCCCCTTCAATGAAAATGATGTATTTTGTGTTTTTGACAGGTACTTGTGGCATTTTTCTTATGACAGAGAACAATTGTAACAAGAAATCATTTCATTTGTGCATTTTTGAGTATTTCTCTTTTTAAATCGCTGTCAATCAAACTGTCACAAAGTTTGAATTAATGAGCTGCTGTGATGTCACAAAAGCTGGTCTAACACCGAGTTTGAAGGCTTGCTGTCCCGCATTAACCAGAGAGGGTAAAAATAAAACCAAGAATAAAATCAGAGGACCTTTTTTATTTTTGCCTCGCTGAAAATAAGAGAACTATCATAAAGTTGTGGAGGCCCGAGGCAGTTGGCTCCTCTGCCGTGCGAGTCACGTTCGGTGTGAACGCAGCTCAACCGTAACCCCAAACGTAACCCTTCCTTTGCGTCCATGCAGCCAAGAAAAAAGTTCAGCAATGGCCGCACGTGTAGGAAAATTCTGTGCGAAGATTCACTTTCTTTCTGGCATTTCCTTTTATTTGCTCTGCAAGTCAACAATCTAATCAGTTCGGAGCCCCGGCCAGGTTTAAAGTTATTTTCGGTGTGTAACTTCACTAAACAGCAGGGTCTGCTGCACACATTTGTTTGGTCATTTCACACATTGTTTAAAAAGTATTGATTTCCAACCAGAAATATGACATTTTTCACAGTTTTCTTTATCACTAAACAGAAACTTTGGAGAGTAGAGACTGTCAGTCAATGTCCTCAGTCTTTCAGCATGACAACCATCCCAAACACACGTTGTCCGGGTAACGAAGGAGTGACTTCGTCAGAACCAATTCAAGGTCCTGGAGCGGCCTAGCCAGTCTCCAGATCGAAACCCCATAGAAAATCTTTGGGGGGAGTTGAAAGTCTGTTTTGCCCAGCGACAGTCCTGAAACATCACTGCTCTAGAGGAGATCTGCATGGAGGAATGGACCAAAATAATTGACTGCTGCCATTGCCAACAAAGGTAAATAAAGTATTGAGTTGAACTTTTGTCACTGACCAAATATTTATTTTCCACCATAATTCACAAATAAATTCTTAAAAAAAAAAAAAAAATTAAAATAAAAAAATTAGACAATGTGATTTTTGAGATTTTTTCCCCCCCCCATTTCGTCTTTCATAGTTGAGGTATAACTATGATGAAAATTACAGACCTCTCTCATATTTTTAAGTGGGGGAACTCTCACAATTAGCGGCTGACTAAATTGTTTTTTATTCCGCTATACAAGTCACACTTTTGGGAGAAACTTATTCAAAGAAATATAGGAACAAGGACGGACATTTCATCTTGAAAGGCTCATTCTAATAAAGGAATAAACAACAATAATAGACTGACTATGTACACACTTCACTACCGTAACACATTGATGCTTAATAAGCACTCTTCTCCATGTCAATACCTGAGCTTGTTCTCTCAGTTTGGCTTGTTACCACAGGGAGCCAAACCTTCAGCCGCTCTTTTCCCAAACTCAGGAATTCTCTCCCTCCTGACCTCCGTAACATCGACTCCCTCACAACCTTCAGCTCCAAACTCATCTGTTTAAATCTGCCTTTTCTCTTTTGCATTGTCCTGGTAGCTATTGTGCACTTATTTTTACATTAGCGCAACATTTGAACAATTTTTCAGATGACCATTGCATGAAGAACATGGTAACAAGTAGGGTTGTGCCGATGGACGATATCATCGTCCATCGTGATGGGTGACTGACATCCCGATGGAGAGACCACCATCGTGATGCCACGCCCCCGCCACGTTGCGAGTGGACCCCATAAGCCGCGGTTACATGTACAAAATATCTTGATGGGATCAATGGTCGGATTAGAATCCAACCGTGTACATGGGCCCAGAAAAAATGTTTTCAGAATATAAAAACGTTCACTAAGGTCGCACTTTCCGTCGGAATAAAAACCGGGAGGATATAAATTCCGCCGAGCGGCTTTTTTTTTTCAAACTTTATTGAATGTAACAATTCAATACAAAACGACAGCGCCGAGCGGCTATATTCATTGACATGTCAGCTCGGTAAAATACGAGATGATCTTCTAAACGTGCTTTTAATAATGTTACGGTTATTATGAAACACCTGTTCGCTCATCATTTGAATCTTAATCCGTGTTGTCAGCGCTTTTTCTGAGCGCTGTTGTTAGCCCATGTTAGCATACTGCTATGCTAACATGGGCTAACAACATTAGCTTTGGGTGGCGCTGCATCCTGTGAATAACATCAGCCGTTATTTTGTCGGGACACGACTGGAAACACAAATCCACGTCATTGTTTGAATGTTTTCTAAGGACTGAGCGACATTTCTGCTTTGAAGCTCAAACCGCTGTGTCTGCTAACGATCCGAGCTGTGCTCAGACACTCACTTAGACCCGGTTCTGAGTTCGGTAGCTCGTACCCCTAGAGCTGCGGGACGGATCGCAGTCTTGAATCTCCCACACATACCGTTCATGTACCCCCCCCCCCCCCTTCCCATCAAACACAAAGCTGTAAATCCGCACTCCGCCGGTCCACTTCGCTAGTTAACTGCAGGAGCGGACCACTTCTTTTCTATTTTGTTTGTTACTTTTTTTTGTTGAAGTCACTTCCCTCAGTTTATACTGGATCACGCGGATGAGTCATTAGTTGGGAAATAAAATGAAAAAAGCAAAATAACAAATAGCAGTTATATAACAACGAAAAATGTTTTTTAAAAATCCCCCCCCCACGATGTCATCGTCCATCCCGATGGTTGACAGCAAACATCGTCAACGGCCAATTTAGGGGACATCGCCCAACCCTAGTAACAAGTCAGCTAAACTTTACACATCACTTCAAATCACTAAATCCATTGAATCCTTCTTCCTCGGTGTCACTTTAGACCCTTTTGTTCAGACCGGCGTCTGCAGCGCACGTTCAAGTGACCACTTCCAATGAGAAGTCCATGTAAACGCGCGTTTCCAGCAGCTTCTGCCTTCCAAACTCCCATGTTTTATCCAACTGCTTTCGGGCTTTACTTACAAAACGATTGAACACATGTTTAAAGTTAAATCAGGTCATTCTCGTAGGCAAATTCAGTTGTAGAAGAAGCACAATAAAATAAATACGAAATACACAGGGAAGAAAAACTCTTACATTAATTACACGAGTTATATTCCGGCACTCCCTCTCGTTCTTTTCTCAAACATCAGAAAATGCTCTAAGAACATGTTAAAAACACCATTTCCACTGTTGTGGGTCTTTAAAAACATCTAAAGTTGTCTGCAGGTCTCACCAGGAGTTGCTGAGGATGCCCTTCATGCCTCCATAGTTGGGGTTTCCGTACTTCATGTAGTATCTGCTGCGCCGCGCTGCCCCCGGTTCCTTCTTATCATCTGGAAACCAAAACCGAGATCGATCAATCAATCAAGACAACAAAAAAAAAAAAGAGATTATTATAGAATAAACACTGTTGTATAATTAGAGTTATACAAGCCATGAC
Organism: Oryzias curvinotus; assembly: GCA_023969325.1. Lineage (NCBI taxonomy): Eukaryota > Metazoa > Chordata > Actinopteri > Beloniformes > Adrianichthyidae > Oryzias > Oryzias curvinotus. The sequence goes on from CM043719.1 coordinate 6,575,946, forward strand.
CCCTTTTAAAAAAACACTGAATGTGTTTAAGTGTCCCTCCACACACAGCTGGAGATCTGAGTCAAAGCTTCAATGAGGGGTGAAATATCTCAAAAATTAAAATTTGGGGTCCAAATGTCATGATTTACCTTCACGACATGAACACCAAACTACAGTGTTTCCAGTTGTCTTTGAAGGTTTGGATTTTTTAAATAAATCCTGTTATCTTCAGGAGGTTTGTTCAGTAACATTTAATTTATACTCTAATGATGGTTACTGACTTGAACATTATGCTGAGTGACATTTGCGTTGAGAATTACAAAGAAATCCTAGAAAAATGTCGTTGGCGTAATTTGGAACGTGCTGCAAGAGCGGGTTTTGTGGTGTCAGATGGGCTTCAGGGTTTGAGAGTAGCCGTCCTGGTGGGCGTGTCCCCACAGACACGGCGGCTCACCTTGTGTGGCGAAGCGCAGCAGCAGCTTGTTCCCTTTGAAGGGTTTGATGGCGGGCCGCGGCTCGTTCCTCAGCAGCGACTGTCTCTCCGCCCGCGACAGGTCGTCCACCTGAGGCGTGCACACACAAAGACGCACACAAAGACGCACACAAAGACACACACGAAGGTTTCAACAGCTCCTCCTGACTGCAGCCTATTGCTTGTCATAAACCTGACGCTCCTGCTGCGTGTGGGAGGAGCTAAAGGTTTAGAAAATCCCAGGATTTTTTTTTTAAATTATTGTCTCTATGGAAAAAAAATAAATCATAAAGTTCAGTAGGAGCACGATCAGATTCTCCTCCATGTTGGTTTTGGCCTCCAGCCGCTGATCACGTCATCAAAGCATCATGGGCTAAAGCTGACTTCCTGATTGGTTGACATGACCTGAATTTGTTCAGCCAACATATTCGCCACTCTTTCTGACGCTTGACCCCCGTTCAGTGTGAATGCAGCTTGAGAACACCCCCCCCCCCTCTTTCTGACTGACCAATGAGCTTGTACGGTTGGCGACAGCTACCTGTGTTCCGCGCTCCTTCTGCTGCTGCTCCTCCTGCCCGTCACTGCTTCTTCTGGCTGCCTCCTCCTCTTCATCGCCCACTTCACCCTCCTCTTCACCATCCTCTGAGTCTGGACCTCGTTGAGCTGTTGTATGCAGATAGAGCTGTTACCCAGACTGCACTGCGGTCGCTGCAAGTCCGAGCATGTTTCCACTCGCTGACCTTTGCTCTCCTTGCCCGGCTGCTCTCCGGTTTCCGTGGTAACGGTCTCCGGGTCGGGCATTCTGCTAGTGTTGATGAGCGCTCGGATGGAGGTGTCATCATCCAACCAGACCACGTTACCTAAAGGACGGAGGCGGTGGTTAAACATCAAGACCTCTTTGGGTTTCCTGTCGCCCTGCCATCGATCGCGCGCTCACATGACGCGTCGTCAATCCACTCGATGTGCGCTGGAGGATACTCCTTAAAATAGCCGAAGATGTCCTGCGTGCTCATGTCGTCCACGCCCGTGATGTGGAGCGCCTCCAGCCGCAGGCGGGGAATGGCTGCAGCAGATGACAACGTCAACAAAACCCAACACCACCTCGGGAAACGGCAAAACCCGGAGCGACCCCCACCTTTCTTTATGGTTTCCTTGTCCAGGACGACGGCCTTCTGACTGACGCTCTGCTCGCCGCAGAAATGGAAACGCCGCGCTCGCTTTTCCTTCTTCTCAATCGCCTCCTAAAACACAAACAACCGTGTCACACCCCAGTTTTTTAGTTGGTTACCATGGTAACAGTTTCCTTCACGTCAGAGTTAAGGGGTTTGTGGTTGGAGGTGAAGGCCCGTCACACGTCTACGTTCTTCTGATCATCTGGGCGGCACAGGCAGCAGTCTGAAGAAAGACCAGGCGTCCCCAAGCCAGGCTTGGAGAGGTCGGCACCCGGGGTACGTACCTGCCGGGTCATTCAGTGAGGTTCTTTTTCCTGAGGCCCTGCACTTTAGGACCTGGACTGGAACTTTATTTCAACAATGCTTTTAATCAACAACAAGCTGATCACATGGAAGCTGCGTGATGAGGCCGCCGTACCTTTGAGTTGACGTCAATCCCGGTGATAAACGCTCCGGCCTTGTTCTCATAACGCCGGCTGGTGTCCTGCAGAGACAGAGCGGGTAGAACTGGGTCATCTGCAAGACCGGGTCATAATGGACTGAGCCAGACTGTAGACCGGGTCATAATGGACTGAGCCAGACTGTAGACCGGGTCATAATGGACTGAGCCAGACTTTAGACCGGGTCATAATGGACTGAGCCAGACTGTAGACCGGGTCATAATGGACTGAGCCAGACTGTAGACCGGGTCATAATGGACTGAGCCAGACTTTAGACCGGGTCATAATGGACTGAGCCAGACTTTAGACCGGGTCATAATGGACTGAGCCAGACTGTAGACCGGGTCATAATGGACTGAGCCAGACTTTAGACCGGGTCATAATGGACTGAGCCAGACTGTAGACCGGGTCATAATGGACTGAGCCAGACTGTAGACCGGGTCATAATGGACTGAGCCAGACTTTAGACCGGGTCATAATGGACTGAGCCAGACTGTAGACCGGGTCATAATGGACTGAGCCAGACTTTAGCCCGGGTCATAATGGACTGAGCCAGACTTTAGACCGGGTCATAATGGACTGAGCCAGACTTTAGACCGGGTCATAATGGACTGAGCCAGACTTTAGACCGGGTCATAATGGACTGAGACAGACTTTAGACCGGGTCATAATGGACTGAGACAGACAAGTAGAAATTAAAGTCCAATTATCTGAATCCCTCTGTATCCCTCTCGGGAACCATTTGGAGGATTAACCCCCCCAATCTAACCCCTTAATGCTGAGTGTCAAGCAGGGAGGCATTGGGTCCCATTTTAGCAGCTTTGGTTTCTTGACTCGGCCTGGATTTGAACCTACGACCTTCCAGTTACAGGGCGGACACTAACACAAGGCTACTGAGCTGTTTCAAGACCGGGTCATGATAGACTGACCCAGACTTAAGACCAGGTCATAAATGGGCTGGCCCGGACCTGAGACCAGGTCATAAATGGTCTGGCCCGGACCTGAGACCGGGTTATAATGGACTGACAGTTGCTAATCGGTGTTTTAGCAGAATCCTCGCAGAAAGAAAGCGCTGCTATACTATAATGCGCGTTTTGTAGGCGGATTCTCCAAACTCACCGCCGGTTCTGAGGTAAATGCAGATCAACAGGTGAGCGACACAACAACTGTGCTCGCTAAGAGGCCCAGAAAACAGAAAATCCTCATGGCTGCACAGAGAGCATTAAACAGCGGCGCCCGTCACCGACTAATTCCTGGAACTAGACGGAGTTTCGGGTAATCCCACGCCGACTCTCACGTGTGTCTACTAGGTTGAAGCAAAACTCCAGTCCCCGGCTCTGCGGGCCCAAGTTCGGGTTCTTACCGGCAGAAGCTCCTTCAGAGAGCGGTTAACTGAGATATCCTCCGCATCCACCTCTCCCTCCTCCACCTCCATCGGTTCGGCTTCGCGAGCGTCATCTCGGTCCGACTCGGAGTCAGAATCCGGTTCCGAGTGCTCTGAGCCGCTGTCTGGTTTCACCGATACCCGCAGGCTGCGCACCGCCGCCATAACGCTAAACTACTGCGAACAAGGGCTGCTGAGGCTGCGGTGGTACCGTGACCCGGCACTGGTTCGGTGCTGTGGTACCGTGACCCGGCAGACGTTCCCCGCTCCTCTTCTTCGTTGACGGGAATGTAACCGAGTCGGGGATCTGGCGCCCCCCATCGCACCGTTCCGTCCATGTTACCGGTAGTTTGTCAAAGTTGATGGCTGGGCCAATGAGTTATATCGCTAGAGGGGACATCACGTGATTCCTCAATGGGAGGAGAGCACCGCCATCTTGGTGAGGTCAAGTCACTGCTGCAGTGCATGTGAACACATTTTTTGCAAAGTGCAAAAAAATCAGAGAAATGAGTCCATGAAGGAGGAAGGAATAACATTTGACAGGTAACTACTATAATTTTTTCTTTTAATGCTGCAGGGGCTTCATTAATAGAACACATGTTGACATGCATGATTCTGCAGGGCTATTATCAACATGCTGCATCATGATGTACGTATAATTTGCTGTCAACATAGATGTAAACTTTATTTTGTTAAACCTATATACAGCATACTAGGCTATTAATTATAGTAATATAGATTTATACATTTCCGACTCAGTGACTGAACTTTTCTTGCAGGTTGGATTCAGACTTAAGGAAAAAGTGGGCCTTAGCTATCAAAAGAGCTAAACCCAGATGGATCACTGTGGTACCAACTAGCAATTCAAAACATTTTGTGGAAACACATTTTGATAGACTGGCCAAAGTGTTCGCTTGAAACGGGCACCATAATATCTGTGTTGCACCAAATTGATCACTCACATGAATCAGTATAAATCTATTGTTTTTCTTTGTTGTTGTTTTTTATTAGGGTAAATCTATTGTTAACTTTTGTACTTTTTGTTGACTATTTTATTATTATTATTGTTATTATTAATTGACTTATTATTATTTAATGAGATGCACGGTGGCGCAGTGGTTAGCGCTCTTGCCTCACAGCAAGAAGGCCTCCGGTTCAAGTCCCAGCTGGGGGACCTGAAACCGAACGTGAATGGGGGACCTTTCTGTGTGGAGTTTGCATGTTCTCCCCGTGTATGAGTGGGTTTTCTCCGGAGTCTCCGGCTTCCTCCCACTGTCCAAAAACATGCTTCATAGGTTAATTGGCAATTCTAAATTGTCCCTAGGTGTGAGTGTGAGAGTGGGTGGGTGTGTGATTGTTGACATTCTACCCTGCAACAGACTAGCGACCTGTCCAGGGTGTCCCCTGCCTTCGCCCACAAGTAGCCGGGATAGGCTCCAGCAGCACCGTGACCCCGAAAGGGAAAAACGGAATAGAAAATGAATGAAAAAAAAAGATGAATTAATTATTTATTGACTTATTTATTTTTCGTTATTATTTATTGTTTTTATTGACTTACTATTGATTTATTATTATTATTATCGACTTATTGTTGGGTTTTTCTAAATAATTTAAATTACATATCAAAGAGGTCTAAAGGGTCGCAAGGGTCTAAAACTTCTAATGTTTAGAATTTTTTTTTTTAAATTCTTTGTAATTATTTTTTTATTTGTAAGAAGTCCTGCACCTATGCATTTTTCATTAAAGTTTGAGCATTTAAGGCTGACTGTTTCTCTTATTTAACAACAACAAATGATGTATCTATATGTATAATATATAATACACTGACCAAAAAATATAAACGCAACACTTTTGTTATTGCTCCCATTTTCTATGGTATGAACTCAAAGATGTGAAACATTTTCCACATACACAAAATAACCAGTTCTCTGAAATATTGTTCACAAATCTGTCTAAATCTGTGATAGTGAGCACTTCTCCTTTGCCAAGACAATCCATCCCACCTCACAGGTGTGCCATATCAAGATGCTGATTAGACAGCATGATTATTGCACAGGTGTGCCTCAGACTGGCCACAAGAAAAGGCCACTCTAAAATCTTCAGTTTTGTTTTATTGAGGGGGTCAGGGGACTCAGAGAACCAGTCAGTATCTGGTGTGACCACCATTTGCCTCATAAAGTGCGACACATCTCCTTCGCATAGAGTCCATGGATTACATGAAATTCTCTCCACCTTTATCAACCTTTGTCATGGTAGGGATAACACGTCAATGTAAGGGGGGGTCATCTTGACCCCATAGGATAGCACAAGGGTTATTCATCGACTCTTCAGCATTCTCCTCCATATATGTCGTAAAAACTGTCAACACATTTGCATGTATTTACCAGGAACAAATGACAAATCTGTTGTTCCACATCAATTCTTTAGCAACAAACTTCCGTTGAGCTTTTAGCTTTAACATGACATGTGAATCAGTTCATGGTGAGTTTTAGATTTCTATATCTGGGTCAAATTTGTCTAGTGTGTTAAAGGTTTTTGCATTCACCTTTTTTTGCTTCGCAGTTCTTCTCAAAATGTCCCACAGGTCCGACACTTGTCGGGGGGGGGGAAGAATGTCTTCCATGCTTGTGAGGGAATATTTTATTTCCTTTGTGCACAACGTGAACAGAAAACACCCCACATTACACGGCTCACATGTTTACAAAAAGTGCTGGAATCAACAAATGTGAAAAACAGATCATTTAAATCCCAAAGAAAGCACTCAGACGAAAGAGGAAAATGATCGAAATAAATTACACTCCGACTCCTTTAGTGTGAAAAAACTGAAAGGACTTTTGGGAAGTTCATACATCAAACTGTACAAGTTATAAGTTCCAACAATCTTGCTGCAATCCTCAGAAACCCGGTTATGAGTGTGAAACAGAAAGATGCGGAAGAGCTGCAGTGAAATACACCATCAGTGGTCCTCACGAAGGTGGGGAAGCTTGTCTGTGTGCGACAGTCCCTGTAGAAAACAGAGACAAAAAACATGTCACTTGTGTGTCCATGAAGATCGTCGTTCATGCAGGTACGACGAGTCCATCAAAGCAGAAAGCCGTTATAGCAGACGTTCAGTCAGTTCAGTATAATTATACTACTGCCTCAAACTGGGCCTGAATTCAACGTTGGTGAAACGCTGTTGGCAGAGCGCCCTCTAGTGTTGACGTCTACAATGTGCACTTTGATTTGAATGTCATAATACCAATGAACTCTGGGGGCAGCACAGGTGTTTCTCTGGGATAGGCTTCAGAAAACCCCGTGAAGCTGCCTTCACACCAAACGCGATTCCCGCGGCAGAAGCAGCCAGTTTTTTTGTTACGTCAATAGGACAGACACGATTTCATTTTACTTGCACTTCTTTAGGACACACACGCATAGACACACAGCGAGAAGGGGATGGTCACATTGTACCCTGTCCCCCAGCCCCCCCACCCCCGTTGGAGTGGGGCGGATTGGTGGCTGCTGCATGGCCATTGGCGACATCTCCAGTGTTAAAGGGTTAATCTATCCAACATGAAATAACTGTCTCTAATAATGTCTCACACAGGAAGGAACCCCGATCCTAGTCTTTAGGTTTAGCATACCTGCTAGGCTATGTGAAGTTTAGGTTACTAAGCATCCAGTTTTTAAAATTCAATTCAATTTTGAATTATTTATTTAGCCCAATATCATATCGTCATCTCAATGGGCTTCATACCTGCAATTGTATAGTAAACATAAAATCAGAAGGATCATGAAGTCATAGAATTCAATAGGTAAATTCTGAACTAAACAGACAAGCTAAACCCCTGCGGTAAGAAAAAACTACGAATGTATCTATTCAGAAACCTGAATGGGTCAGTGGAGTGGCTGGACGCCTGCAGGTGCAGCGTTTGAACCTCAGGATCTTTAACAAACATTCAGCATCTTCTAGAGAGGGTTCAGAGGAACACTTTCAGACTCGTGCAGATGATTGGAAGGAAAGCATAAAGGATAACAGCAGCGTGTGCACACAAACTGTTGGACACACCTCTCACTGCAGGCCTGGAGGTCTAGTGTCCCGGCTGAGGACAGACAGGAGAGTGATGGTCAGACAGGCTTACAGGCTTGAATGACTGATTCTGAGACAGAGAACAAGTGAGATGGACTGCTCCAGAAGCAGGGAAACCTGCTCAGATCCAGGTGTGTGCAGACAGGAGGAACAGTTTGTTGTTACAGACAGGTTCACACTTACTGCAGCCGCGTGACTCAGCTTGTCGAAGCGGAACTTCAGGTTGGATCGGGGAGAGCTCTTGTTTTTCAGCTCTGTGAGTGAAACACAGACACCGTCAGTGAAAGCCGGTTTGGACGGCTGAAGCTTGTGCTGCCTTTGTGGACGGTTTACAGAATCAAACCTGTGGGGCTGCGACACATGATGAGCGGACAGGAGGTCTGAGCGTCTAGCGCCACCTACAGTAAAGAGGACAGGACAGACTGACGGTTGACTGCACGGATGCCATCAGTTGAAGATTCTTTGTTTTCTTTGGTTTGTACTTCAATTTTGTAGAAACTGAAAAAATTCCGGAGGAAGTTTAAAGCCTCTTAAAGACCAATCATCTTTTGATCTATTGTAAAAGGATTCCCAGTGGAGTTTTAATTATAATTATGCAGTTTTTTCCCCCCAAAATCTAAAAACCTGTGTCATTTTTGGGACATAGTTTCTGCAGAGCGGCTGGAGTTTATTAGACAGCATGTACAGGACAGCATAGACAGGACAGCATGTACAGGACAGCATGGGAACATCACCCATCCGTTTACATGCTGACCTGCTGGCTTACACCCCCAACACCAACCTAAAATATTACCGGTGCAACAAAAATGGCGACCAATATCAGAACTATCCAGCCGTACAGTTCTGATCCAGATTCCAGCTTAGACGAGGAGAACAAAAAAGTTCATGAATCTATTTGTCTGCAAGTGGGTGTATTGGAACAGAGAGGAGCCGGGAGACTTTAGCCCGTCCAGCGTATTTTCTGTCACAAATACAATCTTTTTCAACATTGTTTTTCACATACATTTAAATAAAGAAATACTCAGAAATGCAATTTTAATCTTAAATTCTTTTTATCTGTCCTCCATTATCAGAAAAATGCAACAAGTACATGGTAAGGACACCAAAAAGACTATTTTCATCGCAGTGGGTCTTTAAGATGTGGATTTTTCAACACGCCTTCATGCTTCATACATAGACCTGCTGCAGATTTTTCTCTTTGTTCTTTGGTTATTTGCTGTCTTTGCATGCATAGCAGTTTTTATGCTTTTTCAGTAAACGAATTCATCGCTTCATTGTTTTACTTTTCTTTTCTTCACAAACACTAACATGTTTGATGCAGATATAAGAAAAGATGCCATATATCATATGATTTAGATGACAAATATAGCTTTAGAGCAAGATATCTCAAAAGGTACAGGACTTTTCAGATGATTTTGCTTCATTATTTTGTCATTTGGAGTTAAATGTTTAGAAGTGATGAAGATGAAAGCCTCCAACAATTTAAAGTATCACAACAAAGGGAAAATGCTGGAATCACTTGTTCCTGCTTCCTCTCTCTTGAGTTTTGCTTGAACTGTGAGTAAATAATGATGTTCCTCCTCCATCATCACACAGAGAGGATGCTCTATTGCAGTGTTTTTCAACCAGTGTGCCGCGGCACACTAGTGTGCCGTGGGAGATGGTCAAGTGTGCCGTGGGAAATTGCCCTCATTAACTGATGTAAAAACATTTCCCATCTCCAGGATTTCAGCTCTTTGTTCATCCAAACAGGCCCTGATAAAACACTGAGGAGTTAGGGATATAAAAGATCGTACAATACTTTTTTCTTTGCGTTTATTTTATTTTATTAAAGACATTTTGATAAGAATGACGCTACCGCGATTTAGCTGCAGCTTCGACTGTATTTTGGAAAAGTCCCGCCCCTTAACTGTCTCCACCAATCATTCTTGGGGGGCTTAATCACATGTCATCAGTCTGACCAATCAGAAGTGGTTAAAGTCTTCACTTCCTTGTCCCGATTTAGCTCGTAAAGTCGCTCAGTTCCAACAAAAATACCAGCTAAAGCTCGTCTTTAGCGGTGTAGCTTTCCACAGAATCTGGTGTCAGACCGTAGAACAAGAGAACAAAACCATGAAGCTCCGAAAAGCGATCTCCGGCCATTTTATGCACTACATCTCCCATGATGCATTGGGTTGTGAGAGTGACAGCGCACAAGGAAAACTGTTGTTAAACGTCTTGAAACCAACGAACACACTTCAAACTGTTTTTAAATCTTCTAATTTAAGTTTTATTGCATCTTTTAGAAAAAAATAGCTGCAGTTTCCAGCTTTTTCTGCAACAATTATCTCAAAAATGCATGTGAGATTGTGGAGGGACTGTAGATCAATACAGACTATGAGTTTCTCCTTTTTTTGTTTAGTTTTTGGATGCTGGTGTGCCGCGGGATTTTTTTAAGGTTAAAGTGTGCCGTGGCTCCGAAAAGGTTGAAAAACACTGCTCTATTGTACCACCAAATCTGCTTTCGGGGTCAGCGTTGCCCCCTTTGGGTCAGACTGTTCATTACAACACAAGACTGATGCGTTTGTCTCACCAAGTGTGCGTCGTCTGCAGGGAGGCTGAAGCTGCAGCTGCTTGATGTGGATCTAGAAATCTTACTGCTCTCCTTTTTCCCATGAATCCTAAAAGAAAACAACCCATGTTGTGTGTGGGTCAGAGACGCATGGTCACCGCCAAGGCAGATGGGGAAAAAAGCCACCTGTCCCGCTGTCCTGCCTCCGGAGAGCTGGGATTGGACGGCAGCTCCGATGGCACCTCCAGGGTGGGATGATAACAGTCAAAGCTGCGCTGCTCACTGAGGAGGCTGTCCGTCATGAGGAGACAGAGAGCGCGAGAGTTCAGAGATCGGTCGCCGTGGATCAGGCCGAGGGCGTGGAGGTGAGGGTTACCTCCTCTGGCTGTGTTTCTCCGTCTGACTGTCCACGCTCAGCAGACGAGGGAAGAGTCCTGAGCGCCTCTTCACCGGAGACTTTGCGCCGCACTGATGTCAGAAAGCAAAACAAAAAAAGCAATGCAGGCGCTGAACATCACAGCTGTGCAGCTCTTTCTGCTCACCTCAATGCTCAGGTGTGCCAGACCCCCTCCACTCAGGCTGGTGGGCAGCAGCGGTCCACCCCGCGACATGGTTTCCATGGAGATGCTCCGGCCTCGCATGGCCCTCTGAGGATTCATTCAAAGCAGAAGCTCAGATGAAGATGAGCCTGAAAACGTTGACAGGTTTCATGTCATGCGCTCAAGCTGAACTTGTGTTTCATGTTTTGTTGATGAGATGCAGGTTTGGAGGTCAGAGACATTTGTTATGTCCAACCAAGAAACAGCCTACGAACAGCTGTGGCAAAAGCAGCACGCTTTAGGTAACCAACGGTTTTGAGGGAATCACTTCCAACTTGACATTTGTGATCTTCACAGGAGCAGAAACCTTTTGAATATCGAGTAAAGTACAAAACACCTTGATGGACTCCAGCAGTCCTCCGTGGGTGTGTCCATTCTCTGCTCGGCCTTCCTCCTCCAACCCCGATGTCAATCCCAGCATGCTTTGTGAGCGTCTCTGCAGTTCATCGTGGAGGCTGTCCAACAAGGCGGCCCGAGTTCGCTCCTGAATAGAAAACTGATTTAACATGGAATTAACGTGAAATATAAGGAGGTTCGACATCTTCTTTGGGGACTGTTTGAGGTTTTCTCACCAGACAATCTATACCTGAGTAGGTTTGTAAGGTGGCTGAGAGAGCTCAATGTGCAGCAAATTCACTTAAATAACCCCTTACACCTTCCAAAATCAACTTTTGGAGCTTTTAGGTGTATTATAATGTTCATTCCTCACTATAAACTCCAAAGCGATACTTTTATTCATTCATGCATTGCTAAGTATTCCTCTAAAAAACTGCTCTCTGAGCACCAGCCCCTCCCAACCAACAAAAACGACTGGGTTCCCACGTTCATACATATAAAAGTGAGAACAGCCCCTTCAAGAAAGAGTCTGCGCTGCCAGCTCCGCCCCCAGGCTAACAGACACACCCACTTCCTCCATGGAGCTAGCGGTGATCGGCCAAACACTTTCATTATCCATGTACAGTTTGCACAGCCATCTTTACAAAAGTTCAGATGTTGTTTGTTTTTGTGGGTGAAACACAGACATGCAGCTGAGGCAGACTCTAGGGTGACGTCATGAAATGGGCGGCACCCACAAGGAGCGTAAGGCGGAGCCTCAAAGAAAGAGTCGTCTTACTTCCGGGTTGGAAAATGAGCTGCGAAAATAACTAATATTTAATTTAAAAATCGATCTTTAATGTGCCAAATGTAATATAATGTCATCTATATGGATATAGTTTACTATGAAAAGCTTATGAAGAACATGATGTAGTACCTTTCATAACTTTAAGAAAATTTTAAATTTAACAATGTCAAGGGGCATCAAAATCTTTACTAGGGCTGGGTATCACCAACATTTTCCAGAACCAATTGGATTCACTAGAGCATGGATTGAATCGAAATAATAAATGTCCTGTCTCTCCTGGAGGGCATTGCAGTTTGGCCACTAGGTGAAACTCGTGCTGTCGCATTAAAAAAGTTGACTTATTTCCCACAATGGGGAAATTTGTTCTCCAGCCAACGACCTTCCAGTTCCAGGACAGACACTCTAACCACAAGGCCACTGAGCTGGTTTGTTACAGTTTATAACAGTTTATTCCAGAAGATTAGAGCAAAAATCAGAGCTTTTTACCACAAATAGTTACTTAATAAATGTTTTCATGAGAGTCTGGAAAATTCCTGCCTGTGAGTGAATGAAGCTGTTCATTTAATCAGATATGTATGTTTAGGTCGACCAAGCGTTAGCCGTCCTATGGGAAATTGTATTATACGTTAGCATCAAGCTAGCTGCACTTCAGGTTATGTGTTAGATCCAGGAAAAAAGGCATAAAAGATCAACCTCTACTTTGATGGATCGATTATTGATTTATTACGTTTGGATCGATTAATTGATTTTATCGACCCAGGCCTGATCTTTACATACAATGCAAAGACGACGCTGAAGATGGCTTTGGGATGAACGATTGGGCATTAAGAGGAAAGTTAAGGGAAATGTAAATATTACATTGTTGTGGTCCAACCTGAGAATGACCCTACTGAAAAATCTCAAACCACTCTCTAAATGATCTAAAGACACACAGACCCTTGATTTGACCACCAAACTTCCTTCACCAGCACTTTTAGCAACAACAAAGTAAATAAAAGCTCCAAGATTAACTGGTATTTCAATGAAGCATGTGGAGCATTTGGCTCAGCAGACTTTTTTTACCTCCAGGCGGGCGAAGCGGTCGCTCTTGTAGCAGGCCAACTCTGCATTGATGAGTTTAGTGAGAAGAAACTCTCTGAACTCTGGACCCTGAAAGCAGGAAAAGGGCTGCAGTCTCTTTTCACGTCATGTCTCACCAGGAAATGTCTGTCTCACCTTCCTGAAGACGGCTGGGGTAGGAAGGGGCGGGCCAAACATAGGTACATCATCTCGTGCTGTGACAGACACCTGTCAATCACAGAGGCTGCTGTCAGTGAACCTCATTGTGTTTTGTTCATTGATGGGGCCGAAACCTTGATTTGAGAAATGAGTCTGATGGAGTAGTTTGTATCAGTGGTCCCCAACCCCAGGTAGTCCCACTCTCATCATCTTTTGATCTATTCTAAAGGCGTTCCCAGTGGTCTTTTTAATTATGACTATGTCAGTTTTAGACATAATCAAAAAACTGTTTTGTTTTCTAGAATATGGGTGGGACTGAGCTGAGCACTCCCCCCAATCCAAAGACGTTCATGGATCTATTTGTCTACAAGTGGATGCATCAGAAAGTGGCGGAGCAGAGAGCTTGTGGCCCGTCCAGCGTATTTACGACGTCACAAATACGATCTTCGTCAAACCACATTTTTTCGTCTGCTCCTGATTCATTGAGCTGATTCTTAGAAATGTAACCTTGATTTCAATTATTTTACATGCTTCAAGAACACATTAAAAACACCAAAACACAATTTTCAACAGAGTGGTTCTTAAAACCATTGAATGTATAACAGAACTGGAAGGAGTGAGTTTGGCGTCATCCAGTTCCAGTTCCAACCAAACTAAATCAATTCAGTCGCCCTTTTTTCACGATATGTTCATCGCCATGTTGGAACCAGACGTCCTCAGTCAGCCGTGATTGGTCCGTGCTAGTCTAAGTCTACATTTATAGGGAAACCACTCTCTCCAATCAGGAGTGAGCTTTCTTAGAAAACCACACCCCTTCCACTGAAAGCAGGCTCGGGAGAATCTGTCAATCAAACGGTCTGACATTCAACGTGAGACTACCTCCTTATTATTATTATTATTCTTATATTGAGACATCTAATTGGTCAGTTTATAACTTGAATAACTTTAACTACAGGAAAAATATCAGGAAAAAATGAGGATTATCAAGAATATATTATAAAAAGTACCAGAACAAGAATGATTATTGAGTAATGAGTAACAGCTGTTTATTTCTCTGTAGAAGTCTATGGGATTTTGGCTTCTTGGAGCCAGCAGATACTTCCTGTTTGGAACGCCAGGGGGAGGGGTCACTCAGTCCAGTTCTGCTATACAGTCGCTTTAAAACCAGAAAACACCCAGTCACCCAACTTACTATCGTACAAACACAGGCGTGGTAACGTTTCTGGTGTTTTTAATCGTGTCTGTCTGTGTGCAGGAGGCAGACAGAAGTCCTCTAGAAATACTGTAAATGTGTACACATACCCAGTACTTGTTAGTAATTGTGTGAATACTGTGTGATGGTGTGTGTGTGTGTGCAATTTACATATGACACTCATCTCATATCAGGACTTTGTATTATCACTCCCCCTGTTCCCACCCCCAACACCACCTCTTTCTGTCTGAGAGGGGGGTTCATTTGCTGGAGCAGCTTACATTGATTCAGTGATAAACCTTATGAGTACATTTTGTTTGGATGCAGAGACAGTTCTACGAGTAAGGAAGGAACGATTTGGAGTCTGTCAAAAATAAATAAATACAAATAATAGTAAAGAAAACAGGGACAAACAGCCCACAGCAGCTGCAAGCAGGTGCCGCTCCAGTACCTTGTAGACAGTGTTGTCCGAGCACGGCTCCTCCACCTGTACCACGATGAAGGCGTGCAGGAAGTTGGAAGCAATCATGTCCGGGACGAAGGGTGTGGCCTCTTCCTGAAACACTAATGCCACAATGTCGTTTCCAATGTGACGCTTCCTCTGCAGCTGAAACAGAATGGAATGATCGTAACACAAACACCCGCTGTTGCTTATAAATCCTGTTTTCCAAAGCTGTGTCTGAAGCTATCATAGTGTGCTGTACTTTGACATGAGTTTGCATTATTTCACATTTTTCTGAATTGTTCACTTTTTCAGCTTCTAAATTCATATGTAAAAACACGCATTTATTGAAACTTTATCTTAAACATTATTAGCAATAGCAGAATTCAAAACAGAATCCTTTCTCTGCACCCCGCAAAGATTTTGCTGAGTCATGTTTTGATCCAAGATGTTGAGGTATGCATTGTGACAACAGCTTGGTTTCCTTCTAAAAAAAGTCTTTGTACGCT
Source organism: Oryzias curvinotus (assembly GCA_023969325.1). Taxonomy (NCBI): domain Eukaryota; kingdom Metazoa; phylum Chordata; class Actinopteri; order Beloniformes; family Adrianichthyidae; genus Oryzias; species Oryzias curvinotus. The sequence continues at coordinate 6,591,096 of CM043719.1, forward strand.
AATTTTTAAATGTTGAACACAAAAAAGTAAAAGAAACACTAACTAGAAAACGTAAAAGAGTTATCTTGCTTGTAATTGATGTCCTTTAAGTGATACTTGGTGTATTTCCCTCTTACAAAACTATTTTCCTTTTTTAAAAATTCACAAAGTCCCCACCCCTGACTGGCTAAATTCCTAAACTAATTTTAGTCATACATACATCAACATGCAATTGCTTTTAGGATTTTCTTTAATGTGGGTTTTTATGTGTCTCGTGATGGAAGAACAGGACAATAGGGTTGCACAAGATATGGTTAATTATCCATCAAATGATCCACTGCTAAAAAGCACAAATTGCAACATTTTTGACAAATAAAACACTGTTCTTAAATAAAGTGGATTATCTGATGGTCAATCTGAGGGTTATTGCCATAGTTTTCTGCCATGCAACATAATAAAGTGGCGGTCATGGTTATCTAACAGGAAGTAGGGTTGAGACTTTTTTGTGAACTGTTTTCATCAGATATTTAAACCAATTATGGTTTTTGTGACTCGCTTAAAATGACAATTTTTTATGTTCCAAACATTTATTTTGCTCCCAGAGTGATGGTTTGAGCCCCGTTTCCTGCCACGGTCCAGTACGGTCTGGTATTTTAAGCATTTACATTATAAAATGGACATTTTTAGGCCCCTGTTGGTTGTAAGTCCATAGAAAAATGGAACGGGCCGGATTGGGCAGAGCTACTGTGGAAATCCGTTGATTGGCTGAAGGTTGACAAAAGAAGGCATCAAGAAAGCGGCTGTAAGTCTCTTTGCCGCCCGCAGTTTTCTCTCAGACAACATTAAATATTTTGCATATACAAAGTGCCAAAAGCCAAGCGCAAAAAATTGAGCACACCCTAATTTCCTGGACCATTCTAAACCGGACCGGACCGCTCAGTGGGAGCAAGGCTTTAGTGTGCTCAAACCTTTGAAGTCACTCTCCTTCATGAAGCAAAACAAAACCACACAGTAACAAGCTCAGCCTCTGGATTTGGTTGAGTCATTCCGTTTTCTCTCTTTTGAATGTTTCCAAACACATTTTGATTTGCTGGGAAATAAAGGGGGCGGCTGTGGAGGAGTGGACAACCTCTGATCAGAAGGTGGCAGGTTCAGTTCCCACCCTGTCTGCCCATGCGTCAAAGTGTCCGTAGGCAGGACACCGAACCCCGAATTGACTCTGCTTGTTAATTGATTGGCAGCTGAGCCTCCATCAAAGTGTGAATGTGTGTAAAGCGCCATGCACCTTTAAGGAAGGTAGAAAAGCGCTTTATGAGCGTTTACTTTTTCAATTCTGAAAACAGTTAACTTTCATTTAAACAAGTAATGGATGCTTTCTTCAAGTTAGTCTCTATTCAGAGATGAGATGATTATGTATACAAATTTGAACACCTTTTACATTTTCGTCTACGTATTTGTTTTGCCATACCACCAATATTATGTCATAAGGTAACACCCTAACCAAATTATGTCCCAGGACGCACAACTGAGTCATGTCTGGTGCTGCTGGGTCATGCCTTGTACCTGCTGCATGTCTCCCTCTGTGAAGGGCAGCTTGGTGGAAACATGGAACATGATCTCCTGCTGTCTGTGGACGGTGTAGACAGACTGGGACCCCGTCTGCCCGTGGGACACGTCCAGGCCCCCTCGAAACCTGAAAAGAGGCCAAAGAATGACAGCTGAGTGAGTGACTCTTCTGATCACAGAAGAGTCCATAGAGACCTCTGCAGACTGAGGTGACCCTCTGCAGATCATCTCTGTGACGGCCTCACAGCTGCAGTGAGGCTCACCCCTTAAAGTCCTGCAGCTCCACAGTGTCCCCCAGCAGCTGCAGGAAGTCTGTGAAGGCCGGCGTCTCCTCGTTGTTGTTGAACAGCTCCTCCTCAGACACCTGTGCACAGGTGGACACACCTCACCCTTTTGTTCTTTTTATTAATCTTTCACAGACTTTAATTTTCCTTTGTAATATTTTACACTTCCATTTGTTGTGTTGATTTTGTTACTAATATATCGGATGCTTTTCTATTTTCATGTCCTGCATTCGTCCAGGACTGAAGGACCAGATTTGTTTTTTTACTGCAACTTCTGGCAAAAATTTGACCCTGATGTCACATACTGAAAATCTCACCAAATTTAGCATACGCCTCATATGGGCTGAAAAAGAATTTAGGCATTGCGAATACCCCCCCACCCCCAAAATGCTGACATCACAGCGAGAGAAACCATCATGGGGCCAAAATCTTTTATGGGGCTCAATTAACCATAACAAAACCAAAACACAGGTGTCAGGGATATCCAAAGGAAGTTTTGAAATTATTATGGGATGGACTTACGGCTTAGTCGCCATTTTTGCAGTTCCTTTGAGGCTGGTACAGCCACCTCAAGGGATGTCAGGAAAATGGATAATGGAAGGTACAAGCACCTACGACATATGAGTGGTGCTGTCGCACAGTGACCTTTCCGCAGTAAGGTGCTCGTACTGACTCGTTACTGACTGTATACAAAGGTTGTACTGTGTGTAAACAGGACATGCAAGTGGCCAGAAGACTACACTCGGTCTAATTTTTCTCATTTCTACATCATTCAGGTTGTGCGCCCGGAGTGCGCACCTCTCACCTCTTGATATTTTGTGCAGGCCACCTGCGTGCTGCCAGCAAACAAATCGTATCCTGTACGCGCAGCTGTGGCTAAGAACATAAGCTTCATTGGGAAGCCGCTTGGAAAAAAATGTTGGAATTAGAAGTTTTAGATTTAGAGCGGCGTTGGTGTGGGAACATTGCAAAAGGTGCATTCACCTGTTAGTCGGACATTTTTAACCAAATAATGTGACGATTTAAAAGTGTAGCTGGCTCAAGCTGGAAGAAACGATACAACGTACAATGTGAACATATTAGGAAGTGGGAGCGGTTCACGAAAAACCTCAGTTGCTAAGGAAATCCAAAAATTTACTTTGGCTGATTCTTCTAAAAATTACACAGACCTGTTTGTCCCCCCCTGGTGACCAAAACATTAAATGGTTGCTATGGAGATAAACGTCTATAAAAATCTATGTTTTGGCTTTGCTGTTGTTCTGAAATTGACCAAAATTGTGGCATGATCCCTAAACGACGCCTTAGCAATCATTGCCCCCGTCCTGGAGCTGTGAGGAGCGGCGCAGTGGGTCAGTACCTGTCCAAATCTCTGGTAAATGATTCCAAACTTGAAGGTGTTGTTCACCTCGTGCTCGTCATAGCTCACGATCAGATGAGACGCCTGCAGACACGTAGAGTCAGAGCGGCCCACTCTGTTCAGCCAGAATCGGAGGCTGATGAACTCACCTTTGGATAGAGGATTGGACTGAACCGCAGTCCTGCAGCTTCATCGCATAGCAGCTGCAGGACACACAACACACACACACGGCCTAAATACTGATGAGCATCAAATGAGATGAAGTAGTTCAGCAGACAAAGTTTTGCTTCTAGAAGTTTTAGAAAACATCATTTTGTTAAAAGATTTCTCAATCAGTCAGTTTTATAGTTGGATGCATCTTTGAACTTCCCAAAGATCATGACCTCTGGAGAAGTTGTCCCAACTCACTGATCTGAGGATATATGTGGTACTGACACAGACAGATAGCAGCATCCAACAGGAAGAGATGTGACATCATTTCCTCTCAGGAGTCTGAACTCACCCTGGCCAGCTCAGGGACACTGGGGATGTCTGGAAGCTCTGCCAAAGGTAATCTGTGGTAGATGCTTTTCTCTCGACACCTGATGGGACATGAGAGACAAGCCCGTAACCAGAGTCCTGATCTGGCTCAGACGCCTCGAAACATGAAGAAAAACTACAGAAATCTGGATGAATCTGCCGCTCAATTAGACGTTTGTCTGAACTTTCGGGGGGACCCGACCCTCATCAAACACCCGACTGCCTTTTGCCAAATAAAAGTGCAATTCCTGCTGATTTAAAAGCATTTTGCTGCGTTTAGGGACCTCTGGTGGCAAAACTACAGATGACAGCCAAATGAAAGAATTTTTTTCATCTGAAACCTTTTGGTTTTTCTGATCAAAAAGTTCAAAATTAACTTGAGCCAGGTCAGCTCACTGTGTAACCACTAGGTGGCTTGTTGCATAATCAAGCTAGCTTCTAATGCAAAGCAGCAGAATTCTACACCTACAGCTGGAATCTGATGCCTCCCTGCAGGTTTCCTATTGATCAGCATGTTCCTTTCTGATGATTGGGACAACATGCCGCAAAGACAAAGGAGCTTCATAATCACTATCAGCTGACTGATCTCTTTCTAGAATCATGACGCATGTCACTTGGTTGCCAAGAAAACGTTTAAAAAAGTTTTTTTCTGTGCTGTCTCCAGGCAGATTACCTGATGATCACGTGAAGGAACTCCTGGCCATCCTGGTCTTGATGTCTCACAGACAGGAGCAGGTTTCCAAGACAGCTGGAGGCGCAGGAAAAGTTCAGATGTTCCTGTGTGGGTAGACGTGTTTGGGGGGGGGGTTAAATTTGCAGGAAGGGACCACATCCCAAACATCTGACAGCCTCCAAACTCACCCTGCCCAAGAAGTGCTTCCTGTACGCCCGTGCAGCCTCATTAGTCTCCTCCAGCCGGTACCCATAATCCTCTGGGGGGCGATCCTCAAGCTCTCTTCGTTCCAACTGTCCCTCCTCCTCCTCCTCCTCCTCTGCATCTCCCCTGCTGTTAAAATAAATAGGTGGAGTTGCAGTAGGAGGTGGGCCCCCAGGATCCTCGATCCAGTAACCGCCGAACTGAGGCAGAATGATCTGAGGGTAAGGCCCCCCCCTCTCCAGCACCTGAAGCACAAAGTCAGGGGTCAAAGGTCAGGACAGTTTGCTTGGTAATGTTTTTTTCTTCTCCATAAGCTTTTGTCTTTGTGTTTGCACTTTATCTTCAAAGGGTTTTTGGTTTCTGTTGTCATCAGCAGATAACTGTCAGTAGCTGCTGTTACATAACCAAAATGTCTTCGATCGGATCAAAGATCGGATCAGAATTGAACTGTGTACGTGGGCCCAGAAAAACCTTGTTAGGAATAATTAGAAATAGAATAGTTAGAAACTCTCTTTTTACTTTTATTACATTTACTTGTACCTTTTAATACACTAATGGTTTAAACTTAATTCACTGAGCATGTATTATCATCTCAAAATTATATTGCATCCTAAGACAGCACAACCAAACTATTGTCCTCACAGTTCCTCCTCATCCTCCCTTTTTACTTTTTGTGTGTTCTGGTGTTTGTGCTCTGGCAAATGTCTGTGAGAACATCAGAAAGATCTGATACCTGAAGCTTTATGACCTTCAAGTATCCAGCCTGCAACAGCATGTGGGTGGGTTTTTCACACCATAGACCCTCGGACCATCTTCTGAATATGTAAATGCCAGGTATATATACCAAGCCCTTTTCTGAGTGTCTTTGTTCAGACTTTGGATGCAGCAGCCTGTTCATCTGTCTGTAACCCTTCGTACAAAATGTCTGTGCTGTTTGTACGAAGTAAAACTTCCACAAAGATAAGTATTGTCTCTGAGTCCTTATTCGTTTATTTCTGTGTGCTGGAAACTGAAGGGGAACGAACCAATCTAATATACCTATTTTACAGTCCTTTCTAGAAAATCCAGTTTCCTCACATTTGGTCCTTCGAGTCCGGCCGACGGGAGCCTTGGACATCGCTGGAACCCCTTGGGGGGGGTTACCTGAAAACCGCATGCGGTCTGAGATAAACTCAGCATTGATCCATCCGCCTTCAGGATTGGTGGCCCTGCCCTTTGGATCCGGTGGTGCCCTCGGCGTCGTCGGACCCTCATCAAATAACGAGGTTATTTGATCGAAGTGAGTATGCAACACAGAAAGTCTGTCCTCTCTTTACTTGTTAGGGTGTTATGTTAAATGTGTCTGTGTCTTTCTGTGTGCGCGCATCATCTTTGGGGAAGAAAAGAGAGATGGGTGCAGTCACGGTGCTGCGCGTGCACGTTGACCACAGGAGCGCCTGCAGTCAGCCTGCTGCGGGTGCATGTGTCCTCCTTCACGGGAGAGGAGTGAGAGAAGTTTAAGAGCCTAAGAGGAAAGAAGTGTGAGCAGCACGCGAGGCTGCTAGTGTAGGTCCTTCCCTTCGCGGTGGAAGAGAACTTTAGGGACAGATTCGGTTGAGGAGTGTCGTACTGTGTGCGCGACTTTAGGGAAAAAATTCGGTTGAGGAATGTCGTACTGTGTGAGCGACTTTTGAGTAGAAAATATGTCGTACTGTGTGAGCGACTTTTGAGTAGAAAATATGTCGTACTGTGTGAGCGACCTTTGAGTAGAAAATATGTCGTACTGTGTGAGCGACTTTTGAGAAGAAACTATGTCGTACTGTGTGAGCGACTTTTGAGTAGAAAATATGTCGTACTGTGTGAGCGACTTTTGAGTAGAAAATATGTCGTACTGTGTGAGCGACTTTTGAGTAGAAAATATGTCGTACTGTGTGAGCGACTTTTGAGTAGAAAATATGTCGTACTGTGTGAGCGACTTTTGAGTAGAAAATATGTCGTACTGTGTGAGCGACTTTTGAGTAGAAAATATGTCGTACTGTGTGAGCGACCTTTGAGTAGAAAATATGTCGTACTGTGTGAGCGACTTTTGAGAAGAAACTATGTCGTACTGTGTGAGCGACTTTTGAGTAGAAAATATGTCGTACTGTGTGAGCGACTTTTGAGTAGAAAATATGTCGTACTGTGTGAGCGACTTTTTGAGACTAAACGGTGTAGGTGTCGCGAGCTGTGTGCGAGACTTTTGGGAATAAACGGAGCTCCGGGGAATTCATGTGTGTGTAACGTTTTTTTATGTCTCTGTCTGTGTCTGACTGTGCTTTCTGTGACGGCTTCTGTGGTGTATGCTCGCTTTAGTTAATGCCTCATGATTGCTTTGATTAATGTCTTATTCTAAATAAATGAATAATGAATATGGTGACTCAGTTGACAAATAATTAGGCTTCTTTTCTGATTCTCCAAGCTTTTTCTGCTGATTAGATTCAGCGCTGGAGAGTCCATTAAAAGGGTTACTTGGGTGGGAGCTCTGGTTTGTGATTGAAATTGAGAAGCTGGTTCTCAGGACAGCTGCGTCCGCAAAGACTATCTTTGTAGAAGCCTGACGTAGTCTATGATTACCTGAGAGCGTTTGTGGCTGATCGTCAATCACATACCTACAAAAAAAAAAAAAACATGGGGGGGCCATTCACAAAATCTCACTAAAAAAAAAAAAAAATAAAGCACATTGCTCTGGTCCGAAAAAGCTTTTCATGGGTTTGGAAGTATGTGGAACGTCCGGATAAATCAAGCATTTGGATAAATGCGTAAAAAAATTATGGATTTAATGGAAAGTTAAACACTCCGAGAATAACTGCATTGCAGAATGTGATTAAAGAAATTAAAGAAAAGACAGAAAAATTTCAGAATAACACGCAGAAGGCAGGATTTGGTTGAGAGGGGCAGAGAGAAAAAAAAAAAAAAAGGCAGAGCAGCCTCAGAGTGCAGGAAAGAGCAGAAGGAGGGGGGAGCAGCTTCACAGCTCAGAGTGCGCGTGCCCGAGGAGGATGAAAACTTGCAGAGTGGAGGGGTGATTTCTCCATTGTAAGCAGATGTAACGGCTTTCTATGATCTCAGAATAATAATAAGACATGTTTTAGTGTGTATTTTAGTGTTTATTTTAGTGTTTAGGACATGGACAAGAGTAGATGTCTAGAATAAAGCTGTAGAAAGTATAATTTCTTACAAAGTAGATGTGAATCAGTTTGTGCAGGACACGCCTTCCTCTTGAATAAACATGCTCAGACTCTGATGGCGGATGCCGCCTTCCCTTTTTTAGTTTACGCTCCCCTACTCATAAAAAAGTTTAACTGCAGCCTTCTGACCCCACTGATCAGGTCCCTGCATTTCTGCTTGTAAATCAGGATTGACCCCTTAAAAGCATTCCTGAGGAGCTCTGGTTGAGGATCTCTGGTTCACTTACTCACATTGCATTTTTTTCAATGGACATGTATGCAAATCTTTCTAAGTTTCAACCTCCTGGAGGGTCTCAACTTTTGCTTTACTTTGATGACATTGTTAGCCTCGCCTCATGGAGACACTTGTCTTTTCTACGCTCTCAAGACCATAAGTGCAGTAAATCTAAACTCCAGCTGGCCCAAACACAGGTTAAATTTTTGGGACATTTAATTTCTGCTTCTGGCAAAATTATTTCTTCCCCCCGGACCTCGCCATCTTATCTAATCAGCCCCCACCCCACCCCACCCTTACTTACTCGCTGTAGGCTGCAGCTGCAGCTGTGGCTGATAGTTGAAACAATGAGACCTGTGATTCTCTCGTGCGAATTCTCCAGAAGATGCTACACTCCCTTCCGTCCAAACTTTCCCATTAGTCAAACTGTTATCTGCCTGCTCATGGTGCTATTGAAATGAGACGCAGATCTTGTCTGTTTCCCTTTGAATGTGTTTTTTCACAATTTCTTTTTTTTTTTTTTTTTTTTTTTTTTTAATTATTATTTTATTTTTATTTTTTGCCTAATTTTTCCTACTTACGTGCCTGACTCTAATGCAACCATTGATGATTTACATGATTATTTGAAGAAAGCTGTGACAACAAAGGAACACATTGAGTCTGCCTCCAGCTCTCTCCTCTCTGAATCCCAGACTGACCGGAAGATCTGTCGGTGACCTGGTTTTTTGCTGAAGGCCTTTCAACGGACTGATTGGTCACACCCGAGGTGGACAGGACCCTTCAAGGCTCTCCTCCCCATGCCAACTGCAGTACAAATTGCTGACTGACCCTCCTGGATTCACGTAAGCCACTTGCTGAGAGCCTACGAGACTGACATTTTGAGACACATCCCTGGTTGGAGTCCAACTACGAAGCCGCCACAGTGTGACACTACTCCTGGCGAGGGGCGATCCCAGGTGTGTTTCCTCTGGCACTGCTCTCTTTCCAGCTACAGTGAGCTTCGAACCAGCTAACATGGGTCCAGCTGTTCGTTGTGGTTTCATCTTGTACTTTTATGCCATCTTCCTCTGCAAATCTCACTCACACCATCAGTGAGGTCAAGGTCCTTAAGTCACACATTTCTTCTCAGATGACAGACGACTCCTGGTCTGGTTCCCCGTTTTCTTGGTTCACTTCTGGTACCTGGTGGAGTGTACTGATAAAACTAGTCACTCCGGTTCTCTGTGTCTTGTTTTTATTTTTTGTTTTCGTCATCTGTGTGGTTCCCTGTGTTAACTCAATGATCGCTGAGATGCTGTCAAGCCAACTTTATCAGCACTATGCCTACAATTCTTCTGGTTCGCATCCATTCGAGGTTGAAACTGGTCTTTAAGGTGTTATTTTTCCTTTTTATTGGGTTTGAATTTCTTTTGTTGGGTTTTGATTTCTTTATTTTCTTTATTTCTTACTTTGTTTCTTATACTATGTAACTTTAATTAAAGATTTTGTGCCGAGGTTGGACTGGTGATGCATGCGTATCCTTCGGGTTGGCTGCTGAGGGGCACAGAGCCGTTGATGAGTTTTGCCCTCCCTGATTGCTCAATGAAAGTCTCACACAGATGGTATAAGTTTAGCCCTGGAGGTTTTCGCATCAACACTCATGTATCACCTACCACCTCTGTTTTATTCAGTTCTTCACGTTGATTTTATGTGCTCTAGAGTATTTACATGTACCTATCCACTTTTGTTTTAGATGCAGAGCCGATATGATGCCTATACTGAAAATCTTCGTGAAATGGTTTATGGTTGATGATGAGAAGTGTTCTGCTGACTTTACACATATAATTTTGATATGATAAACAGGGGGGTATGTTAGGAATAATTAGAAATAGAATAGTTAGAAACTCTCTTTTTACTTTTATTACATTTACTTGTACCTTTTAATACACTAATGGTTTAAACTTAATTCACTGAGCATGTATTATCATCTCAAAATTATATTGCATCCTAAGACAGCACAACCAAACTATTGTCCTCACAGTTCCTCCTCATCCTCCCTTTTTACTTTTTGTGTGTTCTGGTGTTTGTGCTCTGGCAAATGTCTGTGAGAACATCAGAAAGATCTGATACCTGAAGCTTTATGACCTTCAAGTATCCAGCCTGCAACAGCATGTGGGTGGGTTTTTCACACCATAGACCCTCGGACCATCTTCTGAATATGTAAATGCCAGGTATATATACCAAGCCCTTTTCTGAGTGTCTTTGTTCAGACTTTGGATGCAGCAGCCTGTTCATCTGTCTGTAACCCTTCGTACAAAATGTCTGTGCTGTTTGTACGAAGTAAAACTTCCACAAAGATAAGTATTGTCTCTGAGTCCTTATTCGTTTATTTCTGTGTGCTGGAAACTGAAGGGGAACGAACCAATCTAATATACCTATTTTACAGTCCTTTCTAGAAAATCCAGTTTCCTCACAAACCTTGTCTGATTATAACAAACATTTACATACGCCATTGCGTTGCTACACAATTTTGAAAGTCTGTTTTTGGACTCTACACACAAAACGTACTGGCATTGAACAAGCCTCAAGACTTCAACCAGTTGAACATCGACCAATCAGGGACTCGGATTTGGTAGTGACATATGGATAGCGTCCTTTTTATTTCACTGAAGGGCCAACCGCTTCAAGATTGAGTATGGAGGAAACATTTCTAAATGCAGTTTGGGCCCGGCCTGAATAACATGACACCGAGGACGAATCCCAGATCATTTCCAACCGCTCTGGCTCCTCCCTATTGATTGACTGATAGATACTTTATTGATCACAAGGGAAATTACTGTATGTTGCAGTCTGCAGCTCTAGATCATTCACACGGATTAAAACACACTTTAAAATAAATAAGTAAAAACTTCTGAAATTTAAGAAATAACCCAAACTAAACAGTAAAACGCAGCTGGACATTCATGGTCCCCTTCTTGCCCCCTTTTCTCAGCAGTCTTATCCAGTCTCACTGCACCGGGTAAGACAGACCTCCGGTCCAGGGCACTGCAGACGACAGCCTTCCAGAATGGAGGCGAGTCTTTTTAAAAAGCGCATCCTGCTCTGGTTTTTTTTGAAGATAGCGTCCATATTTGCTCAGTTTATTGTCTAGCAGGACTCTGAGGTTTTATGGTGGGTGGTGACCACCTCCACCTCTGCTCCATCCATGATGAGGTGTCTGGCAGACAATTGGGGTATTTGGAGGTTTAGTGGTGTTGGAAATTGTTTTTTAAGGAGGAGCAAACTGGGTATCCTTCCGCCGGGAGGGTGTTTCAACGTGGAGAAGAAACACATTTCTCAATGTGTGTATGCTTTCTCTCCAGCACAGACGTTACATTTAAATGTAAGCCATGACTTATTGTTTTAGCTTGACTTTGAAAAATGCTAAGACCGATGTAGTCAGGTATTTTCCGAGTGGTGGCTGCTTGATGACCGGCGAAAACTTTTTCTTATACGGAAAAGAGCTGTGGAAGAAAATTCCCTGGAGCAAGATTTACAAGATTCTGTACCACCTTGACATTTGGCACCAAGCCAGTTCCAACTGTGAGTACGTTGGTGTAGCGACACACCTGTGTGAACACCGTTTGCTAAAAGCACATTCAGGAATGTGTGTAAGTGCATTGTTGAATGAGCATCGTATGTCTGGTGTGTACGTAGCTTAAAGATGGCCGACAGACTATTTCTGCTGAGTCAAAGCATGTGCTGTACCGCCCTCCTGTGGCGGCTGAAGAACTCTCACCTCCTCGATCCTCGGATAAGGAATGTAGTCGTCCTAAAAGAGACAAAGCAGAAGTCACCAGAATGATAAAAGCTTGCAGCCGTGTACTAATCTTTAGTTACGGAGAGAAAAATAAATATCTAATAAATCCAATTAAAATGAATGTTTTTGGGGTTGTCTATCATTCTTAGATGCTCACATCTATCTGCAGCACCATAAAGACCTGAAGGTAGATGTGTACCACTTCCTGAAAACTGAGCTTAGTCTCAGTTTGATGTCTGAAAGACGACAAGCTCAGTCATGACCAGCTCATGGTGTCGCAAGGACGACTGTCAGGTGAGAGGACACAAACCTCTGTCCAACTTCACCATCAATATTTGTTCCAGACCACACTGACCAGAAAAACACGGTTTAAAGACAGACACTGATAGCGATGAGGATGATGAAGCACACAGACAAACGAGGGTTTGCAAAGATCTTTTATGAGGAACTGGAGAAAAGTCAAGCCAGATATGGTACCCAACAGGAGGAGTGGAAGCTCCTAATTCCAGCTCCCTGCTTGCTGAGCCTGGGTGCTCCCGGGCGGGGAGCGTGCTCCTCAGCCGGTTCAAGCATCTTTTTCTGATCAAGCCTCTGGGCCAGAGTTCACACAAACACAGGATGAAGTGCAGTGGAAACACAACAGATGGACAGACGCAGGACAGACGTGCCTTCTGCCTCTGGAGAGCGCTCTTCATCTCTGCAGCTTCTGGCACCTGCTGCACCCCCGTCAGGAAGAGAAGACACAGTTGAGTCTGAACCCACCCCTGAACCTTTCACAGCCCCTCTCATTCACTCAGCGCAACGCAAGATCGCTGCTGCCAGAGAGGGACATCAGTCATCAAGGTCAGAAAACAAGCTCTGAATTTTATAACCAAAATAATGCAAGCCTCGTTTAAAACCACGCTTGGTGTTTACTTGTGTTCTCTTTATCATCGACATTACATCCACAAAGGACAAATGTTCAAAATGTGACTCTGCATGCATAAAAACCGTCAAATTACAAAGGAGGTAAATGCTACAAGAACAGAAGACGGCAGAAAAAAAGAACCGTCATTCTAGTTTAAATTGAAAAATGTAGAACATTTAAAAAAGGAAAATTGTGCTAAATATAGCTGACCCCCCCCCCTTCACACACACACACATAAAGAAATCGGAAACCTATTTTTTAGATAATAAAATGGAACAAAATATTGCCAATCCCAACAATGCAAATTAATGTGCAAACAATGTTACAATTCCTGTTAAAACTGTATATTTGACTTAAAATAATAAATTTGAAGAAATTCTTAAATTGTTTAATATAATATTAAATTATTGTTGTTCTGAAATATATATACATTTGACTGTAATTATAAAAAGTAGGCCTACTTAAATAACACAAATATAACTATAAGCAGCGTAGAGGATTAGAAATCATTTAGTCGATGATGAAATGAACATTTTAACTTCATTTTGTTATTTCAATAACTCCTAAATGCTTTCTTCAATGCCACATGGAACTGAGCCTCATCAGGCCTTTGAGGCCCACGTAGGTTTTTTTCAGGAAGCTTTGTGGGCTTCAGTCACTTCCAATCATACAGGAAGCAGCTAAACAGGAATTAACATTCCTCTGGAGACTCGACTCGGGACATTTTTGAAGCACAAAAAAGCAGAACGCGTTAACATTAGACACTCTGAGAATCAAAGGTGTGTTCAGCAGCAGATTTCTGGTTTTAGTTCTTACAGAAGAATTGTGTTTGTCAGAGAAGAAGGACGCTTTCACTCTGCAAACACAGTTTCCATATCAGACAGGGGAAGAGTCTCCAGCTTGTTGAGTTTCACGCAAACATGCACTCAAAACTGCGGCGAAGACGGTCTCACCTCCATCATGTCCATCGTGTCGAAGAAGTGGGCCGACTGCAGACAGAGATGTGTTAAAGTCATCTCTCTGTTTTAATGAGATCAAACAACGGTAAAACACCAACACTGTTTTTATTCTACTTGTGTTTTCTCTGTTTTAGTTGGAGCTGGAAAACACTGGTGATCTGTGAATGTCCACCGACAGAAATCCTTTAACAAGCAAGAGCAAAAAGTGCACCCATTTAGGTCAGGGAGGCTGAGAACCCTGCCCCCATTTCTCAGGAAATGACACTTTTTTCAAACCTACAGTCACCAAACTGGACACATTTGCCCTGAGCCGGGTCCTGAGGACGGGTCTTATGAGTTTGGAGTTCAGGAGCTTTCGTGGGTCGCTGTGTTCGAATTGTGCTTCCTGTGGGCTCTAACAGTTCTTCATGACTTTCATTGTCATCAGACACTACTATGCACGGGGGGTTACTCAAAAAGATTCAGCGGTGTCAAGTGTGTTCATGGTTTTTGGCACCACTCTATGGCTAGTCACTGACTGACATGAGGCCTTTTCCTGTTTTCATGTAGGGTTTCTCGTAACACTGTCTATTTTCCCACTTCGTGACCCAAGGCTACACTTAATCGTGTTGAAAGTGAGATAACGTGCCTTACCAAACAGAAATCTCTGGCCCCAGCTCATTTCTGCTGCTTGTGTCTAATCTAACCAGTCAGCAGCTCATGGTCACAGATGAGGGTATGAGCACAGATTGACCAAAGCTTTGTCTTCAGACTCATTAGAAACACAATTAGGAATCCTGTGGTCTCATGGGAGTGATTGGGGTTGGACTGGACCTCAACAATAAAAAACGATTTCTTAATGCAGTTCCTTCAAACGAGCTTGGTTGCAAATTTGCTCTTAACAGACAGAAGTGGGATAAGGGTACACAAGCAGAGCAGAATTCTGACGTAGACTTTCCTTATGTCAGAGATGCTCCTACCTTCATGGTGGGGGGTGCAGTCCGGGGAGGAGAGGGGGGGCACTCTGCCACAGGAGCATTGGGGATGGTCAGGTGGTCCTGTTTGCTGCAGCCAAGCAAGAGGTCATTAGTGTTAGTCAGCAATAACACAAACACGTCAACAAACACACAACACGCTCAGAATGCAACAACCAAAAATGCACACAAGCATTTTATCCGTTGACCCTTGGTCAACCAATAAAAGCTCTGCATGTCTTTTACACGTTTGTGTCTTCGGGGTCACACTCCTGCAGCCATGACGGGTCATTCTTACATGACCATGTCTCCTTGCCACACGCCTGCACATGCTCCTGTACACATACACACACACATGCATGCACACACGCACGCTCACTGATTCATTGTGACATCCATCCAGAAGAGTGTTCTCTTCGCCCTCGGGCGAGTCGTCCATGCTTTCTCTGCGGTTGCCATGGTTTCATCAGGTGTTGAAAATACACATTGTGTCCTGTATTTCTGTTTTTGGAACTCATGTGCTTCAGTAAGAATAAATAATAAACCACAGCATTTTGTTGTGCCAACAGAAAAAATGACAAATCCTCTTGGACTAGTCCCATTTTTGGATCTGTTTTCATGTATGTTTTTCTTAGTCATAGCGTGATTCATTCTTGAAACATCCTCTAAACTATGAAGCAGCATGCTCTGAAAACTGAGCCTGAGCCTCACATTTACCTGTCATCGGTGTGTCTTGTTGGTTTTAACACCTGTGGCTTTTGACTCTTAAATGAAAAGAGAAAGTAGAAAACTAAAGTCTTCATCTTATATATGTTGGGAAAATTTGAAAATGCCCAAATCTGTCAGATTGTATAACCCCGTCCTATATTAAGGATCTCTTAGTCCCTTACCACCCAAACAAAACACTTTGCTCGCAAAATGCAGGACTGCTTGTGGTTCCTAGAATTAGTAAAAGTACAGTTGGAGGTAGAGCGTTTAGCCACCAAGCTCCTGTTTTATGGAATAAACTCCCAGCTCACGGGAGAGAGGCAGACACAGTTTCTACATTCAAAGTTAGACTGAAAACATTCCTCTTTGGACAGGCTTATTCTCAGACTAGCTAGTATTCAGAGATTATTTAACTTAATGTTAATGTGTTTAAATTAAACTTAATAACAAAAACTATTTGTTTTAAAAGGCTGCTAGAAGTTGAAACTGGGGTAACTATGGTGCTCTGGGGTTCTGTCCTCTTTTCCCATCTGCTTCTACCCTTCCTCTCTTCTCTATTTTTGATTATTATTCATCATTCAGTTCTCCATGCCTCTGTTTAGTGCAGTACGATTCATGTATTGTCCCTCTTTCCCTCTCCCCTCCTGGGGAGTGGGAGTGCTTCCAGATTCCAGTTTGCTCGTCCGTGCTCCTGTTCCTGACCATGTACCTCATCTTTGGCTCGCCTCTACTATTGCTCCTACTCCTGGCTGTGGTTCCTGTCTCCGGCTCGACTCGCAACCCCGGCCGTCCCCCCAACTCCGTCTGGATGAAGCTCGTCTGCTGGACTCTAAATATGTAGTTGTAGAGTTAGATAAGCTAATTCTTCTCTAAGAGTTCTGGTAAATCGCCTGTCCGTCCTGGGGGAGGATCCCTCCTTCATGTGGGCACCCCTGAGGTTTCTTCGTTTTTTCCGGAATCCGTTTTTTTAGGAGTTTTTCCTTACCGCCAAGGGGGGGTCTAAGGGCAGGGATGCCAGTTTTGCTTAGTCAGTTTGTTAGTTCAATTTAATATTTTTCTATTGAATTCTATGTATTCATGATCCTTTTGATTCTATGTTTCACTCTTTCAATTACCGATACAAAGCCCATTGAGAAGACTGTTGGTGTGAATTTGGACTATACAAATAGAATGGAAGTGAATTGAATTGAGTTACGGACATCTATACCTCTTCTTGCCTTTCACGAGACCAAATTATTTCCAGCAAATTAGCATTTTGTCAGCAGAAGCAGTCAGTGTTCCTGCAGCGGGACGGATGACCTTGTGTGACTGTGTGAACGACGGGAGGCAAGTTGCATAATATTGTGTCGTGAAAAAATGAGACAAAGAAACGTTGCAGCTGAGCGGCTTTTCTTCTTCCTTTCCTTTTCACACACAAAGTTCATATTATCAATAATAACTTCACAGAGTCTGTCTGCAGTCTCTTAACATTTTCTCTAAAACACAGAATCATGAGTGTTTGGGTTTAAGGACAGCGTCTCCCATTGATCCCTGCAGAAAAACAACCGTCTTCTGGCCTCAAACCAACCCGCTGCGTTTGTGTCAGGCATATGGTCAGTGTGCCGCTGCGTCTGGGCGGAGCTTTCTGCCCACCTGTTCCATATTTATAGCCCGCATTGACTCCGTCTGTCCTGAGAGGACACAAGCATCAGCTGTGTGAGAGCACGCCAGAAAACATGACAACAAGAAAGTCCGATTCTAACGATGAAGACCACCATAAACAACAGTCTGGACGATTAGTTCCCGTTTTTAAAGCACTCTAGATTTAACCCATCCTTTCAGATCCCAGCCCTCTTTGGACCCGTCCCATGAGATTACCCTCTGAAAGTCACACAGGTTGGGGAGGGTTTCAAACTGGCAGTGGTACCCTGTTGGAAATCTTTATGGGAGACAAACAAGGCGGACACCACTGCTGAGCATCGTTACAAAACAGGGAGATTCTGGATGAACACCTTCAGACACATGAGACAAAACTGAAGAATGCTTCCTAAAATCCGCTCTTTTTTCAGAAATGAACCATGCCAAGATAAAAAGACGGTCCCTGCAGTGAAACACAGAGAAGGCTCAGTTATGGTCTGGGCTGCTTTGCTGCATCTAACACACGGTGTCTTTATTCTGCTAACAGCAGTCCTTCTGGAGCCAAATGTTGGTCTCAGTCTTCATAGATCTTCAACAGCAGAATGATCCAAAACACAAACAGATTAAACGAGAGACTGAAAACATCGGATTTTTCCAAAGTGTCCGTCTAAAGCTACGTTCTCACTGCTCTCAAGTGACCACTTTCAATAAAAAGTTTACGTAAACATGCGTTTTGGGCTTCTGTGTTCCAATCTCTCACATTTACGCATCTCTATGCAAGTTTCTACGACCGTTTTCGGGCTCTACGTACAAACAAAATGTGCAGCCAATTGAAGCGTGTTGAAAGTTAACCCAGGTTAAAGTTTGACCAATCAGGGACTTGGATCTGGCAGTGAAGTATGGATGGCGTCTGGATGGCGTTTAATTCACGGAAGTACCAACCGTTTGAAAATTGATCATGGAGGAGAAATTATTAATTGCACCTTGTGCCCTGCTCTAATTCTAAGCCAGATTTGCACCTCTTCAACATTTTGCACCAAACCTCTTCCAACTGTAGGTGGCGGACATGCACTAATAAACCATAAAAGAAGAATAAGAAGCCCCTTCCTGCTCACCCAGTGTGAACACATGAGCTGAACAGGAGTTCAAGAATATGCGGTTAGTGCGTTCTTGAACACGTCACATACCCCCTGTGAGCGCAGTTTTAGAACCCCGATCTAACATCCCGATGAACATCTGGAGAAGGAGCTGAACCATCTGGAGAACAAACTTTCAGAGCTGAAACAGTTGAAGCAGAATCCCAGCAGACAGAAGCAGGAGTCTCTCTGCCTGCTATAATTAAGAGACTGCTAAAAACATGAAGCCAGTGGAGCTCCTGTTTTGTACCGTGTTCCTAGTAGTCTCCGTTGTTCCCAGCTGTTGTAACATGTGTACTGTCTGTGCCCTGCCACTCATAACAGCTGATAATACATGAAAAAGTACAGATCAACCTAAGAGTGAAATAACTTACTGTTGTTTTAAATGTTATAAGTGTTGAGAACAGTTTTTCTTCGTCAACAAGTGATCCTCTGTTGATTTTTTGTTTTTCAAACATAGGTTACATTTTTTCTTAGCAACTTTTTCTTTTTTTCTCTTTAAGCTGTTCTACATTTGTTGGTGATCTCAGCATCATATTTGTCAGCAGGGTCTGCTGATAACTATCAAACTCCTAAACATAGTTTTCACTGAACGCCCACTCGTTGGTTCTGGCCTCAGTCTTTTGACCGTTTGTTTAACCGGCACCAGAGTCCAGTTGAAGGAGTTGAAGGTTTATTATTCGCCCCTTTTTTAGTGGTTTTTGGCTAAACTGGGACTATGGTCTCAAAAACATCCCACTTTGCTGATGATAGATAGACAAGTTCTAATGTGGGCAATACTGCTACAGTGTGCCAAAGTCCCCACTGAAGGTACAGGTGACCCTAGCTGGAGAAACACTGCACAGGTCTTAAACTGAAGCTCTGAATCTCACGTTTATCAACAGACAACATGACATCTGTGCCGTGGCCTGTTGTGGCTAAAATGCAGAAATTGTACAAACACCCCCATCAGGTCTGTGTTTCAGAGGTCTGAGCTGACTGCAGGACATGGGCTCTCTGTCTCCAAAGATTAATTCCATTTAACTCTGAACAAGAAGGCAGAGTTCATCAGGAAACCCGAGGGAATGATTGGAGCAAACAGGAATGAATGGAAAGGTCACAAAGAGACAAGGAGGAGACGAGACCATAGAGGAGACACAAAACCCGCTGAGAGGGAAAAGGTCACTGTGTGTGTTTGTGTGTGAAACTCCAGTTGTGTAATGTGACAATGCAAAGGTCCACTTAGACCCTGGTGGTTGTAGCTGCAGCTTTTCGAAGCATAGCCTCAGCCTAAATATGCTTTGGTTCTCCTTTACCACAAATAAGTGAGGTTAGTCATCAATAATCATGCACACTCACTCAGGTTAAACTTAAAAGTGTTAAATGTGAGTCCAGAAGCACTTTTGATGACTTCCAAAATTGTCCCAAAAAGTCTTAGCTCATCTTGTTCGAAATGGAACGGTTCTAACAGAGAATGGTGGTAATCTCCAAACACAAACCACACAAAAGATAAAAAATATATTCACAGTGATCCACACTGTCCTCCTAGTCAAAAGAAAAGAAAGAAAGAAAGAAATGAAGAAACTTTATCCGTTTTTAACAAACCGTTGCAGGCCTGAACCATCCTCAACCAGCCAGAACCAGTCTGAACCAACCATGAACCAGCCTGAAGCAGCCAGAACCAGTCTGAACCAGCCTGAACCAGCCAGAACCAGCCAGAACCAACCGTGAACCAGCCGTGAACAAGCCTGAACCAGCCAGAACCAGTCTGAACCAACCCTGAACCAGCCAGAACCATGGTTCCAAGGCGTGCGTTGATTTCCAATAATGCAAACTTTGTCAGCCACCATCCCTTACCTACTATGTTCTGGATAAATACTTGATTCTGATTGGCCACTGGGTGTGGATTAAAGTGATAATGCACAGTGATAAAAAAAAAAAGTTCTGGTCACATAGCTTAAATGTTCTATAACACTGCACTGCCTTCTTTAAAACAAACTTTAGCTTCATCATCTGGACAAAAACAAGCGTAAGAGGTGAACTTTCTCTCTGAGCTGATGCTTTATTTAACACATCATGACGATCAACACATATATGGCTTTCTTTTGCCGCTGCAGTCAAGGTCGGCTCAGTCGGCTAGGCGAGGCGTTGTCACGTTAGCGTAACAAGTAGTCCGCTTTTTGTGAAAAAGCTATCTAAACTGAAAAAATAACAAGAATAAAGTACTAAAAACTGATTGAATATTTATTTATTTTGTAAGTGACTGTGGTATAAGCTGGATAATGGCATTGACTTTATATTTAACTTATTTTTAGTACAGAAACATGTTGCTCTAGTGTTGACAGGTACTGCAATAACGAATCATAATTTTTTGGTAAGCCGATCATCTTCACCATGTCAGAGCACCCTGATGGAAAGTGGGCCACTGGAACAAGACGAAAATGGACTAGATGTGAGAACAAGGTTCTGCTGGAATGCTACTAGGAAGGTTACATGAATGTGGAATGAATGGAGGATTTGAAACCCACAATCAAGGCTAACTGCCAAACAACTTGTAGCTCAATGTTCTAACATCCACAAACGGCAACTCCTATCACAACGTCAGACCGAAGCGGTGCAACACAATTGCAGAACAACAGGTCAGAGAGGAGGTTATACCACACTCTCACCCTGAGATTGGGTACACAGCCCCAACAACCACAGATACGCTGAGCGAAGCAGCAACTGACCTGAAACACAAGATCATGTCTACAATGAACACCAGGAAACCCCGACACCAGCTACAACAGTTAAGAGATGTACCGCCTGAAAGTCTACTGGAGGCTGTGAATGAAGCATTGACGGCAATTCCTACCACAACCATCACAGAAACCAATGAATTGCAGCAGTGATCCTTGAGATGCTCGGCCACAAGAGCAACCACAGAAGAAAGCAATACCCACCGTGGAAGCGCGTGGAAACGGTTTGAGGGCAAAATCAAGGCAGCTCGGCAGCTTTTCTTTTTTTTTCCCAAAGTGTGAATAACTTTGTCTATAAGCATTTGTTTCATTTTTTCACCCCGTCGTTCTCCAACTGCTCCAAAAAACCCAGAATGTCTGGTCTTCTGGGACACATAAGTCAAGCACAGCAATATAAACGTCAACAGTAATTTATCAGTCAAAGTGAATTTCTATGGTGCTTGTGGTTCAGTTAGACATGTTCTGTATTTTTTATGAAGATAGAATTCAAACTGATTCCATTAGGATTATAGTGACTCATTTGGTTTTATTGTTAGAAAGACTCACATTCATTCATGTTGTTTTGTGTCTGCACTTAAATAGAGTTTTACTTGAAATCCTGACTCTCAGCTGGCTTGTCATCCTTTCTGACAGCTGACTGTCACAGCAGAAAACATCATCGGATTCGCACCACACTGACCGACCTGCAGGCTATTCCCACTATGTAACTGGCCTCCAGTCTGTCCTCACAAAGACACACATTTCTTTTCTTTTCCACCTGATTGTGGAGGAGAGTTCAACGTTCAAAAAGGAAGTTGTCCTGTGGAGCTTCTTATGCATCAAATCTGCTCTTTTTCCTGATCATTGTTGATGTTTGATCGCTGCATGATGAGGATTGTCTGCAGATTTAGAGATGCCGCCGCTAATGATGCAACCAAGCAGCCTTATAAAACGACGAAGACTTTAGAATGATGAAGCTGTTCAACTTAAAAAATCCCCCTGTTCATTTTAACCACATGGATGCTGGTTCTGCTCATCTGGGCTTTAGTTTGCATGGTTTTCTTTGGATTTCTACAGTTTGTAACAACAACTAAAGTAATTAAGTAAAGTAACACCTAAATCTGTGTAACTGAGACTAATACAGTGATCCATGCCTGGCTAAGTTAAACGTTATCCTTAAAAGCTAACAGGTCTGCTTTAGTTTTCAAATCCATTTGACATTTTTTTAAGCCAAAGTTGTGATGAGAACCAGTTTTTTATTCTTTCATGCCTGTTTAAAAAAAGGTTTTAATGAAAAAATGTACTGCTCAGATTTAGGAGCCTCTGAAGTTTGTATCATGTTTCTAAATCTCATTAATATGTAGGTCTGTTATCTTTTCAATGATTTTTCTCAGCTTTTTAAAGAAGGTTGTCCTCATAAAAATGGATTAATTGTAACTTTCCAGGCTGACTCCGCAAATACTGAAACAGAA
This sequence comes from Oryzias curvinotus, assembly GCA_023969325.1. Taxonomy (NCBI): domain Eukaryota; kingdom Metazoa; phylum Chordata; class Actinopteri; order Beloniformes; family Adrianichthyidae; genus Oryzias; species Oryzias curvinotus. Next base: position 6,613,324 of record CM043719.1, read on the forward strand.
AAATGGGAGGTTCTACACACGTTACTCCTTAAAAAAAGTTTCTGTTTGGCAAAGCTCCAACTTTAAAAACGTTTTCAAATAAAAATTAGGAACTTCTTTCGTTTTCAGTTTAGGCTATTGAAGCTTTTTCACAGCACACAACCAAACCCTCCCAGTTGGGAGGAAAAGTTTAAAAAACCTGACTGGTGGAAACATCAGGTGTCAAACACAATTATATTTAGACAACAATATCCCAGTACAAATGAACAAATACAAAATACAAACACAAGAGCAAAGTAAAGTTAAGCAGCAAAACACGACAGCAGAAGATGGAGAAAAAATTAATGAGCGATCAGCTGCTAATGGAAAAGGAATACGATGTGACACAAGAACCTAAACATTGTTGTAATTTTTATTGTAGTAATACAATTTAAAACATGCTTTTGGACTGTTTCATGTATTTATAATTTCCACATCAAGAAAACAGTAATAAATCTCTTTAAAGAATCATACATGATTGGTTTCATAGTACGTCCCTTTCTGTTAGAAGCCGTGTCTCCGCTTTCATTGTTGGGTTTCTGGATTTGGTCATTTGTAACGGTATTGCTGTTTGTGATTCTATATTTGTTATTTTGCAGCTGGATTTGCTTTTGTGTTTCAGGACTCTAATTTGTTTTAAGGTTTTGTTGTTGTGCTTCATGATTTGCTGTTGTGTTTCATGATTTGTTGTGTTTCATGATTTGATGTTGTGTTTCATGATTTGTTGTTGTGTTTCTTGATTTGATGTTGTGTTTCTTGATTTGTTGTTGTGTTTCTTAATTTGATGTTGTGTTTCATGATTTGTTGTTGTGTTTCATGATTTGTTGTTGTGTTTCATGATTTGTTGTGTTTCATGATTTGATGTTGTGTTTCATGATTTGTTTTTGTGTTTCTTGATTTGTTGCTGTGTTTCTTGATTTGTTGTTGTGTTTCTTGATTTGATGTTGTGTTTCATGATTTGTTGTTGTGTTTCATGATTTGTTGTGAACGTGTGCTGCACCTCTCGGCCACCGTAGTGGCTGAATCTGCAGAAGCACAGAGGCTTTTGCCTGCAGCTCAGTGTGGTGACTGCGTGGTACCTGACCTCTGATCGTGAAGTCTGTGAAGTCATGAAAATGTCTTCTAACGTTTCCACAGCCACAGGGCCTGCAGGCCTGAGAGACAACTTCAAAAGACTTCATTAACGTGTAACCCTTAGGACTGAGCGGGGGGGGGGGGGGGGGCAGTGCTTTACAGGTAGAAGCTTGAGGGAACGAGAACAGAGACAGATGGAAGCAAACCCTCTGAGGGCCCGACTCACGCTGAGAACATTCACTCCAACATATCCTCCTCTGGATCTTCTGCTCCTTTAATCTCCTTCATGCTGTTGCAGCCAATCGTTCAGCAGATTCCTGTTCCTGTTTGCAAAATATGAGGCTGTTTTTAGGAATTCACAGTCCAAATCGATCGTGCTCTTCAAGGCTGTTTCGATAAAGGAACTGATCAATTCAACAGATGAGCACTGCTTTAAAAAGATCGGATCAAAACCAGTTTTTAGTTTAAAGTGTGGATGCCATGCTTTGAACAACTTTGTCAAATAAAAAAGCCCTTTAAACGCTGATTCTATTGATACCAATAGTTCGCGTCGAAAAAAATCCGAAGCATATGAATAATAGACATCTTTCGAAGGAATCAGAGATTTGAATTTGCCGCTAAGAGCGCAGGCTGGAAGTGACCCCGATATGACCTGTGACGTCACGAAAGGCATTGACTTCTGTAGTTCCGCTTCGGACAGCAGGTAAACAAAGCAGGTAGTCTTCGTTTCTCTCGTTAATCATCGTTAATTCGTTAATTCTCTGTTAATCATCAACATGCCAAGTCGTTGTGTGGCAGCTGGATGTAGCAATACTTCTAGTGAAAGTGTATCTGTGTATAAATTCCCAAAACAAGAAACGCTGCTGAAACAATGGACAAAACAAGTTCAGCGCACGAGGGCGAAACCGAAGCCCTCGAGCAAACCGAACGTACTTTCCTGGAAATAAAGACCTGATCTCTATGGACAAATCGCTTTCCGGATGAAAAAATTGTCTGAAATCGGCGAATTTTAGCTTTATTTTCTATATTTCTCTGCGGATCGCTTCCTCTATGGTCGCGGCTATCTCTCGTCTACCCGGCCTAATTGACCAATGACGGGACGTTTTAGTTGCTTTCGGATGCGTCGACGGCTCTGATTGGCTCTGTCTGTACCACGTGGTCAGCGTGACGGATCCCCTAGAGACCAAAACTGGCGGGGACACGCTAAACTTTCACAAACAAATCTGAAGAGTTTGCGATCAATAATGCGGGCATCGTCATTATTGAGCGTGGTCACCACCTCAGTTGTGAGAAGACGATAAAAAAACCAAATTTAAGTGGTCTTGGCTGGAAGACGGTAGCATCACTCTGTGCTTCGCTATCGGTGCTAGCCATGTTGTCTGCCTTTCGTTACGTCACAAACAGGGCGGCGCGAATTCGACGGAATGCGTGAAGCCGGCGGCCGTCCTCGTTGTTTATATCGCGTTTTTCGCTATTTATTCTTTTTCGAAAAATATTAAAAACAATCGCAACATGAAATAGAGACTATTTACTATATTTTGGCTTATTAAAATAGGCCATGTCACCCACACTTTAATGACTAATATTTTCATTTTTACTCATGAAATGCTGAGGAGGGCATGGCTGATGCCGTCACACAGATTCTGCCCGGAAACTGGACCACTGATGGCTTTTTAAAGCCTTTTAAAGCTTTTACATCCACTTCCGGATTTCAGGAGTCCGTTTTTCTTTACTTAATCTAAGGGCTGGCATGTCCAGTTTAGTCTGTTTAGTTAATTCAGTTTAGAATTTTCTATGAATTCTGTGACTTTATGATCCTTTTGATTTAATGTTCATTTTATAAATACTGGTACGAAGCTCATTGAGACGACTGTTTTTGTGAATTTGGGCTATACAAATAAAATTGAACTGAATTGAACTTGTTCAGCTTTATGCACGTTTTGCCCTTTTGTGCATTTTCAGACTTTCTTAACATATTTTTTCAGGTCACAGATTATTTTGTTAAAACATTGAAACCTTTTTAAAAGCTTCAAACTCTTAAAAATGGTCCTGCCAAAAAAAACAAAAACAAACCTAATGATCAGGCAGAAAAAAAACTTTTCATTGTTTTTAAATCTTTTAACTTTTATGAAAAAAAAACAAATTTCTGCAGCAGAAAAAGAACTTGTGTTTTTTTTTCCTCTTCTGGTGGATTAAAAACATTTTTGACTGGACTTTTTTTCCTCTGGTCGTCAGGAGGTTAAATAAATCCAATTTTATCTGAAGGATCTGGAGCTTTCAGATTTCAGGCTTTATTTAAGAAAGCTGTGCTCCAGCCCCATGAAGACACAAACCGTCCCTCAGGTCATCATGGGAGGAAGGCGAAAGGCCAGGAAAAGATGAAATAATGTCAAAGTTTTGGGGTTTTAAATGTCGGAGTGACAGCAGCACGGATGTGAACCGACAGCTGCCTGCGGTGGAGCGGCGCCGGCACTACACGACACCAGAATAAACCTCAAACATGTCACAGCAGCTCGGAGGAAATGCAGTCACTTTTCTGTGAGGTTGACGGAAGGCCAGAAACAGTGAAAGTAGAAACCAAATCTCATTCAAATTCTCTCTGGTTTCCTTCAACCAGCTTCCGAGCAGCTGCTCCGCTGCAGCGTGGCGGCCTGACGTGCTGCTGCACCTTCCTTTGAAATTACCTGACATGACAAAGGGGGGGGGGGGGGGGGCTGAGCTGGAACAGCTGTCACAGACATGGAGAACCGGTGGAGGCCTCATCCTTCCACCGCTTCCACCTTCAGTGTCAGAGAGACTTTTCTCTCACATTCCAAGATAATTACACAAAACCAAATTCATGAATCTTTGCCAAAATCAGGACTTCAGGCAGCAACTGAAACAGGCCTCAGTGCTCAGTGTTGTTGCTCCGAAGGCTCCTCAAGGTGGCGCTGTACCCCACACGGAAGAAAACGACCACAAATTTTCGGCGAGAAACAATGACACCAATTCTGGAGCCGCTTTGGGTTTTAGACTTCTGATCTTCAACAAAATTGTTGGTTTTAGCCTCTAAATATAAAATATATCTCTAAAAGATTGAGGTTGGTAGCCATGTGGGGGCGCTGTTGTGTTCTTTTGGTGGTAGTGGGCGCTGTTGCTGAACTACAGTCAAACATCTACGGCACTCTCTCCTGCATTTGTGCGTTCGCCCCGCCCAACCTTACTCAGAAACTCCAGAAATGTGTACAACACACCTAGTACCTGCTGAAAAAGAAGGACCCCCCCCAAAAAAAAAAAATAAAGAATGGTGACATCACAGCGGGAAAAAAAACCTATATGGAGCCAGAATCTCTCATGGATACAAAATAGAAAAAAGAAAACAGTTGAAGTGATCGTCACTAAATGTCACACACAGGCTGCCAGCTTAAGTTTACAACCAGAACTGAAGTTCTGTTGACCTTTGACCTCAGAAAGAGCAATCATCTTGAATTTTCCCAAAATTTCCTCTTTGGTGCCTTCAATAAGTGTAATCTCCTCGTAATGATTTTGATCTATCGCCTGCTACCTCATGGAGTATCAGCAGGAAGGTACTTGGGGAAAATGGCGTTGGCGTGGCGAGCACGCAAAAGTGGTGTTACCTGTTGGTTGTACATTTTTTACTGGAATATTGTGAAAGTGTCATCCGTGAATCTTCGGCTCAAACTGAATGAAACATACGAACATACGATATGAAAGTATTAGGAATGTGGGCGTGGTTAACAGAAGCCTTTATTGCCAAGGAAATCCAGAAGTTTGCTTTTGCCGATTCTTCTAAAAATGACAAATTACTGCGTCCATCTGTTTATCCCCCCCCCCCCCCCCAGGTGACCAAAACAGAAAACGGTTCAAGGAAATAAAACCAACAGAAAAGCTGCCATTTTGAAAAAACGAGTTTTTCATGCATTTGTCCTGTGCAGGAGGCAGAGGCAAAGGGGGGGAGGGGTTTGAAGCAGTGAAGGTAGATAAAATGGGGGAATCCGGCTGGGGCAGGTAGCCCCGTCTGCACGGCCCGGACCCACAGAGGGTTTCAGATGTTTCATTCAGGGATCCCACTGATGTGATCATGTCTGTGAGTGACACTGAGTCCTCTCATAGGACCAGAAGACCACAGACGTGTCCCGACACACAGAGATTCCTTCAGGTTGTCCGGATCCCCGTTATTGGTCTGATTGGTCTCTAATGAGATAACGGGCCAGTTTGACCCGGAGGAACATCGTCTGGCTGTGCCGTCATTTGTTCCTCCCCCCTGTGCAGCCATTCTGGAGGCTGCAGCAGCATCTCACGAGGAAGGAGCTCGTAGGGAGGATAAAAATGTCCGAATCGTCATGCAGTTTGAAGAGCTTTAGCCCCCGAAAGCAGTTGTAGCTGTAAGAAACCCGTCTGCCAGCAGGGGCGCTGCCGGGACCCCAGTGGCAACTTCTGCTCAGGCTGGTTTCCCGCTGATAGCTCCAGGCTCATGAGTTCTGTGAAATAACCCCCCCACCATCATCCTCCACACACATGCAGCCATCCATGCCATTCTGGGGTGGGGGGCTTTGAATTTGTTGAGTGGAGAATGAGTCACTGCTGTAAACATCGGTGTGAGACAGGAAGATCCAAGACAACAACAGCATGAAGGACGTGAAGGAGCCACCAGCAGCTTCTACAAGACGCCTCTTCTGCCCTTCAGTCACTGTGCACGCGCACGCCACATACACACACATTTAACATGCACACGCTCAATGTGCACTCACTCAGCGTTTCAATAGTCTGCAGCTAAAATCTGGAACAGCCTCCCTGAAGTCGTAAGACAGGCCTCCTCTGTGTTCATGTTCAAATCTAGACTTAAAAGCATTTCTGTTTAGCCGTGTATATGACTGAAAGGTCCTATCTGCACTTTTCTGTCCTTCCTTTCTTTTTAAATCCTTTTTTTTTTCTTTTCTTTCTTTTCTTTTAAAGTAAATTTTACGTTGATTATTTCTATGATGTATTGTGATTTTAATGCATTTTTCTGTTTTGTGAAGCACCTTGAATTACTTTGTGTACGAATTGTGCTATACAAATAAACTTGCCTTGCCTTGCTTCACCACATACACACACATTCAACATGCACACGCTCACTCTGCACACACTCACCACATACACATTTACCGTGCACTCGTTGACAACGCACATGCCCATCATACACAAACTTACCGTGAACATGCTCATGATGCACACGCTCACCACAAGCACATGCACCGTGCACACGTGCACAGACCTATTGCTAACACAACGCACAAACTTTTCTCGCTCATGCTCCCCCCGCTCACATACACGTACACAGACCTACAAGGCACACGTTCCTCGTGCTCATGCTCGTCTTGCACAGATTCATCTTATTGTGCACACACTCACCATGCTCACATTCTCCGTGCACAGACCTATTGTGCACATGCTCACCATGCGCACGTCCCCCCTTCATGAGTTCACGGTGCACAGTGAGTTCATGCTGCTGTTGCTCTGACAATCATCACTCATGCTGCATTTCCCACCACAATGACCCAAACACGCACCATCATAAACCCCTGTTTTACTGATTTTTGAGGCTCACACTGAACACACGTGCACACTCACAAGCACACACTGGTCTCATTATGTAGAGAAAATCTGATTCAGCTGATCGCCTGTCCTTCTAACAGGATCTGAGCAGTTCTGTGCAGAAATGTGTCCTTTTTTTTAGAATCCTGCCTGCATTTTCGTAAGGACTCTCAAACATCAAACTTTACAGTCCAGAGCTAACAGATATCCAAACTGTGATATCAGCATCACATCAACGAATGTTTCCTGCTTTCACTGATCCCCTGAATGCATCATCTCTGAGATTAGATGTCACCTAAACGCCTCGTCTGAGACATTAAACGATGAAAAACACCACAGAAGTGGGCTGAAGACACTCACCACTGCTCGTGCGGCATCTCCACGCTGCTGCTGCTTTCTGAGCATCTCACTGAAATCTAACTGAGCTGCTTTCCTCCACCCCCCACCCGACCCCCCAGCCCAGCCCCTCCCTGCTGCAGCGTCAGAGACCATCGGGATTACGGCGCCGTAATCGCTCAGAGAGCGCGGCAGATGGAGGGAAAACGGGAGGCTGACGCAGGACAGGAGGGGGGAGGACCAGACTGCACCTGCAGTTGATCCGGTCCAAGAGTTCCCAGAACCCAGAACCTCAACAGCGCATCTGAGTATGTGCGTTCATCCTTCTGTCATGTCTCACTGCCAGCCGGCCTTCAGTCACTGGAAACAGACTCGTCCGTTTGCACAGATGTGATTCTGTTAATTCTGTCCCCCCCCCCCCCCTCCCCCCCAAAGGAGGTGGTGGGCCGCACTCATAGCCCCCTTCTGATGACACCCCCCCCCCCTTATTCAACCCCTGATGCTGAGCAGGTGGTAAAGAGACAAACCTGCATGAAGATCAGCTGCTCCTGCATCTTCCTTCATTCTTTCTCCCCGTGACCTGAAGCAACCACCTTCCCAAACGCAGGCGCCCGCAGCCGCCCCTCCATGCAGCCTCACGGCCAAGAAACTAGAGATCAGAGATTTCTGCTCTAAAGTAAAACTGCGTTTGGGCAGCAGAGCAGCTCACGTCAAGCTGGGCCTTTTCTGACGGACGGATGACAGAGTGTGAATCAGAGGAAAACCGCTGGAAGGGCCTGAGCTGAAGACTGCAGTGACCTTCCCCAGAGACACCAGCGTGGATCCCAGCCCTGCTGTGGGTCAAGACTTTTTTTCTTGACATACCTTTAAAGCAGCATATGAAAAAGCTCACTAAATACGAGCTGACAGTCAGATTTAGACAACTTTTGCTGCATTTTTATTATCTTTTTGTCAGAATTTACCACAAAGAAAGACATATTGAACATAAACACAACATAAATTTAACATAAATGTTAAATGTAACTGTTTGGAAAATATGCTAATATGGCCACACCCATCAAATGAGTGTTAAAATGTTAGCCACATCCACATAATGAGATGCAGCGCCTTCAAGTAGATAATTGACCATTGTTAATTGTCTCAAACCAGACTGCTGCCCAGGACCAGGACAATGGATGGATGGATAGATGGATGGATGGATGGATGGATAGATGGATGGATGGTTGGATAGACAGATAGAGGAATGGATGGATAAACTGATGGAGGGATGGATGGAGGGATGGAGGGATAGATGGATGGATAGATGGATGGATGGATGGATGGATGGATAGATGGATGGATGGTTGGATAGACAGATAGAGGAATGGATGGATAAACTGATGGAGGGATGGATGGAGGGATGGAGGGATAGATGGATGGATAGATGGATGGATGGATGGAGGGATGGACAGACAGATAGAGGAATGGATGGATAAACTGATAGAGGGGTGGATGGATAGATGGATAAACTGATAGAGGGGTGGATGGATGGATGGATAAACTGATGGAGGGATGGATGGATGGATAAACTGATGGAGGGATGGATGGAGGGATAGATGGATGGATGGATGGATGGATGGAGGGATGGACAGACAGATAGAGGAATGGATGGATAAACTGATGGATGGATGATAGACAGATGGATGGTGGGAGGGAGGGAGGGAGGGATAAACTGATGGATGGATGGGTGGGTGGATGGCAGTTGAAGTATACCTTGCAGTGCAGGTCATCCACCTGCCATTATTAGCAAATTTAATGAACTTTTCAATTTCTTCTTTCAAGATAAATGATAAACCCCCCCTTCATCACCTCAGAAGCATATTTTGAACAAAGGAACAAAACCCCTATTTTTCCTCAAAAGAAAAGTGATCAGGTCTAAAATGGTAAAGGAACAAACTTCCTCCAGTATTTCATCATTCTGATCAACCACGGATATTTATAAAACTTTGCAATATTAACATTTAGTGCATTCAATTGCAAATTTTCTTTCACAGGAACATAATTTCCTGCACAACTGCACAAAGCCCTACAGTAACTTCCATTTTATTATTTCTTTTAAATGTAAATTTTAGTCAAGGCTTACAGTTGAAATGAGCCCAGAGAGCTCAAATCGGATGCAAAGTGTGTCTGCTTTCTAACTGCGGTTCAATAGAGGAAACTGTCAAAGTCCTATCTATGCAAAAAACATGGGTCAAAAGAGAAAACGTTTGCCTTTATCGCCCCCTCAAGGACAAAAGCAGCTCTTGTTTCTCAGCGTGTTGAAGTCTGATGTTGGTTACTCACCGAGCTCTGAGAGCGCCGACCGTAGACTTATCAATCCTGCAGAGACAGAGAAAGGGCGCGGCGTTGATAAATGCAAGAACATTACTGCAGATTTACAGCCGATTCTCCATTAACCCGGGCAACACAGTGTGTGTGATTGAGGGAGGGGTAATAAAACACCTTTTCATTCAAGAGCTGCAGCAGCAAAGCGCTCATGCTCACTTCTGCAGGAAGACAGAAATCTCATAAAACCACACAAAGCAGCAGGGCTCATATCTATGAGGCTGACTCACTGTCTTTTACCTGGACTGCCTCACACAAGCGCACAATCGATGAACACAAAAGCAAAGTATGATCAAAATAAAGAGAAATATGATCTGAACAAACCCAAACTCAGGAAAGACGGGCGATTAGGAGTGACGAACAACAAATCCTACAAACGGTCATGGCTGCTTTCCACAAATCCTCAGACTCTGAGGGTCCCCCCCCCACAGAGGTCCCACAGTTCTTTGGACAACACAACCCCCCCATCAGGTTTGGTTGTCTTCACATGCTCAGGAGAGAACCGAAGACCAGACCGGCAGGAACAATCATGCAGTTCCAACACCTGCCCATTTGGGGGTGCATTTCAATCAGACCACTATGTGGAAAAAACTAACCCTTGTGCTATCATATGGGGTCTGGAGGCACGTTAACATTGGGAGTGGGGTCATCTGGACCCCACAAGATTGCACAAGGGCTAAGTGAGGTGTGTCTGCTACCCCTATACAATTGCCCCCACCAACCCCAAAATCTGTGAAGCAAAACAAACACTAATATCACGACATGCACTGACTGTTTTATAGTATCCATAATGTTTTGTGATGGTTTTTTAATGGTTTTGGATCAAGCATCATATTGTTTTAATGAGGAGGAAACAGACTGTTTTTCAACGCAGCAATAGATGAAAATTCACCTTGAAGCGAATCATGACATTTAGATCCAGAGACGCATTTGTGAACAAGTCTGTCTGATGCTAAAGAGAAAATGCAGCGAGTGAAAAAACAGGTAGCAGAAGAGAAGAGAGGAGAGGAGGAAACATCAACATTCACCATAAAAGCCCTGATGGACGATGACGCTCAGAAAATCCAACCCCCCAGGTCATAAATAACACACTCAAAGAGATCACCTGACAGCAAAAATGGCCGCCGGCCTGAAAACACAGCGTCATGTTTTGAGCTTCAGCAGGAAGGCTCTCAGCTCTCACAGGTTTGTGTGTCTTTACAGCAGATCCACCTGCAGCAGCTGCAACTAAACGTCTGTCAGCAGCAACACCGTCGGTCCAGTCCTTCCAGAAAGCTCTTCTTGTCATGTCTCGTCAGTCTTATCTTATGCCCTGAGTTGTGCACTTTTGGTCTATGTCTGTGTTGTCTCGTGTCGCACTTCCTGTCTTATTTTGAAACACTAACTCTCCTTTTGTTTCAGGCCCTGTTACTTCCTGTCCGTGTCTTTTCCATGCAGGTGTGACTGTTTCCCTTCCTCATGTCTTAAATAGTCTGAGTCTCCCTTTGTCCTGTGCCAGTTTGATTGGTTGAAGGATGCCACAGCTATCGTGTCTTTCAGGAATTGAAACCTCTTAAACGCTGCACCTGAGTCCAGCCCTGTGTTCTGTCCTAACACTTCTGAACTTTTCTTTTATTATGTTGTTTGACAGTTTTCCTCCATCTTCATGGTCTGTTAGAGATTACACCCAAGAGTCCTCCATGTGGTCCGATGATGGGGTTTTGACAGCGTACCCAACGATCGGTTGATCTCATTGGACCATCATCCAGACGACATTAATAGAGATTTTGGGGTTTGTGCTTTTGAATGCACCCATGGAGCACATGAAGTTTGAATTCGGAGGTTTACTGACAGTTGTAATGACATCATCTCAGACTTTAGCAGTGTCAAAACACCAACTAGATTTAATCAGCTGTAAACAGGCTGTCAGGCTTATCTTACCGTTGAAAACATGATTTTGTTATATTTGAGTCTTTTTTTTATGCATGGGGGGAGCAGTGGCAAAAGCAGCAGCTTACCATCACCAAGTATGAGTGAGGAGTGAATAATGGTACACATTGTAAATCTGAAAAATCCAGTCCATTATTATTATCAATAAGTGAGTCAATAACAACCGAGACTGTCACGACCCTGCAAGAAGAATTTGTGTTCACATGCAGACTCTCTCCAATGAAAATTGTGTTTCTGGTGTGTTTAACATGTTCCTGTTGCATTTTTCTGATAATGAAGGACATTTAAAAAAGAAAATTAAGATTTAATTTGCATTTCTGAGCACTTTTTTGTTGAAATTCTTGTGACTCAGGTTGGTTGAAGCTTGTAGGAGTTGAGGTAGAAGCTACAATGTCAGGCCACAAGCTCCCTGCTCCGCTCCATTCTGATTCATCCACCTGCAGACAAATAGATCTGTGTTCATCTTTGTTTTCCTGGTCTGAGCTGGAATCTGGATCAGAACTGTACAGCTGGATAACTCCAATGTTGCTCGCCATTTTTGTTGCACTGCTAATGTTAGGTTGGGGGTGTGAGGGGCTGTAAGCTAGTAGGAAAGCGGATAAACTGAGAGTTCTCAGAAACTATGTCCTGGAAAATAACACAGGTTTTTAGATTTAGGCTAAAAACAGGATAATTGTAATAAAAAGACCACTGGGAACACTTTGACAATAGATAAAAAAGATGATCGGAGTGGAACTTCATGGGTTATTTTAGTTAGTGTGCACTAAAAGTTTTTGTTTAGAGAGGAGAGATGACATCGTTGTTGATCAGTTGAATAGTTTCTGTGCTTTATTGTTGTGGGCGGTGTCAGGGTGGGGGCTTATCCACCAGGTAGATGCAAACATGACTGAGGTCCAGCTCTGAAGAGGCTGGAGCCGTTCTGGAAACGGATCACTTTAAGATGCGACTGAAACTGCTTCCGTGGCAGAAAGTGCAGTGCGAGCCGCCATCTTGGCGGCCTCGCCATGCCCTCTGGGTCAGTGCACGGCCCGTGACTGGAAACTGCTAATAAGATGGGGTGGGGCTTGATAAGTCATTGCTTCGGCAGCACGGCCCCCCCGATCAGCCAGTTTCCTGCAGTGGAGTGTGTTGAATGGAAAATGGAGCTTCACATCAGCTGACTGAAGATCTTATTTATGTTTTCCTTTCAAAGGAGCAGCTAAAGGAGGACTGAGATTTGACAAGTGGAGGGATTAACCCAAACTGGACCCCCCCCACACACACACACACACTCGAGCTGCTCCTGCATTATTAAATCTGCAGCTCTATCAGTCGACTCTGTCTGAGCGTGGAGGAAACGCCGGGAAGCAGCGAGGGAGGAGATGAGGAGGAGCAGAGGCTCTTTCTCCTCCAGGCTCATGTCGACGACAAGAGAAACTCGGATTCAACCTGAAGCAGAAGACAGGAAGGAAACAGGCAGCCAATATGGAGTTACAGGTTTAGTGTAAGAAAATGCTAGAAACGGGCAGTGAAAATGGGATGTGAGGACAAAACTACAGAATAACCGAAAGAGCCTGGAACAACACATGGAAATGGGAGCAGAAGGAGAGAAGAAACAGGGAGGAAGGAGGAGTTCACTCAGGGGAGGAGAAAGGGAGGTCACATGAGGATACAGTAGACCGGAGAAGGCAGGCTGACTGAAGGCCCCCCCCAACCCCCCAGGTTTCTCCATTTGACATCCAGCAGAAAGTAGTGATCAAAGGAATCCAGACAGAACCTCGTGAACCAGGTCCACGTCTCCAAAACGTTGGATCAATAAACGAAATAGAACCACAGAAATGATTCATCACTTAAACCTCCACTCCGATCATCTTTTGATCCATTTTCAAAGTGGTCCTGGTCGTCTCTTATTGAGGATTCTGACGTTTTTAGCCAAAATGTAAAAAAATAAAAATAAAAAAGAGTGGTTTTCCAGAACATAGCTTCTGCAGAGCGGCGGGAGTTCATCAGAAATTAACTTCTTAGTTTGTAAGCAGGACTGTTGATTCAGAATAAGCCTGCCTCCCATTCCCATCATCCATCTGTTTACACTCTGATGGCTTACAGCCCTTCACAACCACTAGTTAACTTTACCGATGCAACAACAATAGTGAGCAATATTGGACCCATCCAGTCATACAGTTTAGATCCAGATTCCAGCTCAGACGAGGAAAACGAAGACGTTCGTGGATCTGTTTGTCTGACAGTGGATGAATCAGATGGAGAGGAGCAGGGAGACTGTGGCCCGCTAATCTAAGTTTTCACAACGACAAGCTCTTTCAAACAGTCAACAGTTTGTCCTCCATTATAAGAAAATTGCTACAAGGACATGTAAAAAACACCATTTTCATCAGAGCAGGTCCTGAAATGATTGCTGTGCGGTTAGAATAGTCCTCCTGGTGGTACCAGTGTAAACGTGTTATGGAGGAGGAAGTTCCTCCCCTGAATGAAGGTTAAAAAGCTCAGATTCTTTCTGTGGAATCAACTGCATTCAAGGGAGAAGGCAGACAGGAAGTGTCTGGAGGACAGAGTGCAAACAGCCTGGATATTCAGAGAAATAAAAGCCGAGAGTTTCAGTGCACTCTTCCAGCTGTCTTCAGCTGCTTCACATCTCCTCAGAACTGGACTCCTTTGTCTGTGTTTCCTCTTCTGCTCAGAGGAACCCAGGAGAATCCATTTCCTGAGAATGCGCATTTAGTTCAGCCGGCTGAGGCTTGAAGCACCACAAGAAATTTGGAAGCTAAACTGTAAAAGCTGTTGTGCAGTAAATGCTTAATAGTTATAGAACATCCCCTGATAAACTGAATCATTGAAAAACAAGGATTTTACAATAAGGGTTAAGACTGGATTAAAGCTAAATATTCTGTTTTAAAAATATAGGATACATTATTTAAAATGCTTAAAAATAAAGGAACAAAAAATTCATTTGTTTAGCTGGTGTAAGCAAACACCAGGAGACGGTAAACGACAGCTGTAGTGAGTGAAAGAGCTGGATTTCTGCTGGAGTAGTTCAAGTTTAAATGATCACTGAAGTTTTGAAAATGAGCAGACAGTGTTTTTATTTTGGTCTTCAGTAAAAATCAAAGGGCCTGCCGGGGTTTGGCCGTGCTGCTCTGGACACTCCTGATGTCAGGAGCCAAGCAGAGTTTGGTCTGGTTGGAGACGATAGCACTGCTGTGATTTACTGCAACAACATGGGGGCGCAGGTCCCAAGCTTGGGACAATGCAGGGGGGGGTCAAAGCTCCATCACAAGTGCAAATTGCTTTACAATCCAAAATCCAAAGCAACAAAGTTGCTCCAGCTGAACCTTTTCAAAGCAGATTGGTAGAAATGGTTGAAAGCATGACGGGGTTTAGGGGTGGTGGTGGTGGTGGGGGGGGGGGGTTGCACGTTTCTAAGGGTGTGTTCAGACTGTCGGCCCGGATGGAGTCTTGAACCTTAAACTTGTTTTCGGATTGCCGTCAAGCGGACATTTCTGTCAAACCAAAGCCTGTAAATAAAACCATGTGACTAGAGATCTCGTCACTCATTGGTCAGGAATAATGAGGGTGGGGCAAAGCAACGAGAGAAAGAATGATGGAAGTCCTGCTCTTTGCAATCTTGTCGATATAGTTAACTTATTCAAACTTTCGAGGACCAATTTTGAATGTCTCTATCAACGTCAGGTCCACTTTTTGCCGTGGTAAAGCAGAGGCCTGAAGGGCTGATAAATGTTTCTCATGCTTCCTCCCTACTCTGTTTACATCCCATAATGCCCGGCTACGGTGGCCGTTTGGTTCAGTTGTTCCGCTTCGAGCACAAAGTCCATTCAGACTGAGGAATCTCAGAGCGAACTGAAGCTCAGTCTGATTGGAAACGAACTGAGACCGACTCCAAAGATGGGTCAGAGGTGGTTCCTGGTCCCGGACCAGAATCAGCTTGGGTGTATTCAGACTGAAAGTTTGTCCTGGACTATCGAGGGAAACAAACTCTGGTTCGCTCTAAGCGGACCAAATGTGTCCAGTCTGAATACGCCCTGATATTCCACTGGAGGATGATGTTCTGAAGGTGACGCATGCAAAGGGATGAAGAAGCAGAACCTGCAGAGGAACCGTCTGTGCTCCTGAAAGTTGTTCATTAACTGCAGCTGAAAGCTGTTCACTCATGAGCTGCTCATCAACGAGGGGTCTTCGTGGGTCCAGCTTAGCTTCACCGAGGGGGGGTCTGCAGCTGTGATGTCACTGTGATGTCACTCGGGGTCATATCTGGATGGAAACCCACTCAAAAGTGTGAGGAGGAGACGAGGAGCAGGAAACAAATGCACTCACCAGCCGAAGCCCCCGAACGACACGCTCCTCTTCCTCCTCAGCATGCTTTCCTCCTCCTCACGTGCTCCTCTTCTTTGTCTCCTTTTCTTCTTCTGGTGTGGGGATCCTCCTTCTCTTTGTACCTCTGCCTCCCTCCCGCTCTTCCTCACAGTCACTCTACCTCCTCATCCTCCACCTATAAATACTCCCAGCCCTCCGTCTCCTCCCTCCATCTCCTCCGGCGTTAATGTTTCTCTCTTCTCTCCATCTCCCCCTCACTTCACTGCACGCAGGGAGAGAGAGAGGGAGAGAGACCAAAGCGCACAGTGGAGGAGGAAGCATCCATAATGAATAGAGATGAATGGAAAGAGAGTTACGCAACACAGACGCCTGAGTTGTGTTTAACAGACTCGAGGGGCTCCGAACACCAAGCAGGCATTTTGATGGTTGAGGGAATGTCACCCTCACAACCTTTTGGTTCCTTGGATGGAAAAAAACTTCTGCTGTTCGGGCTTCTTGAAACTGTGAGACCTTTGTGCACACACACTGATTCCTTTAGCTACTGGATCAGCTTGTGTGCATGTTTTCAGAGCACCTTTGCCTTTTGAACGCGGTCATTCGAGAAGTTTCTGTTGTCATTAGGATTTCAAAAGGATTGAGAAAATGTTTTGACACTGAATGGCTTCAGCCAACCACAAACAAAGATTTGTGTTAACATCAATATTCTCTGAAAAATGACTAAAGGCCCGTACACACCGGGACAAATTTCGCCGGCGAAATTCGCCTCGTGACTAAACAAAGGGCACCAATGAGAGTGTGCACACCGACGCGAAAAAACGCCACGCGTCAAAGCGTCAAAAAAAAAAAAAAAACGCCTCGGGTTCTTTTTTTTTTTTTGACGCCTCGCGTCGAAATCTATTCGACCAATGAGAATGGCGCTTTTGCACACGTGTCTGGAGCTCCTGAAGTTACAGTAAAACACAACTTGGGGGCGCTCAAACACAAAACTGCCTTTCTGAGCACACATACCAGCAAAGAAGATAGACGCCAAGTAGCGTCTACACTGCCGCAAAGAAACAATGACGGACATTCTAAAATATCCCCGAAAACGCTCATGAGACATTTTCAGCTCTTGTACCAGTCGATAAAACTCACCATGTTCTTCTCTTCTCGTAACTATGGGATGTACCCAAAATTGGCATCTTTTCCGGCGTCTTTCATCATTCAACAGAACAATAATTTCTTCATCATTGGAACTGGAGCTGGAGCTACTGGTGCTTGAAATATTCATCTTTTCTTTGTATGATTCTGACAAGCGCGTAAATACTGACTCTCTTCTTCTGAGTGAAAAGTGACCACCGTGTGTACAGGAGTATTTCTGTTTGACATTAAGCGCCATCTAATGTCAGGGAATGAAATTGCATGTTGGTTCGGCTCATCGTCAGCGAAAATCGCCTGGGTGTGAACACAAAAGACGTGGCGAAAAACGCTGGCGAATAACGCCAGGCGAATATTCGTCCCGGTGTGTACGGGCCTTAAGAAATCGTCATTTCTAGGGTATGTCAACTCCTGCAGTTGCCTCAATGATGCTGCTGCAGAGTTCACATTGGGATCTGCTTCTTATAAAGCCAGAATCAGGATCCTTAAACACCCATGGTCTTGAGGTATTTTTATTTTATTTTGTTCGTTATGCTGTATTTATCCCACAAAGGGAAATGTGTTCTCCGCATTTGACCCATCCCCTGGGGGAGCGGTGAGCTGCGCTCGGGAGGCAGTAGCGTTAAGGGTCTTGCCTAAGGGCCCTCACTGGGTGATGTTAATTACTCGCCACTGATATGGTGATTTCCCCAGTACCATTGCTCATCCCCCTCCGGGAATCGATCGTTTCCTGCGTGGTAGCTTCTCACCTTACCAACCGAGCTACCCAGCCAGTTCAGATTAGAGGTGGACATACAAAAAGAAAATTAAGCTTAAAAATAGTCTTTCTGAAAGTTTCTTAATTAAAATCTTTGTGAATCAGGAGCAGATGAAAAAAATCCCATTTGTAAATAACTTGTAGTAAAGATGCAGAAGCTACAAGGGGGTGGGGGGGTTATGACCTCCCTGCTCCGCTCCATTCTGATTCATCCACTGTCAGACAAACAGATCCCTGTACGTCTTTGTTTTCCTCGTCTGAGCTGGAATCTGGATCTAAACTCTCTCCAATGTGGTCACATCCTTCCATCCTCCTTTTTAGGAAACAGAGCGTCTCCCTGTAGGAGCGCGTGGAGCCAATGGATGAGGTGGAGGTCCAGGAACTTCAGCTGAAGATCCTCTAGCGTCTTCAGGAGGGTGGGCTCCACATCCTCTGGGTGATGCTGAGTGTTCCACACCTTCAAAGTGATGCCGATGTCCTCTCGTCCGTACTGCTGGATGTTAGAATGGGGTTGCGAGGGGCTGTAAGCTAGCGGGACAGAGTGTAAATAGATGGGTGACAGCAAATGGGGGCGGGGTTGCTCTGTGCCATGAACCCCGCCCAAAACAGAGGTGAATTTCTAATCAACTATTGTTGCTCTGCAGAAACTATTACCTAGAAAACAAACTTTTTTTTTTTACATTTTGGCCAAAAATGGCAACAGCAACAAAATTAGAAGTCCACTGAGAAAGTTGTTGGAACAGATCAGAAGATGACTGGAGTGGGACTTTAGTTTGGGCCTTCATAACTCACTGAAACGGGTCCGCAAAGTAAAAGTGTGTTTTAAAAAAAGGCTTTCCAGTTGACCAGTACTGGGCAGATCTTCATGCATCTCTCACACAGTGTCTGCTAAAGTATAAGCTGCACCTGAATCCAGCTGAAGGGTCAGGTTAATGTGTGACTTTAGATGGAACATTGCTGTTAACGAGACACAACCTGATCCAAAGGATGAGCTCAGTCAGACTCAGTGGAAAATGAAATGTTCACTGATTGTTCAACACGATTGGAAGGATCATGCTTTAGTGACTGCAGCAGTGCGTGACTACATTTCCATCACATTAGCACAGCCAAGATAAAAGAAACAGGATTTACAACGGCTAATGTCGCTTTTTGCACACTGACAGTACGTCCTGACTCTTGAGTCCGTTTGTCTGAACCCGCTGATCCGGATCTAGTTGAGCCATTTTGAACACAGTTGGTCTGACCCAGGCTTCTGCAGAAGGTCAGTTGGCCATCCATTAGAGAAAGAACACCAACACTTTGGGTTATACTGATACACACGTAAACAAAATCTAAATGGAACATTGATCAAATTATTTGTATTCAACATTTTTGACACTTTTGAATCCTAAGCAGGATTGTTCTTTTTAACAGAAGCTTTCCATTCACCTTCTGTTTGTCCAGAGGCTGGACTGTACCAATTTCCTTTAATCTGTGTGTGATAAACTGGTTGTTTTATTTTTTTTTGGCTGACCAAACTCTTTCTTTTCATGCTGATGGGAATTTTTAGTGAGGCGTTCTTTGGGGGGGGTTCCCATCTTGCCTGTCGCTCCTGGTCTATAGCAGCTGCCTTTCTGTGCCTTCAGTCACACTGCCACTCTGGCACACTCCAGAGGTTTGTGCTCCGGAACCATGTTTTCTACAAAATCGTGCTTTTCTGGCGTCTGAAATGGCTGGTCATTACTGATGTCCCCACCCGATCTGTAACGGCTATCATTCTGTCCATGCATGTGCAAATATTACGTCACATCCTCCTGGTGGCCAACAGTTATTCTATTTGGTATAGATTTACTCCAATAATTCTTATATTTTTCTTCCTCTTCTCTTTTTTTGTCTCTTTATGGGTCACCTGTCGTTTCCTTTGATCTTTAGTCCATTTTCCACAATCTTCAATAGTCTTTTCCGTCTGTCAAACAGCCAGAGTTAGAATAAGTGAAATGATGGAAACAAACTCACTTTGAAGCAAACAGCGATTTTTTTTAAATTTTACTTTTCAAAAAAATCCAATAAACCTGTTAAAATAAATTAAATGTATGAACAAGGACTGATTATTTATGTATTTGTTTATTAGGAAGCAGCAGTTAGATTATTTTGTGATCTGGAATCATAAGCGGTGAGTCTAAGCCCCTCCCCCACCTCTCTACCTGTTTTTCCTCTCCATGTGTTCATGCCCTCTGCACCGAATATATATAAACATTGTCATCACAGCAGCAATTAACACTATGGTAGGAGCGGTGGTAAGATTACTATGGTAAGATTGTGCCCTAGACAACTGCCGACAGGTCTGATCTTTTTACGACTCTCGATAACTCTATGATCACGAATTCCCACCATAACCCCTAACTACTAGAAAATAATACAGTGCAGCACGATGTAGTGCCGTGAATTTTAAAAGCATTCAATACATTTTCTGGGTAAAACATGTTCTGACGCAATGCATTGTGGTCTATATTCACTGATCTAGTGAGGATCGATCCATATTGGTTTTTCGCAGACTTTTCCAGGGCACTGGATTTTGGAATTCGGACATACCCTACAATTCCAAAGTCCAGTGCCCTGGAAATTTCCCAGAAGCCTCTGCGAAAAACCAGTGTGCATTGTATGCTTTTAAAATTCACGGCACTACATCCTGCTGCACTATATAATATTCTAGTAGTTAGGGGTTCGGATGGGAATTCAGACAAACCTATGTTTTTCTCAGCAACAGAGGGTTTACCCCGTAAGAACGTCACCTGAATGCAACACTGTATTATCATATATTGTTGTCATTACAGCCAATGGAACTCCCATTTTCTCTGTTTTGCCACCGCGGATCCACGGCTGCTTCTTCTACACTATTGTGTACCAGTGTAGCAAGATATATCGGTCGCTCTTTCTCAAATCTGCGGAAGACACCGAAAGAGCGTGATTGATCCTATGACACAACATTGCAAGGGGAGGGCTTTGCCTATTGGATCCTTTCCAGCTGAGAAGCCCCTGGCTGCAACCTGCAGAATGAGGCAGTAGCTGGTTTTTCTTTGGCACCGGGACGAGGCAGGAAGTCTTCCACTGGGATCCTCTGAAGGTTAAGGCTCAGGTTGTACATGGTTGTAAATGACACGTACATTTCACAAGCTTTATTTGCAAGAGACAACTAATGTCACAGTCAGCAGCTTTGTTCAGTTTAACTTTTTTTTTTCCTGTAGCCAGGAAAAAAATATCTTAAAGCACGATTGTACATATTCTATAGGTGGTTAATTGCATTTATTTACGTGGGATAAAACAGAAAAACCGATGGAATTTCATGTTGGCCGCATGTAATGCATGCAGTCAAGATGCACATTGCTCCATTGCCTGCCCCTATTTCAAGTGTCTCCTGGGCTTAACCCTTGTGCTATCCTAGGCACCGTTGGGAGTTGGGTCATCTAGACCCACTAGACAGAGCTCTGAACCTTTTTTCTTCAGTGATTTGTGATCTTCACTGGTTCAATGGATTACATGAAATTTTTCCACCTTTATCCACCTTTGTCATGGTAGGGAGAACATGTCAAAGTAAGGGTGGGGTCATCTAAGATAGCACAAGGGTTAATGTTGTCGGCCACAGACACTTCCTCTGGGTCCGTGTGGCTAGGCAAAAAGTACAGCACTGGCAGCATTTATTTAGAAAATTAAGTGGGAATAGTCCATTTAGATTTAACTTCCCAAACATCCCAAATAAAATATAAACAAAAGTGCATGTTTGGGCTTTATTTAATGAACTCCCTAATGTGGTAGGGGGCAACTTATGCATATGGAAACTTGTTAAAACAGTAAAAGGAGTTAGGCATACTGTGGGGGGAGCTAACGTCTAACACCCTACACGTTGAGCTGATGTCGTCCACGTAGAGTTCCGTAGTTGTTCAAGCTGCGTTGACTGTGTGAGGTTTGCGCATCTTGTTTTCGGTTTGTAATGACATGGCTACGAAATGCGCTGAGCAAAGTAGCAGTTTAACAAAAAGAAGATTATCACACGCTGCGAGCAGGGTTCGAACCTGCGCGGGGAGACCCCATTGGATTTCAAGTCCAACGCCTTAACCACTCGGCCATCGCAGCATACAGGAAACGCCGTGCAAGACAGAGTATTCATCGCTGCGGCAACACGCTTATTTAACGTATGCAGAGTAGTTTCGCTCGCGAAATGTCAATTCATTGCCTAATGTATTGTAGTACACTAAGTAGCTCATTGGATACCGAATAGCTCCGAGTAGTTTCAAAAGGTGATTTTTTCCAAATCTTTTACTATATCATTAAACGATCAAACGTGTACTTATGTAAGCGGAGGACCCCAGGAAAGTCAGATGAGCTCCACCAGTAGCTACTAGTGGAAAAAAAAAGATGTTAGAAAGTAAAAATTTGCATGAAAAACTTTTTGCCATTCATCGTAAACAATGTTCTCCTGTGCTAACCATGCTAGCAGGGTTTCCGGCTCATTTCATAACATTTACAGATTAAACAAAGTCGATTTTTTTTTACTACAGTGTCAGGATCGGTCATGCCAACCCTGGGAATAATTGCCCTTGAATAGTCACTATGATTAATCAAATATTTTTTTTTCAAAAAGTACATTAATGTAACAGTGACGTGCAGTGAGGTTAACGGCTGGTGAGGCACTGACGTCATCAGTCAGATTTACAAACCATACTGAGTAACTTATTCACCATTTGATTAACAACAGTTAACGTGTTTTGTTTAAAATATCATTTCAACATGTTTTTTTTCATATACAAACTGCAGCATAGAAAGAAGCACAAACCTTACTATCATATTACCTTTACTTGTAAATAAAGTCCATACGCCGCTGCTTCTGAAGAAAATGACTAGTAAATGACTTCTATTATTTTTTAGCGTCATAATCTCAGGGCTCACCAGCGCCCCCTAACATGAGGCACGAGAACTGCTGGCCTCACCCAGCGGCTTTTTTGCCGGCGTTTAGCGCTCAGCACAAGAAACACGTCCCTCACATACAGTTATTTATAAAAACAAACACTGTACATCATATACATCTGCTAAATTATGTAAACTCAGCTCATATAGTACAAGTGATTGAACCGACATACAGAGAGACAGCAGTACCGTCTGACTGCATGGGTATTGCGCAATCCAAGGTGAGGCTCAGCGGGCTGGTGCCTCATCGCATGTCACTTCTTAGTATCTGAACGGCAAATGCGGAAATTCAGCGATTTTGAAAAGAAAAAACACCCAAAAGTGGTACATTTAAATGGAAAATGACTGCAAAGCACAAATTACTGATTAAATATAATAAATGAATTTACTTTTTCTCTTTTCTTCCCATAATGACTCCTGACTCCTGACTGCACGTCACTGATGTATAATCTATAAGGTTTCTCAACATTTCCTTAGGGATTATAGAATCAGAGCAGAGAAAATTGAAGCAGACCAGCACAAACATGCTTTGTATGATTTTATTCCCCAAATAAATAACCATAGAAATATTAGCTATTTTAAAATTAGGTGGTGGTTTTAAAATGGACTAATCCTGTATGTCTGTGTTATTTTCCATAAGGGCCGTTGTTTTGCATGCCGTAACAATACTGAGCCAGCTACGACAAGACGTGGATGTCTACAACTTCATGAAGGTCAAAGAAACAATTTTAATCCTAATTTTTCACTCCCTTTTTTTGGTTAATTGACATAGCTGTATTTTTTTTGTTTTGTTTCTTTCAAGATGCAGGCCCCAAAAACCAAAAGTTTTACAGTAAAGGATGATCTGCTGCAAAAATAACATGAGTTGTTGTTGTTAAATAAACAGCATTATCACAAAGTCCAAATGAATACAGTACTTAAGATTTTTGTCAAGACATATTGCACTGACTGTAGGTTTTATCCCGCACTCTTCTTAAAGATGGCACCGTTCTACTTTGAGACTGTTCCAAAGCGAGCAACTGTGGTGGTACTGGCAGAGGAGTCTTCACTGGAGCAGAAGAAACTGGTGAAAAAAGACAGTCAGAAACAGACAGGACGCTGCAGCAGAGTAAAGCTGACAAATGATCCTCAACACTCACCTGCATGTGTAGCAGCAGGACAGCTGGACCTCTCAGGCTGGTCTGGAATCAGATCAACAGAAATATCCATCACTAAAGCCCAAATCCTTTACAGTTCTTTGGTAGTAATTGTGCAAAACACTCACAACCATGTAAGAAAACATGCTCAATAGAACAGGTGTGGTATGAAAATCAATAAAAGTATAATTAGTTTCATTATGAAAACACACAAACACACACACACACACACACTTAACTGGACAAAGTGAGTTTGTAGTTTGAAGACGTTCCTCTCATCCCAGCTGTTTTCCTCACCGCTGGAGTTTCAGTCCTCATGTTTAACAATGACGGGAAGAGAAATGTCTTCAAATTAGAGACTTTATCCAGTTATATATATGTATATTTTTTATTTACTTACATCAGGTTTTTCATTTGTTGTGCTCTTGTGTTTTAACAGCGATCGGTCTAATCTGGCCGCAAGATTGTTGTTGTTTTCTCTTCCTGTAAAATCCTTACTACTAAGACGATGTGGAAAAAAAAAAAAAAAGAAAAAAAAAAGATGATGTGGAAACAGCGCCCCCAAAATCTCGCTACTGGGGATAAAGTGTATTACATCCGTAGTGTTAAGAACTACCATAGAGAATGAATGGGAAAAGTTAAGGTTCGGGCCAGACACAAATACCTGTAACACGCAACAGCCAATCAGATTGCAGCTTGTGTAGCGCTGTCCAAGGTGACAAAATCCTTTGGTCCCGAGTTCGAACCCCGGTCAGAGGGAAGTCAGTCGGAAGTTAAGTTATAATAAATGTAATTTATATTAAGATCTAAATGCCATTTTATAATTATAGTTTTCCACTTTTATGCTATCTTTGTTTGTGGCAAATAACAGTCATGATCTGTTTCTCATTTCAATTTCAACCATGCTTTATTAAGATATTAACATGTAATAAAGAAATAAAACACAGTATTTAACACAAAATGTATCAAAATGTTCAACCATGTATTTACAATTAAAGGGCAGACAAATTTAAACATGCAAACTACTAATAGAAGTACTTTATAAAAGTGTAAAATGAATTGAGGAAGTAGTAAATATATTTGGTTTTTCTATCAAAACTAAACAATTCAAGAATAAATATGTAAGAAAACTATATTCACAAAATAGATTTCACAAACTAAATTACAAATATTTTCACATTGAAGGATAACTTTAGGAGTCTTATCATAATCAGTGTGTGTGGCCATGAATGCAGCCTTTAACTGTCAAAAAATGGCCTGACAGCAGAGTCTGCAGGTGACTTCCTAGAGTTGGTAAGACCTTCTGCTGCATAGATCGGGTGTATATTTTTTAAGGAGCAGTAGAAGTATTTCACATCCCCAGACTGATAAAAAAAATAAACAGAAGATCAATCCCCGTGGTAACAAGACTTTGGCTGCCCACAAGCAAGCAAGACAGTTGTGTGTCATCTTTTTTCCAGGTTTCTGCTGTTGTTGATGCACACCTACAATCTCCTTCACCATTTTTTTCAACATCAGTCTTATTAGAGGAGCTTCATCTGGTTTAATGCTGGGGGGGTTCACTGGAGCAGGGGGGGGGGGGGGTCACAACTGGCACAGTGACTGTTTCACTTCCTTGAGTGAGTTTATGCCACAGCTGCTGGGTCTCCAAATGTTTTACAGTAAAGGATGTTCTGAGGTGGGTTACGCCACAAGGAGATCATGGCAGGTCTCACAGGTGGAGACCCAGGCCACAGTCCTAAGGCTTCCATCTGTGGTTTCATCCAGATCCTCTGCTAACATCTTGGTCATAGCATGGAAGTGGTGGAGCAGCAGGCGTTGGCTGAAAGTGAGCAGGAGGAGGAGCTGCAGACTGAGCTGAGGTTCTTTCAACAACTGCTGCAAAAATAACATGAGTTGTTGTTGTTAAAAAAACAGCATTATCACAAAGTCCAAATGAATACAGTACTTAAGATTTTTGTCAAGACGTATTGCACTGACTGTAGGTTTTATCCCGCACTCTTCTTAAAGATGGCATCGTTCTACTTTGAGACTGTTCCAAAGCGAGCAACTGTGGTGGTACTGGCAGAGGAGTCTTCACTGGAGCAGAAGAAACTGGTGAAAAAAGACAGTCAGAAACAGACAGGACGCTGCAGCAGAGTAAAGCTGACAAATGATCCTCAACACTCACCTGCATGTGTAGCAGCAGGACAGCTGGACCTCTCAGGCTGGTCTGGAATCAGATCAACAGAAATATCCATCACTAAAGCCCAAATCCTTTACAGTTCTTTGGTAGTAATTGTGCAAAACACTCACAACCATGTAAGAAAACATACTCAATAGAACAGGTGTGGGATGAAAATCAATAAAAGTATAATTAGTTTCATTATGAAAACACACAAACACACACACACACACACACTTAACTGGACAAAGTGAGTTTGTAGTTTGAAGACGTTCCTCTCATCCCAGCTGTTTTCCTCACCGCTGGAGTTTCAGTCCTCATGTTCAACAATGACGGGAAGAGAAATGTCTTCAAATTAGAGACTTTATCCAGTTATATATATGTATATTTTTTATTTACTTACATCAGGTTTTTCATTTGTTGTGCTCTTGTGTTTTGACAGCGATCGGTCTAATCTGGCCGCAAGATTGTTGTTTTCTCTTCCTGTAAAATCCTTACTACTAAGACGATGTGAAAAAGAAAAAAAGAAAAAAAAAAGACGATGTGGGAACAGCACCCCCAAAATCTCGCTACTGGTGATAAAGTGTATTACATCCGTAGTGTTAAGAACTACCATAGAGAATGAATGGGAAAAGTTAAGGTTCGGGCCAGACACAAATACCTGTAACACGCAACAGCCAATCAGATTGCAGCTTGTGTAGCGCTGTCCAAGGTGACAAAATCCTTTGGTCCCGAGTTCGAACCCCGATTAGAGTGAAGTCAGTCGGAAGCTATGGTATAATAAATGTTATTTATGTTAAGATCTAAATGACATTTCATAATTATAGTTTATAGTAATATTATAGTAATTGTGCAAAACACTCACAACCATGAAAGAAAACATGCTCAAACAGGTGTGGTATGAAAATCAATAAATGCATAATTATTTCATAATGAAAAGACACACACACACTTAACTGGACAAAGTTTCTAGTTTGAAGACGTTCCTCTCATCCCAGCTGTTATCCTCACCGCTGGAGTTTCAGTCCTCATGTTTCAATAATGACAGGAAGAGAAAATTTTGTCCTGTTAATTTAATTTTTATTTACATAAAACTTCAACTTGTTGTGCTCTTGTGTTTTAACAGCGATTTGATCTAATCTGGCCGCAAGATTGTTGTTGTTTTCTCTTCCTGTAAAATCCTTACTACTAAGACGATGTGGGAACAGCGCCCCCAAAATCTCGCTACTGGTGAAAAAGTGTATTACATCCGTAGTGTTAAGAACTACCATAGAGAATGAATGAGAAAAGTTAAGATTCGGGCCAGACACAAATACCTGTAACACGCAACAGCCAATCAGATTGCAGCTTGTGTAGCGCTGTCCAAGGTGACAAAATCCTTTGGTCCCGAGTTCGAACCCCGGTCAGAGGGAAGTCAGTCGGAAGTTATGTTATAATAAATGTAATTTATGTTAAGATCTAAATGACATTTCATAATTATAGTTTTTCACTTCTAGCCTGTCTTTGATTGTGGCAAATAACAGTCATGATCTGTTGCTCATTTCAATTTCAACCATGCTTTATTAAGATATTAACATGTAATAAAGAAATAAAACACAGTATTTAACACAAAATGTATCAAAATGTTCAACCATGTATTTACAATTAAAGGGCAGACAAATTTAAACATGCAAACTACTAATAGAAGTACTTTATAAAAGTGTAAAATGAATTGAGGAAGTAGTAAATATATTTGCTTTTTATATCAAAACTAAACAATTCAAGAATAAATATGTAAGAAAACTATATTCACAAAATAGATTTCACAAACTAAATTACAAATATTTTCACATTGAAGGATAACATTAGGAGTCTTATCATAATCAGTGTGTGTGGCCATGAATGCAGCCTTTAACTGTCAAAAAATGGCCTGACAGCAGAGTCTGCAGGTGACTTCCTAGAGTTGGTAAGACCTTCTGCTGCATAGATCGGGTGTACTTTTTAAGGAGCAGTAGAAGTATTTCACATCCCCAGACTGATAAAAAAAATGAACAGAAGATCAATCCCCGAGGTAACAAGACTTTGGCTGCCCACAAGCAAGCAAGACAGTTGTGTGTCATCTTTTTTCCAGGTTTCTGCTGTTGTTGATGCACACCTACAATCTCCTTCACCATTTTTTCAACATCAGTCTTATTAGAGGAGCTTCATCTGGTTTAATGCTGGGGGGGTTCACTGGAGCAGGGGGGGGGGGGGTCACAACTGGCACAGTGACTGTTTCACTTCCTTGAGTGAGTTTATGCCACAGCTGCTGGGTCTCCAAATGTTTTACAGTAAAGGATGTTCTGAGGTGGGTTACGCCCCAAGGAGATCATGGCAGGTCTCACAGGTGGAGACCCAGGCCACAGTCCTAAGGCTTCCATCTGTGTTTTCATCCAGATCCTCTGCTAACATCTTGGTCATAGCATGGAAGTGGTGGAGCAGCAGGCGTTGGTTGAAAGTGAGCAGGAGGAGGAGCTGCAGACTGAGCTGAGGTTCTTCCAACGACTGCTGCAAAAATAACATGAGTTGTTGTTAAATAAACAGCATTATCACAAAGTCCAAATGAATACAGTACTTAAGATTTTTGTCAAGACGTATTGCACTGACTGTAGGTTTTATCCCGCACTCTTCTTAAAGATGGCACCGTTCTACTTTGAGACTGTTGCAAAGCGAGCAACTGTGGTGGTACTGGCAGAGGAGTCTTCACTGGAGCAGAAGAAACTGGTGAAAAAAGACAGTCAGAAACAGACAGGACGCTGCAGCAGAGTAAAGCTGACAAATGATCCTCAACACTCACCTGCATGTGTAGCAGCAGGACAGCTGGACCTCTCAGGCTGGTCTGGAATCAGATCAACAGAAATATCCATCACTAAAGCCCAAATCCTTTACAGCAGTGGTCCCCAACCACCGGGCCACGGACCGGTACCGGGCCGCGGGACACTGGCACCGGGCCGCGGAGCGGTTCCAGGCCGCGGGAAATTTTTGCACCGGGACGCTCAGAAAGAAAAAATAATTTCCATTTTATTGTTTTTTTTTCCGACAAAAACGTTTTATTTTGAAAAGTGACCGGATTCACTTTGTTACATCTGTCACACTTAACGCACGTCAAAGTCGCGACACCAAACATCAGGTGATAAACCCCACTAAAATTAAACCCAAACAACCAAAATGAGCAAAAAAACAAACTTCTTTAGAAAGTTGCTTTCACAAGGGGAAAATTATAATGATTATTGTTATTATCATTACTAAAGAGAAAATACCATCCCCGGTCCACGTTAAATCTGTCTTGCGTTGCACCTCCTAATTTGATTTCCCGGGGGGGGGGACGACGCGTGCTTTGCTCTCCGCAGATACAACTATCTTCAGATGACTTAAAAAGTTGATTTTCTCCAAAAAAGAGAGCTGACCATGGCCCCTAAGAAAACCCAGGAGTACGAAGACCTCAAAAAGACTCTTGATGATATTTAAGCTACGCTGAAAAGCTTTATGGACCAAGTGTCCGCTAAGCTAACGCCACTTTGGGAAATGATGGAAGAGTTCCGAAGATTTCGGGCTCAAAACGAGCACTGAGAAAACCGGGTCGACATTCTGAAGAAAAGACTTGACGATGTGGAACAGCAAGTAAGGATGAATAATGTCATTCTCACTGGAGTACCAGTGTTCGACATAAGCGGTTATCAGTTGTCTGAGACAACCAGATTTCACGGAGGACAACCAAAATTAACCTGGTGGTTGTCCGGGTGACAACCTGATCTTTTGTTCAATATTTTGGTATTTTTCGACTATTTTTTCAAGTTTCAATGGTTAGTATTTGGCAAACTCTGAATTGAGACGTATGCAGCAAATTCTTTCCACTGACAAACGAAGTGCGTGCATGCTAGCGCATCGTTTCTGTTTGTACATCTGTACTTTTCAATAAAGATTACCGGTTTTCAAATACGTGTTGAACAACACTACCTGGTGCGACCGCTAGATGTCTCCAAAACGCACAAAAAGATTTAGTTTCAAGTTTTTGGCAATACTTTGTGTAACCAGATGCTTCAATATTTAGTAAAGTGTTTGTTTTTAATATTTAAAGATTTTTTTTAAATGTCCATCATAAGACGCAGTTGATATTAGATGTATAGAAGAAATAAAGTAAGTACTGACATCTGAGTAGGTTTCGTTGCTGTTGAATATTGGTATTGAAGGACAACCAAAACTTTGGGAGGACAACCAAGTTTACTTGCCAGGTTGTTCGGAGGACCACCATTTTTCCCCCCTTATTTCTAACACTGAGTACCAATCAAACCTCGAGCGAAGCTGACAGCAGGAGCTAGCACTGCTAATGCTAGCGCTAGCGTAGCTAGCAGTGCTGATATGGAAAGCGGTGGAGAGTCTCTGGAACAGCAAATACATTCATTTCTCACATCTAAAGGGATTTCCCTGGATCTCAACACCATCGAGACCTGCCACCTGCTCCCCAGGAGAAAGGAGACGGATAAACCAGCGATCCTCATCAGGTTTGTGAATCAAAAACACAAACTAGCTCTGATGAATCAACGTAAAAATCTCAAAGGATCTGCTGCTTATCTGAACGACCATCTGACCAGAAGGAATGCTGAAATCTCCAAACATGCACGGCTTCTCAGGAAGCAGAAGCAGATTGAGAACACTTGGGTTAAAGACTGCAGGATTTACGTCAAACAACTCGGTCCACCGGACCGGTCCAAGGTTCTGGTTGTGAACACCATGAAAGACTTTGAGAAGTGTCTTATCTCGGTCGTCTGAAACAACATGGAGTAATAAACCAAAGAGCCAAATAATTTCAAGAAATATGACACCTGGATTCCTCACTTTGTCCATCGTCTTACGTCACCTGAATTAACAGCAGAGAGTTCTGACATGCAGACAACTTAACCTCAACTTTTACCGCAGCTGATATAAGCTGAAGAAGGATATGGACCTGAATCTAATGTCTGCAGATAACATCGAAGAGAACTATAAACTGTTTTGAACCCAGAAGATCAGCTGTTATTCAGCAGAAGAAGAAATGCCAACCTTGGACCATTTTTATTTTTCACTTATAGCATTACTTTATTATATATATAAAAAAAAAAAAAGTAAAACAAATGATTAATCACTTATTGAAAATGGTTACATTGATCGATGTTTAATGATATTACTTCACTTGCTCCAAAAATTGATAAATTGATTCAAAAATCTTACCTAATGTAGCATAATTTTGCACGTTTTTAATTTTGATACTTGATGAAATTTTGCTATGAAAATCTCTGAAACAGTGTTGTGTCTATTTTACTGATATAGTATTATTTTTTAATAATATGAATGACTTTTATAAGTAACATAATCTCCACATATTTTAGATGACTGATCTGCATTTGCCATGTTGATTTCTAAAATAGTTATTTTTTACATAATAATTAAATAATTCATCTTTGTCATGTGCTTTATCGATATCTTATGATTCTTAATTCTGTCTGATAAAAGCTAGGAACCTGGATATTGATAAATCATGTAATAAAATGGTTATAGTATAACGGGGTGGGATTATATAAATTCGCTTCTTTCCATTCCCTTTCAAGCAATATTTATTAATATGTCTAATTAGCCTAAGTTTGATTAGTTACTGTATGAATGTATAACTGATGATTATATTGCTTTTGTGTATTATTTCAACTTAATTGCTTGAAATAAACCATTTCAAATCAAAAAATCAAATCAAAATTGTAAGATTTTTCTTCTTCTCACTCCCTTTTGGACTTCTGTCATTTATATAATTTTGTTTTGTCTTGTTTTATATATATTTATGGCCCGCAGCAGTCACAGACTGCAAGGACCATATTGTAACTGCTACGAGGTTCGTACACTCAAAAAGGTCCAAAGACAAAATCGATAAAGAAATGTGGCCGTGGTAAACAAAAAACGATCGCAAAAAAAAGTGCTGGCTTGGCTAAAAAAAAAAAATCAATTTTTTTTTTTAAAGAATTGGCTAATGAAACCAGATAACTTTGTCGGGTATATCCAAACGAAGTTTTGAAATCATTACGTGATGACAACACGAACTACGGTTTGGCGGCCATTTTGTGCCAAAATCTGCCATTTTGAGATTTTCTCGTTTTTACACAATATGGTAAACTGAACTTTTTTCGAGCGATTTTCATGAAATTTGACTCGCATGTCCCTAGCGTAAGTCTACAATCACCTCTGGAGTTTCGTCGACCTTTGACCTCTGGAAAAGGCCGCCATCAAACTCCTTTGCCACCGGATTCAAACGTAAACTTATCGTTGGAATTTTCCTCGATTGTCTCAAAACTTTTTGGGCATCAATGGCAAGCTACTATGGAAAAAATGTTGGAATCAGAAGTTGTAGATTTTGAACAGCGTGCGCGTGGCAAGCTACCAAATTGGCGCACTGTTATAACTCCTATGTTTTTCAGTGAACTACTATGAAATTTGAATGCATGCATTCATGCCTGAAACTGAATACATTGGAAAACACTGGATATGGACATATAAGGAATGTGGGCGTGGTTAGCATAAAACCACTGTTGCTATGGACAACAAAAAGTTTACTTTTTCCGATTCGTCTGAAACTGACATAGGTCTGTTTGTCATCAAAAGGCGACCAAAACACAAAATAGTTGCTATGGAGATAAAATCAACAGAAAAGCCGCCATTTTGAAAAAAGTGTTTGTTTTTTTTACTAAATTATGACATATAGCTCTCACCAATGGAGCAATGTGTTTTTCTGAGTCAGCTGATGATGCTGATTGCTAAGCTAGCACTTTTAGCTATGTTAGCTTAACTGGCATAGTTAGCATAATTAGCATCCTAAACAATGTGTTTTTCTGAGTCAGTTGATGATGCTGATCACTATGCTAGCACTTTTAGCCACATTAGCATAGTTAGCATGATTAGCAAATGCAGTTTTGACTAGCCTTTATCAAAAGTGGGCAGTGAGGGCGGCGGTGGTATGTAGAGTTGGGCTTGGAAGGCGGGTTGCGTCTGCGGGCCATACAACGCCGCTTGCAGCTTTAATTCGTCTTGTTTTTGTCTTACTTTGTTATTCTACACTTGTTTTCACTTGTACAAAATAAAAAGATTACTAACTTATTTACTTAAAGTCCCAGCTGTGTTTTAAGTCCCAGTTTGTAGTCTAGACTAAAAGGAGACAAACATTCACCTTGAGAGTAGATAGATAGATATAAGATATAAACTTTATTAATCTCCCAAAGGAGAAATTCAGGACATAGCACCATAAGTTCAGGTAGGTTCTACTTCAGGAGTAGCACCATTTTAAACAGCTCATATCTGGGCTCTAAGGTTATAGATAAATGAATAAACCCCGGCTTCTCAACAGAGAGGATGATCATTAAGCAGCAGAAGTCGCGGTCAGACCCCCCCACCCGAAAAACAAAATGCTCCGGCCCAAAAGCCCGCTAGCGGCGAAAAAGTGTATCACATCCGTAGTGTTAAGAACTACCATAGAGAATGAATAGGAAAAGTTAAGGTTCGGTCATTGTATCAATAAGTACTATCGAGAGTTACTTTAAATTACTTTTCAGGACCATTACCTATGTGTTTCCGTAGTGTAGTGGTTATCACGTTCGCCTCACACGCGAAAGGTCCCCGGTTCGAAACCGGGCGGAAACAACTTTCTTTTGTTCATTAACATAAAAAAAAACGTGACTTGATCAATAACTTTTTGGTTGAATTCTTTCTTAACCCTTGTGCTACTCTATAGGGTCACAATGACCATTGACGTTTTATCCCTACCATGACAAAGGTGGATAATGGTGGAGAGGATTTCATGTAATCCGTGGAAAACCAGAGAAGATCCCAAATCATTGAAAAAAAAAAAATAAAAGGTTTAGCGCACTGTCTTGTGGGTCTAGATTACCCCACTCCCAATGTTAAATTGCCTAGGATAGCACAAGGGTTAAGATGAATATTATAAAACAAAAAAGACTAACATGTTTTAGCCTAGAGTATTCACGTCTTCCTTTTTTCTTTGATTGTTTTAATCAACAAAAGGTTCGTTTTAAATAAATCAAAAGTTTATTCATCCAGTCGTGATTTTTATTGTCATAAAAAAAAGAAAAAGTTGTTTCCGCCCGGTTTCGAACCGGGGACCTTTCGCGTGTTAGGCGAACGTGATAACCACTACACTACGGAAACACATAGGCGGCCATCTTGAAAACCTTTTGAAGTCAATCTCCAGCACGGTTCACCCTGTCGGACTTTACTTTCTCCGTGCGGGTGCAAAAGGTCCCTTGTAGGACACTGGTCAGAAAAGGTTTATTAATCTTTTCATTGAACATTGTTTAAGAATACGACTAGATCAACAACTTTATTTTTAATGGATCTTAAAACGCCTTGAGTAGTGGTGTGTGTATAGTAGTGGCATGTATGTAGATGAAATAAATAAAATGAAATGAAATAAAATATAATGAAATAAAAAAATTAAAAAATAAAGAGAAACATGTTTCACCCAATTTTGTTTGTCGTTTAATAAATTTATTTCAATAAAGTTTTCTGGTTTGTTTTTAATACACACGATCAGCTTTACAAAAGTTATCATCGAACTTCAAATCTCACAGATTACACAGATTTTTAAAAACGAATCTGCAATTAAAGTTTAAAATACTCCATAGAAATTATGCTAACGTTAACCTATCACGTGACCAAGAAGAGCGCCTTGGCCTGTGTCAAGAGTGAAATATATGTAACAGAGAATTAGGCAATTTTTCAAAACAAAACATCCTTCAGATTCCGAAATAAATAAAACAGAAGTAATGTAAGTTATTTATTCTTTCTGTGCGGCCCGGTACCAAATGACCCGGTTGGTCAAAGCTAGCGGTTGAGCACGTAAACAGGCAGCAACCCCACCCCCCTCTTCCTAATTGTTTTACGACAGCTAACCAAATTTTTGTGTCTGTTTTGAGATCTGCTCACAGCCTAAGTCATGGCCCTAAAGCAGGGGTGGGCAAATAATTTTGACTCATGGGCCACATAGGGTTTAAAAATTGGATAGAAGGGCCGGACCAGGAGCAGATGCGTGGAGTGAGGAAGAAATAACATAGAATCTGGATGAAAAAAACTTGGAGAAATGTTACATTCATGTAGTGTTCGAACGATCGTAAGAATGAAAAGCAACAAATCTTCAAGAAACACCACATGGATGAAAGAACGGAGTCCCCCAAATTTTTCTTGTGAGGGCCACAATAACTCTTTTTCTTTAAAACTTTAAACTTCTTAATGCTGATGACAGTTATGCCACGAGAGGGGCTGCCGCGTGACAGCCGCGGGCGCACAGGCGGGTGCCACAGGAGAGAAGGAGAGGAGTGATAAAAGGTTTAGAAT
This sequence comes from Oryzias curvinotus, assembly GCA_023969325.1. NCBI lineage: Eukaryota > Metazoa > Chordata > Actinopteri > Beloniformes > Adrianichthyidae > Oryzias > Oryzias curvinotus. The sequence goes on from CM043719.1 coordinate 6,648,467, forward strand.
AGAAACCCTTGAAGTCTGAACACAGGACTAGCAGAAAAAGTAAATTATCAGCAATGATGAATGTGTTTCATGTGTTTATTATAGTTCCAATCATGCACCATATGCAAAACTAAAAAAAGAAAAAATAAATAAAAAAGAAAAAAAAAGAAAAACCTTAAAAAAAAGTGCGTGATGACCTCATCACGGTATTCGTCACAGCCCTACACAAATCTAGCCAAGCAAAAAAGATAAGAAAATAAAAATCAGCCAGGAGCATTAACAGGGCTCTTTCATTTCAGAAAAACGGATGTAGTGCAGCAACCAGCATGTTCAAAATGTCTGCAGCAGAAGAAAAACGTCTGAGCTCTGACTGTGCAGCTGCAAGTTACATTTTATTACAATTAAGATTTGTATTTATCTGAACTATTGTTTCACTTTCAATAATAAATGTTGAAATATTAGAGAATAGCATTTTTTTTTAGAGTTTTTTCTTGTTGTTGTGTTTTTATTTGGAGAAAAGCAAACATGTTCATAAAAAATAAGACACCCTTTAAAAATTAAAATTAATAGTTAAAAAAATCATTCTTCTGCAAAACACCTGAAGTCTATTTTTGTGGACCTAACATTTTTTATTCATTACTGGTAATCTACTCCAAAACACTAGTACAGAATAAAATATTATTGCTCTAAATATGCAATTTATTTAAAAATGTCTTAAAAAAAGAACGTTTTATAAATAAATGCGTCACCTTCGACTTTTATATAAAGTGCAAGCATTTTCCTCTGAAATATTTCTATGTTCAGGTACTTCCATACGGTTCGCTAGCTTAGCTTCAGAAAAAAAAGGCCATCCTTTGATGTTGAGCTAACCCCAACAACACGAGGCAAAGTGACAACTAAAATTACACAAACGCAACACTCGTTTTCACAACATCAGAAGAAATATAAAGCACACGCATAGTCATTTCAAATACGTCTGAGCTTCTAATAAAACGCTTACCTTATTGTCCTAAAATGAGAAGCGGGCGAAAATGGCGTCCGTCCCGTAGAGAAGACGAGAAGAAAAAAAAGAGGAAGGGGTGACAAAAAAAAAACTGAAGAAAACCGGAGATTAAGTTAAATTCTGTTTTGTTCCGAGTATCAGGCAGTAGAAATCCTTCTTTAGGGTCAAACCAGTCGCTCCTCTGAACTCAGAACCCAAGGAAAAAACTTTCTCACAAAAGTCTGACGAAACCGTCCGTTCGCTCTGTGAGAAATGGAAAGAAATAATCTACCTAGTTCCAGATAGTTCGACGAGGATGGACCAATCACAGACACCCACACCAAAGGTGTTTGGACCTGATTGGCCATATCATAGAAAACGGGCGAAACCATTTATTTACATTTTAAAGGGGACAAAAAAACTACATGTGTCTGTGTTCCTCCCTAAAATCCTGATTACTAGTTTCAATTTAAAGAAATAACCATGTGTATTTAAAAATGATAACTATAGATTTTTTATATTGGTTAAATTTGTTTCCTTTTTTGGAATGAATGAAAAAAAAATGTTTCCCTAAAATTTGGATTCCTATTTTTAAGTAAAAAGGATATTTATCTCTTCTTAAAAAGAAATACCCACCTGTCCAAATTCAATGAGGTTTGAACTACTCCAGTTATCCTTTACAAACTGATGGTTTTCTTCAATTCTGGCCTTACATTATGTTTTTAACATGTTCACACACAGAAAGCTTTTTGAATTCTTAAAAAAAAGTGCAAATGGTTACCACATAAGTATGTAAGCTATATGAGCTTTTGTGAGTGTTACATGTTTATTATTGTAGGTTATGGGAGCCATCCAAGCATCTTAACTCAGTGAGAAAATGACAAAACACCACATTTACTTGATTTATTTATATCACAAAGAACTCACGTCTCAGTGACAGATAATTGCTTTTCTATCTGCTGATGCTCACAGCATCTCCTCATCAGCTCAGTCATCTCCTGCTCCAGCTCTTTCTGAAGACCTTTGACCCGCCTCACTTCAGTTAGCTGTTGGAACCTGATCTTGTTCTTCACTTCACCTCTTCTCTTCTGGATGAGACGGATCATCTCAGTGAAGATCATCTCACTGTCCTTCACGGTTTGATCCACAGGGTCATTGGTGGCCTCCACCTGCCGTTGAAGCAGCTTCACCTTCATGTTTCTGTCCTGGAGTCTCTGCAGGATTTGTTGTTGATTCTCCTGCAGCTCTCTCTGCTTCTCAGAGCTTTCTGCTGCAGATGAGACGGTGTTATGTTCTTCCACAGAGCAGAGAGAACAGATTCTGATCAGTGCGACAGAACATCTTCATCTCCTTGTCATGACTGGAGCAGATGTTCTCCTGGGGGTTCTTGGAGGGTTCCACCAGCTTGTGTTTCTTAGCGCAGCAACATCCAAATGAGGCTGAAGGTGTTCCTCACAGGAAGGAGCAAGGCAGGTCCGACAGGACTTCATGGCGTGTCGTTTTTTTCCAGTGCAGACGTCGCCACATCTTCTGCTCCAGTATCATGGTGTTCAGCAGCTTTATTTCTGCAACGGTTTTCAGACACAAAAACAAGTCTCAAGCAAACATATTATGAGGGAAATGGAAAAGCCACATAGTTCTTAGCTTATAAATTGGACAATCAGATAGTTGAAAAATCTATTTTCTAAATCTGGACCCTCCAGACAAACCATCCAATACCATCACCAAAGATTTCAAAATGTCACAGTAAAAGAGGAAGATTTCTTTTAGTAAGATCCTGCCACTTTGTTCTCCTCAGAACAAGGACAGAACTTTAGAAAAGAAAACATCCACAAAGAAATTCACGCAGCAATAAATCCCACCAGGTGAGAAGGGAAGAAAGAGCAGGAAAGCTGCAGGACCAGATGTAATCTGCCCCCAGCTGCTCAGGAACTTTGCAGAGCATCTCTGTGATGTACTCACATGTACACTATAGTACCAAAAGTATACGCTCACCTGCCTTGACTCACATGAACTGAAGTGCCGTCCCATCCCTAACCCATAGAGTTCAAAACGATGTGGCTCCACCTTCTGCAGTGATTACAGCTTCAACTCTGGTGGGAATGATGTCCACAAGGTTGAGGAGTGTTTTCAGGAATTTCTTCATGGACCTTGTTGGAAGAGGAAGGGATCCAGTCCAAACTGCAGCACCTGGCAGATGGAGCCCCGCTCTGGAAGATTCTTAGAGGCAGAAACACACATCATGACAGTGACAATGACAAACACAAACGTCCTCAAAATATCATTTCCTATCAATAAAAAGAGAACAGCAGAGTGTACCTGTCCTCTAGAGCTGGAACAATGTTTGCTGAGGATGGTGCTGATCTGTGGGTCCTGAATGGAGCTGAACTCCAGCGTCTGTGTGTAGCGTCTGGCCCAACTGTTCAAACTCCACATCGTTACTCTGGAAAAGTCGACTCTGTGAGAATCCAGCGGCTGCAGGTTCATGTGCTTCATCACATGATGACTGGAAAAGACAAACACATTTTTCAAATACACACAATTCAGGTCTGTCTAAACATTTTTCTTTCACTCCTGCTAAAAAACACGACAAGAATGTTAGAATTACTTTTGGTATTTAAAACAAGCCGAAAAATTACTTTGAATCTCGCTGCATGCACATTTACATACTTTTAAGAAGCCTCTTAATAACAAAAACTAATAAAAGTAAAGTTAGATTTTTGATTCAGGAAAAATCTATTTTGTTAAGTGTTCAGTCAGTCTTAGTTTTATATCACAAAAACAAAATAAAACTAAGAACAAATGTAACATTTAGCAACCTTACAAAGGAAGTTTCTTCTGTTCAGTCAGCTCAGACTCAGCCGTGTGTTTGATGAGGAGCTCAGCAGACACATAAAACGATTACAAGTCAGGGAAATATGAGGGAATGTTCAGCTTCTTCAAACCAGTGTTTTTCCGACCAGTGTGCCGCGTCACACTACACTAGTGTGCCTGCTCCAGACCAGGTTATGTTCAGAGCATGAGTTGCTATGGCAACTTGACATACCCTGAAACATACCTCAATTTCTGGAACCGAAAGCTGAGGTTATCCGCTTCCTTAGCCTCAAACTTACCGTGGGAGCTAGCATAACCTGCTTTCTGGAATACCCTTCTTGCTGTGAGGCAAGAGCGCTAACCACTGTTCCACCGTGCACCCAAGTAGTAAAAGAAGTAAAAAATTGTAAAATATCGAATTCGAACCCTTCAAACCACCTTGCTAAAAAAAATTTTTTTGTAAAATGCATTAGCAATTTGCAAAACAAAAACTCTCCATTAAGATACAAAACGATAAAATAAAATATAATATATATATAATATAAAACTAGGGACTGGTACCCAACATAATAAATACGTTTGCTCCTTTCAACAAGTGAGAAGAACACCAATTAGGTTATTTCTAGGACAACTGCTCTACAAAGATTTCCCTCTGCAAAAAGAACGAATCAGTTCTTGTTCAGCAGGGTGACCGCTGCTGGAATAAAGGAAGATCTGAATCGATTTGTTTTGTATTTGACTGCTCTGAATCGTCTGCCTGAAGGTAAAAGCTCAAATTCCGGGAACAGAAAGTGACCAGGGTCATTTATTATTTTCTTTGCTAGCCTAAGTGTTGATTCCTCGTATGTGACTTGTGATGTTTGATGATGCCTACAGCCACAGATATTGAGGGCTACGTTGAGTAGCTTGTAAAGTTTATTTTTATCTTTGACAAAGTGCCCCAAACCATGCTGCCATTGCATATCCCGCTAGGCTTTCCAATACTGCATTGTAAAAGGGGATCAGTATCTTAGAACAGACACCAAACAGCCTCAGCCTTCTCAAAAAGTAGAGTCTTTGGGTGAGTTTTCCACAAAGATAATCTACATGAACAGTCCGTTTTAGTTGGTTATGAAGAAGAGAGGGTTAGGGTTAGGGTCATCAGAGAACTTTATAATTTTCTTTTGGGTGTGGCTACTTTGGCAGCTGTTAGTGTAAAGAGTAAAGAGCAATAGTGAACTCACTGCCCCTTGTGGTATCCCGGTGTTAAAACTTAACACTTTTGAAAGTGTACCATTGAGCTTTACTTGTTATGTTCCATCAGGCAGGAGTGAAAAAAAAACATTTAACCATGTCTGGATTTACGTTCATTTCCATCATCTTTTTGACCGGTATCGCTGGTCGTACAGTATCAAAGGCAGAACTGAAGTCTGCAAATAACACTCTAGCATAAGTGTTAGGTGCCTCTAAGTGCTTTAGAATGAGGTGAGATGCACTGATCACAGCATTGGCAGTGCTGCTGCCCTGTTTGTATGGAAATTGCAAACTATCCAACAGTGGTGACACCTCTTCCTTAAGACACTCAATCATGATTTTTTCAAAGCACTTCATTGCTGTCCAAGTCATTGCGATAGGTCTAAAATCATTTCCAGACTGTAGACTGCTAATTTTTGTAATGGGAATTACGACAGAGTTTTTCCATAGAGCAGGAACCTTACAGCTCTGACATTTGGTACGTGTCTGCGGCTTCCTCCTCGACGTCCTCTTTTTGGCCGTGATAGCCTCAGTGTCTGCGGCTTCCTCCTCAAGTCCGCAGGTAGATCACTTGGTGCGGTGTCTCCACGGTACTGTAAGGTTAATAAAGACTCCCTGGCGTAGACGTGATGTTGAACTCCAGCCACTGTCACAGGAGCATTGGAGCAGCTTACTCTGAGAAGTTCTCGGACAGCTCAGAGCAATAGCAACACGGAAATAAGCACTAGTCACATGCTTAAATGTGCAGGATCAAGCTGGCGGAAAAGTATGTGAACTCAGAAGTTGGGACTAAACATTTACACATTAAGCACTAAGATCAATACAGTAGCAGCACTGAGGCCCGGGTCGCGTGCGGAGCTGTGCCACCAGAAGTGGTAGAGTGTGTACTTGTGTGTGACTTAGTTTTACCTTGTAAAGGGAGGAGTTTGGATTGAGACACAAACAGCATCATTCTCACCAACTCTTCATCATCTTCCATCTCTAAAGAAGACACTGAAAAGATGGGAAACATCATTTCTACCATGTTTCTTAACGTCAGCATGAACGTCTAGTCTGCCACAGACCTGGAGGACTAGAAGAAGATTTAAGACGAGGAACTGAGGAACTCTGAGTTTTAGCCTCTTTCTTCTTCAGGTACTGCTGGAGCAGGAACATTTTGCTGCCTGAAACCCACTGTTTCCTGAGGATAAATGATGCATATACATCTTCTCTTTTTCTTTAGACATCCCTCCAGGTTTTCTTAGAATGCAGACCAAATCCAACCAGCTGGTTGTCCTCACTACTTGAAGGTGGATCCACTGATCTTTCAGCTAAATAGTTTCTCAGATCTCTGATTTTACATATTCCTGCAATACAATATACATGCATATATATAATCCATTAAACGCATAATGAAATACTGTAACCCCTGTTGTGCATAATAAAAATAGCATAGAAAATGTAATGTAACCCCTGTTCGACTCCACACTACTTTTGGTAAAATGAAAAAGGTTTTTGAAAGCACACACACACACACACATACACACCCACACACACACACTTAACTGGACAAAGTGAGTTTGTAGTTTGAAGACGTTCCTCTCATCCAGCTGTTATCCTCACCGTTGGAGTTTCAGTCCTCGTGTTCAACAATGACGGGAAGAGAAATGTCTTCAAATTGGAAACTTTGTCCTGATGTGATTTTTTTTTTACTTACGTCAGACTTTAACTTGTTGTGCTCTTGTGTTTTAACAGCGATCAGGGGGTATTCCAGGAAGCATGTTTAATCTACCCTGACTTTAAGCCTGAACTCTGGCTGAAATCCACCTGAACTTGCTTACTCTGGGTATGTCGGTTCCAGAAGACCGGATATGAATTAGCGTAATTATGCTCAATTGGGTAACCCTGGGTTAATGCACGTGCACAGCAAGTACATAAAGACATTCTCAATGGATCGCCGATTTCCGGAGTCACCATGGAAATGCGTGGAGAAAAAAGAGAGCGCCATACTTCAGTGAGACGGAGTCTGAGATTTTAATGACGGCACATGAAGATTATAAGGCCATCAACAAAGTAACACGGCTGCATCAGCAAAAGAAAAAGTCTAAATATCATATTACTCCAATTCAATTAAATGTTTTTCCATCTTAATTTATTGCACTTCTTGAACTCTCATATGTTAAAGTTAGAGGCTGCAGATTTTCTCATTTTCATCAAATTAAAATACATGATTCACTGTGAATTTACAATATTTATACCATGGTCCGGTTGGTTGAATACTCGATTCTGATTGGCTGCTGGGTATGCATTCAAACCTGATAACCGCACGGTGAAAAAAGAAGTTCAGCTAGCTTAAATATTTTGTATCACGGCTTATTTTAAACAACCTTTTGCTTCATCATTTGGACAAAAACAAGCGGTAAGAGGTGAACTTTCTCTTTGAACTGATGCTTTATTCAACCCATCGGGATGATCAGCATATACATATCGCCGAATCTTGACTGCAGCGGTGGTGCTGCGCGGACTATATGTTATGTGATCGCGCCGCATCACATAACATATAGTTCGCTTTTTGTGAGAAAAGCGATCCAAATCGAAACAAAACAAGAATTAAGGATTAAAACCTGGTTAATATGTATTGCTTTTGTTAGTGACCATGGTATAAGCAGGTTAATGGCCTTCGAAGTGTGCGGTTATTACTTTTTAACGCACTTTGCGGAAGCAACCGTCCGACGCGAAGGCTTCCACAGCGTGCGATAAAAAGTAATAACCGCACACTTTGTCGACCATTAACCCTAACATACCATGCATTTAATTAACATGACAGACTTCAGATCTTATACTATATTAGTACACTAGTGGTGCTAAATAAACTCATCATCCTCCACTCATGGTGCAGAAAGAATTAAACATAACAGGGTAAAATAACTCGGGAAAAAACAGTAAAACAGCTACAACTAAACAAAAACCCACACTTAGACCCAAATCCGTCCAGACAGGCAAAGGGAATGGTATCCCGATTTAAAGCAGCACCAACGTTATACCTACTTGATTGAATTAATTTGAATGAAAGTAAAATAACTGTCTGATAACTACGTGTTATTTCAAGTTGACTGAACTCAAAAAAAGATTTATCATAACATAAGCAAATAATTAAGTTAGATCAAAGTAAAAAAGTTTATCTCTACAACATCCATGAGTTGCTATGGGAACTAAGCATACGCTGAAACATACCTCCATTTCTGGAACCGAAAGCTGAGGTTATCTGCTTCCTTAACCTCAAACTTATGAGGTTCCGTTTGTGCCCAAACTTACCGGGGTAACTACTAGCATAACCTGCTTTTTGGAATAACGCCCGGATCGGATCTGGTCGCAAGATTCTTGTTGTTTTCTGTTCCTGTAAAATCCTTACTACTAAAACGATGTGAAAACAGCGCCCCCAAAATCTCTCTAGTGGTAAAAAAGTGTATTACATCCGTAGTGTTAAGAACTACCATAGAGAATGAATGGGAAAAGTTAAGAGAGTTAAGCTTAACCATTTATGTGTAATATTTTTTAGAACTGAAACTAGCAAACAATGCTATACCTGTGTTGGGGTTGCTCCCAAACTCCCGGTGAACCAATTACGTGCGTAAGGCTTGTGAAATTAGCACCCAGGACTATCACGTGCATGAATAGATTTCGTATCAAAACAAAATTTGTGAAAAATTAGCAATTATTCACAAAAAACGGAAAAAGTTCATTCCACTACAGATGGGTGATATATATTCTGAAATGACACATGCGTTTTAGTGAAGGGGATGTAGCTCAGTGGTAGAGCGCATGCTTCGCATGTATGAGGTCCCGGGTTCAATCCCCGGCATCTCCATTTTATATCTTGCTACTCTTGATAGAATCCATGCTTTGCAGCTGAGATGCAGGAAATCACCATAACACAAACACAGGACAGGCGCCTGTGTTAAGTAGTAAACTGATAGTAAACGACAAAAAACGGACCAATGTGGAGCAAGACAGGAAAACGCAACTGGTTCCACTGGGGCTCGAACCCAGGACCTTCTGCGTGTAAAGCAGACGTGATAACCGCTACACTATGGAACCAACGCCTAACTTCAAACGACGTTTATAGTTTCATGATATGTCCAGATGAGAGAACCTATACGATTCGCGAGAAGGTCACCTTCGCGATCACCTGATCACATAGACACAAACTAACACAGTATTTCCACCTATAACGTGAACAACGAAGTATGTCTGCTGCCTTGCAATACATTAATAAATGCAATTGAAAAAAGTAAAAATTATTTTTTTCAGTTTATATATTTATTTTTTATTTAAAAAACTAACTAACAAACAAACAAACAAACAAACTAACTAACTAACTAACTAACTAACTAACTAACTAACTAACTAACTAACTAACTAACTAACTAACTAACTAACATGGCAGGCCCTCCTTCCTAAGACATCCCGTATTTCCGCTCCGCAGGGATCTTCCCCAAGTATAAAACTGTCATTATCTGACGTGGAGGACGTAAACACACCTGGGCACCACGCGGACAACAGCACGCGGCGCTCTGCTGGTAAGTTCAGCCAAACCCCTTTTCTGACGCATTGCATAAATTTAGCTAGTTTGAAGGTGTATCATGTTTGTTTTTGTTGACCAACGATCATAGTCATATTTAAAAACAAGTTTTTTTTTTTTAACTTTGTTTTGTGCAGCCTTAAATTGAAAGACGATGGCTAAAAATCATTATTGCAATGATTATTTAAAGTCTTAAGCCCTTTACTTTTTTTTAACGTATAGCATAAATATTTATAACTAGAAAAATGTAATGTTCCGTTGTCCATGAAACAGATGCAGACAAATAAGAGTACAGCAGGTGAGATGAGGAAGTGACCTTTAACATGAAAGACTGCTGTGTTTTCTTGTTTTTTTGGGGGCTGCTTTGTTGATGGTCTTCCAAACTGTTGATAATTTCCAAGTCAAAATGGAAAAAACAAATGAGAAGCTTTTATAGGCGGATCAGATCATTGGTAAACTCAAAGAGACAAACACTGAGCCACACAACAGGAAGGAGGCCGTCAGCGTCTGTCAAACAGAACAAAGAAAAGTCTTTATGCTGGGAGTCATGCAATAACACTGCGTGGGAGGGAGACCGGTCTCTACCTTCACACCTGGATAGTTAAAACTCATTATTACTGTGTGCAACAAGGTGGAAAATGCAAACTCAGTTATTACTGTATTCACAAGAATTACATTTGTCACAATCAGACTATATGAGCAGGAGAATTTAGTCAAAGAATAGATTTTTGGTGTCAGGAAGGAATGAGATGAACCAGCAACTTCAAAACTTTGTCTGAAGACCCTTCATTGATTATTTTAGAGAAATGTGTCATTTTATCATCACAAGATTGACATGAGACAAACTTTAAGACAACAATATTGCAGCTTTTGCCCAAAAACATCCTGATCCAGGTAAGAAAAAAGTTGTTTGTTGACAAAAATCTATTGGAGAAGCGGATTAACTGCTAATTAATTATGCTAAAAAGCTTCTTCCCACAAGCTGTGAGACTGCTGAACGGACTGTCCTCCTCAGGCATTTATTCTTTGACTGTTTTTTTATTACTTGCTTCTTTGCACTGTCGTGCTAGTGAGAAACAATATCTCGTCTCACCTGTGTATTTCTCTGCAAATACTATGTGTGGAATGACAATAAACCAAATCTTGAATGTCGAATAATGGACACACTGCAAGCGCTTTGAGCACCAAGAAAAAGTGTGGATAAATCAAATCCATTATTATTATTATTATTATTATTACATCATCCCAGACTTTATCAGGATAACTGAGTAGTGTGATACCCTGTAGTTGGAGTACACCCTCTGGTCCCACTTCCTGAAAATTCCGATCGCTACCCCAATTTGTCAGAATCAAGGAGGTACTCAGAATATTCCTTCCACCCATTAATAATGTCCTTAGTCAAGGTCAACAGATCATTCTTGATGATGTAGACAGAATGTGGAGAGAACTTTCCACTCCTGAAGCTCTGAACTATTTGCCAGAATTTCTCTGAGCCCAGCCAATAGTCCTTAAACGTCTCACAGACTTTTTGCTTCTTGCTTTGATTAGGACAGCCCTTTGCATCATTCAAGCTCTCAAACCGCCTTAACTCCAATAAGAAGGCAGTTAATAGAGAAGAGGTGGCTGTTTACAGTGAAAAAGTAATGTAAAAAGAAATACAACACAATTCAAAGCATGTTGTAAAAATGACAAATACACCAAGAGGTGTGAAAATTAAAATAAAATGCTTACAACTCCAACTCTTTTATTAGGGGTGTAACTATGTATTTTAACAATGATTCGATTCATATCATAATTTGTGTTGGCTGATCCGATTCGTAGTCTATATTGAACGATCCGATTCATTGACCTACAATGGATCCAGGACACCTTCAGCCAAAAAGTGTGACTCAGAGAGAAATACCTGGTTCTGAGCAGTGCAGGTGAAGTTTTCCACATTCCTTGTATTTCTTCAGATAATCAGGCGTAAATTAAATGTGTCCAAACAAACAAGAATGAATGTCAAATCCGTTCACATTTTAGTTTCCTAAAGTTCAGCCCACTGTTGTTTACATCCAAATAATCTAAAAGGAACATTATTAGAACATTCCAGAACAGTGTGTGGCAGCACGTGGTGGTTTTACCTTGAAGTAAGATAAATCTACCGTGTTTCCATCCAAATGGTATTTTCCAAAATTGATTACGATCGATTTATTTCATTCTGCAACTTTTTTATAATTGTATAGATCAAATCGATCAACAAAATTGTCTCAAATACATCAATCTAGTTGTGTCGCAAAAATAAAAATAATAATTGTTACTGTCCTATTTTTATGCTTTTGGAGTTGCAGAGCAGGTCCATCCATCCATCCATCCATCCATCCATCCATCCATCCATCCATCCATCCATCTGTGCACCCTTTTGTCCAGCCAACCGTCCATCCATCCATCCATCCATCCATCCATCCATCCATCCATCCATCTGTGCATCCTTTTGTCCAGCCAACCGTCCATCCATCCATCCATCCATCTGTTCATCCGTCCATCCATTCGTCCGTCCATCTACTTCCAATATCTGTCACCATCATGCTTGACTCACCAACTGCCAGTCAGGAGTTTGAAGTGGCGGTTTACACGTCACCTGGTCCCACCTGTGGAACCTTCAGTCACTTATGGCTCAGCCTGATTGGCTCACAGGGTGAGACTCCACCCATCAGGGTAAATGATCATCTCCTGTCTGGATCGGTGAGTTTAACTTCCAGAACTGAACCATTATGTACATAAATGACTGACATTTATCTTTTCTCTGACTTTTGGTCCTTTAGCTGTTTCAGAGTTTGTGAGTTTAGATATTTATAGTAAACGTTTTTGTCTCCATAAAGACAGGTCAGCCATAGCAGTTATCTATATCCACATGGACTCTTACTATGAAAAAACACCTCCATTGTTTTTGTGGAGTTTTAACATTTCCTCTTCTGCCTTTAGAAATGTCTGGTCCATGTTCGAGCCGATGGTCCACTGGGTCAGCTGCTTCTGGTTCGGCTCAGGTTGGAGGTTCTGACTGGGTTTCCCAACCTGGACTGGCACTGCAGCAAGGTGGAGGTGTGCAGGAGGTCTTCAGGTCAGAGGGACACAGAGCCTCAAGTGTTTCACTGTGACAAGTGGCTGCAGGCAGCAGAAGGAGAAGTGGATCTGCGCAGTGGAAACTGTGAGAAAACTTTCTTTACGGCCTCATAGTTGAAGTTTATCCTTCAGCCACTCACTCGTCTTTTTTGCCTCATTTTATGCCTCAAGTGTTGATAAATACTCATATTCCACGAAGAGTGAAAAAAAAAGTTAGAATGCTGGCATCTTTGATGTTAACCTACCCATCATAACTTTCATGGACTTTGTTACACAAATCCGATTAATTATGCAATCCTTTAAAAAGTTGAAACTCTCTATTTAGGCACGATCTCCACTATGATCATCTTTTCATCTGTTTTCAGTGGTCTTTTAATCACGATGACGCTGTTTTTAGTAAATATTAAACAACCTGTGTCGTTTTCTAGAACATATTTTCAACAGAGCGGCAGGAGTTCATCAGAAATGTATTTCTGAGTTGTGAGTGGGATTGTTGGAATGGAGCAACCCCACCCCCTTTCCTCTCCCCTTTGCAGGGAGCTCAGAGCAGGGAGCTTATGACCTGCTGATTGTATTTTCTACACTCACAGTCACAGATAAGCTCTTATTTTCGAACAGCATTTTTTCGTCTACTCCTGATTCGATTTGAATAAAGAAATACTCAGAAACACAACTTTAAACTGTCATTCACATGAGTCTTCCATGATCAGGAAAACGTCACAACGTGTTGGAAAAAAAAACACAGATAACATTTTTTTTATATGAGTGGGTCTTGATTGAATCGGAAATAACTTCAGTTTGTGTGTTTGGATTCTTTAACAGGCATGTCAAAGAATCCATGATGCTGGTTTATTCTGACATGACTCATATTTGAACAAGCCTGTAATCTGCATCAATCTGATCTTCAAACTATGTTTGACCTCACAGCCTAAACCTAAACTGCGTATGAAAGTAGTTACAATAAATAGTAGTTACTCCTGCCTAAATGTCTCCACAGGAACAGCTTCATTCAATATCAGGCGATGACAAGAGTGCACAAGCCTCTTGTTTTGTTAAGACGCTTGACCAAAAAGCTTTTTAACCTCTAAGATCTACAGTCTTCCACTGCTATCAGCACAGAGTTGACAGGAGAGGAAACTGCAGGCTGACGGTCAACACATGTCAACTCATTAACTCCTCGAACCTGCCTTTGCTTTAAAAAAAAAAAACAACAACTGCAGGTTCCCGTCCTGCTCCTTTTCTAACGGAGTCGGACCTCTTAGCTCGTTGTTGACATAACACACCTGGTTCAGGTGTCATCTGAAAAAGCAGCAGGAGACTTGGTCCTTGAGGATGGACTTGCATGGCGATGATGCAGGGATATCCTATCTGATCCATTCAGACAGCTGTCCAAAGCCCTGTGACTGTGGACAGCGTCAGCGATAGAAACACCAACACCTGCTCATCACCAAGTTAGGTGGAGAATATTTGTACCAATCCCCAAGAACCATGACACCTTTGACCCCTGGCTTAAACTGCAATTGCCTATTTTCCTCCACGGGGGGGAGGACATAGAATTCTTGTTAAATTGAGGGACCAGGGCTACACGGGGGTGCTGTGGTCAACTGCGTCCTCACAGCAGGAAGGACTCTAAAGCGGTCCCATTTGAGTGTGTGGTTGTCTGCTTGTCTCAGTGTCATTACACTAGACAAATAACCTATTTAGAGTTACTCTGGGATAGATGGGTTAGACCCCAGGTGGGGGGTCATAGGTTCTCCTACACTTCTATCTGCTGATTAACTGGATCAGTCAATCTGAATAAGGAGATTCCAGAGTCAGCAGGGAAGAGAGAACTGGAAAACAGGCAGAGTGTTAGACCTTTAGAACTAGGATCAGGCAGGCCCGAGTTAGGCTCTCACAGTAACAAATGGACCAGCTCTCTGTGCCTTTGAAGAGGTCGGCCTCTGATGCACAGACGGCTGCCCGCTGATGTTCAGCTGCTGCTTTCCTCGCAGTGTGTTTGCTGGCAGACGAGACAGAAGAGAAGCTGAAGCTGCAGCGTCTCAAACAACTGCAACGTCATCAGGAGCTCATCAGGTAAACCAAAAAAGTGGAACTTGATGTTTCAGCTGCTGATGAAGTCAGCTTTAAAGCTCAGATGTGTGTAACTCAGAGGGGAGCATATGGGGTAAGGAATCTGTCAATATGAAACGTATCCATAGTTGTGCGCTAATTAATACTTTGTGCACAGCATTGCAGAAAAATCTGAGTACAACATTTAGTTTTAACATGTTTGTTTTGACTTTTCTTTGTCTTGAATATGAAATTTCTCATTACTAACTGTTAAAAATACTTCACATGGTCACAGGCATATACATCGAGGCCCGAAACATTGATTGTTAAAGTTTGCACGTGTGCTAAAGTTTATTTATTAAACTAAAATAAAATAGAACATATTAGAATGTCATTGTTCCCATACCGGGTAAATATTCTAGTTACTATAACCATGTTGAAAACTGAATAAAACAAATACAGCGATCTCTGGACGCATTTTGTCAGTGCCGGACGACAGCAGCTGATTGTGTTAACCTGGGGTCGCTAACTAGCGGACAATGGTCTGGATCCGGACCCAGATGCTGGGTCATGCGGACCCGGATCCAGATCCGAACTTGATGCAAAACTAATATGATGGGCGCCTCTATCTTAAATGATGCAGCTCTTGTCGTTGCAACCAACACATTCTCACTCCCAACTCGTCATATATGGACGTATTTTTGGGGACACTTTTTTTTCCCAGCATTCCCGGGTCCGGTGCATTGTTTATCCTGTTCTTGCCTGACAACAAAAAATGTGACAGGACATCGCTGCAATAATCAGTTTTTTATTCAGCAAAGCAATGGGATCAAGATAATTTCCCTGCCAGGGGTTCACATTCTAGAAAGTCTAATTCCGTCATAGATTAATAAATAAGCCTCAATGCACATGCTCACTCAGTTGAATGGATGTCTCGGGACTCGATGTATATGTCTGTGAACCAGTGACGTATTTTTGACAGTTTGTTACCAGGAAAAATTTCGTATTCAGGAAAAAGACAAATCGTAGGACTAAAATGTATGTCAAACCTAAAACTAAATGTTATATTCATATCCTTCTGCAAAGTTGTGCACAAATTATTAATTTAGCTTTGTCTTTATGAATCAGGTATTTTATTGACAGTTATCATAGCCCGTAGGGGCAGACTACAGTAATCCTTGAAAAGAATGGATAAACGTGGTTTGGTGAGAAGCTGCAGGCATTTCTTGACCATCAGAGGACAGCAGGATTTATTCTTCCTGCTTTATAAACCTTTGTGGTATCCAAGGCACATTGACATTGGGAGTGGGGTCATCTAGACCCCACAAGACAGTGCGCTGAACCTTTTTTCTTCAATGATTTGTGATCTTCCCTGGTGTCCACCACATGAAATCCTCTCCACCTTTATCCATCTGTGTCATGGTAGGGATAACACATCAATGTAAAGATCGGGTCATCTGGACCCCATGAGATAGCACAAGGGTTAAAATCCTGGTCAGAACTGGTTTTAGACAACAGCACACCCAAATGACCAGCTGGTAAAGTGGTGGGGTTTTCATTTTTTACAACACACTATTTTCCATCGTGAAGGAATGATCTTCATGAGATTCAGTCATTTCTTGTGACCCTTCAGACCAGAGCAGATCATTTTCTACCAAAAAGATCTGATCCTCTCTGGGTCTTGAAATAGTATTTTTTTCCAGCTATTCCTAAATTCTTTGCCAAGTACTTTAAAAGGATCTTTAAGAAGACCTCAGTGTTAATATTTTTAAATAAACTGAAGTGAACTGTATGTAACCTTACAGGTTCATTTGTCATTTCCCCTGAAACTTTTTACCAAACCTACTATAAACTGACTAAAAGAACCATAGGATCGGCAACATAACTAGGCCCTGTGGGTGTTACAGGTGGCGTACGTTCATTGAAGGAGCTCCTGCTTGTGCCGACCTGAAAAGTCTGTCTGAGCTGGGACCGAACCTCAATTTCACCAGCCAGAAGTGAGGACTTGGCCACAAATCACAGTGACACACAAGCATGATGGGAAGCCTGCTAACCAAAGTCATCTCTGTTTTTTCTCCTCAGCTCAGTCCTGGACCAGCACTACCTCAGAGGACTCTCCCGCCGGGAGGAGCCGTGGAAAAGCTTTTCTGAGCTGGAGATGGTTTTTGCACACAGTGGAAGGCACAACCAGATTGCCAGTAAGACCCAAAGCCTGTCAGCTCAGCGCTAACAGAAGCCGCGATCCAACATGCCAAGACCATTCCGTCCTGCTAGAACAAACTTGGGGGTTAGACCAGAGACGTCTTATGAAAGTGATGCAAACCACACATGCACAGAAGCATCATCAACTCTTGCGGGACCCTAGTTCTGGCCTGCCTGATTCTGGCCAGAGTTTGTCTTTGTCACAGATTCTGTTCATAACCTTTATGGACAGAATTTTTGATGATGCAGAGGACTCAGAATCAGAGCCCATCTCTGCTGTTGCAGAGGACGTTCTCCTCATGAGACCTGTGACCTGCAGCTCTCTGTGGAGCGATCTGCAGCCAAATATGAAGCAGCTGGAAAGAGATCAGCTCCTTAAAGTCAGAGGCCATGGTTCTTAGACAGAGAAAGGTAGAACGCTCCCTACAGGTCAGAAAAAAGAACGAGTCCCTCCCTCAGTAGGAGGAGGCAATGATGGTGAATGACCAGCCCAGCCTCTGCGGAGTCATTTTAGTCTGGAGAAAAAGTTTTCTGCCTATGGGTTCTTCTATTTACTCGTTTACTATTTCTTCAATGTTTCTTTTAAACTAGCTTTTTTTGCAGGGTGATGAGGGGCAACAGAATCTCTTTCTGCCCCCATCCCAACGCACGCCTGAGTTTTTCAGATGTTCTTGCAGACTGATGACAAAGGGTTTGATGCATTTCTCAGGTTTTGTTAAAGCTCACTGGAAGGAGGACTGGTACTTTGGCTACCAGTGTCTGAATGGCTGCAACCCTCTGCTGGTGCGTCAGACCCGTCTCCTTCCTCCAAACTTGGCTGTCACCTCTGACATGCTCCGCCCCTTCCTGCCTGGAGACTCCTCCCTTGAGCTGGAACTGCAGGTGAGCGATCCTCTAAGTTGGTCTACATCTGCACATTTGCAGAGTAGAGTGGAATCTTTATGTTTCCTGACAGAAAGGAACCATTTACCTGCTGGACTATGAGGTTTTGGACACAGTCCCGGCCAACGTAATCAACGGGAAGCAGACGTACCTGTCCGCCCCGCTGTGCCTGCTCCACCTGAACCCGCAGGGACAGCTGGTCCCCATTGCCATCCAGGTGAGCTTCTCACCCAGGTGGTAAAGCTGTCTGTGGATTTTTTGTCAGTTAACCTATCTGCTTCTGTCCTTCAGCTGCAGCAGAAACCAGATCCTCAGAACCCCATCTTCCTGCCCTCTGACTCCACCTGTGATTGGTTGTTGGCCAAGATGTGGATCCACAACGCAGACTTCCAGTATCACCAGCTGATCTCCCATTACCTGCGGACTCACATGATGTCTGAGCTGTGCTGCATAGCCACACTGAGACAACTGGCAGAGTCGCACCCGCTGCACCAGGTACCAGGTCCACCGGTACTCTCCCAACCTGGAAACGAAACAGAAGCTAGAAAAGCAAAGTTTCACCAACTTTCACCAACCAATTCTTCCTCAGTCCAGTCAGTCACTCCCATTTGTGCTAGAACACAGTAGTGCTCATGGCCCAACTCCTGCCTGCCCAACCCCCATTTCCAAAACCTATCCTGACCTAAGTGCAGATGTGCCCCATACAGGAGGGGGCAGTAAGCCTTCTACTCATTGAATAAGCATCTGCCAATAAATTAGGCTTAAGGGGCGTTTTCTCAAGCTAGAATTCTATTTTACATGTTCCCCCATGTTCCATCTTTAGAGCACAATGTTGTCTTTTGTTTTTCTTTCATTGTTTGTTTGTGTTTTAACACATGAGGTTATGTGACTAAGTCAAAGGTTTGGACCTCCGCCATGTTTACTAATCACATCAGATCTGTACGGCATCATCATTTTCTGATCCAGGCTCTGGATCACCACTGAAAGCAGGCCCGGGCACAGATCACAGCTGACAAAGCAAGTGCATTCTTTGGTCAGGACTAGAGTACAGCAGTCTGGCTGGTTGAAGCACACCTCTGCAATTTCTCGTAACTGCTTTAACACCAGAGATGTCGCTCGACGACACCGAAATAACACAAGTTCTTTGACATACCCTAAGTCTGTGAGCGTTTACGCCAGGGGTGCCAGGCCTTAAGGGCTGGCCTACTGCTGATTTTCCAGAAATCCTGTATTATCTATCCAATAAGGTCCTTCAATGGCAGCAAAGTTGGAAAGCATGTAGTACACCCCTGCTTTATGTGATCGGCATGAATCAGAAGATTCTGATACAGAGAAAAGCAACATTTCATTTCAACTTGTACAAAGGTAAAGTGTTGCATGACGGCGCAAAGCCCCTTTACTCCGCAACAGAATCAGCTGGTTTATGTTGATTGCATAAGAACTTCACTACTGTAGAGTTTTCCATTTTAGCACAAGACTGCTTTTTTTCTGCTAAAGAATCAAGTGGAATTACAAAAAATGTGTTAGCGGTTTAAGAGTCAAGGTAGTCGAAAGAATGAAAACACTTGAGCTAAAACTCCAGTGTTTATGGGTTAACCATCAGGTCTACATGTCTGCTGACTCATAGATCCTCTGTATCTCTGCTGGTGGAGTCATTACCTTTTGGGACAGAGAATAAATAGGCATTTTTTTACCTTTACAACAATGCACATGTTTTGGGCCGTGTCTTAGCTCTGAAGGAAAATTTCAGCTTCTCTGGAAAAAAAAGCTGCAGGAACCTCTGAATTCTTCAGCGTTGTTTGTAGCTTCTTTTGTAACAAAAGACAAAATTCTTTTGGTTTTGATTGTTCTTAGCTGACATCTTCACTATTCAAGCTTTTTGTGTGTCTCAGGTGCTTCTGAAAAGCTTCAATGTTAAAAACCTGCATGATGATCTTTGGCCTTTAGAAGGTGGTGGAGCTGATTTTGTCAGTCTGTCCTGTTACTGACCATGGGCCCCGTTTCAAGACGGAGGCTTAACAAAAGCTGGACTTACTGATAAATTCGGACTGACGGAGCCTGAGCTGAGAAACTCGGACTTTTCAGTTTCATAAAGGATCAGGAAAAGCTCAGACAAGTCTAACTAGAATAAGTCTGAGTTCATCCATCGCACACTGGAAGGAAAAAGCTCAGGATTGGGATCACCATGGCAACAGGTCAACAAACATGAACTTTCAGACTGCTCTGTGGGGTTGGGCTCCTCTCTGCAGAACTTTCCACCTCCTGTTGATGATGTGAGCCTTTAGGGGCTGAAAACTATCGAAACGATTATTTCACATACCTCTACTCACTCTGCAGCTTTATTGCCGTGTGTCCTCAGAGTCTTCCTCACTGACTGTAAAGTGCTGAGATGAAGATGTGTGCCCATGAATGAAGATTGTGACTTTATGAAAATTGCAAAGTGACGTTTTTAAGCCCAGAGACTGATTTCTGTGCTCAAAGGATTCTACAAACGTGATTTTTTTTTCATATTTAATGCTATTCATATTTGATCAATCAGAAGTTTGTAGAAACAGAAACCTCCCTCAGAAGATTTATAAAGCAAACAAACTTTGTTTCTGCTTCAAACCATGAAAACATAAAATGGTAGCAGATTAACATCCATTACACGCATCACATGTAAAACAAACTCATCTGGATCCTGTAATTATTCATGAGGTTACAAAATATTAAAAAAACTATGTCACTTTGCTTTTGTTAAAAGTAAACAAAGTTTCACGCATGCAGCAGGTTTATCTTTTTAAGTAAAAGCTTTACCTTGTCTGTTTTCTGGCTGGCTGTTTTTGCTTGCAGCTGTTGATGCCACATGTGCGGACGTCCCTGAAGATAAACCTGCAGGCCAGAGCAGGCCTGCTGGCTCCTGGGGGGGTGTTTGATCATGTAGGAGCAACTTCTTTTGCTGAAAGTCCTTTGAAAAGGTAAAGGGGAATTTTGAGAGGGTCTGCATGGTCTGCTGTGGTTCTGGCTCCCTGCAGGCCGTGGCATCCGGTCTGCCGGCAATAAAGGTTCTCCTCAGCCGGGCCTCAGCCAAGATCTGCTACCGCTCCCTCTGTGTCCCTGATGACCTGCTGGACCGCGGCGTGCACAAACTGCCCCACAGCTATTACGCTCAGGACGCACTCAGAGTGTGGGATGCCCTGCACAGGTAGACAGACGCACCCAGGTCACAGCTGATGTCTGAGGGCGATTCTTTGTGTGTTTATGGATGAGTAACATCCATAAAACTAGAGTTCAGATGCTAGCTGGATGAAAACAGCTGTTTAGAGGTCCGGGGGTGTGAGCTGAGAGGCTCTGCTACCTTTTTCCTGGAGGTGTGAAGTTTGTGTTTTCTGATCGTTCTGTGTGATACTTCAGTGTTAGTGTGTGATTTAATATGTTTGTGTGCATTTGTTTGTCTGGGTGTGAGCTAATGTTGGTTTTCTTTTCTGTTTACGTTTTGTTTGGCTGCTTATTTTTTTTTGCTTCTTTATTTTTTCTTGTTTATGTTTGCCTAATTCTTTGTGTATTTTGTCTATGTTTCGTGTACAGTTGTGGTTGTTTGTGTGCTGGTTTATATTTATGTGTGCTTGTTTTAGTTTATTTATGTTTTTTAATATTTTCTCTTTTGTTGGTTTTACTTTTGGATTGTTTAGGTTTTATTTTTGCTTATGTTTTGTGTGTTTTGTCCTTGGGTTTGTGTGTGTACTTATTACTTGTGTGTTTGCGTGTGTAGGTTTGTGGCCGGCTGGCTGGATGTGTACTACAGCAAAGACGATGATGTGAAAAATGACCCGGAGCTTCATCAGTGGATCACAGAGATCAACACACACGGATACTCACAACACTCAGGTGCATTAACAAACGTTTGCCGTCTATAGACGATATTCAGACACAAAGTGAATGATGAAGACAGCACTAGATTGATGAAAAGTTCTTCATCGGTCAGGTTTCTCATCCTCAGCTCAGCCTTAGAGACCACGTTTACAGTTTCCTCCATAAACATGGAAAGTTCAGGACCCAGAAACGTTCCGACTGTTGTACATCATTTAAAGTAAAAGTTCTGAATACTTTGATCCACACTAAGACAAAGATTTTCTTGAAACATGACCCAGTCATCTGCAAACATGATGACTCCTTCTCACTCATTTTCTGTTTCATTAGATCAAACTTAAGTTCAGCATTACCTCTCTGAAGATGACTTTCATGTGCGATCTGACCTTCCTTTTAAAACACAGAAGCTACTTTAATTATCTTTGCCTATCAAAGAATTTAAACTTTTGTTTATTCTTATTCACTCATTTCTTGCTTCTTTCTCGCTTTACCAGCAAACGTACAAACAAGTCAAACAGCATTAACTCTACGATGCTCACAAATGAGTAGACATTTATTGGTCTCTACTCTGTGGAGAGGAGCTGTGCTTTGTGAAAGAAGGGTTAGGATTATGAAAACCTCATGAGATGATGTTCTCAGATCTTCTGTTAGCAAATGTTTGCAGACAAACAGACCTGTAGTAAATCCAACGTGTGGTCATGACTTCTCTTCAACGTCTCAGGTTTCCCTCAGACCTTCTGCTCCAAAGCTGAGCTGTGCAAGTTTGTCACCATGATCATCTTCTCCTGCTCAGCTCTGCACGCTGCTGTTAACTTCTCCCAGGTGAGTCCCCCCACGCACAGAGCTTCATGTGCACAAAAACCTTAAACTTCTTCCTACAAAGAAAACTTTTTGTTTACAGAACATAAAAGCTCATGCAGTCAGTGTTAAATGGTAAGTACTTGTATAGCGGTTTTATACCTTCCTCGAAGGTCCAAAGCGCTTTACAGTCATAAACGCTGTTGCTGAACACTGGCGCCAATCCTCCACCAGAGGGAAGGTGGGGTTCAGCGTCTTGCCCAGGGACACCTTGACACATGGGCGGGCAAGGTGGGAATTGAGCCAGCAATCTTCCAATCAGAGGTCGACCGCCCTATCACAGCACCACGGCCGCCCCACTTAGTCTGATTCAATGGGGCTTGAAATCTGAAATAGAATTTGTCTTTCAAACAGACAATATTAGAAAGCAGCTGTTTCTGGTAGAAAGATGACTTGCACTAAACTCTGATGTTAAAGATTCTTTTGTTCTCAAATATGAACCTTGAAAGAGAACTAGACCATTTACCGGCTGCTGTTAAGAAAACTGTTAGAACAGACTGTTTCATGGTTGCGTTTGTTGTGCTTCATGATAGTTAACAGCAGCACAGAGATGCTGTCACATTAACCCAATGCACCATGGGAGTTGTAGTGAAAAAACAGTGGCGTTGATACAGAACAGATTCAGTCTCCAAGATTGATTGTTTTATGCACTTTTTCCACGGTCTGACACCAGATCCAGCGAGACGCTACACCACTAAACATGACCTTTAGGTGTTATTTTTGTTGGGACTGAGAGATTTTGATCCATGTCGGT
Organism: Oryzias curvinotus; assembly: GCA_023969325.1. NCBI lineage: Eukaryota > Metazoa > Chordata > Actinopteri > Beloniformes > Adrianichthyidae > Oryzias > Oryzias curvinotus. Next base: position 6,671,735 of record CM043719.1, read on the forward strand.
ACCAGGACGTGAGGACGATACCCACTTCTGATTGATTAGACCAGTGGTCCCCAACCACTGGGCCGGGACACTTGGCACTTGTCTTTAATTTTTGACAATTTGACACCTTGCAGACAAAAACATTTTCAGTGAATGTTGATGGAAAAAGATTACAGACATTTTTTAACTTGACTATTGAGTTTCAATACTGGCTGGGTCTTTTCTGTGTAGAGTTTGAACATTCTCCCTGTGCATTCGTGGGTTTTCTTTGGGCACTCAGGTTTCCTCCCTCATTCCAAAAACATGCTTCATAGATTAAATTGTCCCTAGTTGTGTATGTCAGAGTGTGTGTGGCCCTGAAATAGACTGGCGACCTGTTCAGGGCGTAACCTACCTTTTCTCAACAGTAGCTGGGTTGGCTTCAGTAACCCTGTGATCCTGACAGGGATACAGCGGATTCTGAATATGGATGGATGGATGGTTGGATATTTTTGACTCAGCACATCAGACGGTGACATCATGCCAGGGACATAAACTCAAAAATGAAATTCAACCTCCTTGAAGCAATCTCTTCCAAACAGCCAGTCCTCAGAATAACGAAGGACCTAAAAGCGAGCATCTTCCCTCAAAGTGATGTAATGGACTAATTTGGTTTCATGTGAAGAGACAAAAATCCACATGGTCATCAACTCTAGTTAAGCAAAAAACAAAATAGTTGGAATGGACATATTTAGTTCCATTCAGCTATCTTAGTTTTTAGGTATCAGTTTATAACTGTGAAAGGCATACATTAATAGCTGCATCTCTTCTATAAAGTTTGCTACTATTCACAAAAACTCAAACCTATACTCCTACTCCAGTCTCAACAGTATTTTACCCTTTTCAATCTGTGGAAGCAGAAACATAATGCCTTTGTTTCTGTAGACCATATAGTTTTGATGGTTTGGTCCTCCGTGTGTTCCCCAGAGTGGATCCTGTGGTTTAAAAGTCTTTTTAGGATGAAAAGAACCAGAGCCTTTCATCTCTGGATGAACAGAAACCTCCAGTGTTCAGACAGAATAGTCCCTGGATATCTATTCACCCAAAGAGAGACAGATACAAACCTAGATATGCACCACAGAGCCACACGAAGTCTATCTGCACCATGATCCCTAAGAGTCGTAAAGGGCTCAACCGTTCATCCTGGCTGGAGCTGCTGAGTATTTAAGGTGATATTAGTTTGATAGGTGGAGCAACAGACATGTGTTAAGCTACAGTATACTTGCTAACTGGCAGTCCACCTAGTTTCCTTTGCTTCCTGTAGAACACATGTGTCAAACTCAAGGCCCGGGGGCCAAATGTGGCCCTCCATGTCATTTTATGTGGCCCGCGAGAGCATGAAAGTTTTTAATTTCTTAAAATATTTTTTGTAGTTGATTACATATTATTTATGTGTAGCTGCTGTTGTAATTCTTCAATGTTTGCAGGTCTTATGTGTGTATGCAGACAAATTGTTGTCATAAAACCATCAGTTGGATGCGAGGCTGTGAGCAGCCTTTTTTTTTGTCAGATGTTACACGTGCATTTCATGTTCTTTCTAGCTCAGTTTGATGTTATTTTTCTTTATTCACTTGGACAGTTTGATCCTTCATTAATGGAATTATGTGGGTTTTAATAAATAATACAATTTTAATACATTTAACAAAATGTAAAAGGATTTATGCTAAAGTAACAAGCAAACGTGTTTTCTATGCAACTGTAATTTTAGAACATGAGGTTACTTACAGGTAAACACAAAGCCTTTTGAGATATAAACCAGTCTATATCCTGTAGTAATCAGATCCTAGATAGAAATGGACAACTTCTCCTCAAGTTTCTTCTCTTTGGTTTCCTGCAGCTGGACTTTGCCCTCTGGGTGCCAAACTGTCCCACCTCCATGCTGCGCCCCCCCCCACAGGCTAAAGGTGTCATCACAGAAGACGACATCTTGGGTTTCCTTCCAGATGTTAACATCACCTGTCGTGTCTTGATGGTGCTGAGCCTGCTGTCACAGCCAAGCATCGACTTTGTGAGGCTCCCAACATTTTTATCTCTCATTTTCTCATTTCTAAAAACAAAAACATTTTTATTATTAGAATAGAATAGAATAGAATAGTCTTTGCCATTGCACACTTGTATAACTAAATTAAAAAGCAATCCCCTTTTCATAGTGCAGAAAGCAAAAATGATAAAATATAAAGTGTAAAACAAAGTGCTAGATTAAAATGATAGTTATATTAAAAATATATATAAATACTAAAATAGTAAAGGACATAACTCTTGCCACTGGAAAGCCTGGCTGCCAGCGGCGCTTTGCAGCGTAAAACCAAACTCTGCTTTTATTTGACACTTTTGTGACAATTAAGGGGCAGAAAGTCAACCTTTCCTCTGATTGGCTGATTCTTATGTTGGACTTTAGAAAACTTCAGTAAAACAACAAAATTGTTATTAGTGTTTCCAGAAAGGCTATAAAAGTGCAATAATAGTGGAAAATATATGAATGGCTACTGAAAAACAAAAAACAAAAAGGCAGGTTAGCACATATCCTCATTTTATGTAGGCACTGTAATCTTGCATAATATACAGTAGTTTTTAGATGTATTTCTACACTATACTAAAGTACAGATTACTTGCTATCTTATTTGTATTTAAAGCCTTATAATACATCATTTGAAATGTATTGCATGACACAACTCATGCACTATTTTAAATCTATTTTAATGGCAGGTACCTGAAAAAAACACCCAAAAATATTTGATAAAACTAAACTTTTAGGGTGTAAAAGATGAGTTCCTGATTGAAATGTATACAATGAAAGGCAATATATTTCTTACATACGCTACATGACTTTTGTTATGCATTACAGCCAACAGTGGCTACCAAGACACTGAATAAAGTTAATATCCTTGAAAATTCCTTGCTGATATTTAAAGTGATCGATTTCTTTTTGATCCTATGATCACCACACCGATCTGAAAGATTTGGAAATGGATTTTAAATGTATTACTTATGCCAAATTCTGTTGGTTTTCACTTTATGGGGCTGCACGGTGGTGTAGAGGTTAGCACTCTTGTCTCACAGCCTCAAGGTCCTGATTCAAACCCCAGCCGGGTCCTGTCTGTGTGCAGACCCCCACTACGTGTGTGGGTTTTCTGCAGGAAGTCCGGTTTCCTCCCACAGTCCAAAACCTGCTTATTGTCGATTCTAAATTGCCCCTTAAAATAGAAGTATGAGTAGTTGGTTTTTTTTTGTGTGCGGCCATGCAATCGACTGACAAACCATCCAAACCCGTCACCTGTAAGTAGCTGGGATAGGCTCCAGCAACCTCCTGACCAAATGGATGTTAGTGGCTTTAGACATTTTGTTTCTGACCAACATGAAAAACAAGCTAACAAGGAAATCTGCTTGTTAAGAAAAGTCCCTTCGACCTGAATTTAATACCGTCAGCACTTAGAGCGAGCAATCAGAGAGAGTATTGACCTTCTGCCTTCTTACCCTCCAAAAAACCCACTAAATGCTGCCAGTGTAAAATGAACAGCAGAGAGCAGAGTGTGTGTGTGTGTGGGGGGGTGCACGTGGGGGGAGGGGGGCATCCAGTATTGATGAATGTTTACGATGTTAGCAGTTGGCTTTTATGCTGCATTGGGTCACTCTGCACACAAAGCAACATGATTTTAGAAGGACAAGGACAGCACCGCTCTGGTGCAAGAGTTCAGACGAGCTTTTTTTCATTATTTTACAGGATTTTGATGCGATTCTTCAGACTGGGACAGTTCTGTGACGGCAATACTAATGAACGAGTCCCTTTATTGGGTTTGGTTTGAATTCACACACAGCACTCTCAAAAGAACGACCTGGATAAATCCCAGTTTCAACAGCTGAGCCATAACCAAGACAGATACAAATCAAGAAGTGGAAAGGAGATATTTCTGCTAGTCCTCTCTAGATTATCTTATAATATTTTAAGAGCCTGCAGCTTCTCTACACCATATTTACAGAGCAGACAATGACAAGCTGTTTCATGATTCCTGCTTCTTCATAATGACTCTGTGGTCTGGTTTTCCCTCACACACAACCGTAGACAGGGATTTACTTTAGCAGTCTCAGAGTCTAAACGTTTGGGTTTGTCTCCCTCCCCAGGTTCCCTTGTGTCAGTACAGGGAGGCCATCTTCAAGGTGGGCGTCCAACGCAGGCTGTTGGAGGAAGTGCAGGCGGAACTCAGAGCCATTTCTGATGCCATCAGAGAGCGCAACAGTCAGCAAGTGCTGCCGTATCCGTACCTGAGTCCGTCCCTCATCGAGAACAGTGTCGCCATTTAAATCTTGAGCCATCAACAATGTGGTTTCTAGCTGTCAACACGAACCTTTTTGTAAACAATCTTTAAAATTGAACAAATATGTGCATACGCCTGAGATACTACAAGGTTTTTTTTCTCCTCTTAATTGACTTATTTTATGAGTAGGAGCCTGTTTCTGAACATCTAAACAACAGGCACCATGAAAGGAGTTCAAAGTCCTACACCGACCATTTGATCTATTGTAAGCGCGTTCCCAGTGGTCATTTAGGCTGGATTAAGCCGTTTTTAGCCTAAATCAAAACCACCTGTGTTGTTTTCTTGGACATAGATTCTGTAGAATGGCAGGAGTTCATCAGAAATTAACCTCTAAGTTGTGGGCAGAAGCGTTGGCCTGGAGCAACCCCACCATTCCTTCTTTTCTGTTCTCTGTTTACATTCTCCCCCGCTAGCTTACAGCCCCTCACACCCCCAAACTAATATTACTGCTGCAACAAAAATCTATCAAAATCAATATCAGAGCTTTCCAGCTTGGGATACTGTAAAAGCCCCCTTTTTAAACAACTTTTTTATTGATCTGCTCCTGATTCTCAAGGATTTAAATAAACAAATATTCAGAAATGCTTCATTTTCTTTTTATATGTCCTCAATCATCAGAAGAATGCCATGAGAACATTTTAAAAACACCAATAACACAATTTTCATCGGAGTGGGTCTTTAAAGGCAGACACCTAGGGTAGTTAGGTTAATGTTCCTTCCTTTAGATTTTTTCTTCTTTTTCAAAATTAAATTGGTGTTTTGTTTATTTTCTTAGTCATAAATTCAGTTCAATTTTATTTTCTCTAATGTGAGTTTAAACACTGACGTTCTGGTTAATGATGTGTCACTTTGAGCAGCTTTATCTTTAAAAGTTTGACACCATCTTGTCAAATCTTGTTCATTTTGCTCTTTAATGTTACATTCAATTCATTATAGACAGAGTTGAACATTTCATAGCTGCATTTACACTCAGATCTCAGACGTGTGTTGAACTTTGTTACCAAAAAAAAATATTTTATAGAATAGGATTTTTGTCTAAGTATGCAAATGAAATACTCAAAGGTTTTTACCATTTCTTTGAACAGCTAAACTGCTATTTGTGATCCTTTTGAGATAACGAATGATGACATGCCAGTAAAATATGATTTGAGCGACAGTTCTACTTTGATTTGTTTTTTGTTGCTAGATTTGGATTTATTTGTTGTGACGTTTTTCTCCGTGTTTGGCCGTCCTGTGGGGAGTACCGGGGCGCAGCCTTAGCTGAAGCTTAAACCCACTCAACGAAACCCCTTCAACTATGTAAAACCAGATTGAGTGTACATTGACCCAACCATTGACCCCTCTGGTAGTACCTGCTGGTTCCAAAAAACCATAATCCCATAGAGAGCTGTAACTCATAATTCAATAAAGTTCATTGTGTCTACACAGTTAAATGATTTCTTAAAGTTTTCTCAGACACAGTTTGTGTTTGTCACATACCTGACACGTTTCAGCAGAATCACGGAATCAGGCAGAAGTGATTTTTTTTTCTTAAAAAGCTTTAAGAAATCGGCTGTTACTCAGTCATTGTATTGGTCAGAATGACTGTTCTGGATCCTTTTACGTTTTTTAACATGTTCTTGAGAATCCTCTTTTTAAAATATTTTTATCTGTAGTTAAAGCGGTAGGCGTGTGGACTTCCAGCAAGATCACTTAGACTGATACAAACCAATCACTGCTGATTGGTCACCTGGCTCCAATATGGCGGCGTCTGTATCGCAAACAAATGGCGACCTAATTGACCTCACCTGGTTGGAGCTGGAAGTGAAGCATTTCCTATGTGTGACGTCACACCGACTCAGTCCAGTTCTCTGATAGTCAACAGTTTGAACCCATGACCTCCTGGTCTTAGATCAGGAAAATAAGGATTTTTAGCCGTCCTTTTCAGAATGGGAAAAATAAAGGTTTCTGTTTAAAAGATGACAAATGTTAAAAAAACCATGTTTGGATTTTAGAACTGGTTCAGGTCTGCAGAGCTTTACAGAAGTAAAAATTGTTTAGACCCGAAGACATTTTATCCACACGGGTCAAATTGACCCAGCAGTTTCTATCAAGCCATGATGACCTGCAGAACAAAACCCAAGGATGATGTAAGCTGGGATAGTTTTTTTATTTCCTGCTGGTCATCTAATCGAAATCCTCTGCTGAAATGTGAAAACAGCGACATACTGAGTGTAAACAAAAACACTGAAGTCACACAGATGCAGTGTAACAGCTCTCCTTTAAATAACACAAACAAATAACACAAACAACAATAACACTTCCGAATAAATAAAGAACTACTTCCTACTGATCAGGAGGGAACGTTCCGCCTGAAATCATCGTGTGAACATTGTTCTTTGCTGTTTTAAGGCTTGAAAACGAATTCTGTAAATGAAGCTCAGTCTGCACCAAACGGCGTTCCGAATAAAAACAGAATTTCCTCGGAATTCCCAACAGAATCAGCAGCAAACTGTTGGGGAAAATACTGGAATTCACAGCGTCAAGTACTTTCTAAACCAGGTAACCCCGTAAACGTCCCACTCCTCGTGTGCAGCAGCAGTTTTCCTGCTCCGATTGTTGAATCTGCAGCTCCCTCATCTTCTAGCTGACCGGGTCGACCACTAGAACTTTACATTCCCTCTTGGCGATCTTGTCCAATGACAGAAGGCTTTTGTCCTGCGGCGGGAGGTACAGCGGCCGGCCCACCGGAGACCCGACGGGAGGGGTTATGGCCCGCCGCTCCATGGCACTCCCCGTCCTGCCGTGCAAACACGCGCACACACATGCATGTATTTACACACACAGGTGCATGCATGCGCACACAAGAAAGAAATGTGCACATACACATGCACACACATGTGCGTACACAAAAACAGGCATGTTAAATGTGTCAATAAGGTTAAAAGCTGCTCAGCATTCCGAGTCACCTCATGATGTGCGAACGGGACGGCTGCTGATGGGAGAAGGACTGAGATCGACCCAAGCTGGCCTGGTGTCGGTCCAACAGGTCTCGAACCGCCGGGCTGGACGGACTGTTTTTACCTGAGACGCGAGAGGACATGAGTGGGATTTTTTCTGATGCATGATCTCATGAATGTTGTAGAAAGTTCAGACATGGAACAGACAGGAAGCTGCTGCACAAGCGCAGGTTCAACCCTGTCAACTACAGAAAGACGTTACGGACAGATGCTAAAATGAACAGTAAAAGTGTTTCATATTCAGAAAAGAAAAGACAACATTTCACTCAAACCTTTTTTCATAGTCAATTCATGTTTATAGACCAATCAAGTCACAGCATTGCAGTGATGTAACTGCTGGAGGATTCTGAGCGAATGCAGTGTCAAATAGGCCCCTCCCCCCTGCTGGATACGTGCTGAGGTTTCAATTCTTACGTGACAGGGGCCGAGCGTCGGGTGGCGGGTTGGACACGGAGGCGGTGAACTGCAGCTTCAACTTCATGTGCTGACTCAGCTGAAAGAGAGCAGAAGAGGTCAGGAGGCGTTTCTGAGGGGGAGGAGCACCACCGGAGCCCACGCACCTCGTACAGTCCGGGCCGGAGGATCTGGAAGGCCACGCTGAAGGACAGAGTGCTTCCTTTACGGCAGTGACCCAAGTTACTGAGCGGCGAGTGGCACACCACTGACGCCAGCGCCGTGTCCTCCCCCTGACCCCGCCCTGAGCGCAAACACAACATTACAGTGAGGGTGGAGCTTCAGATGTCTGCTGCAGAGCATCAAACTGGACTTTCTTCTCGTTCTGCGGCTGCCTTCATGAGCTTTTATGTCTGGGCTTTTCTCAGATCACTTTTCCTTTTGGAATTCTCAGACTGAACATCAAACCCTCAAAACATTGAAGGTTTCTAAAGAGCAGGAAAGCCGACCGACCCTCCGGAGTCCAGACGAGCCGCACGGCCAGGAAGTCCTGCAGGTTGTTCAGGAGCACATATCGGACCCGGAAGTGCTCCTTCACTCTGACCATGCTCGGACAGCTGGCGGTCATGACGAAGCGCGGCCGGTCCAAACGGATGCTGGGCAGCCTGCGGGAGGTGGGAGGAGCTTTGTTACTTTTTTAAACATTTCTGCAGGAAACTGAGAACTTGCAGCAGAGGCTGGCGCTGCAAACAGCTCCGACCTACTTCTGGTGGCTCATGTGAGCCACCAGCTTGCTCTCTTCTTTCACGTAACCTCTGGGACTATTTGTTCTGCAGTTTTCACCTGTAGTGCGTGTAGATGCAGTTTGTGAAAGGCATCTTGGGGGTGGACCACTGCAGCACAGCCACCAGAGGAACCTCCAGCCCCTGAAACCAACAAAGCCACAGTGAACAAGAGCAGAGCAGGTCTGTCTGTCTGAAAAAGGTTTGTTACAGTTCAGGAATGTTCCTGTTCGGCTGAAGTTTTAAAGGTTCCGGTTTCCGTTAACATTTGAAAAGTTAATGGAAAATAGATTATTCACATTTAAATGATCTTCCATGAAATCCAGTTTAAAAGATTCTGTCCATGTTTTCCAGAGGATGAAGAGCATGGTGGTACAATGGTTTTCGCTCTCTCCTCACACCAACATGACCCGGTTCAAATACCAGAGGGGATCTTTCTGTACGGAGTTTGCACTTTTCCTAGGCCACAAACATCCACTATAGCAGGTCCCTAAATCCAGGCCTCGAGGGCCGGTGTCCTACATGTTTTCCAACCAACCTGCCACTGAAGCTCCTTATCGGCTAAACACACCTGATCCAGGTAATCAGCTGGAAAACCAGCGGGACCCCGGCCCTCGAGGCCTGGATTTGAATGAATGACCCCTGCTTTATAGCAGGGATCATTCATGGCCCAAATCCCTGATAAAAGAGGAAATATTTGCAAAACCGGACAACTGCAGGAACAGATGGTTGGTTATTATGTAAAGCAAAGTAATTTGTTGGATGAAAATATCCAAAAACATCAAACCTCGTTCGAGTCTTCTTGAAGTGTATCATTCAGATGAAGCTGAAACAGGAAGTCATGCTCTTCCAAAGCACTGAGCATGCTGGGAAGGCGGCAGGCCCGGCTGTCCATGTGGCAGAAAGACGCCATGCCAACCTCGCCTGATTGGTGGCTGTGAGGAGAAACATTAACAACCATGTTTGTGGTTAAGTATTTGACTGATAAATCATGAACATCTGTCTTGTTGTAGCTGTAGCTGATGCAGCAAGCTAACAAATACCTCAAAAGGATCATCATACTTGTGACTCGTATGGTTTTCCCCGACATGAGATTTCAGAAACATGTAAAAAAAAAACCTTCACGTTCTTTAGAATTGTTGGTTCTGGTTCTTTTGGGTTTTTCTGTTTCCTTTCATCTCTCTTATGCCTTTGGGCGTGTCAAAACGTTCAATTCCAGCAGGAGATTCCAGTTTTTTACGTTTTTTTTGTAGTATTGTACACATAGTCGCTACATTTCAAACAGGCAACTTTTCTTGTTTATAGACGATTGTTCTTTTATTGTCTTTCCAGTTTTTTGGTTTTTGTTTATTATTAAAGTTACATGAAAGACACTCCACCATGTATTCAGCATTCACATGCATTTTCACAGGACATGTCATTTTCCTGCTTTTATTGCATAAAAAGTTTCAAATTGAACATTTTACTGTTGAAAAAAAAAACTTGAAAACTATTATTTCTACGACAAAATTGAATCTAAAGACAAGACAATAATTGTGTCGCAATGAGGGCACCTTTTACATACCTTCTGTTGCCACGCCTATTTTCTCAGGTGGTTTCTGCATTTGATTTCAGAATCCCAGTTTTATTGACACATGAGACCAGAGCATTTCGGGGGTCCTTGGTTTTGATCATTTTGCATTAATGAGTGGAAAAACTCTCAGAAATATCATAAAGCTCTGTTTGGATAAAAATATGAACAGCTCTGTAGCAAACCAATGTTTTTCATGCATTACTTGTCTTTATTTTTTGTTTGTAATTCTCTGAGAGATTGTATTGAATGCTCACAAGTTGAATTTTGTGTCTTCCCTCAGGTTGTGTATCTTTTCCCTCTGACATGAGTCCATACGGTTTTCCATACATGGTCAACAAATCCATTAATACAAGATTCAACCAACTATGTAGCGATACAATACAGTCCACTTCTTTTACCTAAATGGAGACAATCTAAATATATATTTTCATCTGGCGTTTGTGAAAATGTTTTAGCAGAGAAAGTCTTGTGTTTTTCTTACTGGATCTTTTTATTTTAAGCAACAAAATCAAAAAGTCTTCAGAACGTAACAGCTTCAAACATAAAAAATGGCCCATTTTGGATCTTTTTAGACTGTTTTATACTTTGTGGTTTAAAAAAATGTGTCACATTAATTTATTCAGCTTTGTTTGCAGTGCTGTGGAACAAAAGGGTTATGACATGTTTAGTGAACACACATCCCTCCCTGTGGTTCACCTTCAGCCAATTAGAATGGACCTGACTTGGTAGAAGCAAGCATGTGATTGGACATCTATTTGTTGCATTTAGTGTACATCAAATGGTAAAGAGTAGAAACAAAACAGGAAGAGGAACTGAGAAAACTTACCAGAAACTAATTATTTACTTCCTTTTTACCAACATCATCTTGTTAATCTGTGGTTTTGAACTGATCCTGCTGTAACATATGGGTATCTTTTACATCCCCGGTGTTTTGTGTCTTACTGCTAAATGTCATATCATGTTTAGCCTAAAGGTACATGTATGGAAATCAGGGATGTCACGTCATCACGTTACAGTGATGTGGTTTTGGTCCAAACAAACGTGTCGAGAGGCTAAAGAATAGTTTTTTCTCTTTATTTTCTGTTTCTTGTTTAATTTTCGTTGCTGGTGAAGCTGCAAAGCATCGATCTTTCTGATTTTATTAGAACTCAAAGATGTGGATTATTAGGGGCGTGTCTTTTTGATTGACTGTTGAAGGAGGCGGAGTAAACGCTTTGTGTTCCCCGTTCATAATAACACTGAAGTCCTTCCTCTAATGTTCCTGCTCGTTTCTTCATTTATGGCAGCATCCGCAAACAGCATCTTTGTCACAGATCACTAAGATATCGATGCTGCTAAAAGAATGAGACATCCGTTCACAATGAAACTCCAGAGTTTATTGTCATGTTTCTTGTTTTCTCCCTCGGGATCAGAACTGAGGATGATGAAGGAGAAACTAATCTGGGTGGGTTTAAATTCCCTCAAACCTTTTTTGGCTCATCATTTTTGAGCAGAAGGGTCATTTTCTAAGATATGAAATGAGGCTCAGAGGACGTTTCAGCAGAAATGTTGCAGGGTAAAGCAAAAGGCCACAGACCTGCAGCTCAACAAACCATCACAGTGTTCTGAAAGCAGCAGCAGGACACACGTTTGAAAAGCTGTGGAAGGTCAAGGATTGGTGATCTATGAGCAAACAGACTGCTGAGGACCAACATGACAACAAAAACACAACAAACCAGTCCAAAAAACACAAAAGCCATTTACTAAAAGACCCTTCAGGAAGAACATCAAACTGAAGATGATACAAAAATGAGAAGCAGAGCTCACAATGTGACCAAAGAGCAACACAATGTAATAAATGTTACACAACAGAAAGCAACAATGAAGTTTAATGTCCAAAAAAGAAAATGATACAAACATGAGCGTCAACATTTAAAGAACAGAATGATGTCACACACAGGGAACCAATCACCGTCGACAGCGTCGGTCCAGTACGTACCACACGTTGTCCACCAGAAGCACGGAGCCGTCAGGCATCATGGGAAGATAGGAGGCGTTGAGGTTGGGTAAAATGCGAGCATCTCTGATGTTTACCTCCTCCTGAGACGACTCATTCAGTACTGCAAAGCAGAAACACAACAGATATCAGTGCGTCCTCTGCTGGCAGGAGGACCATTCTACATGTTCAGATGGAGCCTCTGCTCTGAAGAAGAGGAGGTCAACTAGGAGTCTGGTGTGGTTTTAGCTAACTCACCAGTCAGAGGCTCAGTCCTTCATATTTACATTTCAATAGAGTAACAGTTTGGGATCAAACTGATGTTTACTCTCATGGAACTAAATTCAAGACTTTAAATCAGTGGTCCCCAACTTCTCTTTAACGCCTCGGACCGGTATGACATCACACAAAGTTTTCACGGACCGGTCTATAAGATGTCGGCGAACGATCATTATAATAACGCGACGATGAAGGAGGACCAGGGATGAGACGAGTCGAACCCGTAGCTTTTATTTTGACACGCTAAACATTGTACATCGCACAGATGTCTTCATCCTCTCATAGTGCATAGTTTTTTGCACTCATGGTGCAAAAAAGAAGTACTATCTATTAAATGTAGCTTTCTTGTTTTGGAAGTCGAAGGCTCTTCTTTTGTCTCCTGGCTGGGCCTTTTCCTTCCAAAAACGTTTGTTTTTTACTCATTTTGCCAGCTCCTGGGTTTTGTTTTAGCGGTAACCTATCATGTGACCGAGAAGAGCGCCTTGGCCTGCGTCAAGAGTGACATAGACGGATGGGACAGAGAATCAGGCAATTTTTCAAAATAAAACATCTTTCAGATTCTGAAATAAATAAAACGGAAGTAATGTAAATCAGTTATTCTTTCTGTGCTGCCCGGTACCAAATGACCCATGAGGGGTTGGGGAACTTTAAAGGATTTATTGTAGGTTTTTTTTTTAAATTGCACTTGTATATTTAATAAAAACTATGATCTATAAATGATTTGAAAGGCTTTGTGTTCCGAAACTCCTTTGCTGTCTCATGTGTCTCTATGAAAGATGCACCTCACCCATCACTTTAAGAAACTACTAACTCTGGGGGGGCGGGGCTTCAAGATGAAGGAGAACCAGCAGGAAGAGTCTAATGTGAAAGCCCATTCAATACATAGAGTATGGACTCTATTTTTTATATACATTTACGAATGGTGGTGTAGCGGTATGCACTCTTGTTTCACAGGGGCTGGTTTGAATCCTAGTTGGATTCTTTCTGTGTGGAGTTTGCATGTTCTTCCTCCAAAAACATGCAGTGCATTCAGTGGTAAACTGGTGACTCTAAATTTTCCCAGGGGTGTGAATGTGAGTGTGTCCGATTGTTGGTCCTGCTGTGGAGGATTAAGCAGGTATAAAGAACGGGTGGATGGATAGCTCTACGCGGTCACCAAAATGCCCCACCCAGTGAAGGAAAGGGAGGAGGAAGAATTTAGGACCCGACTGACCTTTGAGGACGAGGAGGTGTTTCCCTGAAACTGTCATCTGCTTGCAGCGGACAGTGGGAGGCGGCAGCACAGTCAGGGTGGTGCTCACTGCAGAGGAGAGAAGTGGTAAAAGCAAGCTCCTTTCTTCCCAGAGGAACATTATCAGGCAGAATCAGAAGTAAAAGCAAAAGAAAAGTAATGAGGGTATGTGATGTCACAATGTATGCAAGACTGACACCAACACGTGAGAAATTGTCAAAAAGTACAAGTAAGACTAAACAGGCTGTGTTTAAAAGGATTCAAGTCTTTACTAGTACAATAGATCAACCTAGAATTCATCTCACTGTGATGAAATGAACACCATGAAAGCAGAATAAAACAGTGGAGAGCTGAAGCCATGAGAAGGTTCTCTTTGGCTAGTGGTTGAAACAGACTAAAATACGGAAACAAGACCTGTTTCAACCATCTTCCTGTAGTCAAACAACATGTTGACGATAATACAGAGTGAGCTACAGGGCTGCGTTCAGTCGCTCTTGAGTCATCTTATCTGTTATAAGTGGATCAAAAGAGCTAATATTTAGACTCACAAGTAAGGGATATTGCAGTGGAAGTGTTCATTATCAGAAATTAACGCACGCCGTGGAACCCTGAACACACAAAGTGTGTTAATGTTGATGCACACTTTGAAGGCCACTAACCCGCTTTCACCACGGTCACTTGCAAAATCAATAAATATTAAATAAGATTTTTGTACTTTTTTCTTGTTACTTTTTCAGTTTTCGCTTTTTGGACAAAAAACTGACTATTTGTTACGTAGTACGTGGTTTGGCGTTACCGTGACAACGCGCCGCTTAGCCAAGTGAGCTGTGACAGAACTTCAACTTCAGCGGCAAAGGAAAGCAATATAAATGCTCATGGTCATGATGTGTTAAATAAAGCATCAGTTCAGAGAAAGTTCTACTCTTACCGCTTGTTTTAGTTCAGGTGATGAAGTTAACGTTTGTTTTAAAGAAGCCAGAGCAGTGATATAGAACATTCGAGCTATGTGACCGGAACTACTTTTACAGACCATGGTATAATTTTAAATAAATGTTCTTGGTTGAAGTTTTAACAAACACAAAAACCATACAACAACATTTGCAGGACAAATTTAGGAAGTCCTGAATTTGAACAGGATGACCATAGATTTTAAAGTCACTGTCTGATCATATTTTGATGGATTCTAAAAGTGTTTCAAATGGTCTTTTATTGATGATTATGCCGTTTTTACCCAAAATCAAAAACATCTGTAGTTTTCTAGGAGGTTTTCTGCAGAGCGGCAGATGTTTATTATCTCTGACTTGTGGGCAGGACCGTTGGTTCAGAGTCAGCCTGCCCCACTTCTCATTCTTTCATTCATCTTCTAATTGGTTTTTCCTTTTCATGGTCACTGGGCTGCTGGAGCCTATCCCGGCCACTTGCGGGCGAAGGTAGGGAAGATTCTGGACAGGTCGCCAGTCTGTCGCGGGGCCACAATCACACACATTCACACCTAGGGACAATCTAAAGTGACTTATTAAGAGCATGCTTATGGACGGTGGGAGGAAACCTGAAAACCCAAGCATGCAAACAGAACATGCAAACTCCACACAGAAAGGTCCCCCATTGGTGTTCTGGTTCAGGTCCCCCAGCCAGTAGCTGAGCCAGGGCCTTCTTGCTGTGAGGCAAGAGCGCTAACCACCTTACCAACGAGCAGCCCCCCACTTCTCATGTTTCAGCTATTTACACTCTCTCCCGCTAACTTTCAGCCTCTCACACCCCCACACTGGCATTGCAACAAAAATAGTGAGCGGTATCAGAGCTACGCAGTCGTACAGTTTAGTATAATATATGTTTGGGTCTGTAATGCTATGAGGACAATAGATTCCTGCTTTTATGAAGACGATGATGATGATGGAGACTCTCTATGGGATGTTTATTTTTATATCTGTGAACTGGATGCAGTGCAGAGCAGAATGCATGGTGGTGGTGTTCGTACCCTGAGCTTTAAAGGTGTTCAGGTCGTGTCTGAAGGTGTGTGTGGGTTCTCGCTGCTGCAGGACGCTCAGGTATCCCAGCTCCTGCACCTCCGCCTTCTCTGCCTCCTTCTTCCACACGGTGACCATCACCTGCTGAACGACACAACAGCTGAGCGCAGGCGCCACGGGGCGGGGCTAGCTGAAACCCTCCTGATGTTTGAGGAGCCCAATGCTCTGAAATACTTTTCCTCCTACAGACACAAAATGCAAACTTTTCCCAAACTGATCTAAATAAATGTTTTTAGTTCAGGGACACGTTTGATATTCCGTCAAACAACCGTTAGTGTAATTCCAATGAATACGGCGCAAAGCTGCTTTTCTCTGCAACAGGACCGCGGATTTACATCGATCATGTATGTCAAGTGTTGCATATCAGCCCAAGGCTGCTTTGCTCCGTTTCAGAGCCCAATGGAATTACATTAATAGAATAACGGTGGAAAAGTTAAGGTAGAAAGAATGTCAACAGTGTGTACATGCTATGTACAAGCTGTGAGTACATGCTATGTACACGCCGTGAGTACATGCTATGTACAAGCCGTGAGTACATGCTATGTACACGCCGTGAGTACATGCTATGTACACGCCGTGAGTACATGCTATGTACACGCCGTGAGTACATGCTATGTACACGCCGTGAGTACATGCTATGTACACGCCGTGAGTACATGCTATGTACAAGCCGTGAGTACATGCTATGTACACGCCGTGAGTACATGCTATGTACACGCCGTGAGTACATGCTATGTACACGCCGTGAGTACATGCTATGTACACGCCGTGAGTACATGCTATGTACAAGCTGTGAGTACATGCTATGTACACGCCGTGAGTACATGCTATGTACACGCCGTGAGTACATGCTATGTACACGCCGTGAGTACATGCTATGTACAAGCTGTGAGTACATGCTATGTACACGCCGTGAGTACATGCTATGTACACGCCGTGAGTACATGCTATGTACACGCCGTGAGTACATGCTATGTACATGCCGTGAGTACATGCTATGTACAAGCTGTGAGTACATGCTATGTACACGCCGTGTGAGTACATGCTATGTACACGCCGTGAGTACATGCTATGTACACGCCGTGAGTACATGCTATGTACACGCCGTGAGTACATGCTATGTACACGCCGTGAGTACATGCTATGTACAAGCCGTGAGTACATGCTATGTACAAGCTGTGAGTACATGCTATGTACACGCCGTGAGTACATGCTATGTACAAACTGTGTGTACATGTGCAAGTGTCGCATGTTCAAGAAATTGTTTCAGGCTTTTTCTTTTCATAGCTCTATTCCGATATATGAAAGACTCTGTGTCATAGGCTTCTAGCCGCGCACAAACCACAATTATTAATTTCTCCTCCATTATCAAACAGTTTGTACATCAGTGAATTAAAAAGGTCACAAACAAATCCAGGTCTCTGATTGGTCAAAGTTCAACTGGTTTAACTTTCTATGCGTGTTTTGTAAGTAGATCCCAGAAAAACAAACTTAAAAACGTGCCTAGCGGCGCGTAACTGCAAGTTTTAAACACGGAAATCACGCATTTAATCAGCGCGTTTACATAGACGTTTCACTGGAAGTGGCTGCTGAAGCGTGCGTTGCTGAGGTGGCTGTGAACGTCGGATCAGAATCTAAAGAGAACCATGGCAGTGTCAGATCAACAGATCTGGTTTGGCACATTCTGCAGCTGATTTGACCGGAACTGCCTGGGTTCTTTGCTGTGCAGCTTCAGAATATGAACACGGACAGAGAGGCCCTGACAGCCCACGCTCTGCCCAGAGACCGAAACCTGCTGAGCGGAACCATCTGCAGGTTACCAGAGAAGAGCGCCGCCCTGACCTTGACTTTCAGCGTGCTGACGGGGAGTTTGTCCAGAGACACGGTGAGCGGGAAGATCACTTCATCCGTCAGAACCACCGGCTCGTCCAGAGGAGACTGACAAGAAGAAAGAGCTGGCGTTAACCTCAAAGACGCAGAGAACATCTCTGCTGAGTCAGCAGATACGTTGCAGATTGCAGAATGAGTCCTGAAAACTTCCAAAAGAAAAATGCTGATATGGAAACAATGTGCCTGGAAATGCACATTTACAGTGCTTAGCATAAATGAGTACACCCCCTTTAAAAAGTACTCATTTCATCAGTCACTCAATGAACAAAAGAAAAATGTCCAAACTTTCCACGAGGTTACGTTTTTTTAAACACTCCATAACATGAAATTAAGGTTAATGACGTAACTTAGATCACAAAATCTTTAGTTTTACTTAAATTGGTTGAAGTAAAAGTGAATACACCCTGCATCAAAAACTACTACATCTAGTATTTTGTATGAACTCCGTGGTTTTTAAGGACAGCACCAAGTCTTCTAGGTGTGAAATGAACATGTTGATGACATAATTTAACATCTATCTTTGTCTGTTCTTCAAGCAGAACCTCTTTTAGAGTCTGGATGGAGAGTGATGCTCAACCTGTTCTTCAGAATTCCCCACAGGTGTTGGATTGGGTTCCGATCAGGAGACAGACTTGGCCATTCAATCACCTTCACCCTGTTCTTCTTCAGAGATGCAACAGCAGCTTTAGACGTGTGTTTTAGATCATTGTCGTGTTGGAAAGGTGCTCCACGACCAAGTGAATGAACTGATGGCAGCATCTTGGGCTGTGCAATTACTGGGCATTTACCATATCAATGGCGAGTAATTAACATCAGCCAGTGAGAGCCCTTAACGCTACTGCCTCCCGTACGCGGTTCGGCTGCAGCTCGCCGCTCCCCCAGGGGATGGTTCAAATGGGGAGAACACATTTCCCATTGTGGGATAAATACAGTATAATAAAATAAAAACTTCTCCTTTATTATACATCAGGGGTCCCCAACCACCGGGCCCGGGCCGCGGGACACTTGGCACCGGGCCGCGGGAAGTTTTGGCACCGGGAAAAAAATAATTTCCATTTTATTGTTTTTTTTTTTTTCTTCAGAAAAAAACGTTTTATTTTGAAAAGTGACCGGATTCTCTCTGTTCCATCTGTCACACTTAACGAACGTCAAAGTCGCGACACCAAACATCACGTGATACACCCTGCTAAAATTAAACCCAAACAACCAAAAACAAAATTCTTTAGAAAGTTGCTTTGACAAGGGGAAAATTATTATTATTATTATTGTTGTTATCATTATTACTAAAGAGAAAATACCACCCCCGGTCCGCGGTAAACGTGTCTTGCGTTGTACCGGTCCACGGTGACAAAAAGGTTGGGGACCACTGTTATACATTGTTGAGTTCATGATAACATCAATGACATGCATCCCCCCCCCCCCCCCCCACCAGCAGCACTCATGCAGCCCACATCAGGACACTGCCACCACCGTGTTTCACTGTAACCCCCATGCATCTCTCTTTGAAATCCTCACATACAGTCTTAAAAGCATTAGGGTGATGAAAAACGGTGATCTTCGTCTCACCTCTCCAGAGTATTGAGTCCCAGGAGTCTTCCTCTTCGTCAGGATGGGCCCTAGCAAATTCTAGGCGTGTTTTTTGTGCACGGGCTTTAGGGGAGGCTTCCTTCATGGACGATAACCGTTCCTTTGCAGTGTGCGCCGTGTGGCGTCATGGGTAACGGTCACTTCAGTTTGGCCTTTTACTGCTTTAACTAACTGCAGTGAACTTCCATGGGGATTTTCTTCTACCCTTCTCATCAGAAGACGCTCCTGTCGACATGTTAGCTTCTGTGGACGTTTCTGTAAGATGGTTGCACTTCCATCTTTCCTACATTTTTGGATCAATTTTGCAATAGTATTTTGACTGATGTGTAAAGCTTTGCTGATCTCCTTGTAGCCCTTTTTTGTGTGCAAAGAAATTAGATTTTGTGACATTTTATTTCCTTGGGAAAGGAGTTTTCTTTGGTATAGTAATTGTGTGCTGGACACCTCTTAAATCAATCATTAGACTCGCCTAATTCTGCACGTTATGAGGAGAACTCGCGATTTGCAATATTAGTGATCAATATTGAGATGACGATATAACTTGGGTTATATGAACAAATGACAAAACAACCAAAAACATCATTTCCATTTTACTGCAGCAGTTTAATTTGAATAAGAGCCAACATAACTTAAATTACACTCCAATGACCCTCGTTTACATGGGAGGCAAATATCTAACATAAAAAAAGCTCCAAAATAAATAAATGAATGAATAAAAGGGCTCCATCCGATTGGTCAAATGCATAAAGGGGTTTATTTGATTTGTTAAATACTTCAAGCTGCCATAAGATTGTTTTAGAATATGTATATTGCACAGCTTAATATCGCAATAACGATAAAATTGCAATTTATTGTGCAGGCCTAGCGCTGGACTCACTTTGTGGTTGAATGCCTGTTAATTGGAATTTTGTAGTCTTAAGTTTGGCTTTTGTCCTAAGACTGTGACTAGGGTGTACTCAATTTTGCAACATGGGCTTGATTTAATTTGTTAGGAAAATCCCTTCTTTGTGTGTGCAAATGAACAAATCTCGTTTGCCATCAATGGCCCACCTTTGCATGTGTATTTTGTAGTCCAGTATTTCACAGAAAACGTCGATCCTGAAAGGACACTAAAGGTTTTTATGACAAATGTAGTGCGGTGTACTCATTTATGCTGAGCACTGTAAAAAGCAGAAGCTACATTTGCCTAACAAAGTTCACCAGAGAACAGGAATAGAGTTGGGTGAGGCTAACAACCTGTAGGTTCCAGTCCCAGGCGTCCTTGAGCTTGACACCTGACCTCACATTAATAATGAATTCTCTCTTTAAATGTGAGAAACTTGACAGTCACTTGGCTCATGACATGTTTGCTGAAGGAAACAATGAATTTCCATGAAAGTGATGAAAAGTATGAAGAAGTTGTTGATGACAGAAATGTTAGAAGCAGGAAAGCGTCTTTGGTTACCAAAGAGCAGCTTCATAAACGAGGATCAGTGCTTTTCTTTCAGCAGCTCTGAGGTCACGAAAATGTAAAAAAAAAAACAATAATGTTAAGGGGAAAGTGCTGCAATCACAACTGCCCTTGCAAGTGGACACGAACTGTCTGCTGGCAAAAAATGGGCAAACCTGTAGAGGACATGCAGGTGAGCCACAGGAAATATGAGCCTGGAAGGCTTGTAGTTCCTGCTCATTACTTCCCATGAGCATGCTGCAGGCGACAGGTCATAGTGAACACTTCTACAACACAAAGGCAAGTAAGGATGACGTGGGTGAGACGCAGGTATGCTCTTATTTTTTTCAATCTTCCAAACTGTACACATTGCTCAAGGAGCCCGTTAGTGCTGGTCACGTGGTCTGTGCGCGCTCCTTTTGTGCAGCCGGACTGTTGGAGGTGAGCAAGTTAGACCAGCAGAGCGTAGTTTGTGTGGACACCTTACAGGTACAGCTTACGGCTCGTGGACACCGCCGGTACACGCACCTCCCTAATGGCTAGAGTGTGGTTTAAGGACACCGTACGACAGCATCACCTGTCCGTCATAAGTGCTTGTAATTTACATTACCTTACAAATACGTTATGACACAATAACCACGCGCCGACAATGGTACGTTCCATTTTCATGACGTCCCTTAAGAAGGCCGCATGAGCCTGAAGGGAACTGCAAGACAAACCTGACTTCCCTCCTCTCTACGACCTTTCACGGAGACCCGGACCACCCAGAAACCTGGCCCAATCCCCCGTATGCCTCCATATGACTGAAACATTAGTCCCTGCGTGTGCAGAAGCTAAGCTAAAGGGTCACAGGAGCGACCTGGGTTAGCGCTGCAGCTCCTGAGCCACTTGCGTGGGATCATCTCCTTTCTCAAAGAACATTTTCATCCTTGACGTTTATTTAACCCTGAGAACAGAGCAACAGCTAGCTGTGCTAAAGTCAGTAAGTCCTAAATGTTAGCATGTCTGTGGGGCAGACTGGCCAAACATTTGTTTGGTGTGGAAGGTCCAAAGTCAAAGTTTTGACTTTGCTGAGAAACCTTCAGATTTTCATCCCAGGTCAGGTTCAGAATACGGACTTTGGTTGGAGGTGAGAAGCAGAAGATGGAATGACCTGCAGCAGAAACAGAAGCCTCATCTGGAGTCATGTACCTGAACAGGCGCCCTGCGGAACTCCCTCAGTGCCGTCCCAGAGGAGTTGTGGATGAGCAGCGGCTTGCAGTCCCTGAAGCTGCAGCAGCGGGAGTCCACCCTGCTGCCGAGAGCCGCGATGGCTGCTTCCGCCGCCGCAATGTAGTCGTCCTCGCCATCATCGTTGGCTTCGTCGCCATAGTCATGGTGCTGATGGTGGTTGCCTCGATGGCGGCTGCTCTCTCCTGGACTCACGCTGGCCACGGCGCACAAAGAGCCAGCCAGCTCCCGCCACGCACGGCTGCTGGCCGATTCTGTCCCAAACCCTTCTGTGAGGCCAACACTGCCCCCTGCTGGAAGGCAAATGACAGGGGATCAGTCCAGATTCAAGACCCACTCTAATGAAAATGCTGTTTTTAACATGTTCTTGTGGCATTTGATAAAGACAATTAAGTTTAAAGTTGGATTTCTGAGTATTTCTTCATTCCAATTCCAAAAAGGTGCTGTTTGAAAAAGCGTTTTGTGATGCAGAAAAGACGCTGGACATCACCCAGAAAAAAGGACTGCCAGCTCCATCCAAAGGAAGTCAATGCAGTCGCCATTTTTTCCCTGGTACGAATGTCGCCATGTTGGAGCCAGATGACGTCAGTAAGCAGTGACTGGTCCGAGTTGTTCTGGGTCATTGTTTCTATGGCAACCACTCTCTCCATTCCGGAGTTGAAAGTCCACACCCCTACCATTTAAAAAGTGGGCTACATGAAATCTGTCAATCAAACGTTTTGAACGTTCGACACACGACCACATACGTTTGTTGAGGCATCTGATTGGTCAGTTAACTTGAATAACTTAAACTACTGAAATTTTTAAAAAAAAAAAAGAGGATTATCAGGAACATGTAAAAAAAAAGGAAAACTGGGCGAGAACAGTAATCCTGACTAGCAGAACGACTGAGTAATAGCTGTTTATTTTGCTATAGAAGTCAATGGAAGTTCAGGTACTTCCTGTTTGCATTGGAGCCACTCAGTCCAGTTGCCTTTTACAGTCAATATGCGGGTCACAATCTCCTCGCTCTGCTCCATCCACTGTCAGACAAACAGATCCATGAGCGTCTTTGTTTTCCTCGTCTGAGCTGGAATCTGGATCAGAACTAGACGACTGGATGGATCTGATATTGCTCACCATTTTTGTTGCACCCCTCATTTTGCGGTTGTGAGGGGCTGTAAGCTAGCAGAACTCAGAGCTTCCAGTAACGGAGAGGGGAAGTGGGGGTGGGGTTGTTCCACATCACCAATCCCACCCACAACTTAATTAATTAAGTCCTGCCGCTCTGCAGAAACACTGTCCTAGAACACCTCACAAATGATTGATTCAGGCTAAAAACAGCCAAATAATTAACAGACCACTAGGAAGACTTTGACAAAAGATGAGAAAAGAGTGGAACTTTAAATTAACCACTACTGACACAGGCAGGAGGTGTTGAGGGTCATCCTCCACAATCCTGCATTAGTGCTAGATTTGAGGTTATGTGAGGTTTGAACAAAATCCACGGGAACTCCTCATTGGTTTATCCATGGATCTCCATTTTCCTGACTTTTACTTTTTAGTGTCAGCTTTGATAAGATCGACTCAGCAGTTTTCCTTGATCAACTGCATTTTAAAGTTGCTTACAGGATTTAGTGCTGTTTTCTTTATAAAGGTTGTGTTTATCTGACCATCCTCTGACCTCGTGGTTTGAAAAATAGCCTCTTTTTTTTAATCAGAGAAATGATCCAACACAGAGAAGAGCGTCGATGATGATGATGATGATGATGATGATGATGATGATGCAGTAATGCACGCAGACTGGAATAAGCATCCAGGATGATCGATCAGGCTGATCAGCTTTCAGAGCCGCAGCTCTGAAGGCCTGCATCTTTAAGCGGGACAAATGGCGGCTCGGTTCGGTTCCCCTCAAGCTCGCGCTCAAGCTCGCGCTCAAGCTCCGCTGGTCACAGGGGGGTCCAGCGGGGGAGGGACCGCGTTGGGAGGTGTCAACCGTTACTCTGAAACCGTTATGCGATCCTTAACGACAAAAACAAACACGCCCCCCCCCCCTTCACACGTCCCCCCACCCTCTTACCGGGGCCCTGCTCGGTCGGCGTCCCCCCGGCGTCCCTGCAGCGCAGCACCAGCAGGAAGCGGACGGTCTCCCCCAGGTAGAGGTGGCTGCGGCGCGGCAGCGAGCGGTACCGGGCCGGGTCCGACAGGTCCGTGATGGGCACCGCCGGGAAGTACATGAAATACTCGCACTGAGACTCCATCATCTGCACCATGGCGACGGGCGGAGGAGGCTGAGCGGCACCAGGACCACCGTCAACGGACCCGGGCCCGAACAATGAAACGCGGACTTCCTGATTTCACTTTCAAAATAAAAGCGACGTCACGCGGCATACTTCTTTCCACAACAGCGACCTCCAGTGGCCGCTAATAGGTTAGAAGGGACACGTGCTTTGTGGAAAAAAAAAAAAAAAAAACTAACAAAGGACATTTTGATGCAATTGTTGTAAAACTCCCATTCAAGGGTCCCCAACCTATCTTGCACCACGGACCGGTTTGTTCCTAGACAAATTTACAACAGACCGGTAAATAAAGGCAGGCGAATTTCACTGTAGTAACACAACGATCAAAGAGAACTTTTATTTGGACATGCGTAACAGTGTACAGTGGCGGTTCTACACTAACTTACTTCCTGGGCGAGTAACACCCCCCCCCCCCCGCACACATACAAAATTTGACTACATCCTTTCGTGTTCCCTATCTTCTGTTTAGCCATTTTACACAAAAATGCCTGAATTTTATAAACGCGTATTACAGGGGGATCAAACTCAGTCACATAGGGGGCATAAATAAAAAACAGGCTTTAGGTTTTGGGCCGAAGAAGATAAACATTTACACTAAAGCTAGACTTTTAGACCTTTAATACTGAACCTTTTGAACATAAATATGAATAAAAAAGGAACATTAATCCAGAATAACTGAAGTTAAAGCTTAAATATTGTATCATATTTTGCTCTCCATAAAAATACATTCTGTCAAAATTATACAATTTTGAAGATGCTGCAGAACAAAACAAACAAAGCCTGGAAATATTAATAAGAAGAAATTACAAATCATGTCTTTGCATAAATTCATAAAAAAATGATCTATAGGTTTTTATGATCTCATAAAGTGCAGCTGTGTTCCTGCATTTCCTGCTGTCTTTATGTCAAATACTAACACCAACTAAACAACAGAAAAGTCACGTCATAAAAATATCTACAATAGTAATTAAATAATGACATTAAAGTGTGGATGCCATGCTTTGAACAACTTTGTCAAATAAAAAAGCCCTTTAAACGCTGATTCTATTGATACCAATAGTTCGCGTCGAAAAAAATCCGAAGCATATGAATAATAGACATCTTTCGAAGGAATCAGAGATTTGAATTTGCCGCTAAGAGCGCAGACTGGAAGTGACCCTGATATGACCTGTGACGTCACGAAAGGCATTGACTTCCGTAGTTCCGCTTCGGACAGCATGTAAACAAAGCAGGTAGTCTTCGTTTCTCTCGTTAATCATCGTTAATTCTCGTTAATTCTCTGTTAATCATCAACATGCCAAGTCGTTGTGTGGCAGCTGGATGTAGCAATACTTCTAGTGAAAGTGGATCTGTGTATAAATTCCCAAAACAAGAAACGCTGCTGAAACAATGGACAAAACAAGTTCAGCGCACGTCCGAAAAACAGAAACGCCCAGTACCAGCACTGGCAGGAGCCAGTACAAAAAGAGAAAATCTGTGACCGAAAAGCTGGCACAAAAGAGAGTGAGTTTAACGTTTATTACATAATGTATTTATTACAAAAGAGAGTGAGTTTAACGTTCAGTGATGAAAGTCTTCCGGGAATTCCCGGAAATCCGGGTTTTTGAGCAAACCGAACGTACTTTCCTGGAAATAAAGACCTGATCTCTATGGACAAATCGCTTTCCGGATGAAAAAATTGTCTTAAATCGGCGAATTTTAGCTTTATTTTCTATATTTCTCTGCGGATCGCTTCCTCTATGGTCGCGGCTATCTCTCGTCTACCCGGCCTAATTGACCAATGACGGGACGTTTTAGTTGCTTTCGGATGCGTCGACGGCTCTGATTGGCTCTGTCTGTACCACGTGGTCAGCGTGACGGATCCCCTAGAGACCAAAACTGGGGACACACGCTAAACTTTCACAAACAAATCTGAAGAGTTTGCGATCAATAATGCGGGCATCGTCATTATTGAGCGTGGTCACGACCTCAGTTGTGAGAAGACAATAAAAAAAACAAATTTAAGTGGTCTTGGCTGGAAGACGGTAGCATCACTCTGTGCTTCGCTATCGGTGCTAGCCATGTTGTCTGCCTTTCGTTACGTCACAAACAGGGCGGCGCGAATTCGGCGGAATGCGTGAAGCCGGCGGCCGTCCTCGTTGTTTATATCGCGTTTTTCGTTATTTATTCTTTTTCGAAAAATATTAAAAACAATCGCAACATGAAATAAAGACTATTTACTATATATTGGCTTATTAAAATAGGCCATGTCACCCACACTTTAACATGAGCTTCTGAGTGATCCAACAGCACGTGATGATTCAAGTGTTGCGTAATGTAGGCTGCGCTCCTGGCAGCTGCCCCCCCCCCCCACACACACTTCTGACAGACGCGGCTCCGTCTCTATGGCTACGTCCAATTCCGATTTTTTTGCCCCTATGCGACCTGTATCGGATCTTTTCATGACAGTCTGAACGACACAGATCCGATCTTTTCAAATGCGACCCACTTGGGTATGTGGTCCTGAATCTGATACATATCCGATCTTTTGAAATGCAGCCACCATCTGACCGGCCAGGCCGCATGCATCCGACCCATACGTCATCGATATGCTACAAAAGTCCTACTTCTGCGTTGAAGTAGGCAGGAACGAGAACATGAACATGAACCATGGCGGACGATGCTGCTGAGACCAGTCAGTGGAAGGGAAGCGAGGTCACCGATTGGATTAATATTTGGGGTGCTCGCTCCATTCAGGCCAAATTCAAAGGCTCTTATTGCAACCGGCCTGTTTTTGAAAATATTTCCAGCGAAATGGCCGAGTGTGGTGTTGAACCTTCCCCTCGATGACTTTTTTTCCCCTTTCTGACCGTGGTCAGAAGCGCGGGGAAGACCGACTTCTCCAGGGCCGAAGGCGGATCCTCCTTCAGGGTTCACTTCCCCGTTCAGACTCTCACATTCTCCAGAGCGGGTTAATAAAGAGTCAATAGCATTTATTCTGAGGGAAACCTTCTTTTATTACCGTTCTCCTTCCTCCCACCTCGCTGCACGTGCTCTCCTTGTCCTCTCTCTTGTCTTACACACACACACACGCGCGGGCCCAGCACATACACATACACATCCCCATTCCACAACAGTGGGTACAGACGATCCCGGCTCCAATGCCTTCTTAAAATGAGAAGATTGTAATTGTGCTGCTCCTTTGTGAAAATAAATGTAACAATGCAAAAGAGCTCCGCTGTTGACAACACTGTTGTTGACATCCATTGTTAACGTTAGCTACTTCCGCAAATGAGTGACGTTGATCACCGTTGAGTACTCTTCTGCGCATGCGGGTCGCTTCTGGGTCGTTTCACGGTCACACTGGAGATCACAAAAGTTCGCATTTAACTGGAAATGTGAACGGCCTTGCAAAAACAATCGGATTTTTTCAAAACATCCGAATGAGCATTAAGCCCTGCAGTGTGAACGTAGCCTATGACGGGAGAGCGAAGCTGCGGCCTAGAGTTGATTGTCAGACTGAAAAAGATTCCCAATCCAATGTGTTACTGTGATTCATCCAGCCACCGGTGAGTTGTGCCCCCCCTCTCGAATTCTTTGACTTGTTATGTTCCAAAGATTACCTTAAAGAGGGGTGGGCGCAAGTGTCTTGCAGCAGAGGGCGGTGGTCACCTGCACGTGGGGTCTGCTGTTGTAGGAAATTGATTTTTTTTTATTTTAATTTTCTGTTGTTTAGTTGGTGTCAGTATTTTTTTAATGAACATTCTCAAAACTTCAGTGATTATTTAATTTTGAAATTATTTTACTTTGAGTTAACACATTATATAAATAAAAATTTTGTTAATCTTCTCATTATTTTAAAAGAAAAATTTGTTCCAAACAGTTACCTGTTGTGCAGGGAAGGCAATTAGTGAGACATATCCTGCCTTCACCATGCAGTCACTGCCCCTCCCTTTCCAATTGGAGGGAGCAGTCTGAGCTGGTGAGTCGAGGTTTCTGCAGTCTCCCAATATTCTTAGTTGGCTGTTAAAAAAAACGGGTATTAGCTTCTTAAATATGTTTAAAAATGGATGCAATTGACAAGAAACTACTCTAGAATCATTTACATTTACTTTATCTTTTTGTCTTTTTTCCTTTGATCACGTAGGGAGCTGCAGTTGTGCTGTCCACTGATGCTATTTTCTTTTGCGCTGTTTTAAAGGCAGAATTAAAGATGCAGTGACCAGAGTTGATTCTTGTCAAGATGGATCACGACTACGTGACACACCCACCTGCAGGTAAGGTTGTTCATAATGTGTTTGGTTAACATTAGTCAACTATGTGTACCATTATTGGATACATGCATTTCTACCTTAACAAATTAATGTTTATAATATAAGCTGTTCATGCTCTCCCCTATTTTAATTACATGTATTTAATTACGTAAGTATTTTGCATTTTTGTATCATCCTATTTTCCTATTTATCCTATATTTTGTATTTTCCATCGTTCCAGACCTCCTTACTGACATTGGAATTAAACTCATCGTTCTACCTTTCAAGCGTTCCGCTCAATTCAGCAAGGACGAAACAGAACAAACACAAGCCATTACCCGCCTCAGAATTATAGTGGAAAGAGTGATCAGTAGGATAAAGTCCTTTCACATCAGGGACTCTCCCGTGCCGCTCTCACTGATGGGCAGTGTGAATCAGATCTGGCTTAACTGCTGTGTTTTGGCAAATTCTCAAGGACTTTTTTGTTTTGAAGAGTGAATTAATGTTTGGTATGTAAATAATGATCAAATGCAAATAGTATGGGAAAATGTAGTGTTTCCACATATTCTTAAAATCTAATTAAATATAATTGTTATATTCTTTATATTTTTCTGTTGAAATGTGACTTTGACTTCACACAAAAATTAGATGAACAAATAAAACAATGTTGGTCAAAATTGTGCCTCATTTAATTTTTTGGTATGCATAACATCAACTGATTAATCACAACACAAATAACATCTAACATTTACAATAAAAAATAACATTACAGATCATTAACAGTAAGACAGAAGGATGAACTGATTGTTAAAGACAAGATAAGTGTAATTTAAGGTATGCATTCATGCATTTGCCATAATATATCTCCAAGTTCTCTTTCATTCCATCTCAGAAACCCCATCCAACACAGCCATGAGAGGTTGGGGCTGCATGTGACATAATTTACTTCCAGATGCCATCATATCTGGATCTGGCTGTGGTCCTACACAAGAGAAACACAAGATTATTGGTCACACAAAAAATTAGACATAAGTGCATAACTACATTTCAGTCATACGAAAACTCTTGCAGTAGAAAACATTTATTTTCACATACTTAATTTACATCTTAGTTGGCATTCACAAACTTTGATTGGCATAAGGCTCCGTACAATTCCATGAGATAACTTCCATAAACTTTAGGGTACAAAACCCCCCCACGGAGCCCACAGGTGGAAGCCGGGGAGGAGGGTGGGGTGACGAAAGCGGCGCTGCGGTAAGAAAGAGAATGAACGCTGCACACCTGGACTTAAATAGGAAGCTGAACAGGTGAGTTAATTAACTACCGCCCTAGGGGGGGAAGAGACTGCCGAGTTTCCGGTGCCTGAAAGTGCGAATATCATTCGCTATTTTAAATTGTATTTATTATGTCTGCAATAAACATAATTTGGTTAGTCATAACATTAAAA
Organism: Oryzias curvinotus; assembly: GCA_023969325.1. Classification (NCBI taxonomy): domain Eukaryota; kingdom Metazoa; phylum Chordata; class Actinopteri; order Beloniformes; family Adrianichthyidae; genus Oryzias; species Oryzias curvinotus. The sequence continues at coordinate 6,701,419 of CM043719.1, forward strand.
AAAACTTAAATTGCTCTCACAAAGCAAAAAAAGTTAAATTATTCACCTGTATTTGCCTTGTACAGTGTGGAGCTCAGACCGTCCAACTGCCAACTGTTTTGGGCTTTTGCACCACCAGCTCACTAACCGGTTCAGGATGGATTCCCTTTTAAATAAAAGGCAAAAAGCTATTAGTCTGTAGTCACTACTGGGGGTGTTTTTATAATAATTTACAGTTGTTATGGATACACATCAGTTCTTGAATCATAATGACAATTTGATCACTAACCCACCTGTGTTCTTGGTCTGTGCCATCTTTGCAAGCCACTTGTGCAGGCCAGGGGGGGGGGGGGGGGGGGTGGAACAGCCTGCAGACCAGCTGTGAATAATGTGCGGTCTGGAACAGGATGGCAACTATGTGATTGCAGAATCCTTTACAAGCCGCACAACTGCAGGAGAAAGCTTTCAGATTGGCACTTTCTGCATCCAGTGATCTCTGGAAACAATAAATTAAATAGGTTACAATTAAGACATACTTATGAGGCTACATCAATGTAACATAAAATTATAACTTTCAATAGGGTGACTAGATTTGAGTTTGTAAAAAAGAGGAGTGAAGTGAGTTTGTGAGATATTTCTAAAAAGAGTACTTGGTGTTCAGAGCTGCGTACATGAAGCAAATATGATTACATTTCATCTATGTTCAATGTTATTTTATTATATAGGTTTTAAAAAAGAGATGTCCAGTAAAAAGAGGACGTCTGGTCACTCTAGTTTCAGAAAAATAATAGTAAAAGTGAAGAAAGTGCCGCAACCGCAGCAAAAAATAATGAAGACGCAACTTAACATTTCTTATTTACCTACTAGTACAGCTTCACCAAATTTTTGGTTGTTATGTTAATCTCATGCCTTTTCACTTAAACATACACACAACATATTCACCGCGATGTGTTATACCTTATATTACAAATTAATAACACCAGGAATTACAGTTGACGTCGTAAACAGAGTTACCGGTGATGCGGCTATGGCTAAAGCTAGCTAAAGCTTACCTTGGTAATGGTGGATAAACTCTTCGTGGACGAATTTATATCTCTTGTCCAATTTGTTTCCTTTAGTGGACGAATGCATCTTCACACTCTTCACCACATCGGCGCTGGTGAACTTCGGAACACAACTCAGGCTCTTTGAAAACACTCGAGGCTCTGCCATTCCTCCGCCAGAGAAGCACAAACCGGAACTAAGTTTACACGTTGATGACGTGTTTCCGGTTTTTGCGAAAAAGGTCTATTCCCTGCTCTGACCCAACTTGCATGTGACCACCGCAACAATACAAGCAGCAATGTCCTCTCTGCCCGCAACACTCCCTGGTCGCCACGAGGTTTAAACATACCTTCAAAATATGATACACCGCAAATAAAAAGTGCATGAAGAAAAACGGACTTACTTGGTCTCCAAGTTATGGAAGCATTTCTGTAGCATAATTAAGAATAAAAGTCAATACCAGAAATGCTTTTTCATTTTCAAAAATGAAGCTGCATGTGTTTACTCAAAATTAAAAAGAAAAAGCAAACTGCCAAACAGCTTTTTCTTCTTCAGCACAGCTTATTTTGTCAGTTAATGAAAATAATAAAAAAGAAAATAGAAATTTGACATTTCATTTACAAAAAGTTGTTTAGTAAATGTGCAGCAATATTCAGTTAGAAATGTCTAATATGACTATTAAAATGAACAGAAATACTTTTTTATTTTCACATTGTAACTGCACCAAATGACTCAAAAATAAAATAAATCAATTCTCCAATATGCTTTTTCATTTTCTGCTTAAAAACAGCTTATTCTGTGCCATAATTAAAATGCAAAGAGGGGATTGCATTTGCATTTTCAAATCCACCGGTGGGAGGCAGAGCGATGACGTCATTGCTATCTCAATGTGTCCGGCTGCTAACAGACAGACATGACTAGGAGCAGTGTGGCCAGGCTTGTGGCTTTGTGTTAGCGGCAGAGGAGACGGCTTTGTGACGGTTGTGCACTCCTGATGATTGTACACAGCTTCTCTGGACTTTGTAGCAGCATTTCTGCCTTCTGCGGCCCTCCTTCGGACAATATCATTGATTAGTAGTTAGGGAGTCGAAAGGGGGGCGGTTCTTGCAGCGCAGACTCTTCCTGGAAGGGGCTGTTCCTCACTTTGTGACATCATAATGTGAGGAACAGCTCGTTTTCATGGATTGGGAGGGGCAGGTTTTTAGAGGAATACTCAGAAATGCGTGAAATGATCAAAATAGCGCTTTGGGATTGTTTAAAGTGACGTGGGAACAATATGTAAAAAAAAGTTGATTTTGCATGGTACTGGCCCTTAAAGGGAATCAGCAAAAGTATATTTTTGAATTACCCTGACAAGAGAGTTTTTTTTTTTGTTAACCACGCCCACAGGGCGCATGCTAGGTTTCCGCCCCATCCGCCCATGCTTCGAAGTGTCCTTGGGCAAGACACTGATCCCTACACTGGTCCTAGTGGTTACAGGTTGGCACCAGCATTTGGCAGCAGATCTGCCATCAGTGTATGAATGGGCGTGTGACTGTAAAGCGCTTAGGGCCTTCAAGCATGGTAGAACAGTGCTATACTAAACAAGTGTACCATAGAAGCATTTACATGTATGTGCATGTATGGATATTCTGGACAATCATGAGTTTCTTTGCAGACTGCACATGGAGAAGTGTTGTTTGAAACAGCAATGCTGCAGGCTGCATTTCATTTGATACTTGTGTGAGTTGAGGTGTGGGTTATGTCCTTGCCAAAATGTGTTTCATGTGTTTTTGTGTTGTGTTTGTCTTGAGTTGTTTGTTCATTTCTTAAACCTGCACCTCACCCTCTGTCAGAGTTTAGCTCCTCTTCAGCAAATGTTCATTAAATTCTGCACTCTTATCTTTTAGTCTTTAGATCAGGGGTGCTCCTTACGTCGATCGCGATCGACCGGTCGATCTTCAAGGACATTAGGGTAGATCGCGGGACAGAGAAGATTATATATAAAAAAAGTACTTCTTAAAAATCTACCAGCCAATCAAAATCTTCACAGAGAAGACTTGATTGACATGCAGAACGGCCAATCAGACAACCTCTACTACATACGCCACGGCTGACGCGTGTTTAAATTCACTGAGCGCAAATTCTCTGTCATCAGAAAGTCGCTCTCTGCCCCGCGGCACATCATGTCCCTGGCAGAAGACCACTCCGGACAACCGGGGTGTTTATTAAAGCGTGTCTCCTCCTGCTATCAGCTCTGCAGTTCTCGCCCGATAAATACGAGCTCATTAAGGAAGCCAGCAGCGCCAAATGCCATGCTCCCCCCATTGCACGGGGAGGATTACTGACATACGATAGTCGCTGCTTTCTGTCTTTGTAATAAAATGCCTCATATGTTAATACAAAAGTATCTTTGTGTAAACTCACTGTGTAGTTTTTAATCATCAGTACATAAATAATAATGTTCAAATAAACATGTAACTAATAAACATAACTAACAAACATTTACTGATAGTATTTAATATGTATATATATATATATATATATATATATATATATATATATATATATATATATATATATGTAGATCTTCAAGACATTGTCGATTCAAAAGTAGCTCACACGCCAAAACAGTGTGAGCACCCCTGCTTTAGATCAATACTCTAAAACTAAAGCAGATACCACGGTTGATGTTGATGCTCAGACTAGACGTGTCATCCCAGAACCATGCAGCAGATCAGGATTTGTGTTGAAATGGGCCGGTTTCATTTGTGATCACAGGTCACATCTGACCCACAGAAACAGAAATTTGAAAAATGCAGCCAATGTCTGTGTAATTTTGGAGGAGGGGACTAAACTGGTCACAGTCAGCCCTGAGTTAGTCTTTCACAGATGAAACTTGAGCAGAATGGATGATAAACCTACCACTAAAATCTTACCACCTTTCCCCCCAGATGTGTTTGTTTTGTTGGTTTGTTTTGGGGGTTTGGCGTTCCCGTCTGCGCCTGTCGTCCACCGTGTTCAAGGACTGGGACCATTGACCTGATGCTGATTGATCTGAATGTTTTCATCAGACCTGTACATGTTTACTCAGAGATCACAGGACACCAGCAGTCTGGACTAAGGCCTTTATTTCAGATCAGAAACAGAACCTTCTTTGCACTTCTTCATCATTCCTGCTGGTTTTACTTCCTCTTTACTCTTCATTTTCTGCTGCGGGGTCTGCAGTCTGTGCGGATGCTCTGTTGTTTTTGTCCAAGGATCACAGGTGGAGCTGAAACAGAAGAAGTGTCTTCAGGGGAAGCTGATTTCAGAAAACACAAACATCTGACCTCCTGTGGTTCCTGCAGCACTTCACTGATGGTGAACTCTGTCAGAGTTCTCTTTTTGTTCTCTCACACAGTTTCTCAGACCTTCATGTCTCACCTTTAACCACTGAGAGATCCATATAATACAGTTCGTCATTGAAGATTCCAGGGATCTTCACTCTGCATGCGTACAGTCCAGAATCTTCCTCCGTGACGTTCCGGATGGTCAGAGAAACGTCTCCTTGGTTCAGACGTCCCAGCAGCTGATACCTGCTGGAAGCTCTACTATCTTCCTTCACTCTGGATCCATCAGTGGCGAGGAGCTCATTTCTGCAGCCTAAGTAGTATTGTCCTTCTCGGCCCCAGCACACTGGTATCTCTCCATGGGTGCTTATGTTGTATCCACAGGGCAAAGTTACGTCCTGCCCAACGTGCGCCACAACTCCGTCATCGTCATCGTAGCAGTCAGAGACTAAACACAGAGAAACATCTGGTCAACTTTAAAACATTTGTTTGTGCAGAAACAGACATTTGTGCTGCACAAATCACGATCAGTTCAAATGTAGCACTACAGAAATGAATGACTTGACATTTTCTTTTCCTAAACTCACAACAAATAGATGTTCTTGGAGCTGAAAGCTTCATGGATACACTTGTTAGCAATATAATCAAATTTCTGGAGTGGTCCATTTATCTCCACAGTATAAAATTTATTTGTGCAGTAATAACTTAATGCATTTACTACTTTGAGGTTGGACTGCTGACAATGCATTGTCAGACCTTTTGAACACAATTTTTGGACATTTCTTTATTTAAAGTTTATACTTTGTACACTTGTACAAACTGATATATTTTTATATTATGTTTTGTTATTTTTGTCTTTGCACTGAAATTGTGATGGCTTCAATTTCATGTACAATGGACAATGACAATAAAAGCTCTCTCTCTCTCTCTGTCTGTCTGTCTGTCTGTCTGTCTGTCTGTCTGTCTGTCTGTCTGTCTGTCTGTCTGTCTGTCCATGATGTTTTAGATCCATTTTAGATCCTTTGGTGTCCTACAAGGATTAATGCTGGGCCTCTCACTTCTCTGATGAAAAAAAAAATCATTTTTTTGTACAAATGATTATAACAAACTTAACAATGTGATAAATAGTTAATTTTATAAAAAGGAATGGATTACCATTATTCATCTCTGATTATATTTAAATATGGAAAAAACAAAAGTATTGTTTTTTGGCTATTATAATGTCGAGGCAGAGTTGTCAACAATAAATAATATCTCAATCAAAAGCGTTACAGAAATAAAATTTTTAGGGCCAATTATTGACAACAAATTGAGGAAAAGGCGGAAAATCAGACATAAGAACTAAAGTCTCTTAAAGTGTTTCAATGATAAATTAATCCAAATGTATACTAGAATATTTCTGTAGATGTTTATTTTACTGTTCTTTAATATGACCATAGTTCACGTATTGTATAAAATGTGGGGTAGCAACTATGAGAGTTCACTGAATTCTCTCTTTTCACTTCAAAAACGAGCCTTTAGAATTATACATGAAGTTGGCTATCTTGATTATAGAAACACTTTAATAATCCAGACGTTAAAAGCCTGTGTCATTTTTTAAGACATTTTCTGCAGCACGGCAAGAGCGTGGGCGGTACTGTTGGTGAGGAAGGTAACGCCCCTATTTCCCATCAGCCCTTTGTTTACACTCTCTCCCTCTAGCTTATAGGTCATAAGCCTAAACTAACACAAGCAAAGCACAAAAAACTGCAAGCAATATCAAATATCAGAGCTATCCAGCTGCAGACTTTGAAACCATTTGGCAGCTCAGGTGAGGACAATAAGGACGTTGGTGGGTCTAATTGTCTGAAAGTGGATGCATCCAAATTATATTGGAGAAGGCAGACTTTGGCCGACCCATTGCAGATGCTGTGTCACAAACCTGACCTCTTTAAAGGTCACTGGGTTTTTAAACAAAGGATAGTGCACTTAGGGAGATTTAAAAATATATTTTTTGATGATAATCAACAAGTACTACACGCTATAAATGCTTTCTGATAATAATTAATATATTAGTTATATTTTTCTTTTGTGAGATGTGCCAGAATGATTTCTGCAATAGTATAATAGTATCCTCTGATGATTGCCACCCCATTTTAGTAATGTGATAGCTTTTTTGTGGCTAATTCGACAACTAGTGAGATTTTATTGGGCTAATTTGGAGTTAAGCTAATATTTTAGCAACATGCCAGCTCTTTTGGATTATTTGTTATCTACTGAGGTTTTTTAGGCTAATTTGGAGTCTAGCAACAGACTAAATGATTGTGCAAAAATGGCATGTATTGATGATTTTTTAGCAAATTTCCTACAAAGTTTGAAAACCTTTGAGCAAACTTCTGCAGTCTATCATAATTCTTTAAGGACTTCAAGACTTTAAGAAAATTTAACATTTTACAAATGTTGCATTATCAGCAAACCCTTTTAGCAGTTAAATTAAATTGCTTCACCATCTTCAGTGACCACATTCTGCAAAAAGAACTAGTATTATCGCGGTTATGCAACTTTTCTGGTTTTCTTTTTTTCTAATCAATGTATATATTAAGATATTAAATACATGTTACATGTCTCTATATTTTTTTTATATTTTCCTGTTTTTAGTGGTGATATTGCTTGAAACAACAAATCAATCTATTATTTGTGCACAGTCTTGTCTAAATCAAAGCGACTGGTGAAGCTGTTTATCATTCTTCTAATGGAAGAACATCAGGTCCATCTATATAGGTTTACGCATTTCTGCTTCTGTCCAAACAAATGAAACTAAGGAGAAACTAATGAAACCACAGTAAATCTTAGCAGGAGTGTGCCTTTTTTAACAAACTGCTGATCATTCTTTGATCGTTTTCTCACCTGCTTTAACGGTCAATTGGATATTATGTTTCTCATCATTGAACACGCCACTAATCTTCACTCTGCATCCGTACATTCCAGCATCTTCCTCTGTGATGTTCACGATGGTCAGAGAAACGTCTCCTTCATCCAGTCGTCCCAGCAGCTGATACCTGCTGGAAGTTTGGGATTCTGCTTTCACTTTATGTCCGTCTGTGGCCAGGAGCTCGTCGCTGCAGCCGCTGTTAGGAACACGACCTCGACCCCAGCACACCTTTGTAGGTCCGTTGGCTTTTATGTCATATTTACAGGGCAGAGTGATGCTCTTACCTATTCGCCCGGTAAGTTTCCTATCACATTCAGAGACTGAAGACAGAAACACAAAAAGTTCAGCACAGGAAACCATAAATTCTCTGAAAAACAAATGTGCTTCTGTCCAGCTGACGCAGAAGAAAAGTCTGAAGGTCGGTTTGTTTTACAAGGGAAAAATCTAGAGTACATCAGAATACAGAGTACCTGTGAGAAGCGCCAGCAGCAGCACCAGGATCTTCATGACCGACTGTTATCGCACAAACACACACACTGACGCACTGCAGCTCAGAGACACACTGAGTCACTCACAGAGGAGGACCACACTGTAAAAGAGGAGGAAACCTCCAAGAACAAATCACAGAGCACCAGCAGACCCCAGAGGCAGAACCACACCTCCTCCTCAATAAAAAAAATTATGTTTCTCTTTGAACTCAAAAACTTGAAATCATCAGATTCAAGCCATTTCCTGCAGACTGAGGTTGAAGATCAGCAGTTGGGATTTTCTCTTGGGTGATTTACAGTTTTTCTCCATTTGTTTGGCTCATTTCTTGAAACAGAAATTACATTCTCAAAACAACATGGACAAACCTCCAAACCACTTTGCAATTGTTCACAACAGAATGGAATTTCTCATTAATTTCATCAAATTGCAAATGTCTTAGTACATGTCTCAATGTCTCAATACATCTTTGCAATTGATTAAGGACAGGTAGCCTACATTTAGCACAATTTCCAAAAGAATAGATCTTGTTGATCTAAACTGAGTGTTGATTCTTAGTCTAATGGTTGTTCACTCCAAAATGACTCAGCATCATTTCATTGTGTAAGACATCTCATGCGCAATAGTCTGTTCAATTGTCAAAATTAGTCAAGAACATAATACAATGACTACGATATATGAATCCCTTGAAACATTTCATAAATTGACTACAGCAATTGACAGACAGGTGAATCTAGAACTTGACTAACAAAGGAGGATGTCCCAGGCCAGCGAGGGGGCAATATAACTATGTGTGCTGCCATATCTGAGAATGGTGTGGCCACTCACATCCCCAGTCTTGACCCATACAATACACAGAAGCTCCTCATCTTCTTGGACTGAAAATGAGAGAGGTCTCGTAGGGCCTCACCTACCACTATATGTTATTGTACGGGACAATGTGAATTTCCACCGTGGCCCGCTCATCAGGGCCTGGTTCACTATTCATCCAAGGATGGTCATTGTGTTCCTACCACCTTACTCTCCTTTTCTCAATCCTATTGAGGAGTTTTTCTCCACTTGGAGGTGGAGAGTGTATGAGCATCGGGCTCCCTGCTCCATGCAATGGATGCTGCATGTGAGGATATTACAGGAGATCAGTGTGGTGGATGGTTGCGACATGCACGCCGTTTCTTCCCTTGTTGCATCGCAAGGGAGAATATACGCTATGATGTGGACGAGAATCTGTGGCCAGACAGACAGCAGGGTGTGGATGGCCAGCAGGGTGAGGACGATGGCCAGGAGAGGGAGGGTGAGGACAGCGACCAGTGAAGAACTGTTAGTTGTGAAACTCAAGCATTATTTACAGCACAGGCTGCATATCGTTTTCATTGTTTTTTGTTTATGTTTAGATTATAAAGTATATTATGCTGTATACATTTTCTTTTTACTCTGATGTATGAAAGTTACCTTTTTGTGTGTGAATGATAATGGTTACAATTTCCTTGGCAGTATGAGTGCAATGTGTGCTGTTAAACCTAAGAGGCTACTCTTACCCTAAAATCCTTTTTCTTTTTTCAGTTTTATACCAAATTGTATTCTGTTAGCTATACAAAAACAGTAAAGTTACCATTGTCAATGAAGGACTGAGCTAAGACTGAAAGGTGGACATGAGGGTTATTTCAATGGTCCTCTGCTATAGTGACAAAACATCTAATCATTTTGACTTGCACAATGCCAAAGGGACGAAGTATTTTGGGGGCACTAACTGTTTAAATGAGGAGAAAATTTAGTTTTGACATGAGTGAATTGTTTTGGGAGAGAGATGAGCTTTGCAGGTGAACCATGGCGTTGTGCCGAACCATCCACGCCATTTTGGCAAAAGCACCAAGAGTGTTGAGAACATCCGGTCTGATCAAGAAATTAGCTAAAGTAATTGAGAAGGATCTTTGCCATTTTCGTGGCACTGACCCTTTACATGGGAAAGACATTTAATTTTGAAGCATGAGTGAACAGTTTTGGGAGATATCTTAGATTTTGCAAGTGAGCTATGTGTTGGGCTGAACTGTAAGACTGTTTTGCCAAATGATCTTAGAACTCAACTCAACTCAACTCAACTTTATTTATATAGCACTTTCATACAACAATAGTTGAGACAAAGTGCTGAACACAATAGTAAAAGACAACCATTAAAACATGTTAAGACAAACATTAAAACATGTTAAGACAAACATTAAAACATGTTAAAAACACAGAGGGAGATAAAACTATAGAAAACAGTAAACAGTTAGAAAAACAGTGGTCTCATATTGGGTTAAAAGCCAGAGCATAAAAATGGGTTTTTAAACGGGTTTTAAAAGTGGACAGTGAAGGGGCTTCTCTAATGGCCAGCGGCAAAGTATTCCACAGCTTTGGAGCAAGAACAGCAAAAGCTCTGTCCCCTCTGAGCTTCCGTCTGGACCTCGGTACCTCCAGAAGCATCTGATCAGCTGATCTGAGGCAAACTCTAGAAGTTTGAGAATGTAATTTGTCTTTCAAGAAATGAGCCAAACTAATGGAGAAAAACTGTAACTTACATGTGGACGATCCATCAGACTTGTCCAAGGTTTTTTAGACAATTAAACAGCCATACATTTTACTCAGCATGTCAGTGCTGCCAACCACAACAAGGGTCACACACATTTACAGATTTATCCATCCAAAATTTCAACAATAAACTCATGTCATTATTGGACAAAGTCTCATCTTTAACTAAATAATTAAACAGTTATTGCTCCAAAAAGCTTCAGTAATTTAGTAAACCTTTTTCTTTCAATAAAATGCAGCTTCTTCTGCTAAAAGTTATGCTATTAGGCAGTGAAAAGCAACCACCTTCAGCAATTACACAAATGTGTATCAGCAAGAAACGCAACTTTTCTAGTTTCTCTTGTCCTTGGAATTAGGTCACAATAGTCACCACCAATGAAAAACAGTAAGCCTTAAAAAAAAAGCTAAAACAATAAAATATCATGAAAATAAAAAATATATCAATATGTGTGATTTAACGGCAATGACTACAATAGTCCGCCTAAATTGTGTTTATTTGCGGTTTTGGAAATTCTGTGAAGGTTATGGAAATGTTTTGGAAAAGTTACAGAAAACCATTAATAAAAAATTGTACAAACCAGACACTAAAGAGACAAATTTCTGTTTCTGAAATATTGATGGCAATTGGTTCGCTTACAGAATGGCAAAACTCCAGGTCCTGATGGATTTCTATCAGACTTTTACAAGGTGTTTGCCAATGAACTTTCCTCTCCAAAAAGCTCCAGTTTTGTCTCATCTGTCCAAAGAACATTTTCCCAGAAGCTTTGTGGCTTGTCAACATGCATTTTTGTAAATTCCAGTCTCACTTTTTACAATTTCCTTTAAGCAGTGGTGTCCTCCTTGGTCGTCTCCCATGAAGTCCATTCTGGCTCAAACACCTACGAATGGTCGATCTGACACTGATGTACCTTGATCTAGGAGTTCACCTTTAATGTCTTTGGAGGTTGTTCTGGGCTCTTTGGATACAGTTCAAATTATCCATCTCCTCAATTTGTCATCAATGTTCCTCTTCCGGCCACGTCCAGGGAGGTTGGCTACTGTCCCGTGAGTCTTAAACGTCTGAATATGTGCCACTGTCGTCACAGGAACTTCAAGCTGCTTAGAGATGGTTTTATAGCCTTTACCTTTATGATGTTTGTCTATAGTTTTGTTTCTGATGTCTTGTGACAATTCTCTCCTTGGCTTTCTGTTGTCCATGTTCAGTGTGGGACACACCTTTTCACCAAACAGCAATGTGACTATTTGTCTCCTTTTAAATAGGCAGACTGACTGATTATGGGTTTGAAAACAGCTGTGATGTCAATTAAAGGACATACCTGAGTTCATCATTACCCCCTAGGCAATTAGTTCTCAGTCTTTTATGGAGATACCATCATTGTTAAGATTAGTTTATTCTGCCTTATTGTCTATTTTCTTTATTTTGCTTCTGAACATTGATTTGGAGGATGGTTCCAGTTAGGATCAACTCCATAGCTGCAGGGGGCAGTATAAGGAAAATGTGAATCCTATCTACCAGGTAGGTAGATGGGAAGAGGTATAACTAGGTGACAGTGTGTAGGTGGTGGTTTTGTCTGGCAGTAATGGTGAGCTGAGCAACAAACATTTCAATGCTTGGATGACTTGGCAACGCCATTGGTATGTTTATTTCAATTTCATTTATAGTTTGATATTTGTGGGAACATTATTCAACAAGTGAAATAGTTAAATGGTACATTATTTGCAAAAGTTTAAAAACATCAGTACATTTCTGACAAACATTTCTGATATCTGTGTGATTATGTTCTGTTTTATTTCAAGGTTATCAAACTTTCATCCATTCTTTGTTGAAAATAAAAAGAAGATAAAATGAGTGGAGTTGTCCAGCGTCCTCCGTTGTCTCCTGCGCCATTCGAGTTGGGCAGCATTGAAAATGAAAAGAAATAACTCGACGCTTGATAACCACCACCCACCCCATGCACAACCAGTGTGACCTCACTTTGCAATTTCAATCTTTCAGCAGCTTTGTGGATAATATAGTTTGTATCAGATGTGAGATCTATCAGTGTCCTGATTTTTTGACCTGCATTATCAGTAGTCTCGATCAACATCGTGATGACTGGAAGTTCACAAAGTTCATTCTTTTTCAGCAGCTCAGACTTGGTTTTACTTGTGTTAGTCATTTTTTTTTAGTTGTTTTTCTGCCAAACCTGGAGAAAGTTAAGATAAGAACTCCTGTTGCTCATCAGTCAGTTTGCGGTTGGCACTCCTCACAGACATTTTTGTTCTTAACAGTATCTGCTTTTGGACAGAAGAAATAATGGTGGTTTGAAATGCCATCCTTTTTGCAGTCTTTATTTCTGCATAAAAAAGAATCAGTGCAATAACTGTCTCCATAGTCACATCCAAGGCATCTTCTGCAGGCTTTCAGTTTTTCTATAGCAGCCTGCTTATCATGGAGATTCAGTTTTCAGTTTTTAGGAACTGGAAAAGTTCATCAAAATAGTTTTCTGATGAGATGTCATTTTTAGGCTCTACTAAAAAGGTTAGCCAGTCTCTTTTTATGAAGCCAGGTAGCTTACTTTCTATTGTTTGTGACACCAATGGATTCTTTATTGCACCAGAAGTCCCAAGCTCTGTCAGGTCTGTTAAAGCTTTCTCCACAGACTGTATTAGGTCAATGACTTTTCTTGTCTGATTTTCCCCTCACAGGAGGGATCTTCTCTAATTCTTCCAGTATCTCAATGGTGATGGATTCTTTATTTTCAAACCTGTTATTCAACACTCTGAAAATCTCATCTGCTGTACTATAAGTTGACAATCTAAGGTCCTTGGCAATCTTGTCATCAACACTATCCAAAAGTTGAATTTTCATGACTTCAGCTGATCCAGATGGCTGGCCTTGCTTTTGTAGGCTCTCCCAGTCTTTCCTCCATCTGTAAAGGTCTCTCTTATTACCTGTGAAAATAGCAAGGGCTGCTGGCTTAATCCTCACAATGGGTACAACAGGTGTTAATGATGTAGAGGGTACTCTGTCTCTTCCACCAACTACTTCCTCTTTGACCTTTCGAGCAGTAACAAACTCAACTTTCCTCAGCTCAAGGTTACTGCTGATAGCTTTTAAACCTCTGATTCGGCCATTCAGGGTCCTCTTTTCTTTCATCCATTTCTCCCAGGCAGACATAATCCTGATCACCTCTTGCATCTTTTTACTTAAGAGTCATGTGGACCTCATACCCTTCTAAATACATTCCTTTTACAGGTAGTCCACTTGCTGCTTCAACATTTTTTTCTGCCTCGAGAATAGAGGTTTCAACTTCATACTGACCATATCTTGACCACAATTTCTTGTCATAATCCAATGCCTTTTCAAGGATGTCATCTGATTCTTCTTCTTTTGTTTCAAATAAAAGTCCAACTTTGTACTCATCCTTGCTTTCCAGAAGATGTTTGAAGCAGTCAGACACTTAATGAAATTCTTCTTTTTTCTCTATTTCAGACATGCAATTAGCCTCTCTACTGAGAAAGTTGGTCTGTCGTGTGAATCTGCTTTTGGCAGCAGTCCTCTCCTTTTTGAGTTCCTTAACAGTCTTTCCAGGCCCTTCATTTGCCATTTTTGCTTTGAGAACTTTCCATGTCTGCGTCAGCAGCTTTACACAGGATGTTCTGAAGCCTTTTATCTTCTCCTCCTAGCTGTACCGTGGTTATCAAGTGTCGAGTTATTTATTTTCATTTTCAATGCTGCCCAACTTGAATGACTCAGGAGACAACGGAGGACGCTGGACAACTCCACTCATTTTAACTTCTTTTTATTTTCAACAAAGAATAGATGAGAACTTGAAAAATTTGAAAAAAAAAAAACCAGAACATAATTAAACAGATATCAGAAATGTTTGTCAGAAATGTACTGATATTTCGTCCATTATTATTATTTTTAAATAATTCTGTTAATCAACTATTGAAAAGTAATGGCTGATTTTGATAATTTAATTTACAATAAATTTTAATTTATTGTAACTTTTGAACGTTTCAAGTCATTTCAGTGAGCAATGTGGACTTTCTTTCTTTAACTGAGGGGTATCAAAAATTTTATCCACCACTGTATATGTATATACTTGTTTTTTTTTCTTTCCTTCTACAATTGTACAGTTCTAAGGTTGCTTTTTATTTATGTTTTTTTAACAATTGAAATGTATTAAAAATAAAAAAAACTTTAAATAAAGTGTTAAAAAAAGAATTATCTAAACCTGACTTTTACTGCCGTGGTGCAGTAGAAATCAGGTTTAGCCGTGGTGACTGCCGTGGTGCAGCAGTAGGGCGGTCGTCCCATGATCGTAAAATTGCAGGTTCGATTCCCGCCTTGCACGCCCATGAGTCGAAGTGTCCTTGGGCAAGACACTGAACCCCACCTTGCCTCTGGTGGTAGGCGGGTGCCTGTGTTTGGCAGCGGAGCCGCCACCAGTCTGTGAATGACTGTAAAGCGCTTTGTCCTTGTAGGAAGAAAGGCGCTATATAAGTATACACCATTTACCATTTATGATTATTAAAAAGTTGATTTTTGCTTGGTATTGACCCTTTAATTGAATCAGCAAAAGTATATTTTTTAATTACACTGACATCATTTTTTTTTTTGTGTTAACCATGCCCACAGGGCATATGCTAGGTTTCTGCCCTACCCATCCAGGTGTCCTTGGGCAAGACACTGATCCCTACACTACTCCTGTTGGTTACCGGTTGCCACTTGTGTTTGGCAGCAGATCTGCCATCAGTGTATGAATGGCCATGTGACTGTGAAGCACTTTCGGCCTTCAAGGATGGTAGAACAGTGCTATACTAAACAAGTGTACCATAGAAGCATTTACATGTATGTGCATGTATGGATATTCTGGACAATCGTGAGTATTGTTTCAATCAGCAATGCGATAGTCAGCATTTCATGTGTGGGACTTACAGATGCTTGTGTGAGTTGAGATGTGGGTTAGTTTCCTTGGCAAATTGTGTTTTTTGTGTTGTGTTTGTTTTCAGTTGTTTGTTCATTTCTTAAACCTGCACCTCACCCCCTACCAGAGTTCAGTTCCTCTTTCAGCAAATGTTTGTTAAATTCTGCACCCTCTTATCTTTTCGTCTTTAGATCAATACTCCAAAACTAAAGCAGATACAAAGGTTGATGTTGATGCTCTGACTAGACGTGTCATCCCGGAACCATGCAGCAGATCAGGATTTGTGTTGAAATGGGCCGGTTTCATTTGTGATTTCAGGTCACATCTGACCCACAGAAACAGAAATTTAAAAAATGCAGCTAATGTCTGTGTAATTTTAGAGGAGGGGACTAAACAGGTCACAGTTAGCCCAGAGTTGCAGGTTTTTTCTGATTACCGGTAAACTTGAGCAGAATGGATGATAAACCTACCACCAAAATCTTACCACCTTTTCTCCCAGACGTGTTTGTTTTGTTGGTTTGTTTTGGGGGTTTGGCGTTCCCGTCTCCTCCTGTCGTCCACCGTGTTCAAGGACTGGGACCTTTGATCTGATGCTGATTGATCTGAATGTTTTCATCAGACCTGTACATGCTTACTCAGAGATCACAGGACACCAACAGTCTGGACTAAGGCCTTTATTTCAGATCAGAAACAGAACCTTCTCTGCACTTCTTCATAATTCCAGCTGGTTTTACAGCTGTGGTCGTCTTCCTCTTTACTCTAAACTTTCTGCGGAGGTTCTGCAATCTATGCGGCTGCTCTGTTCTCGTCCATCGATCAAAGGTGAAGCTGAAACAGAAGAAGTGACATTAGGGGAAGCTGATTTCAGAAAACACAAACATCTGGCCATCTGTCAGTCTTCTGCTTTTGTTCTCTCACACAGTTTCTCAGACCTTCATGTCTCACCTTTAACCACTGAGAGATCCATATAATACAGTTCGTCATTGAAGATTCCAGGGATCTCCACTCTGCATGCGTACAGTCCAGAATCTTCCTCTGTGACATTCCGGATGGTTAGAGAAACGTCTCCTTGGTTCAGACGTCCCAGCAGCTGATACCTGCAGGAAGCCCTGCTTTTTTCCTTCACTCTGGATCCATCAGTGGCGAGGAGCTCATTTCTGCAGCCTAAGTAGTATTGTCCTTCTCGGCCCCAGCACACTGGTATCTCTCCATGGGTGCTTATGTTGTATCCACAGGGCAAAGTGACGTCCTGCCCAACGTGCGCCACAACTCCGTCATCGTCATCGTCATCGTAGCAGTCAGAGACTAAACATAGAGAAACATCTGGTCAACTTTAAAACATTTGTTTGTGCAGAAACAGACATTTGTGCTGCACAAATCACGATCAGTTCAAATGTAGCACTACAGAAATGAATGACTTGACATTTTCTTTTCCTAAACTCACAACAAATAGATGTTCTTGGAGCTGAAAGCTTCATGGATACACTTGTTAACAATATAATCAAATTTCTGGAGTGGTCCATTTATCTCCACAGTGTTTTAAAACTGATTTGTGCAGAAATAACTTAATGCATTTACTACTTTGTGGTTGGACTGCTGTAATTCTACATCGTCAGACCTTTTGAACATAATTTTTGGACATTTCTTTACTTACAGTTTATATTTTGTACACTTGTACCTATTGTACATACTGATATATTTTTATATTATGTTTTGTATTGTTTTGCTATCTGTCTGTCTGTCTATATTTTAGAGACGTTTTAGATCCCTTTGGTGTCCTAGCAGGGATCAAAGTTGGGCCTCTCATTTTCATAAATATGTTCATTTTTTTTACCGTTTCAATATGATTTGCTGATGAGACCTTTTTTATTTTATTGTACAGACGATTATAACAAACTTACCAATGTGATAAATAGAGGTTAATTAAATAAATATAAATGGATCACCATTATTCATCTCTATGATTATCTTTAAGCATCCAGAAAACAAAAGTATTTTTATGGTTATAATGATGTCAAGGCAGAGTTGTCAATAAAAATAATGTCTCAATCAAGAGCGTTACAGAAGTCAAATTCTTAGGGCCAATTATTGACAACAAATTAAGCTGAACGAGGAACATCAGACATACAAGCTAGAGTCTCTAAAGGTGTTTCTGTCATGGTGCCTTATCATCTGGTCCATATCCGGGAGGGGGACGAGTGGAAAACCGCCTTCAACACCTCGTTAGGCCATTATGAATATCTTGTAATGCCCTTCGGTCTCACTAACGCCCTGGCAGTTTTTCAAAGACTGACATCCTACGTGATTTCCTCAATCGTTTTGTTTTTGTTTGGCTCGATGACATTCTTATTTATTCTAGTGATCTCTCCCAACATGAACACCACGTCTGTCTTGTACTGGAAAGACTCCTAGAAAACCAGCTATTTGAAAAGTCCGAAACATGTGAATTTCATGTTTCCACGATTCCCTTTTTAGGTTATATCATTGAGGCTGGCAGCATCTGACCCGATCCGGCAAAAATTGAAGCTGTCACTAACTGGGAAGTGCCTGACTCTCGAAAAAAGCTTTAACAGTTTCTGGGTTTCAATAATTTTTATCGGCGATTCATTCTTAACTACAGCACCATTGCAGCTCCTCTCACTCAACTCTCCTCTATCATCACACCTTACGTTTGGAACTCCGACCCCGACACTGCCTTCATTAGGCTCAAAGAACTGTTTGTTTCGGCCCCTATACTCATCCAACCTGACATTCAGAGACAGTTTATTGTGGAAGTGGATGCTTCCGATTCAGGTGTTGGTGCCGTTCTCTCTTAAAGGGAAGAATCTTTAGGAAAACTCAAACCATGTGCCTACATCTCCTGCAAACTCGCACCTGCTGAACAAAATTATGATGTTGGCAACAGGGAACTCTTGGCAATCAAACTCGCCTTGGAAGAATGGCGTCATTGGCTGGAGGGGGCCAAACATCCATTCATTGTCTGGATCGACCATAAAAACCTGGCGTACCTACGTTCAGCCAACAATGCCTCAACTCTTGCCAGGCTCGCTGGTGCTTTTGACCGTTTCGACTTCGTCATCACCTACCGTCCTGGCAGTTGCAATATTAAACCTGATGCTCTCTCCAGGAAATTCAACCATTCCGAATCCTTCAAACAATCCACCATCATTCATGCCACCTGCATTGCGGGGAACCTCACATGGGACATTGAAACTAGGGTCTTACAGGCCCAAGGTGAGGAGCCCAACCATGCTCCATGTCCCCAAGGGACCTTATACGTACCCTCTTCCCTCAGGTCTGACGTCCTTACTTGGGGACACGCCTCACATATCTCCTGCTATAGCGGGGTACGCAGGACTCTCAATCTCCTCAAGAAACGTTTCTTCTGGCCAGAAGGATGTACGTGAATACATTGCAGCCTGTACGATCTGTGCTCGCTCCAAGATGTCAAACTCACCCCTTGCTGGTTACCTACTTCTGCTACCCACTCCCAGTCACCCTTGGTCCCACATCGCAGTGGACTTCTTTACTGGTTTGCCTCCCTCTCATGGACACACAATTATCTTCACCATAGTTGACTGTTTCTCAAAGTCTGCTCGTTTCGTCCCCCTTCCTCAACTCCCTACAGCTACAGAGACCGCTGACATCCTGGTCGATCAGGTTTTCCGCCATCATGGGATACCCTCCGACATTGTTTTGGACCGTGGTCCCCAATTCATCTCGCAGATCTGAAAGGCTTTCTGTTCCACTCTGGGTGCCACTGCCAGCCTGACTTCTGGATACCACCCGCAGTCCAATGGCCAGGCAGGGAGAGAGCCAATCAAGAACTGGAAGGCAGCTCTGATTGGTCCAGTTTCCTGGTTTGGGTTGAGTATGCCCATAATACTCACCCATTTCTGCTACGGGGATGTCTCCCTTTGAGGCCTCCATTGGGTACTCACTAACTTTATTTCTGTCACAGGAACTACATCTGGCAGTGCCCTCAGTCCAGTTCCACCTCCAGCGGGGCCAACAAATCTGGCACAAGGGAGAGCAACTGCCAGGTTGCCAATCGCCACAGGGTGGTGGGACCCACGTACCAGCCTGGTCAGAGGGCATGGCTCTCATCACGGAACATCTCCATCCAGGCTACCTCTCGGAAACAGTCTCCCCGCTATATTGGACCCTACATCATTGACAAAATCATCAACCCTTCCTGTGTTCTCCTCAGACTGCCCACTGTTCTCAAGGTACATCTCTCCTTTCATGTCTCCCAGATCAAGCTGGTCCACGAATGCTCTCTATGCCTGCCGTCCGCTTCCCCTCCGCCCTCCTGAGTCATCGACGGTGCACCAACCTTCACCATCAGCCGGGTGTTAAACGTCCAGCGCTGCGGTCCCGGCTATCAGTTTCTGGTGGACTGGGAGGCTTATGGTCCAGAGGATTGCTCAGGGATCTCTCATTCCCACATTCTGGACATTTCCCTCATCTTCGACTTCTATCGGACTTACACAGACCTGCGTCCTGGACCGCCAGGTGGCGGTCGTTGAGGGGGGGTACTGTCATGGTGCCTCTGGCAGCTCTCTTCCCCCTCCCCTCTCTTCTCTGCTCCTGAGGACTCCCAACTGTATCCACTCATCCCATCAACCTCCAGTAGTCTTAAGGAGATCCAGCCCAAGCGTTCATCACCAGTTCGTTGCTCCTCCATGGTGCTTAGTCTGGTCGCTCATGTTCTCACTCTTGAAGCTTAAGCCTCTCGTTAATATTTTTCCTACGCCTTGTTTTCAGGAAATGCATACCACGAGTGTTTGCCTGGGATTCACCTCCAAAGCTATCAGTCCTCTTCAATCACGCCAGGATTCCTGTCCCTGCTAACCCTCTAGCTCAGCCATTGCAGAAACCCTCCAGCCAAGTCAGGATTCCCTGTTTCTCATCTGCAATCCTCAGCCCTCATCCACGCCATTGGATCTGCGTCCTGCAAAAATAAATCATCTAACTTACCTTACTCTCTTCTGTTTTCCTTCCGGGTTCCAGCATCTGGGTCTGTCTCGGTTCTTTGAAATCATGACAGTTTTAATGATAAATAAATCAAAATATATTCTAGAAAACTCTGTAGATGTTTATTTTTCTGCTCTTTAATATGACCATACTTCACGTACTGTATAAAATGTGGGGTAGCAACTATGAGAGTTCACTGAATCCTTCAGCTACTTTCTTTATTGTGAAAAAAGGCACGCCTTTCCTGGGACGAGATCTTATGGAGGCTCTGAACATCTGTATGTCTGGCAACACTGTCCTTTCTCCTCACAAAGCTCTGCCTGCACCAGTGATGACAGCAGAACCATCGCTGCCTTCTTGCATCGCTACTGCTCCTGACGTTTGATGCGTGCATGCTTTTATGCACAAAGTGAAAATAGATCCTTTAGTGAAACCAGTACACCAGAAACTGCGACGCCTGCCACTTGCCGTCCGTGAGGGCTCCTGTGTCAGCTGAACTAGAATGCCTACTAAAGGCTGGTGTCATTGAGAAAGTTGACGCATCAGCCTGGGTTTCACCTATTGTTGTCACTGGACGAAAAAATTGTGGAATTAGGCTGTGTGCAGATTTGAGGGAACCAAACAAAGCCGTCATCACTGACTGGTATCCATTGTCACATATGAATGAAATGTTTGCTAACCTGCAGGGGGCAAAAATGTTTTTCACAATTGACCTGGCTAATGCATACTATCAGCTGCCTCTGCACGACAAGCAGAGACCTCACAGCATTCATTACTCATGATGGTCTCTTCAGATTTTGCAGGGTTACATACGGACTCGCTTCTGGCCCCTCAGCTTTCCAGAAAATGATAAGAGAAATCCTCAAAGATCTCCTGGGTGTCCAAAATTACTTGGATGATCTAATTGTTTTTGGCAAAACTATTTCTGAACATGTTCAGAACCTTGATGCTGTCCTTCAGAGGCTCAAGGAAGCTGGACTAGTGCTCAATGACCAAAAATGCAATTTCAGAAAACCATCATTGTGCTTTTTGGGTCATGTCGTTCGTACAGATGACGGTCTTCCTGATCAGGACCACATTGAGGCTGTACTGAAAGCCCCTCCTTCATCTGATGCTGCTTCACTGAGATCCTTTTTGGGTTTGGTTTACTGGTACTCCAAATTTCTTCCCAATTTTGCAACCATTGTGGCCCCTATACGTATCTGTGCCAAGGAAAAGAACACATTTACCTGGACCTCGGTTGCCCAAGCCAGTTTCGAGGAAGTTAAACACCTCCTGGTTACTAGTGCTGCTTGGGCACCTTTTGATCCAACCCTACACACTATGGTGTCCACTGATGCCAGTGACTGTGGACTGGGTGCTATGCTAGCTCAAGTGCACCCTGATGGCACTGAGAAAACAGTGGCTTTCCGCACAGATCACTAAGCATTGACCACAAAAGGGATGGTTCGAGCCGGAATGCATATTGCCTGCAGGTCTGCTCCCTACTCTGTTTTGATTACAACATCATTTACCAACCAGGCTCTCAGAATCATACAGCTGATTGTCTTTCCCGCCTTCCCTTTTCTGTTGCTGATACATTCATTCCTTTGGATAACGTAGCACGTTGTTCAGTTCAAAAACAGCAGAGCACTATGCAACGTTACACCAACGTTACGCTAGACGTGGTGCACGTACTCTAGGAGAGAATGTGCGAATAAGAAAGCCACATCATGTTGCAAAAGCACACCCCAGGTGTCCTGGGGCCTCATTTATAAACGTTGCGTACGCACAAAAGAAGGTGTACGCCACTCTTTACGCAATAATTGAGATTTATAAAAAGCCAACTTGACGGGAAAATGTGCGGTCCTTCACGCAAGCTCTGACTCAGGCGTACTCACAAAAATGAGAAACGGCGACACCGTCGGCAGATGGACGAAACACGTGAAAGTGAAAATGACAATACTGCCTCTCATAAATAACATGAAGACTTCACAAAGCAAGTCTCACAATGAACAGCCTACACGAACACCCATTTGATCGATCAGCAGTGAAAACAAACAAATAAAAATCAAACACAAATTACAACAGAAATTCAAATGAACAAAGATTTGCAAAAAGAAAAGTGAAATATGTTCTGCAATATTGGCATGTTGTGCAATTCATCCTCATAAATAATATAGTTGGCAGAACGAAATAATGTACAAAACTGATATTCTCGTCAATGTGTCCATCTGGAGGAGCAGATATAGTCAAAGTCAAAGTCAAAGTCAGCTTTAATGTCAAATATGCTGCATCCGTAAGACATACAGCACAGATGAAATTGCTTTCCTCTCACCCCACAGTGCAAGCAGCATATAAAATAATAAATAAATGACTTAAAAAATACATTCTTTTAAAAACAATAAAGCCGATAGAGCCGCTGCGTGTGCACGCGCCGCCAGATGCGTGCGAATCAGACAGACAGACAGACAGACAGACAGACAGACAGACAGACAGACAGACAGACAGACATATTAATTGTCCACTGGGGAAAGTTGTTTTCATAGTAAAACATTTCTTCATAAGCTACAGAATTATGGTATTCATGCGTATGCTTTTAGTTTGTTTTATTTTTGATAAAACAATGTATGGCGTATGTCTCAACCATTCAGAAAGCAACAAGAAATTACATTTGCGCTGAACAATTTCCCATTTCCACGTGGATTATTACCGACATCTGTAGCTTGTCAGATGCAGTTAAATGGATGGAAATAAAATGCTCCATCACAATGCGTAATGACGCACAATGGCTGATTTTGGATCTTAGAAGATGTGGCAAATGGAAGAATTGGGAGTGAACGCATCTTTAGACAGCAAGAAGACTTGCTGGCAGACGAGGACCAGTGTCTCATGAGCCGGTTCCCACTTCCTCCAGTCGTCCTGCTGGAGCTTTTGGGGGTGTGTCACCCGGTGCATCTGGCGCGTCAGTGCCCCCCTCCCCCTCAGTCACCACTCCACTTAAAAGGGATTCCCCAATAATTGCCGCCACTCTCTCATCAAGAGGGGTCAGCTCCGGTGTCCCCTGTCCCCCACCCGTGGCAGTCTGCCACTGTTTGTCACTCATGTGCCTTTTTGGCATTAGTAATGCCCACACTGTGCCCTCCAAACAACATTTTTCTCCTCTTTTCCACCTCGCCAACGATAACTTCTACTTCACATTGAGTGAAGTTACGTTTTTTTTATTTTCTCTAGGTGTTTGCCATGGTTTCACTATCAATAAATATTCATTTGTGGGCGTTTCACAGACTATTTATGGGCAACTATGGGCGTGTCATGAAGCCGCAAAAGCTGTGCAGCATTTAGAATTGATTGTGATTTATTAAGGGAAAGATGCGTAGGATGTGCGTGAGCATGGTTTTATAAATCCGAATATTTCTGTGCGTACGCACGTCCTATGTTTCATCCGTACGCCACTTCTGACGCAAATCCTACGCAAGGCTTTATAGATGAGGCCCCTGCTCCTGCAACTGTGGAGAGGGCCAAAGGTGCAGACTCATTCTTACTTAGTGACGGGAAGACATAGAACGCAACACATCTTTCTCGTTTTCCTGAAGCGACCGAACAAGCTGGTACTCGATCATCGCACATGGATGACACTTCTCCAGCCACATGGAAACCAGTTTGTGCCAAAAACAAACCTAGATGGCACAAGGATTATGCTATGTAATCAATTTTGTTTGTAGCTGTGTGTTCAGAAAATTTTCAGATTTTCAAGTTATAGCTATTCATAGAACTCATAAACAACATGTTACAGTTTTTGTTTACCGGTTTATACTTATTGTTTAGACTGAGTGACTTGGTTACGAAAGGTGTTGAGTACAGTACTGCAATGTGGAAGAGTTAAATACAATTTTGAATATTACTTTGTATAAGTATCTTCCTTTACAGAGGGAGGAGATGTTGTGTCTTGTTTATGTTACATTCATGTTTACTCCATGCCACTTGGAGGCGCTGGAAGAGAGATGCAGAAATGAGAAATGTGGAAGTGAGAGAAAGGAATGAAAATAGAGAACTGTTGTTGAACGTAAATAAGGCTTCTGTTAACCTACAACGTTCATCTTCTCACGCCTGAATACTACACAAATGTTGCATTATCAGCAAACCCTTTTAGTAGTTAAATTAAATTGCTTCACCATCTTTAGTGACCACATTCTGCAAAAAGAATTCAAACTAGTATTATCGCAGCTAATGCAACTTTTCTAGTTTTCTTTTTTTCTGATCAATGTATAAATTAATATGTTAAATGTCTCTATATTTTTTTATATTTTCCTGTTTTTAGTAGTGACATTTCTTTAAAAAAACAAATCAATCTATCTTTTGTGCACATTTTTGTCTAAAATCAAAGCAACTGGTGAAGTTGCTAATCATTTATTCTGATAGATGAACATCAGGTTCTGCTTCTGTCCAAACAAATGAAACTAAGAAGACTTGAAACCACAGTGAATCTTAGCAGGAGTGTGCCTTTTTTAACAAACTGCTGATCATTCTTTGATCATTTTCTCACCTGCTTTAACGGTCAATTGGATATTATGTTTCTCATCATTGAACAGTCCACTAATCTTCACTCTGCATCCGTACATTCCAGCATCTTCCTCTGTGATGTTCACGATGGTCAGAGAAACGTCTCCTTCATCCAGTCGTCCCAGCAGCTGATACCTGCTGGAAGTTTGGGTTTCTGCTTTCACTTTATGTCCGTCTGTGGCCAGGAGCTCGTCGCTGCAGCCGCTGATAGGAACACGACCTCGACCCCAGCACACCTCCGTAGGTCCGTTGGTATTTATGTCATATTTACAGGGCAGAGTGATGCTCTGACCTGTTCGCCCGGAAAGTTTCCTATCACATTCAGAGACTGAAAACAGAAACACATTTTAAAAGTTTAGCACAGCAAACCATAAATTCTCTGAAAAACAAATGTGCTCCTGCTGTCTGTTTGTTCTGGACTGAAGTCCAGCTGACACAGAAGAAAAGTGTGAAGGTTGGTTTGTTTCACAGTGGAAAAAACTGAAGTTCATCAGAATACAGAGTACCTGTGAGAAGCGCCAGCAGCAGCACCGGGATCTTCATGACCGACTGTTATCACACAAACACACACACTCACACACTGCAGCTCAGAGACACACTGAGTCACTCACAGAGGAGGACCACACTGTAAAAGAGGAGGAAACCAAGAACAAATCACAGAGCACCAGCAGACCCCAGAGGCAGAACCACACCTCCTCAATAAAAAAATTATGTTTCTCTTTGAAATCAAAAACTGGAATTCATCAGACTTCAAGCCATTTCCTGCAGACTGAGGTTGAAGATCAGCAGTTGGGATTTTCTTTTGGGTGATTTCAACTTACATGTGGACGATCCATCAGACTATTAGGCAGTGAAAAGCAACCACCTTCAGTAATTATGCAGACTTGTCCAGGATTTTTTTAAACAGCCATGCATTTTACTCAGCATGTCAACGGTGCCAACCACTACAGGGGTCACAGACATTTACAAATTTATCCATCCAAAATTTCAACAATAAACTCATGTCATTATTGGACAAAGTTGCATCTTTAAAAATAAAAACAGCTAAAACCAAACAGTTATTGCTCCAAAAGGCTTCAGCAATTTAGTCAACCTTTTTCTTTCAATAAAAGTCAGCTTCTTCTGCTAAAAGTTATGCTATCAGGCAGTGAAAAGCAACCACCTTCATACACTGGACAATTTTACTGAGAGATTTCTTAAGGGCAGATTGGGTATTTCTCCATATCATGCAAACAACTAAAATGACAAAAATATAAATGTGTTGTTTGTAGGATATGACAGAAATAGAATTACATTTCTGTCATTTTGTCACTTATAGTTGAGCTATACCTGTGATGAAAATTACAGGCCTCTTTCATCTTTTTTTATTTGAACTCACACAGTTGGTGGTTGACTAATTTATAGATGGATTTTCTTCCCCATTGTATCATGTGTCTTCAAGAAAATGTCACCACATGATGGCAGCAAAGCAGACTGTTTTTGACTGCTAGCTGCTTGAAATTCACTTGAGCTCTCTAACAGTCACATGAGCCACTATGCAAAGTCTTTGTCATCCAACTCATATGTTAAGACCTCAAGTGAACCCTGATGAGGTTTCTTTGTTTCAGGTTTCTCAGTTACAGTCAATCCTCCGCTTCTATCGTCTCCTCTGCATCCTCCTCACTAAAACCAATTAAACTCATGTCCTCCTCCTCTACATCCATGGACTTCACCTTTTTTCTTCCTCTAGACCTTCCTGTCAACACAAACCTCAGCATCATTTTACCAACTTTATCACTGTTCTAACATCCTCTCAGTGTGTCCAAACATCTCAATCTGTCTCCAAAACATCTACCATGGTTCAGTAGAATATTTGATAATCGCTGGTATGTACTTGGCTTGTTGGTAAAACATATCTAGGTTTGAGGAACTCCATAAACATCTAAATAAATCTTCTACCAATGTAAATGCATTGATTAGGCATTACCTAGTGCAGGGGTTCTCAAAGTCTTTGTAGTGGAGGGTCAAATTAGGAACTTGACATTAGACTGGGGGCCATTTTTGGTGAAAACCCCCCAGAAAAGTTGTTTTTAATAACTTTAATGACCAAGTGTCATTTGTACAATTAACCAGGCCTTCCAGATATTTTCCCAGTTGCGGTCGGAGGTTGCTGCCCAGATCTACTTGTCTAGTAACTGTATCATTTGATAGACTTTTTCCTTCCATCTTTTTCTTTTGCTCTGGACAAACATTGTCAGCTACTTTCAGCATACATTCTTTTTACAAACCCCGGGCCGCACTTTGAGAACCCCTGATCTAGTGAAAGAACAACTATGTCTAATCGTCCTAAGTCTTTGTTTGTATGAATGAGTGCTGATTGCATCGTTTTGTGCATTATTCTTGCTTTGATTGAAAACATGTAGAATAACATTTATTGTAATATCCTTCACACTTCCAAAATGTTTGAATTCTCTTCCCAATCTTAAAGGTCAATTACTGAAGCTACTGAAATATTTTCTTACTCGTGCAACATGTGAAAGTTGAAAATGTCTTGATTCAAAGCAGGTCTGATCAGCTCAAAACAGAACAACTTTCTTCACTGATTTTCTTTAGTACCACAGATGGCTGTGTTAGGTTGTAGTTACGCAAAACTCCATGTTTCAAGCACTGAGACCTTTAGTAAAGAGGTAGGGGAAGGCAACTCTGACTTTTTCTCTAATCTGCAGCCAAACTTTTTTAGAAAAATGTTTGCATCGACAATGTTGAAGTGACAGAGACCTTTCAGCTATTCAGACCTGTCTAAGTCTGCAGCCCTGGAAGCTGAATGAACTTAGTTTTAATTTTCGCTGAGTAAAAAATGTCAGGTTTTTTAATGTGTAAATCAAATGTTTGGTTTGTTTATTGTTTAACTCACTTGATCTCACTGTAACGACTGTCATGTAGCGTTCTGTCAGGCATCAATGCTTGAGGTCCAAGAGCTGAAGAACATCTCTGTCAGCTCAGTGTTTCTTGTACAGAGTTGCAGGCTGTAAGTGATAGAAGGACGAAGGCAGCATTCATTTTTATAAAAGAAGGTTTCATTTATTTTTATATCTTTTTCTGGTTTATTTTCCTCATGAAAGCCCTTCCAAATGTTGGGCAACATTTACATTGTTTAAAAGTCCAGTTCCTGTTTTTAAAAGCTGCCAGGAAAGCAGAATGTAAATCCTTAAAGACAAGCATCTTGAAAAGCTTCATCAGAATCCCGTTTTTCTGCTGCCAGCTTCTGGAGTTTCAGTTAATCTGCATAGACTAGAGAGAAACTCAGGATGTTTCAGGTTTATTTAATCAGTAATAGCAAAATATAATTCCAGACAAACACTGAGGCCTCACAGTGAAAAACAAGCTGACAAAGATTTTGAGGGATTTTGTTGCAAAAAAAGACTTGTTGCTAAACATTGCAAACTGTATTGAAATAAACATGCTCAAATAGACAGTCATGGTTTACACAGGAGGACTTTTAACTGACTGCAGAGTCTATGGGACCTGCCGTGCACACATGTGGGGAGGCAGCTGTCAAACCATAGCTGATCATTTCACCACAGAATCTTCTACACAATTTTCTATTTTTTTTATTGAGCAAAGAAAAGCAATGAAGTTTCTATATATAGTGGATCCCAGTCTAATGAAAACAAAGTATGTAAAGAACTGATTCAAAGCTGAAAAGAAAAAGATCTCAGCAACCAACTGATCTGTGGAAAACGAAAAGAGCATTTTGAAAGAGCAGTTCTTTTTTCTAATCATACTGTGATCTCAGGATCACCTCCCCAGTGCTCAGGAGTCCTGCTCTAACTCTTATGGCAGGGGGGTCTCTCAAAACCCAGACTTAAACTTTCATAATGCCACCTCTGGAAACAAATCTGGAAACTGGTTTGCAGCTTCATCCATCATCAGGAGTTTCATTTAATAATAAACATCAACCAGGTTTGCACAAAGAGGAATCAGATTTTAACGTTCACCAGTGCAACAGTGCTGGAAGGGCCCTTCCACCCACAGCTGAGGTTCAGCATGAGGACGGGTCTGATGGTCTGATCTCTGAGGCCATAGATGAGGGAGCTAAGACATTTGGGAAGAAGGCTGAGAAGAATGTAGAGGAAAACCTGCACGGCGGTGGCTGAGGACCTGTCTATGCTCTGGAATATGAGAATGAGTAAAGAGGTCTGGACAGTGGAGGACATGCTGAGGCCCAGCTGCATTAGATGCAGCAGCAGCGTCTTCCGCGCCTTCCTGGCCGAAACTTTGTCGGTGGAAGCTGACCGTGCTGCCAGCATGATGGCGATGTAGGAGAAAGTCACGGTGACTCCTGCATATGTGAACAGGAAGTAGGTGAAGACTTTGTGGTACATCTCAGCCACTTGGTCAGGATATAGGTTCTCTCTCCCACAGAACTCTTTCAGCTGCTTGTTTGGCAGGTCCTTGAAAGGAACATTCAGCATCAGAACCACCTGGACCAGAACAATCAGAAGACTGAAGGTCCAGAGCACACACACTGCTTCCCCTGTGTTCTTGATGGTGACGATGGCTGCGTGCCTCAGTGGATAACACACAGCGATGTATCTCTCCAGACACATCAGCACCAGAGTGAGGATGGAGGCATTGTGGGAGAAGAAGCTGAGGGCTGTGAGAGCGATGCAGAGCGGGTAGACCAACGGTTTTCCTCCCGACAGCAGAAGCATTATCTGGTTGTGAGCAAGCTGCACGGTGTCTGAAAACAGAAGGTTAAACAGGAGAATGTATCGGGAGGTTTCCCTGAACACAGCTTTGCTCCTCAGAGTGAACAACATGGTCACATTGATGAAGAGGAACAGACAGCATGGCAGCGTGGTCACCACATAGTACAGCGTCACCTCCACCAGCCCGTTCCGCAGCACCGCTGCCGTCAGGTTGGAATTGTTTTGCATGGAAATAAGTGGACTTCACACACAAAAACAGCACAAAGAGAAAACAAAAAAACAACATTTCACGGGGCATGCAGAGAGGGCGCCACCGAGCTCACATCCTGGAGCCGGCACTGCTCTGTTCGCCTCACTGGCTCCACAACGTCTTTTCTACATCCCATGATCCGCCTCTCATGACATCACTGTCAGCAGCGTCATCAGGTCACAGGCAGGAAATGATGAAAAACATGGTTTGAAAACAAACATTTGGATGTGTGGCAGTGATTTATGAAAGAACCAACTTTAAAGAAAGTAAAACAAAGTTTTAAAAACTGTCACCAGATGAAGGAAATAGCACAGAGGCATGATGCCCCCACACCAAAATGAGGGTTCGTTTGCATCAAGGATGGAGATAAGCTCCAGCGTATCGCCTCAGCTGACCATGGAGTTTGTTAATGTAACAGTTTGTAAGAACTGTGACTTCAGAGTGAAGCCGAGTTTCCTGAGGTCTTTCACTACAAGTCAGTTTCCTGATGGTTCTGTTTTAATCCCATTACAACCCAAATTAAGCATTATCAATGGTCCCATCCATTGACTGTAAATGAGAACTGGATGGAGTGAGTGTGATGTTACCCATCGAAAATGACATGTCAGACGCCAACAAAATGAAGTAATTTCAGTCGCCATGTTGTCATGAAAAGGACACCGGAAAGTTGGAGCCAAATGAAGTCAGTAAGCAGTGATTAGTCCAAGTTAGTCCGAGTCAGCATTTTTCTGTCAACTATTCTTGCCACTTGACAGTGGGGTCAAGAGAATCTGTCAGTCAAATGAATGAATGAATGAACGAATGAATGAATGAATGAATTAAACTTTATTTATTCAGCACTTTTGCACCCCCCCAAAAGAAAGACTCAGCATACTGCTCAAGGAGCCTGTTAGAGCTGTACATGTAATAAGAATGTGCACCTTGTGTGCTTCTTGCGTGCAGCCAGACGGTTAGAAATGAGGCAATTAGACAATCAGAGCCCAGTATGTGTGGACATCCAATGGGCGAGGGCACCTAAGCATTGCGTGGAAACCCCATGCATCCAGCATTTGCAAGTGGTTAGTAAGGGGCCAGTACTCGCATTTTCCTAACAATTAGAGTGTGGCATGAGGGCACCGTAGTACGGCATCACCTGTATGTCATAAGTGCATCCAAATTAGATTAGATTTGAATCAACTTTATTGTCATCACACATGGACAAGGTAATGAAATGCAATTTGTGTTTAACCAGAGTGCAACATTGCTTTAAATAGGATTACATTAATCTTGTGAATACTTCACAATACACTAACCACACGCGCAACAAACTCATGTTCAATTTTCATGATGGGGTGGCTGTACAAGTTTTGAGGATACTTCAAGGCACATCTGAACTCCACTCCCTCCTACATCCCTCTTTGGGCCTGACAACCCAAAAGCCCTGTACAGGTACATGAGACTAAGGCATTAGGTTTTTAATAAAAGACACACTGACAGAAGAGCTGGACAGTATTATTACTCGATTATTTCGAGTTTGTTGATGTGGACGATTTATTTTTGGGAAAATTAAGATTACGATTTCCCAGCTCTCTGCTCTCTTGGGCATCCGTTGTTTGAAGTGAAGTTAGGCCGTCTCTCGCAACGAGCAGACATGAAAACTGCAAAGAGGAGCTTCTTCTGCAAGGCAGGGGAAGAACAAAAGCAGTATACTATTTGGGGTGGGGGGTTTGAAGTCAAAGTCCCACTGTCTGTCATACACCTAGGTGTGTGAAAATTGTTCTCCACATTGAGCGGTGAGCTGCAAACTCAGCCGCGCTCAGGAACCATTTGGTGGTTTAACCCCCCCAATCCAACCCCTTAATGCTGTGTCACGCAGGGAGGCATTGGGTCCCAAGTTTAGAATCTTTGGTATGACTCCGCCTGGATTTGAACTCACAATCCTCTAGTCACAGCGTGGACACTCTACGACAAGGCCACTGAGGTGGTTCTGAAGCACCACCCACCGTCTGTACATTCTGTACACTTGTACACTCCTCCTTAGTGCTTAGTTTAGGCTGATGGAGCAGCGGGACATGTGATCCCGAAAGCACTGGAGGATAAACCTGCTGGACTCTCTGCAGAAAAACAGAGTAAAATAAAAACTGTTGATCTGGAGACGGTTCGCACTCTGTCCTGGCCGGATGCTACACGGATGCCGGCATGACCAGCAAACGAGCGGAGCTCGTTTGCTGGTCACGCCGGCATCCGGGCAGCTGGCTGGCCGGCAGACGGACATGCGGTATGGGGTGTTCTGCAGGCTGAAAGCCGCAGTGGTGAGACAAAGATTGTCCTGCAAAGTGGAGGTTACCACATCTAACAGCTGTTACCACATATAGTAAATGGCGTACAGTTATATAGCTCTTTCTACCCTCTTTCGAAGGCCCAAAGCACTTTACAGTCACAGTCCCTTTCACCCATTCACACACATTTACACACTGATGGAGGCTCCGCTGCCAAACACTGGCGCCAACCTCCCACCAGGGGCAAGGTGGGGTTCAGTGTCTTACCCAAGGACACTTCGACGTGCACGTTGGGAATCGAACCAGCAATCTTACGAGAATGGGTCGACCGCCCTACCGCTGCCCCACAGCCGCCCATATGCATGTGCTGACAAAATTAGCTGGACTGTGGGTGTGGTCACAGTGCTGCTGCTTTCTTTTGGTGAAATATAAACTGCCTTTTAGAGCCCCTGTGTTTTACCTGCAGGCCTGATTAATTTAACCATGTTTTGGGGAACAACTACTTCGACTTTTCTGCATCATAGTCCAACAGAAGCTAGGAGCACTATTGTCCTCATTCAAAGAAGATGAGTCAGGCCTTCATCTGTAGCAGTGCTCAAAAAGCTGCAGCTCAGTCAGAAAGCTGCAGGTAAGCGATTCTGCTTGAGAGAAAAAAAATCAGCTGGTAGAACCGAGTCAGAATCGAGTGGAGGAAGCTGCTTTCAGCTGCGCACAGATAAAACCAGCTTCCTGATGAACTCTGATCTGATCTGTTCTTCAGCTGTTCCTATGTTTAAACCCCAGCTCAAAGCATTACTCATTTCTGCTGTCTTTGTTTAAAACACTGCACTTACTTTGGTTCATTCAGTACCTTTTCATGTCTTTGTTCTTATTGATTTCTCCTATACGCTGCCACAGATACAGATGTGTTGCTTCAAAGCTCTTGGAACTGCTAGTGTGGAAAAGCCATGAATAATGGATCGGAGGTTTTGGATGAACAACTGACGGACAGATGAAACTTCACAGAGTTTTCTCCTCTTAGTTGGAATTGATGTCAGTCAAGAACATTAAATTAAAAAAAACGTAGGCAAATAAGATTTTAGAATGTCTTTGATGTTTGTCATTGTGTGGTATTTTGACATGTTGATTTAAAATGACATAAACAAGTGCTTACATTGCAACAATTTTCTCTGAATTCAATATAAAATATAACTTTCACTCAAAGTCCAACTTTTCTAATGATGAGTCTTGTTGATGGGGAGATATTGTTTAAGTTTGATGAAAGTCTCAGTGGGCAACAATGACAAGCCTCTACATGTGATGCAGTTAGTCCCCCGACAGGTCATTTAGATACATTAAATATTCAACCACTCCTTTTTGTTTTCATCGAGCACTTCATTAAAGCAGACTGTTTGCATCAGATGCCTCAGAGGAGACTGAGCATCTGTTCCACAAAAACAAGTTCATCAAGACATCATTAGCGTCTGGGATAAACTTGACAAACATCTAAAGGCTTCTAAAGAATAGTGTATGAAAATGACCAGGAGACAATCCATTTTTGTCAAAAACCATCAATGCAGATCATAATGTTGTCAGGTTGAAAACCAAACTTTAATTAGGCCCAAATTCCACTGCTTCGGTGACTTGCTGCCATACTCCAAGTAAGTTCTTCTATTTGGGTGCACAAGATGTGAGGGTCACCATGTCTCATTTAAAAAATTTTTTTGGTGCACAATATTACTCAATTTTCCAAGCTGAGATCAATAAAGTATCTGAATCTTAAAGTATCTTTATCTAATTGTTATTATTTTGGTTAAGTTGCAGACATTAGGTTCCATCTCTAGTTAGGCTTGAGTCTGGTTAGAAGAATTAAGCATCTAAATATGTAAACATTGCAGATGGACAAAAAAAAGGAGCACTTAAAAAGAAGAGAGAGTCTTTACTTTTATTTGTACCACAGGCCGGGTAAATACAATTGTGATTGGCTGCTTGGTGTGGATTTAAAAGTGATAATGCAAAGTGATAACCACACACCTAAAAAAAGAAGTTCTGGCCACATATCTTAAATCTTCTGTATCACTGCACTGGCTTCTTTAAAACAAACTTTAGCTTCATCATCTGGACAAAAACAAGCGGTAAGAGGTGAACGTTCTCTCTAAACCCATCGTGACCATCAGCATTTATATCACTTTCTTTTGCTGCTGCAGTGAAGGTCGGTGCCAGCTCAGCTCGTTGTCATTTTACTGCGATAACGCGCCGCCCCATGTATCAAATGGTCCACCTTATGTGAAAAAAGTGACCTAAACCAAAAAAGTAACACGTATAAAGTGCTAAAAACCGATTGAATACTTTAATGGTCAACGAAGTGTGAATTTTATAAAATTAATGCACTTCACTGAAGTAACCATCTGACGCGATGTGGAGGACAGTTCAGGCTTCCAAGGCGTTCATTCATTTCTGATTATGCGCACTTTGTCAGCCGTTATCCCTTACTTAATGCAGAAATGCAGTTCAGTAGAATAACCCAGACTAGTGAACCAGGTCACCCGCATGTGCAACGTGTAAGAGGACAGTAGCAGAGAGCCAGGGCCTCTGGCTCACCCTATATTCTGGGGGAAAGCACCTCCTAGAGTCCACACAACTCTCGTAAGAATTTTCCATTCAAAGAAGAACACAGGTTCCCTCCAGGCCCAATGTCCCAGCCAGACAGATGCTTGGACAAAAGGAACTGAGATCAGAGCCTTCTGAGATGAGAAGACCAGTGCTAGACATCTGTAGACCACACCAAAGTCTACATTCACGCTGCAGGGCTTAATGCTCAATTCGGATTTTTTGAAAAAATCTGATTTTTTTAACAATGGATGTCAACAACAGTGTTGTCAACAGCAAAGCTCTTTTGCATTATTACATTTATTTTCACAAAGGAGCCAGCACAATTACAATCTTCTCATTTTAAGAAGGCATTGGAGCCAGGATTGTCTGTACCCACTGTTGTGGAATGGGGATGTGTTGAATACTGGAGGAATGCTGCTTGCTATGCTGAGCTAACAATGCTCAATGACAAAAGACTTTTGTCACAGACAAGACATGAAGCTTCTAATGATGGCCAGAAAGTCCAGAGCATATTGACCAAACACGATTTTGGGAAAGAGTAGACCAAGGACAATGAGCATGTTACTGTCTTCATGAAGAGCAGAGAACCTTGTTACCGCCCTGAGAAGGGTTTAGTGATGGACTACTTATGGCTATAATTTTAGGCTTATTCAATATGTTGGTATTACATGCAACCAAAAATGAAGTTAATTTGATGTTTTCAAATTTAAGAGATTACAGTGTGTCTATGAGGACTCAGAGAAAATGAAAACGAAGTTACAGGTCCCACATAAGACAAGATGATGAAGAAATCAACATAACTTTGTTACAAATGTGGAATAGAGAAACACAATTTAAAATATTACACAGACTCCATTTTACACCATTGCTGAGGAGCAAGCTGGGCTAAGACTCTCCCTTCTGCTGCAAGTGTAACAGTGAAATAGGTACATATGCACACGTGCTGTGGAAATGTAGTGGGATACAAAAATACTGGATTGAAGTTAAAAAGGAAGTGAAAATACTGTTGGGATATGGTGTGGAACTCTCAACCTTTCAGTGTGTTCTTAGCACTAAAGTGAACGGCACTAGGTACAAACACAACGCCAAGTTGGTGGAAATTCTTCTGTTTGTAGCAAGAAAAAACATTCTGAAATTCTGGATTTCCAAGGACGTTCCGACCATGGAGGACTGGTACACAGAGGTTTTGAAGATTGTTCCTCTGGAAAGATTAACGCATACCCTTCATGACAACATTGAGGAGTTCAAAAAAGTCTGGCAACCAGTTCTGGATAAAACTAATCTTTCTTAGGATTGAACTATGTTCTGGTGAAATGTGAAAAAAAACAAAACAAAACAAAAAAAACCTGTAATAGCCTTTTGCCGCTGGTGATGAAGGTTGATTGGTGATTTGTTCTTTTTATTTATTTATTTTTATTATTATTTTACTTTTTAAACTGCTGCCTGTTTATGTTAGGTTGTGATGTTAAAAAGAAGATTTGGGTTTGTAAACATTTTGATGTTCTATTTTTCATGTTTGACTGTTTTCACTACCCAAATAAAAAAACAAAACAAAAAAAAAAACGAAAAAAATATTTTCGAAGTTACCATTTTCTTCCCTCCCTTTGCCTTTTCTCTCCTTTTCTTTCACTTTTCTCATTCTTTACTTTTTTTAATATAATTTTTTTCATTCTGTTATTGTTTTTCCCTATTTGCTTATCATGATATTCGAGGCTTCGAGACAGACCCAGATGCTGGAACCCGGAAGGAGCACAGGAGAGTTTTACGGTAAGTAATACGATTTATTTTGTTCTTGTAGGTGACTTTCCAGCGGCGAGGTCTTCGGCTCGAGACGGCAGGTATGTGGCAGGGAGATGAGGCGTGGCTGGAGGGCTTCGGTGGAGGCAGAAAGGGTGCGAACAGCTCGGCGAGGAGAGCGTGGAGGGAACAGGCGGTTCCCAGGTAGCACTCCTGACGATTGAGTCCTGGAAGCGTGGCATAAGACAAATTACTAAACAGGATAAACTTTTTTCGCATAAACATGAGAGACCAGACAAGCAACATGGAGGAGCAACCAACTGGCAATGAATACTGGCTGTGGATCTCCTTAAGATGGCAGCAGGGCTGATGAGGTGAGTGGCAACGGCTGAGAAATCTCCGGGGCAGAGCAGAGAGGGGCGGGGATGACAGAGGCACCATGACATTCCTTATGTTCTTGTTTTTTCTATTTTTTGTCTTCCAGAACTTTTAGAAGTTTGACAATGAATGTCTTTCTTTCTCTTTCCCTATTCCTGTTTTCCCAGCCCCTTGGGTTACTCTGCTTCATTTGACTTCATTCAACATTTGACTTTGACTTGACCGAATCATCATCTAATCTCTGTCAGTGTTTCCAGATAAAGTCATAGTTTTCCAGCCTAAAAGTCATCTAATGACATCCAGACCATCAAAAAATCCCCCAAAGTATTTATCAGTGATTGATTAGCAGTAATTAATCATTCATTATTTATTACTTCCTGATCTGATGGAAACTCCAACTTTATTACATTGTTGATGATTTTTGCAGTCAGAGAAAAACCTGAAATAATGGATTCCTATTGAACTTTACTAACAACAACTGATAAAATATTAAGAACAATAAAAAAAGGAAAGTGAAAAAAACACAAATAATTAAAGACTATAGGAGTTCTAGCTGAACTTATTTGCCTTTCATGAAATAAAGTGGAAATTGTTCTTGAAATCTTTACTTTTCATGAATTTAGGTGAGATAAAATAAAAGTTAATGTTGTGAAACATTATCAAGCAGACTTTTATTTTTGAAAACCTGTTCTTTTGAATATGAAATAAATTTGGTTACGTAAAATAATTGAAAGGATTAAGTCAAACATTAAGAACTAAAACAATTATCACATGAGATGACTCCAAAAACACCCACAGTAAAAATTCTCCCAAAAATGTATATATGCAATCATAAAAATTCAATTCAATTCAATTCAATTTTATTTGTATAGCCCAAAATCACAACAACAGTCGTCTCGATGGGCTTTGAAGTAAAACATGAACTCAAAAGGATCACGAATACAAAGAGTCAATATGAAAATACTAAAATAAACTAACAAACTGACTAAGCTATACTGGCATCCCTGCCCTTAGACCCCCCTTCGCGGTAAGGAAAAACTCCTAAAAAAAAACGGATTCCGGAAAAAAACGAAGAAACCTCAGGGGTGCCCACATGAAGGAGGGACCCTCCCCCAGGACGGACAGGCGATTTACCAGAACTCATAGAGAAGAATTAACTTATCTAACTCTACATCTACATATTTAAAGTCCAGCAGACGAGCTTCATCCAGCCGGGGTTGGGGACAGTCAGGGGCACGAGTCGAGCCGGAGACAGGATCCACAGCCAGGTGTAGGAGCAGGAGCAGAGAGGAGGTACACAGTCAGGAACAGGAGCACGGATGGGCCAACTGGAATCTGGAAGCACTCCCACTCCCCAGGAGGGGAGAGGGATAGAGGGACAATACATGAATCGTACTGCACCAAACAGAGACATGGATAACTAAATGATAAATGATGATCACAGATAGAGAAGAGAGGAAGTGTAGAGGTAGATGAGAAAGAAAAGTATTGGAAAAGGACAGAAAAGAGGACAGAGCCCCAGTGCACCATAGTTACCCCAGCTTCAACTTCTAGCAGCCTTTTAAAATAATAGTTATTGTTATTTAGTTTAATTTAAACAATTAACATTAAGTTAAATAATCTCTGAATCCTAACTAGTCTGACAATAAGCCTGTCCAAAGAGGAATGTTTTCAGTCTAACTTTGAATGTAGAAACTGAATCTGCCTCTCTTACATGAGCTGGGAGTTTATTCCATAAGACAGGGGCTTGGTGGCTAAACGCTCTACCTCCAACTGTACTTTTACTAATTCTAGGAACCACAAGCAGTCCTGCATTTTGCGAGCGAAGTGTTCTGATTGGATGGTAAGGGACTATGAGGTCCTTAATATAGGATGGGGCCATTCCATGTAAGGCCTTATAGGTTAACAGGAGTATCTTGAATTTAATTCTACAATCAACTGGGAGCCAATGGAGCGAAACTAACACAGGAGTGATGTGATCTCTTCTGTTAGTTCCTGCTAATAATCTAGCTGCTGCGTTCTGAACAAAGATAGAGAAGAGAGGAAGGGTAGAGGTAGATGAGAAAAGAAAAGTATTGTAAAAGAAAACAAAAGAAAACATATCTATTGTTAATATTAATATATCGGGTTCCTCAAAAACATGTGCTGCCCACCGCCCCCCACCTCGAATATTCAAGATGTTCGATTGACAGATTCTCCCAAACCTGCTTTCAAGTGGAAACTTCCAACAAGCTCACTCCTGAATGGCAACAGAAGTTGCCATAGAAACGTAGAAATAGAAATGACTCAAAGCAGCTTGACCAATTACTGCTTAGTGATGTTGTCTGGCTCCAAATGTTGGTGCCAGTATCGTGAAAAAATGGTGACTGACTTGACTGTGTTTGGTTGGAGAAGGACGTAAACTGTTTTCTATGAGTGATGGCGGCCATGGTGCAGCGGTAGGGCGGTCGACCCACATTTTAAAATTACAGGTTTGATTCCCGCCTTGCACACCCATGAGTCAAAGTGTCCTTGGGTAAGACACTGAACCCCACCTTGCCTCTGGTGGTGGGCAGGCAACTGTGTTTGGCAGCGGAGCGGCCACCAGTGTGTGAATGTGTGTGTGAATGTGTGTGTCCATGGGTGAATGGGTAAAGCGCTTTGGGCCTTGTATAGGTAGAAAAGTGCTATATAAGTATACGCCGTTTACCTTGTCTTTCACACTCAGTCCAGTTCTCAGGTACAGTCAACGGTCACAACTGAGAGCTGTTTTAAACAGTTTAATCTTAAATCCTTTTATATTTGTCCTCCATCATGAGAAAAATGCTACAACATGTTAAAAACACGATATTCATCTGAGTCTGTCTGTAAAGAGATTCTAGTAAAATGACCAGTTAAAACAAGTTCACTATTTTTATCTGTTTTGAGGAACACATGGGACAGAGATGGAAATTTATCAAGGAATTGGTTTTTTTTCTGAAAAAAAAAGGTTCTTTGTTAGAGGAATTGAATTTAAAAACAGGAAGTGACTCAATGCTTTATATGTCTGCCTTGTTTATGTTTGACATTATTTGTTATTATTATTAGTTTGCTGTAACCTCAGACACATAAACAATTTTTAAAGTTTGTTTATCACCAGATTTGACAATTCATGGATTTGAACCTGAACAAACAGAATTCAATAATTAAAAAGATCAAATTTTCTTTCAAGTTTAGAGTAACTAAACTTTCTTGATAAATGTTGTTGGTGTTCAAACATGGTTTTAATTTGACGAAACTCTCTGTGGGACCAATAAAAAACTCCCAGCATGTGACCCATGGAGTCCCCTGATGAGTCATTTAGACACATTTATTATTCAAATGCTTCTTCAAGTTTTCAGACATGGTTAATTTCTACTACTTACGTCAGAAATCTCAATGGACAAAGTCCAACACAAACAAGTTCAGCAGAAACAACAACCTCATTGTCTCTCTGTGACAAACTTTTCAAAGTCTAACGCCTGGAGACTTTGACCCACTCTTGGTCAAGTCTTCCGTAAACATCTAAATGTTTTTACGCTTCTCTCAAAATGATCCATGTTTCAAATTCTTTGCTGTTGTCTGTGCCCTGTGAGCTTAGGAAACATCCAAATGAGTTAAACTTTTATCCACTGACTCTTCTGCAGCAGCAGACTCCAACCAAGCAGATTACACAGATTACAGAGGAACCATCAACACTGATCTGGATGATGGGTGGAGGTGGACAAAGCAGTGTTGTGTTCAGCAAAAAGCATCACCGGGAGTCTATGTGAATGATAATATGACTCAGAACCATGTAGTTTCCCCACAGGCTGTGAAATTCTACCTATTTCTGCTTGTTACAAAAAATTGGAGCTTTAAAAGCTCCACTTGTCCTGATCAGGAGGGTAAATTAAATTAAATTAAATTAAATTAATTTTATTTATATAGCACCTTTCATGACGAGAAGACAGCTCAAGGTGCTGTTCATAAAAACAGAAACAAAAGCAATAAAATACAATAAAATACATTCAATTAGCCCCGCACAATAAAATACACAAAGACAAACACCAGTGGATAATAAATTAGTAATTAAAATAAAGAGAAACCAATCAAGAGAAACCAGAAAGGTATAAGGTATAAGGTATAAGGCTTTTTGTAAGGATAGACCCTCTAGAGGCGGCAATGCTCTGTTTTTCTGTCTAAACGTATCCATGAATAGTTTAAGTTGCTGAGTTTTGAAGTTCACACTCTTTGCAATACATTTTGGACAATTCCATGCTCCCCACCTTGTGGGAACAGTTTGGAGTGGGCCCCTTCCTCTTCCAACAGGACTGTGCACCAGTGCACAAAGCAAGGTCCATAAAGACATGGAGGACAGAGTCTGGTGTGGATGAACTGGACTGGCCTGCACAGAGTCTGGACCTGAACCCCATAGAACACCTTTGGGATGAATAAGAGCGGAGACTGAGATCCAGGCCTTCTCCACCAACATCAGTGTGTGACCTCACCAATGCACTTTTGGAAGAAAGGTCAGAAATTCCTAGAAACACACTCCTCAACCTTGTGGACAGCCTTTCCAGAAGAGCTGAAGCTGTAATAGCTGCCAAAAGGTGGACCCACATCATACTGAACTCTATGGGTTAGGAATGAGATGGCACTTTAGTTCATATGTGAGTCAAGGCAGGTGAGTGAATACTTTAGGTTATATAGTGTAGATTCATACTTTACCTTGCAGAGGTGCATTTATCTGAACTTCTCTTGTCTATTAATCTTTCATCCAGCCATTTTCTTAACTTGCTGTGTCTCTTTCTGTGACACGGGTTGCCAGAGCCTGTCCCGTTTACTCTTGGGTAAAGACGGGTAACACCTTGGACAGATCGCCAGTCTGTTACAGGGCATGTCATTACTCCCATTAGGACACTTATGGGAGTCTATTAAGGTGGTATAGGGTCAACTCTGTCAAATGCTTTAGACAGGTTAATAAAAAGTGAAGAACAGTGCAGTTCTTTATCAAGTGCCACAATTACATAAGTTATCACCTTCATGGTAGTGGTGTACCTAAGCTCTGGTATCCCCAGTTTGGTCAGAGTGACTGCAGCATATTCCAAGAATAAAGGTAGAAACCCTACATGTGAGAAACCTGGCCTCACATTGGATAAAAACACAGAACGCTGAGGTGCTGACGGGCCAAACTGCATCATCTTGATTCAAATGTGTTTTCTGTTACAACACAGTTCTTGGATGTAAACAGAGTCCAGAAAAAGAAAAGAAAAACAATTGTGTATAAACTATAAACTAAAGTTTGTTTTGTCGTTTTTGTTATTCATTTAGCAGATTTTTTTTCTCTGGTGCCTTAGAGACAAAGTCACTGAGAGAAAGTCTCTCGAGACGTCATTTAGATGCATCAAATATTCAGGAGAAGCTTTCATTAACTACTGTTTACTGTAACCCCCCCCCCCCCCCCCCCATGTGTTGATTAGTAATATTCAGAGGTAAGTTGCTGCACAGGGCTATGGAGACTAAAGTTTGCTTAAGCACATCATTACACCCTGTGTGGAATTTAATTCCAGCTTCACTCTTTAAAAACTTTTACTTTTTCTAAAACATATACATGTATGTTTTTATGTTTTTACAAGATTAAATATTTTCTATTGTAACAGGGTTTTTTATATTTTTAGTGCTTTGGGGGCGGGTATTGTTTAATTGGTGGTTTGGACAGATAACAGGACGTGGCAGAGAATGTGTATGATAAAAACAAGGGTTGGTCCATACTTCTGTTGGATTTCTGAAAAAAAAATAAACTAGTTTATCTCACAAACACTTGGAATTCCCAGTGTTCTCTTGTCATTGTCAGGACACCTCCAAGGTTTCAAGCACTTCAAAGACCCCATAAGCCAAACATGTATTGTCTGCATACATACAGTCTGTATTGATTGACAGTCTCTCCACGATCTTGTGCATGTTTTGCAATGATTGAAGCACAGAAAGCTGGAAGTTGCAGCTGTTTTTCCTAAAGGTTAAAATAAAACTTGCAACACTTTTCAATAATAATTTTCAACTAAATTAGTCTTTCAGGCAGTTGTTTTTCCCTCCAATTAAAATTTTATGTAACTTAAAAAATATTATTAAATGGATAATATATTCTTTCTTAACAGTGCATTTTTAAATATCTTTTTTATGTTTGTACAAGAGCAATTGTAATTTTTGAATAAATATATGATCACAGAATGCTTGATACATTTTACACAAAAAAAGACCAACATTATATTCATGTTTAAAGGTTCAGTTACTAAACAAAAAGTGAACAGAAAGAAGTTGTATTTGTTTTTCTTTAGTCTAAATCAAAAATGGTTTATTTCTTTTTTCGTGATTCAGTTGTTTCATTTTAGTTAAATGTGTCTGTTGGAAATGTCACCTTGATGCTGTTTCTTTGGTTTTGTTATTATTTATATTTAAACTTCAAAATTTTCTAAAGTGAATAAAGAATAAAACTGAATTTGACCTTTAATCCACATCAGAAAGTACTTTTTTAAAGACAACTTGAAGCAAACCCTGGAATCTCTAACTTTAATTCCTTTGTTCTCTAACAAAAACCTTGAAGGAGGAAAAAACTGTTTATCTCTGATTTCATCAAGAAGTTTTTCAAACCATTAGAACAGCTGTTTGCGTTTGTTGTGCTTCTTGACAGTTTACAGCAGCGCAGAAGGATGCGCTGTCACATTAAGCTAATCGATCATGGGAAATGTAGTGTAAAATAGTGATGCTGATGCAAGACAAACTCACTTCTCCAAGCTTCATTATGTCATTTACCTTTTACACGGTCTGATACCGGGATTACGCAGGAAGCTACTAGGGCTGCACGGATGATCCGTGATCCATACGGTCAGAAAAGCTACTGTCAAAAGTTTTTTTTTTTTTTATGA
Organism: Oryzias curvinotus; assembly: GCA_023969325.1. NCBI lineage: Eukaryota > Metazoa > Chordata > Actinopteri > Beloniformes > Adrianichthyidae > Oryzias > Oryzias curvinotus. The sequence continues at coordinate 6,744,958 of CM043719.1, forward strand.
ACACGGAGCTGATAGTCTAGTGATGGTGAATGTTTTTTGATCAGTAAAAATGAATAATTTTCTGCAATACACTGGTTGAAAAACACTGAAATATATAAAAAGATAAAAGAAAAGAAAAAAAATGTTATTGACAGAAAATTGATCATTATTCAATCTTCAGGGCACATGCGAGCTCACTGACACCATCACAGACTACATTACCGCATAAACCTAACAGGTTTGGAAGGCACTGTACCCTGCAGGATTGTGCAGTGTTTTCCTGACACCAAGCCGTGGATAAATCCTGCTGTCAAAGCTGTTCTGAAGAAGAAAGCTGTCAGACAGGAACTAAAAAAATACTAAAGTGCTATGGCAGTGCTCCAGAAAGGTTTTTAGTACCGAGCAACAGGGGAAAAAACAAGACCTACATTTTTTAATCTTATTTATTATCTGATTCTGAAAGAAGTTTTATTTTGGAAAACTGCTAGACTCTACCCACCACATCCAACTCATAGTTGACACATGTCAAGTCGCTTGGTCACATGTTGAAAAAAGATCTGCTAATTTTTACAAACAGTATTTTTGGTGTTTTTACATATTCTTGAAGCATTTTTCTTATGATGGAGGACATAGAAAAAGAAAATGAAGATTTTATTGTGTTTATGTGTATTTCTTTATTGAGACTGGTGTGAATCAGGAGCAGACAAAAAATTCTGTTGCAAAAAGCCTGCAGTTGTTACGCGAAATCTCCTGTGTTCTGTAGTAAAAGATCTGCTCCTGTTTGCCTGCAAGACTGACATTGGTGTAAAGAATACCATCATCTCTGCTTTACTGTACTCTAGCTCACTTCAAAAAGCCTGTTGGCACTGTAATAAGCCTCTTCTTTGGCTTCTCCACCGCTTTTAACACCATCCACCTGTGCATTTCTGGGGCAAACTGGAGATAAAGCTGAACTTTGGCGGACATCAGTCTGCTGCTTGTTGTCTGAACATCAAGTAAAGGGTCATTGATACATTGAACCCAAGTGTTGACTTGAAAAATAAAGTGGACTAGACCAATAACACAGTTTTGTGGCACAAGAAGGCCTGGTGCAGGTTTTATCTGCTGAGGATAATGTGGTCCTCTGGGTTAAAGGGGTCAGTCGTAAGAACCTACAGTGTCACTGTTGGGTTCTACAATGACCATTCTGGATGAAATAACCATAATTCCAAACCCAAGACTGTTCATGATTTTGTCACACAGAAGGTGCTTTTCATTTAAAAACCACCACCGGGAGAGGTTATGTAGTCAAGACAGAGTTTTAAATGCCACCCTCCGTAGAAAGCTGAGCTATGCTCCAGAAGCTCTCCATAGACCATTCAGGCTAAAACCCTGTTTGTAATGTCTTCCCAGCAGATCCACATTCCGTCCTAACCCTAAAGTATAGCTTTAATGATGTATTGGTCCTGCTCAAGTTGTTATACCTCTTCCACCACCATTGAATTCCTCTGTTCCCTTGTTGCTTTGGACCACAACTGGCCTAGCTCTTCCCAGCCCAACCCTAATCGGCCAACTCGTCTCGTGACCTTCTTTTGTTGTAATTTGTCAATGGCCCAGTTGATCTCCTGCTGTGCCCTCTATCTGTGTCCTGTATGGAAACCCTGTACTCTTAACCACTATTTCATTAAAAGTCTTTAGCTCAAACACAAGAAATGTCTTCTCCTGCTTTTACTCAAGTTTGGTGGATTTCAAGAAGAACATCCTTTTATTAGAGGCCCGTGTCCTAAAAAAGTGAGAATGATAGATAGGGAAGATAGGGACCAGTGAATAGACATGAAGACTAACAGACTTAAATACATCACCTGGGAAGTATTGTAAGCTTTGTAGACAAAGAAGATGAGAGAAGTTTCAGCACAATCATTGAAACATCTTTTCATTTTGAGCTACTACAGTTAAAGAACATTGACACACATAGGGTACAAACTTTGCAATGTAGGATCCAAAAATAAGCTATAGCCACATCAGACAAAGGCCCAAAACATGTAAAAGCCTGTAAATGCAGTCTGGTATACACAAAAGTTTCTTCTCCACTCACATCTTTGGGGACTTTTTGGTGACATCAAGAAAAATAGGAGTGTACTTTAAAGGCAGTTCAGTGCTGTAGCTCACATGCAGCCGACATTCAGTTTGTGCTGTGGGGCATTGAGCATAAAGATGATCTAGCTCTTTGCTGATGTATGTTTTCTTTTTTGGAAACCAAGCAGGAAGGATTTGGATTGGATTTTGATATGCTTCACATCCACTGATTTAATAAAAGCTCTTGTTTGTAATTTTTTTATTTCTTTTTTGAAATGTCAAATGTGAATGAATCTCTGATTAATATTACTGCAGAGCAGCGGTTTCAGGGAACAGAAGAGAGGGTGCTGTTTTCCACTCTCACTGCGCTGCCATGCTGCATGTTTCTTTTCATTAATGCAACCATGCTGCGCAGCCTCCGGAGCAAAGCGGTGTTTCGTCAGACCTGTCGGTACATTCTCCTCTTTAACCTTCTCTTTGCAGACACCATACAGATGATGCTGAGTCAGCTGCTGCACATCCTTGCCGCTTGTAGAATTTCTTTGACTTATCCAATGTGTGGCTCTCTCACATCACTTGCCAACCTTATGACCGTGATCTCTCCTCTTACACTGGTGATCATGTCTTTGGAAAGGTTTGTGGCTGTGTGCTACCCACTGAGGCATGGCTCCATTACCTCCATGAGGAACACCACTGCAGCCATCAGTGCCATCTGGACCTTAAGCTCATTACATATGCTTACACAGAACCTTTTGCTGATTGATTACCCATTTCACCAACTGCAGAGTCTTCAGATGATTGACTTTTGCTCTATGTTTGCAATGCTGTTAGGGTCTGGGTCTGATTACTATGACAAAGCTTTCACCACTTTTTTGTTTGTTACAGCCGGCATGGCTGTCATTTCCACTTATATTGGGGTCATCATAGCAGCCAGGTCTGCCTCTGCAGACAAAGCCTTGGCCCAAAAGGCTCGAAATACGGTGCTGCTGCATGTGGTGCAACTGGGGCTCAGTGTTTCTGCCACAATTTTCATTCCAATAATCATAGCTATTGCTAGAGTTGTAACAAGATTGAATTTTGTGCGCATCCTGAATGTTTTATATTTATTTTTTCTACTCCTTCCTAGGTGTCTGAGTTCTCTCATCTATGGCATCAGAGATCAGACCATAAGGCCTGTCCTTTTAAACCATCTATGCTGTCATTGTTATGGCAAACCTAACTGATAGAGCTCTGTGATTTTTGGAACAAAATGACATTTGTAATTCCTAAAGCTAACCAAACCTTTTAATTTAATTTAATTTAACCTCTAATTGATGTTGAGACTCTATGAGCTGTATTTGTTTACCCTGAGAAATCTTAGGAAATAGTCACATTGATTTATTACACATCATGTAAAACTCAGTGAGTTAATGGTTAACTTTGACAAAGGATAATTTTTCTTTTAAGTATGTCTTTGAAATGGATTATTTTTATTAGCAATTTGCCAAAAAAAAGTCTGTTAAAAGATAAAAAGCAAACTAGAATGCAATATATATTATGTTATTTTATAGTAAAAAAAAAACTATGTTTTCAGAGGTGCAATAAAAACGTCTGAGAGACAAATAAATTCTTTGAAAATTCTTCAATGTGAGTTCCTGAATTATTTTTTATATTATGTCTTACACACCTTAATTGTATTAATGTTGAAAAACTTGCAGAAGTGACTGAAAAATACATTTTAGCCTTTCCAAGGACCTGAAATTGGCTAAGTGGTTGTGATCATTTCCAATTGTAATTGGGGAAATCATAACAAATAATTACCTTATCCTTTGGTGACCCCAAGCACATTTTGTAGGCCGCTCTGTGAGGGGCTTGAGCAGGAATATTCATGCACATTTTTTCCTACGAGCATGCAGCAACCAACAAGTCATAGGGAAAACTTGTACAATAAACATAAAGGGCAAGTAAGGGTGAAGTAGGTTAGACACAGGTGTGATATACAGATGTTTTATTTTTTTTAAACCTCTCCAAACCCTGTGCTTTGTACAAGGAGCCTGTTATTGATGTTCAAGTGATAAGTGTGCACTCCACACATGCAGCCTGACTGTTAGAATTTAGGAAATTAGACAATCAGTGTAGTTTGTGTGGGCTTCCTACAGACGTTCTACGGGCATTTTCTTATCACCTTCACACCCTGCTTGCAGTTTTTGCACATGGTCAGTACAGAGTCAGTGTGTGAACCTCACTAATGGCTAATGACAGCATCACTCATATGTCATGAACGTGTTGTGAGTAAAAGTGGAATGGAGGACGGGTGCCTACACGATCCCAATAACCATTCTTGCTTTGATACGTTCAGTGGCCACTTTGGTTCTGTTGTTCCACTTTGAGAACGTATTGTATTCAGACCGAGAAATCTTAGAGTGAACAGAAGCTCAGTCCGATTGGATACGAACTGAGACCTCCTCAAGAGACTGAAAATTTGTTCCAGATTGTCTAGGGAAACGAGCTCTGGTTCGCTTTAAGTGAACTAAATGTGTCCAGACTGAATACACCCTCAGACTTCTATAGAGGAAAAAAAACACTATGGTTAGTCTATTCTATTGGTCAGAATAACAATTCTTGCTTTGATACCTTTTATTAACATATTCTTGCCAACCCTAATTTTTTTCATGATATTTTTTTCTTTATTGCAAGTTGTTCAAGTAATAAACTGATCAACTAGATGCCTCAGTAAAAGCATGTGGTGCCCGCTGGCCTCCATCACACCCGGCTGCGTCTAACTCTATGTTCATTATATAGAGTGGGGGGGGGGGGAGGGGGGGCTTCTTTCATACAGCATGTCCGCCACCTACAGCTGGAAGAGGCTTGGTGTGAAATGTCAAAGTGCTGCAAATCTAGAAAATTTTGCTCCAGGCTTTTTCTCTCACAGCTCTATTCTGATATATGAAGACTTGGTGTTATATTATTCTGGTCTAGCGTAAACCATGATTTTCTACTTTCTCCTCGTTTATGTTCTCACAGTGCCCTACCCGCCTATTTAAAGTGCACGCTTTATTGCACACTCTTTACGGCACAACAATATATACTCCAACACACACACACACACTTACCTTATGACCTCTGATCATCTGTCCCCTAACCCTCAGTAGGGTGGCAATGTCCCTTGGGTGCTGGCTTCCTAGGCCCAGTGTCCCACTCTCCACACAGGGAGAGGGATCCTAAGTTCACTGGCAAGACCATGAGCTGGGGATCACCTCCCATCTGAGCCTGTGGGTGTCCGTGTCCCTGTGGTGCGGGTTCTGGTCCTTGCCTTTGAGCACTGGGCCTCTCAAAATTCCAACAGTGGGTGAGCCTGGTCAGGACATGTTTAGCCCTTCCACTGGGCCCCTTGGGCTTATTTTCTGGCTGGGCTGGAGCTTGCAACCTCCGTGCTCCTGTGCCTCCCTTATCTCTGGCATTGGGGGCCCTTGTGATGGTCCTGGAGGCCCTGGTCTGGGTGGCTGACATGATTACCCAGCGGGTGGATTTCCTCTATCTGCTGTCCCGCGCGGATGTCAGGGGGCCCTGGTTGCTAACATCCCACTCGCTTCTTCTCCCCCTTTTTTCCATCTGGTCCAAAACAAAATAAAAAAGTATAAAAACATAATGAATATAAATAAAGTTTTTATACAAATATATACCTTGTATTAAACACTTAAATTATTTGTTATCAGACACTGGGTTTGTTTTGTGTAAAACGTATCGGTATGTTTTACACAAAACAAATCCAGTGTCTGATAAAAAATAATGTAAGTGTTTAATAGAACTTATAGGCACAATGAACTTCATTGAATCATACACCTTGTATGTCAGAAGATTCCTCACCCGCTAATGTAAAAGTAAAATATGTCCAACACAAGAGGCCTTCAGCTCTTATCTGTTTGCTCAGCTGTTGGACAGGAAGTTAGACATTTTTTATTTCTCCTGCACGATCATCTTTACGATTGGCACTTCCCCATTTTAAAAAGGACATCATCTATACCTCAGTACCAAATCAGAGTCCCTGATTAGTTCAGCTGTTTGACATTCAAGCAGTCTAAAATTCTGCGGTTGAACTTTCATCATGCGTTCGGTCAATGCCTGGTTTGTACATTAGTTGCTGTGGCCGGTGTTAGTTAGTGTAGTTTAAGGCTTGACAAACTGGACTTTAAAGTAGAAGAAGAGGAAATACGTTTTGTAATGTGAAATCTAATAGTCTTATATTTAAGTGAATTATTTAAGGTGCAGATCAACCTTGTCTTTTGATAATATTCCAATTTTAAAAAAGGGATGGCATCAATTATTTTAAGATATATTTATAGCATCTTCTCAATGCCACTATAATGTTTTACAAAGAGAATGCTAGATTTGTGCACTTCCATTCTGCCAGAACTTGAAGCAAGTTGGTTAAAGCTTACTGCTACAAAATATTATTAACTAGAACTGCCCATCCATTTATCTGGGTTCTGGATAATATGGTATATATTGGCCTAAACAACATTGCATAAGCATAGGAGATTTTTTTAAGCCTACTGTGTTTTAAAAATGTCCTCAGTATAACAATAGCAACTATTTGACATTTGATTCTTGATTTCTTCATACAGTGGAAACAGCCTTTTAAACATATTTCTAAATTCCATTATCAGGATAACATTGTTTACAAAATCTAAACTGATTTTCTTAGATTTTGAAAGCAGTAGTTCTTTAATAAGTGACCTATCTCTTTAGCATTGCACAAAACTGGGGGGCAATAGCCCAGTATTAGGAAGTTGGAACAGGGTTCAGTAAATCTCGAGGTGAATCTCGATTCTAACCCTCACCAATGTTCTTGATCTGTGGGTTGTGATTAAGCCTTTAAGGAAACTAATAAAATGTGGAAAAGACAATGGCAAACAGACAGACTGAGAAGTTTAGCCTATTGGGAAAAGTTTGTAGTTACCTCAATACTCCTTAGTCAATGAAGAATGCAATCTTCTTGGTCATTAAAAGTATTTACTCAGCCAGAGGCTTTGTGGCAGACAGATAAAATAGATTACATATCATGAATCACTTCTTACATTACCCATTTTAATAGTGAAGGGCCAATAAGTGCATTGAAATCAACCAAAAATCATTTTTTACACTTTTACACGTCCAAAACGGCAAAACTATATGAACAGTTTTTTGTTTGTGTAATGCTTATGACATCACTTGTTTTTCGTCTGATGCATGTGAGGGCAGAGCTCATAAATGACACACCAGCCTAACTAAACCCTGCAGAGCAGATCTGCCCTCATCAGTACAGGTGACGTCTCTGCATGATTCTGGGATTTTCTCCTCAAGCAGGAAGTTCTTCTTTAAAGACTCCTATTTTTCTGTATTGATTCTTCATTGTGTGCTCACTTTTGATTATTGTCTGCCATGGCAAACATATCTCAGGGTAACGTCACCAGTGAATCACTCTACCAGAACTTTGTGAGAACGTTGATCTTTTCCATTATTTCTACTGTTCCTTCCTGTGTTTTTCTCTTCATAAATGGCATCATGTTGTTCACGTTGAGGAGTAAACCGGTGTTTCGGGAAACCTGCCGCTTTATTCTCCTCTATAATCTCCTTCTTGCAGACACTGTTCAACTGGCACAGAGTCAAGTTCAATTCCTACTGTCTGTTTGTAGAGTTAAACTGGTATATTCTCTGTGTATTACACTCAGCATGCTGGCTAATCTCACCACTGGGATTTCTCCCCTCACTCTGGTGTTGATGCCTTTGGAGCGGTACGTGGCTGTGTGTTACCCACTGAGGCATGCTTCCATCATCACGGTCAGAAACACAGCAGCTGCAGTCATTGCAGTCTGGGCCGTCAGCTCACTCAACAATCTGACTCGAGTTCTGATGTTTTTGAAGTTTCCTTTTGAAAAGATGGAAGTTTATGATGTGTGTTCTAACATTGCTTTAGTTCTTGGGGCTTTGACAGCAGAATATGACAGAGCGTACACTTGTGTGGTGTTTGTATCTGCAGGTGTGGCCGTCACTTCCTCCTACGTGGGGGTCATAGTAGCTGCCAGGTCGGCCTCCACAGACAAAGCTTTAGCTCGTAAGGCCCGACACACTCTGCTACTGCATCTGGTTCAGCTGGGACTCAGTCTGTCTTCTACCATCAACAACCCACTGGTCATTGCCCTGTCTAAAGTTTTAACAAGAATGGTGTTTCTGTGGATTCAGAATATTTTTTATGTCACATTCATAATATTTCCCAGATGTATGACCTCCCTGATTTACGGTCTAAGAGATCAAACCATCAGACCTGTTCTTTTGTACCATCTGAGCTGCCGTCTAAAAGTTAGAATCAGAGGCTGAGGAGCCAAAAACAAAAACATAAAAATGTTTTCGAGTTAATAAACAGCAAATATTGTCTGTATAAAAGGTTTGTTTTGCTTATGTTAATGTTTAAATACCAAAGACACATTTACTTATCATAGAAAATGATATCTCAAAGCAGTCCACCAAAAGTAGCTGTTAGAATTGAATAACCAAAGTCCCTGACCGATTTTGGAGTTTTGACAATAGCCACTATTATTTCTAAGCTGATGTTAAATATTCAGAAAGTGCAGAACTTGTGTGAATGTCTGTTTTTTTAACATGGACAAGTACATGTTTTGTCAATTTAGTATAAAAATATTTCAAGCTGGTTTAGTTACCCAATCAAATCAATAGGTAAGCACTGCTGATTCTATGATTTTTTTTGTAGTTGAAACGCATACAGGGCAACTGAGGGGTAAAAATTCACTGTTTTACTATGAAGAGTAATGAGGAACAATTGAGCTTTTTTACCTTGAAGTAAATACTCTGTCTAATTTAGATGACATTTTCTACCTTTAGTTGTGTTACACCTGAGAAGGTGGTTTAAGTTTCAAAATGCAAATAAATGTGTCATCTGTGTATTTGTATGCTAGGTCTGTCATAGATTTCCTAAAGAATTTTCTATGTTTATTTTTTAATTCTAGTTTTTCTTCAACTATAAATAACGTTTGATCAATAAAAATGAAATTTATTTATTTCAATCAGCGTTTTAATAAAAACGATTTTTTTTGGAAAATACCTGAAATTTTCTAGGTGTATTGTAAAACTTAGGAACTGGCTAATAGAAAACAAATAATGTATTGTTGTTGCATTATTTTGGGTCGTGACACAAAAACTCCTTGATAGATACTAAAGAAAACAACAAACACAATATAAATTGCTAAAGGAATTTTATATACTTCCAATAAAGAAAATGCAATGATTTTCTAGAAAAGGGCCCTTAAAAAAGGGCTTCCAACAGAAAATCCAAAGCCATGTGGGTTGTTCAATTCAATGCTGGACACCTGCACGGTGCTGGTGGAAATTAGACTACTGCTGGGCAAAGACGAACAGTGGGAAAAGAGAGAGAGAGAGGAAAAGGCTGGGAGTGGGACTTAAGAGTAGGAACTTTGAATGAAGGGACCTTGTGTGGGAAAACAAAAGAGTTGGTCAACGTGATGGAAAGAAACATGAATATCTTTTGCGTTCAAGAGAGCAGACAGAAAGAAAAAAACAAAGTTTATAGATTGGGGGCAAGTTAGAGCTGTTTTATGTGTGTGGAAAGTAACGGAGGACAATGAACCCATAGAGTTTATTAAGAATGATCTGGGGTGAAGAGTGTCAGGCGGGATCATACGTCTTAAGCTGGAAGTTGACTGTCTTGAATGTTGGTAGTGGTTAAGATGTGTACAGTGTTGGAGGTAACAGATTACAAATAACAAATCATCTCTCCTAACGTCTGTCTTTTGTGCAAAATTCTGCACTGCTGCGAGTCTACCAAACTACCCCCTCAATCTTAGTGTTAACTTTTAGAGCCCTCCATGGTCGAGCTCTTCCGTATGTCTGTGATCTGATCGCCCCCTACAGACCATCTCGTGGACCGAGGTCTGTGGATCAGAACCTGTCGATCATCCCTCGCAAAGGGTTCCAGACCAGAGGAGACAGATCCTTCCAGGCTGTTGCTCCTAGTCTACTGAAAACTTTTTATTACGGAGCCCGAGATATGACATGAGTGAAATATATAAATAAAGCGTTGCCTGGTGCACTATCCTGATTTACTGGAAAGATCTTCGCCCACCCACTCATTCACAATGGATAAAAGACTCACTGTCTTTTATAAAGCTGGAAAAAATCAGACATTTTCTTACTGGCTCTGAATCTTAATTCTCTGAAATTTGGTTACCTTTCTTAGACCATGTCATGTCCTTGACTTTAGAAACGACCCAGTGACGTCATGAACATATTGGCAGGTATGCGGTGTTCAATCTCTTTGCTTGACATAGATTGGTGGCACAGTATATTGTTTGAATATTATGCCCCGCAGCAGCAGTCACTGACTGCAAGGACCATTTTGCTCTAGCAGGTGGAAAGATTTCTGCGTCTTTGAACCAAAACTTTGACCCCTGCCACATGCTCGAAAAGTCATCAAAATGTGTACAAACCAAGGATAAATTGAAAATGAATTTTCAGCAAATGAGCACCCCCCCCCAAGACAATGACATCAAAGCGAGCTATACAATGAAAAAAAAGGAGGGCTGAAGATCTATTATGGGGCCAAAAAAAAAAAAGTAAATACCGTTACGAAACCAAAACACAAGCCTGCGACAGACTAGCGACCTGTTCAGGGTGTCCCCTGCCTTCGCTCATGAGTGGCCGGGATAGGCTCCGGCAGCACCGTGACCCCGAAAGGGAAAAAACGGATAAGAAAATGAATGAATGAACCAAAACACACGTGTAGTTTTGAAATCATTGTGGAATGGCCATACGACTTACTTCCTGGCGGCCATTTGTGGCAAACTCAGAGAATTGGCGATTTTCTTGTTTTTCGAATATATGGGAAAACAACATTTTTGTTTGTGCGATTTTCACGAAATTGCACGAACATGCCGCCAGCTCAAGTCTACAAACACCACAGAAGACCAAATCTCAGTAGAACCTTGAAATCCTCCTTGCTCATAATTTTTACATAAATCTAATCAATACAGCAACTCAAACTAATAAACTAAAAATAACAAACATGGTCGTATATAATGTAAGTTTTCTGGCCTCCAGCAACAGCATTCATTTTTGCCCCCCCCCCAAAATATCTATACATTTCAGTTGGTGTACAAAATGTGTCACATTAATTTGTCATGTAATATTGATTTTATCCATAATCTTTTGTGTTGGTTAGCATAGTCTCCATTTTGTTAGATTTCTATTTGTGAAACCTGTGAAAATATAAGTGTAGATAGGTTTCTATGGTGTAGTGGTTAGCACTCTGGACTCTGAATTCACTAGATGGAGTTCAAATCTCAGTAGAACCTTGAAAAACAACCTACACATCATAATATTATACTATGGATAATATTATATCATTGAGCTAAACAACACAGTAACTCAAGCTAATGATTCAAAATCTCATCTTTTCAGAACTTTTACTATATTTTATAACACAAAATAAGATGAACAAGTACCCTGTTGTAAACAAGTTGTGTGTAACTTCCTTATGTACATCCCTTTGTTGGTAGTAAATTTGTATGGAACATGTTCTATACTGTTAACTATGCTGTATTATTAACTGTTTTCTTTTCAAAATGTACTTATAAAACTCTCAATCAAATAAAATCAAATACCTAAATAAAAAAATCAATAAGGAAATAAATTGGTAATGAATTTCTGTTTATCCAGTCTTGTATATTTGCTGTATTCCGATGTAAACATCCTTATTAACACAGTTCAATTCTGCTAAATTATAACTGATAAGCACAAAAGAAGACTTAAATTTTACAGTTCTTTAAACTTCATCAATCGGTTCTTCTGAACACGGCTTCTCTTGCCTACTTCTTACTGCTGGACACTTGGCAGCTCTTCCTCTCGTACAGCTGAGAGGAAGCAGCTAAGACCCTCAGTATGGCTTGTAGATGATTGTCAGAAAGTCTGGACTGGAGTTAGAAATAAAACTTAAAAGGAATAAAATAGAAATTAAATGCACGGTGGCGCAGTGGCAAGTGCTCTTGGTTCACAGCAAGAAAGCCCTCGGTTCAAGGCCCAGCTGGGGGACCTGAAACAGATCATCAATGGGGACCTTTCTGTGTGGAGTTTGCATGTTCTCCCCATGCATGCGTGGGTTCTCTCCCGGATCTCCGACTTCCTCCAACCATCCAAAAACATGCTTCATAGGTTAATTGGCAACTCTAAATTGTCCATAGATGTGAGGGTGAATGGGCGTGTGATTATGGACATTCTACCGTGCAACAGACTGTGCACGGTAGGGTCTGTGCGCGTCTTCGACCGCAGGATGGGTCCAAATGAGTGGTAAAACCGGCATTCAAGCTCTTAAACTATTTCTATCTTATGGTTATGGCTTTCCAGATACACTTATCTCAAGATTTCATGAGCAATCTTGATTTCTGCTTTAGAAAGAGAGACATCTTTGAAGCTTTATTCAATTTTTATCATGTGACGTATGTGAGGATTCAGATCCTGCCAACTCAAAAAACCTCGTACATTCTAAAAGTTGTCATTTTTCTCACTTAACAGCTTCATTTGAGGCTGTTCTTTACTTCAGTTCTGATGTTCTGCTACCACCCTGTGGTTACTCTCCTGTATTACATCATTACATTAAAAAAGTCAGACTTTGTAATGTCTGACCTCTGCATCAGTTTTTTTTTAAATTCACCTTTAAAGGCTTGAAGTTTAAGCAAGTTTCCCCGCAGAAAACTGTAAAGGTTCAGAAAATAAATGTTTTATTTTTACACTTTGAGGTAAAGAAAAATATGAATAAGTATTTAAACTGAGAAAGATAATAATTGACCAATAATAATCATATGGCTCTTTTAGAGTTATGTTAGCTAGTATTTTTTCAGAAGGCAATTGAAAATTAAATGGTCTTGATGTAAGCTGATAAAACAGGTTACTTTTCATAAATCACTTCTTACATTACCCATTTTAATAGTGAAGGGCCAATAAGTGCATTGAAATCAAGCAGAAAAAGTTTTTTTACACTTCTACATGTCCAAATCGGCAGAACTATATGAACAGTTTTTTGTTTGTGTAATGCTTATGACATCACTTGTTTTTCGTCTGATGCATGTGAGGGCAGAGCTCATAAATGACACACCAGCCTAACTAAACCCTGCAGAGCAGATCTGCCCTCATCAGTACAGGTGACGTCTCTGCATGATTCTGGGATTTTCTCCTCAAGCAGGAAGTTCTTCTTTAAAGACTCTCCTATTTTTCTGTATTGATTCTTCATTGTGTGCTCAGTTTTGATTATTGTCTGCCATGGCAAACGTATCTCAGGGAAACGTCACCAGTGAATCACTCTACCAGAACTTTGTGAGAACGTTGAGCTTTTCCATTATTTCTACTGTTCCCTCCTGTGTTTTTCTCTTCATAAATGGCATCATGTTGTTCACGTTGAGGAGCAAACCGGTGTTTCGGGAAACCTGCCGCTTTATTCTCCTCTATAATCTCCTTCTTGCAGATACTCTTCAGCTGGCACAGGGTCAGCTTCATCTTTTCTTGACTATTTGTAAAGTTAAAGTTGCATATTCTGTATGTATTGCACTCAACATGATTGTTAATCTAGCCACTGGGATTTCTCCTCTCACTCTGGTGTTGATGCCTTTGGAGCGGTACGTGGCTGTGTGTTACCCACTGAGGCATGCTTCCATCATCACGGTCAGAAACACAGCAGCTGCAGTCATTGCAGTCTGGGCCGTCAGTTCACTCAACAGTCTTACTCGAATTCTGATGTTTTTGAAGTTTCCTTTTGAAAAGATGGAAGTTTATGATGTGTGTTCTAACATTGCTTTAGTTCTTGGGGCTTTGACAGCAGAATACGACAGAGCGTACACTTGTGTGGTGTTTGTATCTGCAGCTGTGGCCGTCACTTCCTCCTACGTGGGGGTCATAGTAGCTGCCAGGTCGGCCTCCACAGACAAAGCTTTAGCTCGTAAGGCTCGACACACTCTGCTACTGCATCTGGTTCAGCTGGTACTCAGTCTGTCTTCTACCATTTACAACCCATTGATTGTTGCTCTGTCTAAAGTTTTAACAAGAATGGTGTTTCTGTGGATTCAGAATATTTTTAATGTCATGTTCATAATATTTCCCAGATGTATGACCTCTCTGATCTATGGTCTAAGAGATGAAACCATCAGATCTCTTCTCTTGGACCATCTGAGCTGCGGTCTAAAAGGTAGGATCCGAGACGGAGGAGGCAAACACTTAAGTTAAAAAAATAACGTGTAAAAAAAAATACTTAAACTAGTCAGAGTTAAGAAAATGCAAGCTATTAAATATTTATTTCGTAAAGACAATAAAATGACTAACGTATTGTAAGACAACGTAAAACATTCAGAAAGTGCAGAACCTTTGTGAGAGTTTAGTCTGTTTTTTTTTTAAATTTGTTAACATATCTGACAAATTAATAGGTAATTCAAGTCTAAAACCCACCCCAGCACACTCATTTGGACTGAATTAGATCTTTTGCTGTATGAAGCACTGCAGATTCTATAATTTTGTACTTGTTAAAAAGCATTCATGTCATGATTCTGTGCTTCGGTTTGGTTTTTCAGAGTGTTCTTGTTTTTGGTCATGCTTTGAGTTGTTCTCCTTTCAGTCCAGGTTCATGTTGATCATCTACAGCTGTCTTCATTTAGTGAATTACCTTCAGTGTATTTAAGGGACTGGTTTTCAAATTGTCAGTGTCAGGTCTTCTGCTCTGCTCTGCTCTGCTCTGCTCTGCTCTGCTCTGCTCTGCTCTGCTCTGCTCTGCTCTGCTCTGCTCTCCTCTCCACCCTTTTTGTTTTCCATGGTTTGAATTATTAAACGTTTAAGCTTCTGTCACTAAACCTGGTCTCCTGCATTTTGGGTCCTACCACCAGTTCCTGAAAAGTCAGTAGTGACGGGCAGATGAAGCTTCATGATGCATTGAAGACTTACCAACTGATTCACTCCAGTCCAATGCTTCATGAAGCTTCAATTGCTACAAAAGGACATCTAGTGGATAGATAGATAGATAGATAGATAGATAGATAGAGTACTTTATTAATCCTGAGGGCGCTTGCATATCCATCCATTGCTCCTCAAATACACATACATTCAATAGAAATTTAAAAAGTAGTTGAGTAATAAATAGTAATAAAGTAATCAAACTCACTAAAAACAGGGTAAAAAGAATAAAAGTATAAGAGCAATCAAAATAAAATAAAAGTAAGTAAAAGCATAAAAGTGGTAAAAAGTAGATGCCTATTTAGTGACTCCTCCTCATGCCCCCTCCCCTCCCATTGAACAGTCTAATTGCACTCGGTGCAAAGGACTTCCTGAGTCTTTCTGTGGAGCATGGCAGAGAGCGAAGGCGGTCGCTGAATGCGCTCCTTTGGTCAGTGAAGAGTCCGTGTAGGGGATGTGTTCTTCATGATGCTGTCCAGTTTAGACAGCATCCTCCGCTCTGCCACCATCTCCACTGTCTCCAGGCTCCGCCCCACCACACAGCCTGCCCTATGTCCTTTTTGTTCGCGCACCCCCCCCCCCCCCCCCCCCCAACACACCATTGCATAAGACAGGGGTGTCAAACTCATTTTCACCGAGGGCCACATCCGCATAGTGGTTGCCCTCAAGGGGCCAGATATAACTTATAGATGTAACTTAATGTAATGAAAAATAAATGTAACTACTTCTTCATGTTGAATAACTCATTATTTAATATTATAACTCTTTAAAGTTACAGTTGCATAGGAAACATATGTTTGCTTGTTACTCTAGCATAAATCCTTTGAAATTTGATTCTATATATAGCCTAACCTATATTGACAGTGTTTAGATCCTAATGTGTAGTTGCCCATTCCAATAGTTTAAGTTCAATTCCCCCTAGACATCAATAAATACACACCAATTTTAATTTTTTTATTTAAAAAAGGCACTTAAAACAACAGACTGATAAAACATAAAAAGGAGTTCTGAGCAGACATTAAAAGAGGTGAGTCTTTTTAAAAAGTATATCCTGCTCTGCCCCTTCCTGTAAATGGAGTCCATGTTTCCCGACCAGTTCAGTTTCTTATCCAGGAGGACTCCAAGGTATTTGCAGTTATCCATTACCTCTACCTCTGTTCAACCAATGAGGATGGATTGAACCGCAGCAGGTGTTCGACGGAAGTCCAGCACCATCTCCTTTTTCTTGGATGTGTTCAGGTGGAGGCAGTTTCGTTGGCTCCAGTGCACAAAGTCCTCCACCAGCTGTCTCTACTCCCCCTCCTCACCCTCTTTGATACATACCACAGTTGTCGTGTCATCCGAGAACTTTTGCATGTGGGATGCATCAGAGTTGTAGTGGAAGTCAGCGGTGTAGGGTAAAGAGGAGAGGTGAGAGCACTGTGCCCTGTGGAGCCCCCATGCTGCCAGTCAGCATGGAGGACCTGCAACTCCCCATCCTGACAAATTGTGGCCTGTTGGTCAGATAGTCCGTTATCCATGACACCAGTTGGAAGTTCACAACAAAAGAGAAGAGCTTCTGCTGGAGAAGGAGGGGCTGGATTGTATTAAAAGCACTGGAGAAGTCAAAAAAGAGCATTCTCACAGCACAGCCCCCGGTGTCCAGGTAGGAGAGGGCCCGATGTAGAAGGTATAGGACGGCGTCCTCAACTCCTACTTTTGGTTGGTAGGTGAACTGGAGAGGGTCCTCATCACCCTGCACCTGGGGTTGCAGGAGCTGCAAGACCAGCCGCTCCAGCGTCTTCATGACATGAGAAGTGAGGGTGACCGGCCTGTAAACCTAATACGGATTATATGAGGATATGAGGAAGGGGGTAAGTCAGAGACAGCTGGTAGACTGTTCCCCCAGTGGTCAAACGACCGACTCAACATTACACTCAACATTGTTTGTGTTTTTTGTTGTGGTTTGTAAATGTAGCTCATCCTTTTTTTTTTGTATTTCAGAGAAATAGCCTGGGCAGTGGTACATTTACCAACGTGAAGCCTGTTGAGGCAACCGTGTTGTGAAATTGGGTTGCATAAATAAAATTAAACTGATTGAACTGGTGTTCAAGTGGGTTCCTCTGTAGCCTGGCTGCTTCCTTCTGTCTCTATGCTATCTGCTGCAATGATAATCTAAAGAGACACGGGACTCTCACACTCACTGGAATCTCGAGCAAGCCAATAAACTCACTTGTAAGGCTCTACATAATATGGTCCCCTCTTAAGGAAATTGTATTGGCTTTAAATGTATATAGCCCAACCAAAAGCGCACAAACAAACGTTACAAATTAATAGAAAATTTAGGTTTCTATACTTTGAATTACAAAGTTCTGAGTTCTGAGTTCTAATTTAAAAAGCATCTCCTGTAATTTTTACAGCTTCTTTATAATCTAGCATACTTACTGACCAGTATGGCCAATTTTGTAATGAATTTTAAACTCACTTTATCTGCTTAGACTTCTCCAGCAGATTGCAAAAGACATGTAATTAATGTAAAATCAATGTAAAATAAGTTACTTTGTCTGACTCTTTTTTTTTTTACAATGCACATTTTTAAAGTGAGGGACCAACAGTTCTGGATAAGAAAACGCTTTAGACAAAAATTTTACACCAATCTGAAAGGAAAAAGTAGTAATAGTACCAATGATCCAAAGTAATAAGAGATGAACAGTTTTTTGTTTGTGTAATGCTTATGACATCACTTGTTTTTCATCTGATGCATGTGAGGGCAGAGCTCATAAATGACACACCAGCCTAAGCTAAACCCTGCAGAGCAGATCTGCCCTCATCAGTACAGGTGACGTCTCTGCATGATTCTGGGATTTTCTCCTCAAGCAGGAAGTTCTTCTTTAAAGACTCTCCTATTTTTCTGTATTGATTCTTCATTGTGTGCTCAGTTTTGATTATTTTCTGCCATGGCAAACATATCTCAGGGTAACATCACAAGTGAATTACTTTACCAGAACTTTGTGAGAACGTTGATCTTTTCCATTATTTCTACTGTTCCTTCCTGTGTTTTTCTCTTCATAAATGGCATCATGTTGTTTACTTTGAGGAGTAAACTGGTGTTTCGGGAAACCTGCCGCTTTATTCTCCTCTATAATCTCCTTCTTGCAGACACTCTTCAGCTGACACAGAGTCAGGTTCAATTCCTACTGTCTGTTTGTAGAGTTAAAGTTGCATATTCTCTATGTATTGCACTCAATATGATTGTTAATCTAGCCACTGGGATTTCTCCTCTCACTCTGGTGTTGATGCCTTTGGAGCGGTACGTGGCTGTGTGTTACCCACTGAGGCATGCTTCCATCATCACGGTCAGAAACACAGCAGCTGCAGTCATTGCAGTCTGGGCCGTCAGCTCACTCAACAGTCTTACTCGAGTTCTGATGTTTTTGAAGTTTCCTTTTGAAAAGATGGAAGTTTATGATGTGTGTTCTAACATTGCTTTAGTTCTTGGGGCTTTGACAGCAGAATACGACAGAGCGTACACTTGTGTGGTGTTTGTATCTGCAGCTGTGGCCGTCACTTCCTCCTACGTGGGGGTCATAGTAGCTGCCAGGTCGGCCTCCACAGACAAAGCTTTAGCTCGTAAGGCCCGACACACTCTGCTACTGCATCTGGTTCAGTTTGGACTCAGTCTGTCTTCTACCATTTACAACCCACTGATTGTTGCTCTGTCTAAAGTTTTAAAGACAATGGTGTTTCTGTGGATTCAGAATATTTTTTATGTCACGTTCATAATATTTCCCAGATGTATGACCTCTCTGATCTATGGTCTAAGAGATGAAACCATCAGACCTGTTCTCTTGGACCATCTGAGCTGTAAAGTTAGAATTAGAGGCTGAGTTGAAAGTGTAATGAATTCAGACTGGAAAAAAAAACAGAAAGACAATAAAGAAAATAAAGTATATATGCCAAAAATTCCCCCTGTTTATCAGTCTAACAGCTGCATTCTCCTAACATAAGTAGAAATCTTAATTTCTGATTTTCTGTCTATTTATGTTTTTTACAGTCCTGTTAAAATGTACAATCAGAAGGATATGTTGATTTTAGAGTCCTCCATCCTCTGGGGCATTTTGGTCAGAGGATTAGGGGAAATTAACAGGGGTTGGAGTTGGTAGGTGTCGTTTTCGTCCTCTTCGCTGTCTTCCGCAGCAGCCAGCAAGCGAGCCGTTTCAGGCTGTCCCGGTGTGCTGAAGGCCACATCTATGATCTGTAAGATTACTCCACGAATACACAGAATGTAACAGCATCCACACAGGGTAAACATCACTGCAAAAACCTGCCACAGACAAGAGAATAGGTGATACAAGGTTTTTGTACCTGCTAAACACCATCATTAAATTGAGTAAGCATCGATTTTCCTGTTTAATGGCCGTAGACCCTCCAGAGCCTTTGTGAAACGTCCATCAGGATCTGTGTTATTTGGGATGAAGGTATCACATGAGTCTCCAAACATGCTGCATACTCTAGCTTTCTCTGCCAGAAGCATGCTATTCTGCTCTGAAAGACCATGAGGAGAGTTACTCTCAGCTGTTCATGGACTGCTGTTAACATCTCTTCAGAATAGTTAGCCATTCTTTGCACATTGTAATGTATGTAATGAATTCTGTCAACATTCTTAATAGGTGTCACAGGAAACGGTGCACGGATGACTGGAATGTCCTCGAAGCCAGCTGCAACCTCGTCTCCCAGTTTGTATTCGTCTGGAACACCTCTGGGGACCCCAATAGCATCAATGTACAGTGCCTTGGAAAAGTATTCAACCTTTTCAAACTTTTGCCATATTTCAGGCTGCAAACATGAAGATATGAAACTACTGTCATTTTTTGTGAAGAATTACAACAAGTGGGACACAATCATGAAGTGGAATGACATTTATTGGATATTCCAAACTTTATAAACAAATAAAAAATTGAAACATTGGCTTGACTTGGCCATTCTAACACCTGGATATGTTTATTTGTAAACCATTCCATTGTAGATTTTGCTTTATGTTTTGGATCATTGTCTTGTTGGAAGACAAATCTCTGTCCCAGTCTCAGGTCTTTTGCAGAATCTATCAGATTTTCTTCCAGAATGCTCCTGTATTTGGCTCCATCCATCTTCCCATCAATTCTAACCATCCTTCCTGTCCCTGCTGAAGAAAAGAAGGCCCAAACCATGATGCTGCTACCACCATGTTTTACAGTGGGGATGGTGTGTTCATGGTGGTGATCTTTGTTGCTTTTATACCAAACATAACATTTTGCATTGTTGCCAAAAAGCTGGATTTTGGTTTCATCTGACCAGAGCACCTTCTTCCACATGTTTGGTGTCTCTCCTAGGTGGTTTGTAGGAAACTTTAAAAACATTTTTATGGATATCTTTAAGAAATGGTTTCTTCTTGCCACTCTTCAATAAAGGCCAGTTTTGTGCAGTATACGGCTGATTGTTGGCCAAACTGGAAGCTTCACATGATGAGTCTTCACACTCCACAATCACCCCTGCTTTGACTAGACAGCAATCACCATGCCTGCTTTTCATACTTCTCATCTGTTCTGCAATTATTTCTTCACTTAGACCTTTTACTCATCACCAATTAAGCAAAAACACAAGTCTCACACAGATCCACAACTGGCTTGTTAAAACATAATCAAAACACGATAACCCAGACAATAACTTTAAACAGTTCTCTCAAGATTAAACAAAAGCACAACAGACACACAACACAACAACTAAGGTACCATAACACTGCACAAAATAAACAATTTCAATCAAATGTATTCTTTATTATAACTAGTACAGTCTACTTTCATGTTTCTCTCTCTCTCTCTCTTTCTTTCTTTCTGTCTCTCTCTCTCTCTCTCCCTCTCTCTAGCCAAGAGCTGGAGGTCTTGGCTATGACAAGACGCTCTTCCTTTTGACCAAAGGGCATCTAGATTTAAGTGGTCTCCCTCCTTTCTATAGTTCAGCCTGGAGAGCTCTAAAGTTGATCCGTGCTCAAGATGCCACTCCCGGACTGTGGATACTTGAAGAACCCTTGTTTTTTTTAACACTCTCATCTCTTGAATTTGTACTCAGTTAGATCAGCATTAAGAAATGTTGGTTGTGTAAAGCTGGGTCACTTGCTCTTACCCTTGGAAGGATGAGACAACGGGTTAGTCTACGTTCCAGGCTCCTAGCTAAAGTGGTGGATGACATCATGAAATCTGTTCCTGCCCAGTGGAAACATTTTCTTCAACTTCCCAACGACGACTGGACTGGTACTTCGCAATATTCTTTTCCGCCCTTGACCGTCTCCCCAAATGGATTTTCCTCTGTCAAAAGGATTTGATAGAGGATGAGAATAAAATGCTTGCCTTCGGTAATGAAGGAGATGGGGAGTTTGAGACCATGGCAAAGCAACCGTTAAAGAATGAAAAACAACTGAAAACAGCGGCAACAGTTTGTAAAAATAAGTAAAAATAAAAAAATTTTTAAAAAAAAACACCAGAGGGTTCGTGGAGTGTCACTGTAACACGGTGTTGTACAGTCTGTTGGCTGTGGGGAGGAATGACCTGCGGTAGCGCTCCTTTTTGCACTGTGG
Organism: Oryzias curvinotus; assembly: GCA_023969325.1. Lineage (NCBI taxonomy): Eukaryota > Metazoa > Chordata > Actinopteri > Beloniformes > Adrianichthyidae > Oryzias > Oryzias curvinotus. The sequence goes on from CM043719.1 coordinate 6,766,559, forward strand.
GTGCAACAGCCTCGTGCTGAAGGAGCTGGTCAGCGCCTCTACAGTGAAGGGGGTGGAAGGGGTTGATGGATGTTAGCTTACCCAACATCCTCCTGTCCACCACCTCCTCTATGGACTCCAGTGTGCAGCCCAGGACAGAGCCGGCCTTCCTAACCAGCTTGTTAAGCCTTTTCATGTCTCTGCCTGCAGTGCCCCCTGCCCAGCACACAACTCCATATAGGACCACTGACGCCACCACAGTGTCACAACTTAATGCCCCTAAGTCATTGCAAAAACAACTCATATCAGGTAGGCTCAGATGTACAGTGAGCTAATGAGAGAGGGGATTTTCCCCACGGGATTTCTTTATGTAACCAGAGTCCCTCCTATGCACTTATTCAGTATCACCAGAAGATGGAGTGGAAATATGATCTACCTGTTCATCCTCTACATTTTTATTTACATCACACAAAAGCCCTTCTTCAGACTTAACATTAGCCATGATAATATTGTGTTTAACAACCCTTATTCTTATATTGTGTCGGTATCTCTTCTTACAAAACGAATGTTTTAATGAGGAGAAACAAATTTCAGTAACTCAAAATTTCAGGAAAAACCTGTGCATCATTTCCATACATTACCCCCCCCCCCCGCCCAATAATGTTCATACAATAGGTCAGTTTACTCTGTCATCCATGTCCTTATGGACCTTGCTTTGTGCACTAATGCAGAGTCATGTTGGAAGAGAAAGGGGCCGCTCCAAATTGTTCCCACAAGATTGGGAGCATGGAGCTGTCCAAAACGTTTTGGTATCCTGAAGCATTCAGAGCTCCTTTCACTGGATCTAAGGGGACAACCCCAAGTCCGGAAAAACAATCCCACACCATAATTCTTCCTCCACCAAATTTCACACTCAGCCAAATGCAGTCCCAAATGTACTGTTCTCCTGGCAACCTCCAGACTAGTCCATCAGGTTAGCAGATGGAAAAGCGTGATTCATCACTCCAGAGAAGGCGTCTCCACTGCTCTAGAGTCCAGTGGAGGCGTGCTTTACACCACTGCATCCAATGTTTTGCATTGCTTTTGGTCAAGTGTGGCTAGAATGCAGATACTCACGGCCATGGACACCCATTCCATGAAGCTCTCTGTGTTCTGTACTTGGGCAAATCTGAATGTCACATGAAGTTTGAAGCTCTGTAGCAACTGCCTGTGCAGAAAGTCAGCAACCTCTTTGCGCTTCATCATCCGCTGACCCCTCTCTGTCAGTTTCTTTTACTGTTGTTCCCAAACTCTTCCATTTTGTTCTGATAGAGCTGACAGTTGACTGTGGAATATTTAGGAGTGAGGAAATTTCACCTATGGATTTGTTGCACGGCTGGTGTCCTATGACAGTTCCACAGTGGAATTCACTGAGCTCCTGAGAGCGGCCCATTCTTTCACAAATGTTTGTAAAAATAAAACAGTCTGCATAACTGAGTGCTTGATTTGATACACCTGTGGCCAGACCAAGTGATTACTACACCTGATGCTGATCCTTTGGATGAGTGAGCAAATACCTCTGGTGATAAAGTGTTTTTTGGAAATGGGAAGAAAGGAGAAATGAGGGGAATTTATTCTGAGGAGATGCCCGCAGGCTATGCAGCTACTTTTTCAGAGAAATCAATTGTTAATTTTATTTATTTATTTATTTAGGGAAGTTTATACTCATCACATGACAACACACCAACATACAAACTCTAACAGAGGATAAAAACAGCATAACCTTGTAGGACCTGAACAAAAGGCCTCAGACATAGCCATTTACTGATAACCAAAACACAGAATACTTTGAAGCAAAAAAAAAAAGTGAAACCAGGAAACTAAAACAATATATAAAGACAACAACACTTGGAATGTTAATGAGAGAAAAGCAGATGTTCAAAAGTTTCATCATTTGAGTTACAAAAAATGCAGAGTTCAACATTAAAGTGAATCTACTAAGGAATCCATAAGCAGGAACATTTTAATCACTTTAAAATGGGTTTCTTTGACTTTTTCAGAAGTTAACATGTTTGTGTTACTGTATCTGGATTAATAAAGTGGCAGTATCTTTGTACACTGGGAAGTAAACTGTCATCAAACAAAACAGAATTAGTAACCGTTTGTACATGCCTGCTACAGTTTGGGTAGACCCAGTCGTCTGTAAATATTACACATTCACAGTATGTCCCAATCCAAAATGTTTTTTTTCTTTTGTTTTTTTTGTCAACCTTAAAATAAACATTTTCATTATTTTTAACATCTTATTCTTCTTATAAATGGGGCCGTATCCTCTTGAAGATGTTCCACATACAACTCCTGCCTAGGAGATGACAAAGAAATGTGTTTAGGGGTGACTGAAATAAATGTAATCTAATTAATTTATTTAACCCAAATTATATGTAAATGAATGCTGAAGTTGTACATGCACTCCGAGAACCAGAGAATTGGATTACATCACTTTATCCTGCAGTCACATGACATTGTTGTGGAACACAGAGCTCAAATATAACATGCAACTCTCAGAGAACTCTGCAGAGCAGCTCTGCCCTCATGGAAACGTTCTGCTCAGGTGGAGTGTGCAGAGCTTAGTTTTGTATTAGGACACAACTGTTTTATTTTTTTGTTGCGTGACCAAATCCCAACTGCTGCAAAAGTCATTTGAATTTCAAAATTATTTGCCATGTCAAGCAGTTCTGCCATGAATGAGACTAGCTCCTTGCTCGATGAAGGATTAGTGAGGGTAATTATCCTTTCTGCTCTCTCTACCGTTCCTGCCTGTGTGTTTCTCTTCATAAATGGCATCATGTTGTTCACGTTGAGGAGTAAACCGGTGTTTCGGGAAACCTGCCGGTTTGTTCTCCTCTTTAACCTCCTTCTTGCAGACACTCTTCAGCTGGCACAGGGTCAGCTTCATCTTTTGTTCTCTGCTTGCAGAGTTCAACTTGCATATTCTGCATGTATTGCACTCAACATGATTGTAAATCTCACCACTGGGATTTCTCCTCTCACTCTGGTGTTGATGCCTTTGGAGCGGTACGTGGCTGTGTGTTACCCACTGAGGCACGCTTCCATCATCACGGTCAGAAACACAGCAGCTGCAGTCATTGCAGTCTGGGCCGTCAGTTCACTCAACAATCTGACTCGAGTTCTGATGTTTTTGAAGTTTCCTTTTGAAAAGATCAAGCCGACTGATGTCTGTGCTAATGTCTCTGTTATGCTGGCACCTCTGACAGCAGACTACGACAGAGCGTACACTTGTGTGGTGTTTGTATCTGCAGGTGTGGCCGTCACTTCCTCCTACGTGGGGGTCATAGTAGCTGCCAGGTCGGCCTCCACAGACAAAGCTTTAGCTCGTAAGGCCCGACACACTCTGCTACTGCATCTGGTTCAGCTGGGACTCAGTCTGTCTTCTACCATCAACAACCCTGCCATCATTGCCCTGTCTAAACTTTTAACCAGGATGGCATTTTTATGGATCCAGGGTATTTTCTATATAATTTTTATTTTGTTTCCCAGATGTATGACTTCCCTAATTTATGGTCTTAGAGATCAGACCATCAGACCTGTTCTCCTGTACCATCTAAGCTGCCACATTAAAGTCAGTGTCAGCGGTTTAAAAAAATAAACCTTGTTTGCGAGCTGTTTAAAGTCGGGCTGATGTGTGCAGTGTCTGAAAATAGTCATAACCTATTTACAAAATTGTTTGGAAATAAAGAACTAATTTCATTTCTGTCGTGATTGTTTTTACCCGTAAAAAGGGCCACATACTTTAAATCAGTGTTACTGAATTAATAATTGACGACTCTTGACATTCACTCTAAAAATGGTCCGACTGAAGTTTTCCAACTTTCAACTTTTAATTGGTCTCTTGTGTTTTGGGCACCTTCCACAAAGTGCAACGTTGAATACCAAACACATCAAAAAACAGCTGATCGTCTTTAAAAAATACAGGGCAGTTATATTTTTTAGTACTTTTCTGGGTAGGTAACAGATTTATGTCACTAAAGAGTAAACTCTTAAAACCTACTAGAAGACTTTTATATTTGCTCTATTTGGTTTTTGATTTAGTTTGCGTTGCTCTTGCCCTGGTTAGCCATGGGTGTGGGTACTTGTGAACCCCCCCCCCCCCATTTGTTTAGTTCCTTAATGTGGCCCAAAGCTTTTTTTATGAATAGCACTTCTGCAACCAGCAGATTCAAATACAATACTTCATACTTTAAATGATGTGTTCACTGATTTTTTTCAGATAATGACCAGAAGTGAGTTTTTTTTTAATAAAAAGCATATTATAAACAATGCAATTAAAATTACATACTCAAGATTTGTTTTCTAACATGGAGGAAAAAAACACATCTTATTCTAAAAAAAAGAATTTCAACTACAAACAATTAGTGTAGGATAGAACTGAGATTTTAAATGCAAAGGTCACCAATAAATAATTTTAAAAGTACCAAGCACTGATCCTCCCTGAGTTTTGTTGTGAATGATGGAGCAGAACCTAGAAAGAGAGAAAGATGGATGGATGACAGAAAGAAGCATTTCAAGATAACACAGACAGAAAACAGTCAAAGATCCAACAAGAAACTTACAAAAACCAGCAATTAAATTTAACCAATTAAATTTAGTTGTTTTATGATGCAATGGTTCACAATCAAGGTTGTTTTACTAAACAAAGAGCAAAAAACATCCTAATAACCTAAATCAAATGAAATTTATTCCCCAATCAAGTCTATTACAGCCAGAATATCAAGACTGTGGCCAATATAAGTGACCAACAAATAACATGGAAGGATTTTTGTTGTATTTCGTATACCAGGCGGGCAAAAGGCAACTGTGGAGAGGAAAACCATGGGGTAAGGAATCCATCAGAAAGAAACGTATTCATAAAGACAAAGTTGTGCACAAATTATCCAGTTGCGCACAAATATGAATACAACATTTATTTTTATGTTTAGTTTGTCTGTTTTGAATACAACTTTTGCTTGTCTTGAAAACAAAATTTCCCTTGTTAATAAACTGTCAAAAATACGTCACAGGGTTACAGGCAAACATTGATTCAACTGATTGACTGACAGTTGATCCAGTGGCAGGGAGATCACTGTGATACCATATCTTTCCTGACTAAAAACAATGCAATACAGATTATAACAGTGATGGCCTGCCCCATTTTGTCAGGTGAGAACAGCTGATCGTTTATGCATCAGATCTGGAAGTGGTGGGAAAAAAGAGCAGCAGACATCTGTCTTATTAGGTGTAAAGAAAACTCCATGTTCGTCATAAAAAAGTGCACAATTAGAGAATGATGAACCAGTGCAGGCAATGGAGGGATGCTCGATTCCCTACTGCAACCGCTCTCCCTCCTGCCCACCGGCCAACGGCAGCAGGCGGCGGAAGTATTTCTGTCTCTGCCACTGCCATCTATCCGCGGCCTGCCGCTGCATGGAAGCAGGGCTGAATCTCTCAGGACAGACAGGGTGGGCGCGCCTGGACCTTTTGCCGTCTTTAGCGATACGCTTATAACACAGCTTGATATCGTAATAATGATATATTTGCGATTTATTGTGCAGGCCAATATATATATATATATATATATATATATATATATATATATATATATATATATATATATATATATATACATATATATATATATATATATATATATATATATATATATATATATATATATACATATATACACATATATATATACACACACACAGTGTATGTACACACATATCAGCCACACAAACACGTCTAATGCTTTGCAAAACATGTGAGCAAACAATACTTAACAATAATAATATTATTTAACAGAATAAGAGAATTTGTTATTATATTCTCACTGATATCATACCAAAGCTAGGCTGTGCTATTGGCTGTACACCCACCATAAATGTAAAAGTTTATTCAACCAGCTGCTGGATGCAGGGTTTAGATTTTAGTTGCAGTTTCTACATCAAACTTGTAGTTTAGCCAAAATCATTCCAGTCACATCCTTCCGATTTAGTATCGCAAGCCATTCCTCCCGCTGCTCAGTCAACATCTTGTTGGTTGTTTCTCCATGATGATTTATAATATATATACTGTACAATACCACAAACTGATTCATAGTTTTTCCGTATGTGACAACCATAAACACCACAGGTATTAATTATTCAAAGAATTAACTCCGCGCATTGCGTCTTGCCCCGCGGGCAACCGAGACGGTTATGAAGGTTTGCTTGCTCTCTGCAGCTTAACTCAGAGAAAACAGAAATACTACTTATTGCCCCTGACAATGCCATACCAGATATTAAGCAGCTTTGGGTTCTCTTGGCCAGGCTGTCAAACTCAACCTTAGAAACGTGGGTGTCATTTTTGACAAGGATATGTCGCTGTAGCAGCACTCCAAACAGCTGCTCAAGAACTGTTTCTTCCAGGTGAGGAATATTCCTAAGCTCAAGAAAATGGTTTCATATGAAGCTCTAAAACTTCTTATCCATGCCTTTGTGTCTACACAGCTGGACAACTGCAACAGTCTATTTTCCTGTCTGAATAAGAAAAAATTGTTTTGTCCGCAGGTGATCCAAAACTCTGCTGCGAGGATCTTGACCCGCACTAAGAGAAGAGATCACATCCTCCCTATCCTCAAAGCTCTTCATTGGCTCCCAGTTGCTTACTTTAGTGCTGACTTTCAGGGCCCTCCATGATACGGCCCCTTCATATGTCTGTGATCTGATCGCCCCCTACAGACCATCTTGTACACTAAGGTCTGTGGAATTTTTGACTGAACATATTATAGAAGTTGCCATTTTTGTAGTTGACTTACATGAAGACCCATTTTCAAGCTGTCTTGTTTAGTAATGAATGCTGTGCAACCCTGTATGGTTCAGATTTTTTTAAATGTTTTATTCTTCAAGACAAAAAATAAATATGCATGACAACACCAAAAGTCATAACAATGAGAATGCCAGGGGATGGCATTACAAAAGAAATATTGCAAAACAGATAATTATAAATTAAAAATGTTCAAAGACAGACAGTTTTCATAAATACATATGGCTTTTTTGTTTAACCTATTAGGAGTAGTATATAAATAAGATTCTAATTATTTAATTATTACACAACAAAATTTGTGATGAAGGAAATTTTGATTTGTGAATATGAAACCAAAAATTATAATTAGATTAATTGCCAATTTTATGCTTGATATTATGTTCTTTTCGTGAAGGCCAAATATGATATATTAAAATTTCATAATTCATTCTTCTAAACTGTTTGTTCCCTTGCGGGGTCACGGGAGTGCTGGAGCCTATCCTGGCCACTTGTAGGTGAAGGCAGGGGACATCCTGGACAGGTCGCCAGTCTGTTGTATACTCACATTCACACCTAAGGACAAATAGAGTAACCAGTTAAGCTATGAAGCATGTTTTTGGACGGGGGGATGAAGCTGGAGTCCCCGTAGAAAACCATCACATGCACGGGGAGAACATGCAAACTCCACACAGAAAGGTCCCTCATTGGTGTTCTGTTTCAGGTCCCTCAGCCAGGAATTGAACCAGGGGCTTTCTTGCTGTGAGGCAAGAGCGCTAACCACCGCTCCACCTCATCTGAAATTGTGAGTCACAAAATACATGTGCAATTGAGAGTCAAATTTGTGATTTATAAAACGTGTACATTTTTTCCTAAACTTTTTAGTAATGTTACCATTCCAAAATAGGTGACTAATTTCTTCTGGGGCTCCTTTACAAAGAGTACAGTTGGGGTCAATTGTCTTATCATATCTTATCATGTATTGATCAGTGGGATAGATCCTATATAGGAGTCTGTAGGAGACATCTCTCATCTTGTAATTGATTAATAATTTCTGATGCAGGGTCCAAATATTTTACCAGGACAAGTCAGGAAAAGATTTTCTCCAGTAGAAGACAGCAGAGGGAACAGAAATGACATTTTGCTGAAACAGAGCAGGTATGACTTTGTTGTTCTTTCAGGCAAAGTTGAAGCAGGATTTTCCAACAGTGGTGTCACTTGGAGATAAGAAGGAGATATTTCCATCAAGTACAGTATTTTTAAACAGTTCATAGATTTAATTAGTAAACAGCATTAAAAACAATGGCATACTCTATTGGAGGAACAGCAAGGTTATATTTAAGGTTAAATTCTTCATATCTGAGTAATTAATCATTGTGGTTAAAGAACTGACCCACCAGTAAGATATTTTTTATAAAACCAATTATTGTAAAATAAAGATTTGTTCTTGTAATGGATATCTGCATGGTCCAGATGGATGGAGTGGTGGGTGATCAAACTAAACTGCTTTCTGGTTTGGTTTAGCGGATCGACCAATCGCTGTTAGATTTGGAGTAGCGCGTCTTTGAACGTCTCGTTTCTTACGTCGACGCAATGACGTATGAATGTGCGTGCTCGCGGTTGACAGCGCGGTTTCCCTCCTCATTGCGGCGCTGGTGTTTAGGTAAACTAAAGCCGCTCCGAGCCGGCAAACATTTTGAACTGCGCGGCTTTAGCCCTGTGGAAGACGGGTCGACACACAGACCGGGCGCTTCATACAGTGTTGGTTCGTTGAAGGTATCTATTAGTTTAAACCAGCTTTTTAGTTTGAAGGTTAGGTATTGCGTTTACTTTGCTAGCCTTTGGCTAGCACGGAAGCTAGCTTGTTAGCATGCTACTGTTAGCTTGACGTAGTTGCATTAAAAGCATCTGGGAGTGAAGACATACTTCAGGGACATGATGTTTTCCACTTTGGTTTGGGTAGTGAGTGCGCACCTGTGAGGGGGTTGATGACCGTTTACAGCTTTACTTATGCGACAAACTTTAAAGTATCGACAGCCAAAACAGAAAAGATGCTGCTAGGCTAATGCATCGATGCTAGCTTTAGCTAAAGGTCCAACTGGTTTCCTCCGGCTCGGAATCAGGAAGCTTTTGGTTCTGGTTGGGAATGCTTTCCGCCGAGTATTTAACGTTTTGCATTGCTTAGAGATTATTGGTTTAGCTTCCATTGTAGATCAGGTTGTGTTCCACGTGGAGCCAGGAGCGAAATCAGCTGGTTAGGTTACGTTTGTTGTAATGTTTGTGTTAACCAACTTGGTGGCAGTTGAATATTATGTCTGATTGCTTAGCTCATCTCCATACTTGAGTTATGTTTCGACATAGGCCAAGCAAGAATTTAGTTCTGTTGTTAAGTTGCCTTTTAAAATGTGCCCAGTAGAATCAACAGGTGTTGGAAAAACGTTTCCAATCATGCTAACATGACTCATGCTCTCTGGTGTGGTGCTGGTCCTCTATCTACCACCCTGCCGTTTTCCAGCTCTCCCTGCATCTTTAGCTGCTGATTACCTGGATCAGGTGTGTTTGGTCAACTAGAATGAGGAGCGTCTGACTCGGCTACTCAACAGAAAGTAGTGCAGAGACAACTGGAAAACAGGCAGGGTGGTAGATCCTGAGGACCAGGATTGGGCAGCCCCGGTAGACCCTCATTTCCCTTCAGCTCATGGTCAATGTTGTGGATGGGAACATAGACTGGCTGGTAAACTGACCAAAAGGATCATTTCATCAACATACTCCATGAATGAGGTGCATCACAGGAAAGACCTGTTTAAACCCAGCACTCTATTGTTTATTGAACATCAATCCTTCAGGCGGCTGTTTCTGTCTTTAACATGAACTTGCAGCACTGATGTATGTGTACATTACTGCCATCCTCCCCCTTTAAACTTATCATTAGAAACATGTTTACCAGCTGGAGATGAGCCTTATCTTTCTCAATCATCTTGCTTGCTATCTTGCTGAATTCTGTTGCTACAGAGTTTCTCAGCTCCTGCTTCCAAAAGTCCACTTCCTGCAAGTTTTTCTGCTGCTCAGGCCAGCAGACTCATGAAACTCTGCACATGGTTGATACTGACATTGAAGTCAGTTGTGTTCGATTAATCCAGAAAAGGAGTTGGTGGGTCCTGCTGCTCAATGTCGAGGAACGCTGCTGCACTGAAGCGTTAACTGTTTGTGAACAGGAGCGTCCGGTCTCGGTTCTCAGGCTCCTGGATGTCTGCTTTCTGCTGATAACCTGATTCAGGGTAAATGCAAAGAAGCAGGACATGGATCCTCTGAGATGGAAGCAGCCAAAAAACAAGAACATAAACTTTCTGCTCTGCTGCAGCAAACTACAAGCTTTAGTCAGTGAGAAATAAACAGAAAAAGGGAAAGTTGGCATCTATATTTGCACTTGGAATGTTAACTCTAGAAGGGTTTTCTTAAAGTAACCTTTACAAATGAAGTTTTCCTGAAACTCAGTTTTAAAGCCATGCATTAGTAAGTGACTTTAGTTCTGCTGAATGCACCACGCAGATCTTTTAGTTGCTCTTCCAGGGATGATGTTTTTTTGTTGTTTGCAGGACTTATGAGGTCCGGTTAGCAGGACACCATGTTCAACAGCTCCTTTGGTACTCCGTTTGGTGGCGGGGCGGGAGGGTTTGGGGCATCTTCTACCTTTGGTCAGCAAAGTGAGTATATTTAATGTTTACATGTTCAAACAGACATTTTATACATGCATATTTGCCTCTTTAGTCTGTATTTTTATTTGCGAGTAAACACTTGCTTTGCATACTAAACATGTTTTTCTGTCACGGACAGAATTTGTAGAGTTTGGAAAAAGAGATTTGGTCACTGAAATGTGGGCAAAAGAATGTACTTGTAGACATCACGCAGTAAATGTACATTTCCTTTAAATGTCCCTTAGGCCAAAACCTTTTTTCCCGCTCAAAAAGTTGTGGTTCAGCCTCAAAGATCCATCATCTACCACAACGTTTGTGTTTACATTCCGCCTGGCAATTCTGGTTGCCCATTTCAGAAAACGTGCGCTTTCTGAAATGTATTTACCATGAGTCAAACACTTTGATACTGAAACAATTAGCAACAGTGTAAGATATCAATACTTGGCAGCCAATCCCTGGTCTATTACATGCCAAGCACTGTTACAGCTGTGCATGCAAGTCGGATAATATAAAATGTGTTAAATTATGTATTTCCGTACATGACGCGTTTTGTTTTTTTGATTTCACATATGATGTAGCTTTATAAATATTCAAAGAACTGAACAGTGTTCCCTTTCAACCAACAAAACATTATAGCATAGCATAAGATTTTATGTTCATCAGAATGTTTGATTTTCAAATTCACAGCAGTAATTTAAAATATTTAGTTAAATTTGGCCCAGATGCTGATTTGAGGCACCACAAATGACAAACTCACAGCTCTTATACAGTTTTACCAAGAAGTCTAAAAGTGACAATGTATAATATAGAGCTAAAATGCTGAATATATGTGTTCATGCCAACAAGAAACCAGTTCTTCTTCCAGGTAACTGAAGGCATCGTTTCTGCTGTAACAACGTCGTCTTTTGTTTTGTGTCTCTACAGACACAGGTTTTGGGACAACAGGAGCTTTTGGGACATCTGCATTTGGGGCAACCACCAACACAGGAGGACTGTTTGGAACCACTCAGAACAAACCTGGTTTGTGCGCTTCCCTTTGGTTTCCTTTTACGATGTGTGGGCCATGCTGTAGAATCAGCATCAGAATACTTTTCCTCACAATGAGGGAAAGTTGGTTCTTGTTAAACTTTAGGCTTTAGTTCAGGAAAAACAGTTCTGATAAAAGTTTGGGATCGGTGCTTTTCTTCTTAAAGGTTTTTCCAATGGAATTATTATTATTAGAAGAGCATGATTAACTGACTCATTTCAAGAAATACATTTTCAAACATAGCAGGTAATGGCCAAAGGGGCAGCAAAAAATATGCAGGGTTGGGAGGGGCATGACTTGGTCAGAGATGCGTGACCTTAAAACATGATTCTGAGTCCAAACAAGTCAACATACAACCCAAAATGTCATGAAGAACCCAGCTAACAAGCTGTTAAAACCGTTCCCAAAAAAAATTATTGTATTGAAACCCTCAAATACATTGGATATTAGCGAACAGACGGACAGACAAACGTTAACCGGAGTAGCACTGGAGCTGGAGGTAGCAGAGAGGAAGATGTTGAGGTTCTCTTTGGGAGAGACCAGGATGGATCCATCAGAGGAACAGATCATGCTAGATGTTTGGGAGATGAATGCAGGGAAGCAGGTAGAGATGGTTTGGACAGGTTTAGAGGAGGAACCGGGAGGATGTTGATAAAAGGATGATTTATGCCAGCTGGCACCATTACAGAGATCCCTGGTGTCCAAAAATAAAAGAACGTTTACTTCCAGTGAGGACGTCATCGTTGACCTGCTGACTCTGTCGGTCACCCTCTGAATGCTCTGATATCAGACTGGCTTAAATCTACAAAGAGATCAATCTCCTGGCGAGACTTGCCTGACTATAAAGTTGTCTTCCTGTGTCAACGTGATGAACTGTTTATTCATCAATGCCTGTCCTGCTGCTTCATCCAGGCGGCCTGTTTGGATCCAGCACCTTCAGCCAGCCACCTACTTCCTCCACGAGTACTGGCTTTGGCTTCGGAGCAAACAGCGGCACCTCCACCAACTTGTTTGGAAGCACTGCAACAGGCACCAGTAGTGGACTCTTCTCCCAACCGAACAATGCATTCGGTGCCAACAAACCTGCCACCTTTGGTAGTAAGAATCCTGCAGACTCTTTGTCCTTAGAGGTTCATCCACCCATCTGTTAGGCTGAACAGTGGGAGCTGCTGCTGGGAACCATGAAGATCAGAATATTTGAGAAGATGGGTGTTGTTGTTAGAGTAGCACAGTCTGCAGCTTTAACTCCCCTCTAACTGCTAGAAACGTCCAGGTGCTGAGCTCTCCTTTTTATGTCCCTCAGGCTTTGGAACGAACACCAGCACCGGTGGGCTGTTTGGGTCAACCAACGCCGCCCCCAATCCCTTTGGGGGCTCTAGCTCCTTGTTCGGAGGCTCTGGGTTCTCTGCTGCACAGCAGCCAGGAACCACGGTCAAGTTCAATGTGAGTGCAAAGCTCTGCGGGAGCTGGTGCATCGTGGGTAGTTGCAGAGCTGGATCTCATCAGCCAGTTCTTCATTCATGTTTTCTTTATTTTCTTTTTCAAACAGCCTTTTATCACAGTTTTGCTTTTAAAAGCTTTAAATCAAACTTCACTGATGCGAAATGAACAAAGTTCCTCAGAATGAGAACAGTTTTTGTTTATGCAGCCTCCAACAGGGACTGACACTATGGTGAAAGCAGGCGTGACCACAAGCATCAACACCAAACACCAGTGCATCACGGCCATGAAGGAGTACGAGAACAAGTCCCTGGAGGTGAGTTTGGACAGATCTGTGCCAACGAGGGACACTGAACAACAAAAGTAACTCTGTGCTCCAACCTAAGAAAGGTCGTCCCTTACTTTAAGTTTGTTTTTTGTTTCTGCTTCCCGTGTTCATGTAGGAATTGAGGCTGGAGGATTACCAGGCGGGGAGAAAGGGCCCGACCAACCCCATCGCTGCAGGGACGGGTGGTCTCTTTGGTGCAGCCACCCCCACGTCTAATGCCACAACGGGTCTCTTTGGGCCATCCACCTCAAACAACAGCTTCGCCTTTGGACCGAATAAAACTCCGTTTGTATCCAGTAAGTGATGCTGCACCTCGCTCCAAAGTCTGAGTGGAGCTGATGCAGGGGGTAGAAATATTCATCGGATCACCGAAATGATAAAAACATTTGGAGAGGTTTGGTGTGCAGACTGGGGGTGTAATGAGGTCTAAGCAAAGCACCACACCCCCCCTCCTCAGTTTGTGTTCAACAACGCAATGACAATTGGCTTAAATGGGTCCAAATTGAATATTTTGTACTACAGATGAAACAATAAGAAATTAGTTCTCAAGTTTTTAAATCACTAACATTTAAATGGGAACATTTTGCTGTAAAAGCTGAACCTCCTCACCTGAAAACTGTTGGAGTAGGTTTCACAGAAATGTCCTGCAGCTGCTATACACGTATTCATGACTGCCTATCCAGAACAAATTACATTTGACCTGCCAAAATAAAAGGGGCATGAAAACGCCTACCTATTATGCACGTATCTGTGTGTAAATATTCTGGTGCACGCTCTCGTATGACACCTCTGTTCCATGGGGTCGGGGGTCGTAGCTGCAGGAGCTGGGAAGGGGTCTTATTGGATTCAGTCACATTACAAACACCAATTTAGAAAACTAGAAGACCGAAAGTCTGTTTGTCTCGGACTCGTGTTTCCTGTGCTCATTGGGACATGGATCAGTTCTCCTCATCTGCATCTGAAGATGCTGATCAAATCATACCAGCCGTTTTATCCAGATCTCAATCACAACTTAACAACTTTCTTGAATGTTTTATGTTGCACATTAGCACTGCAGAAAATTCCTGTTCTGTGAAACTGCTGTTCTCTGAAAATGGCAATAAACACTCCTTGAATCCATGAACAACCCAACGATCAAAGCCCGTCTGGATTTGAAAAATGCTCCGTATTTGTCTCCTGCCAGCGGCGGGTGGGTTCGGGACAACCACTGGGGGTCTGTTCAGCCAGCCCAACCAGCAGACCACCGGCAGCCTCTTCAAACCCTTCGGAGGGTCGACCACGACTCAAAGCTCCACCTTCTCTTTTGGCAACACCAACACCATGGGTCAGCCTAACACCAGCAGCATGGTGAGGATCCCGGCAGCAGCCAGCAGGTCGCTGAGGGAGGTCGGATTTTTCTGAAAATGTTTGCGATTCTTCAGGGCATGTTCGGAAACACGGCGGCTTCCCAGCCGGGGGGTTTGTTTGGCTTGACGCAGACCAGCACAGCCACAGGATTTGGTACGGGCACTGGATTGTTCGGACAACCCAGCTCTGGATTTGGAACTGTTGGAACGCAGGTAAGAAGTAGATGCAAAATGTGAGTCAGTTCAGTAGTGACCTGGAGGAAAACCCATCAGAACCAAAGCTCTCCATAAGGTTCTGGTTTCACAGGTGTGACTTTTCACTTACAGCCAAGTTTGTTTGGCAACAAAGCCACTGGGTTTGGAGCCACCACCACCAGCGCCCCGTCTTTTGGCACCAGTACCGGAATGTTTGGGGCCAAACCTTTGACTCTGGGAAGCGGAACCAACCCCACCAGTTTCGGTGAGTGTCTTCATGGACCTCCTGTTCTGTTCAGGGCCCGGCCTAAATGCTGTGCTTTCATTAGGGTGAACTCGGGGTCTTTCCATTCAGCTACGACTCAGTATAATGTACCATCTCATCAGTATATATTCTTTGAATTCTTTTTTGTAAAATTAGTTTAGCAACAAAATATTTCACTTTTATTCTGAACATTAAAAAGGAACTCTACTTTGATTTTACTTCAAAATTAAATGTTACTCAGATTTGATGGATTGTTGCTGCAATCCAAAGTTTAAATATAAAAAAAATTATAAAAATAAAAATGTATATCAAATCTTTTACAAAAATGAATCATTTGACTTTATTGTCTGTAGGTTTTGGCGCTTCCCCTGCAGGGGGGGGTCTGTTTGGCAACAAAGCAGCCACTGGAACCCTGGGGACTGGACTGGGAACCAGCTTTGGGACAGGTAACCATAGAAACAGAATCCTGGCCTTTTAAAAAGCTCAGTTTGGATTTTCATTTTAAAAAGTTATAGGCATAAAAAGAGAATTAAATTCTGCAATAAAAAGGGACAAAGCAAAATGCATCAATTCCATTTTAGATCTCTAGTAACACATTCATTATAATGTAAAGAAAATTAACCAGATCTGCGAAAATGATTCTATCTTCTTGACACTTTTACTCATAATTATAAATTGACGTTTTTGCAGTAATGCATATTTAATAGATTCGTTAAATATGATTCCAGAATCATGACAAGTGCCTCAAAAGGTAAAATGTCCATGAAGCAGTCGCCGCCTACTTTTTGATGTCTTTTTCTTTAATTCTCCTACTCTGTTGTCAGTTTCAGGGTTTTTTATTTTTTATTTCAGATCAGCGTTTTGTTGCTATACTAAAGAAAACAAACAACTCATTTGTGACGGAAAGTAAAACACTTCACTGATGCTGTGAAAACACCAAAAGTAGAAAAGTCACTTAGGAAGGTTCCTTTAAAAAAAAAAACAAGCAAACAAATCAGTTTTTTTTTTTTATCTGAATTTTTTTTTTCTATTATGTTGCGACTTCTTCTGTCTGCATTCAACATAATATCATTTTATAAAGTAAAACACTAGAAGTTTTTCTGTGTCTAATAGTGCACTCATGTGGCTGGTCAAAACAAATATGTTGGCCAGTGAGTCAAAAATGAAATTTTGGCCGCTGGGTGCAGCCATTTTGGTTTCGATGTACGCCAAAAGGCCTCCATTAGCGCTTCTGTGATTGGTCAAAAGAACGGTGGATCGGTTAAAAGGCCAGGTCACTTCAGAATGTGTATTGCCGTTTTTGATGAACAGTCACAGGAAAGCAGGTTGGAGTGACGGAGTAGAAGATAAGTTCTCCACTACTGTAAATCATCTGAAATGATGCCCCAGATGCCTAGAAAATTCATATAAAGGGGCATAATTTCCAAAATTTTCCTGGGAGGAAGACCCCTTCAGTCAACGCCTCGTGAGCTTTGGCATCAGTTGTTGTTTAGCAACACTGAAAGATTTAAATGCAGTTGGGGGCTTTTCTCGCCAAGCGGGCTGCTTGTATCTATAGAGATGGTTAAAGATAAAGTTAGGCTTCACTTTAGCGGTAATGTTAATGCGTGCCGCTTTACTTCACTGAAGACTGACACAAATGCACTGTCACTACTGGCAGCACAAGCAGACCAAATCACGACTCTTTCCAGTCATTAGCAAGCATTAAAGGAGGCAAGCAGCCATGGTTTTAATAATCTGACTCAAATTGTCATGAATTTGAACAGAAATATCTGGAAAAGGTTTTTTTTTCTTTCATTTGACTAAGGGGTAATACATTTATTTTAGCTTCCTAAAAAAATACCTAAAGATTCCTGTCACATTTTTTTTACACTGCTGATGCTATAATGCAAACAAAATATGCATCATTACAGTTTTTTTAGTGCTTGAATAAAAAAGTACAGCTACAGAAAAATTGGCATCCAGCAAACAGGAAGTGTTTGTCAACAGAAAGAGACTGATAAGAATATTCCTTTTGACTTTCAAAATAAAAGTTTACATAGGAACATTTCTCTGATGGCTCTGCTTCTCTGGGACATTAGCTTTTTTTTTTTTTTTAATCATCCTCAGAATAAGTAGATTATCTTTTTATATCCAAGGTTCTGGTGGGTTTTAGAATCTCACACCTTCTTGCTGCACGTTTGTGTTTCTCACAGTGGGAACAGGAACCAGTCTATTTGGAAACACGCAAAACAAACTGGGCACCTCGCTGGGAACAGTGGGAGCCTTCGGAACAACGGGTTTCAACACCGGGACGAGCTCGCTGGGCTTCGGACCGCAGCAGCAGCCTGTTGGTAAGACGATGCCCTGATCAGTGAACACAAATGCCTCTTCAGACGCTTCAGTCTCTGTCTGACCCATCTGCACAGCGCTTACCGATCCAAACGCCAACGCCGCTCAGCAGGCCATGCTCCAGCAGCAGCTGAGCGTCCTGGCATACTCGCCGTACGGAGACTCTCCATTGTTCAGGAACCCGCTGTCGGACCCCAAGAAAAAGGAGGAGGTACACAAAGGCTCGGCACTTTGACCAAAAAGTGTCGGCTTTACAGTTTCAGATCACATCTGCTTTATTTCTGACAGCGTCTAAAACCCACCAATCCCACGGCCCAGAAAGCTCTGACCACGCCCACTCACTACAAGCTGACCCCCAGACCCGCCACCAGAGTTCGGCCCAAAGCGCTCACATCTGCAGGAGCTTCAAAGTCGCAGCTGTTCGACGGTCTGGATGACGACGAGCCTTCGCTCACCAACGGAGCCTTTGTTCCCAGGTACTGTTTCCACGGCAACACCGTGAGCTGCCATGGTCCCTGCCACCATCAGAGGAATGATGATGTCAGTAGATCTAACACTGTCTAATAGGGTATGAAAAAAAAAACCTTTACTGCACCTGAGCAAAGGGAATGTGGGGGTCTGGAAATCATTCCCATTCTGAGCCTTTGCTCCACACGCTATTTACATCACTTCACATGGATGGAAAGTCCCTACATTTCTGGCTGAACTTATGCACATGTAAACGCTCCAATAGTTAAAAAAAAACTGTACATAAACAAAATTAAAGCCACTAGCTGCATTGTAAAAAAAGAAAAAAAGAAGTGCCAGCGCTTTGAATAAAGAACGGGTTTGTATTTTTGTTCATTTGTTTTTAGATTTGTAACATGTCAGAGCACGGAAAGGTTTAATGGACTGTCAGGGATTTATTATTAGAATTGGTTGACATGCTCCGATCTTCTGCAGAACAACAGGGACTAGTTGCTGTTCAGAGGTTCTTAAAGTATAGAATTGTATTTAAACATTGAACTTTACACTAATGTTGCCATGTTTGCATATGATAGTACAAGAAGTGAAAGGATGACGGTGCAGCAACGACCCAATAATAGAAGCCTTTTTATTTTCAAGCAAATCTGCAGGAGGAGGAGCTTATTAGACATGAGGTGTATTTTATTTAAAAAAGGAACTTTTATGTGATGAAAGGTAAATATTACCCTCTGTTCTTATTCACCTATTGTAAATATTTAGAACCTGCATTCTATAAATAAATGGTTTAATGGCCACACAAGTGAAGAGTAGTTTTCTAAACGGTGAAAAGACTTGTGGGGTTTTGTTTTTGTGAAAAACTGGACCAAATGGATCTTTATGCGTTAAAGGTGGCAGATCCCAGAGTTAGAAAGCTAAACCCCCCTCTTTGTCTGCACCCCCACAAGTTTCTGATCAACAATCAGAATAGTAAGGAAAGCTTGGACTTTTCTGTGAACTGAGAAGAAACGGAAACATTTAAATTCCCCCTGATGTCAACTAAAGAAATAAACTGGATTTCTGTGTAGAGTTTGCATGTTCTCCCCGTGCATGCGTGGGTTTTCTCTGGGGACTCTGGCTTCCTCCCACCATTCAAAAACATGCTTCATAGGTTCATTGGTAAATCTAAATTGTCCATAGGTGTGAATGTGAGAGTGTATGGGTGTGTGATTTGTGGCCCTGCGACAAACCGGCGACCTGTCCAGGATGTCCCATGCCTTCTACTCACGAATGGCAGGGATAGGCTCCAGCACCCCAGTGACCCTCAAAGAGATAAAACGGATTAGAAGACGAATGGGGAAACATTTGCAGATTTTACAGAATCCCTGAAAGTGAAATGACTGTTTTTGATTCCAGGAAGAGCATCAAGAAACTGGTCCTGAAGAACCTGAACAGCAGTCAGTACAGCAGTCCTCTAAACAAAGACGGCGATGACCTGGCCTCACCTTCAGAGTACCCTCAAAATGGACTCAGGTCTGTCTGCCCCTCCCACTCTGCTGTTTTTAACTACTGTGCAAAGACGAAGAGTCTCAGTTTAAGCTGCCAACAGATATGTCCTAGTGTCATTTACGAGAGTCGCTAAACTCTGCATCATTTAATCACTTCAACCTGTCAGTTACCTCTGTTGCCATGGCAGCAAGTCACCTGACTATAGTAAGAAATTAGTGATGTTACAAGACCCAGTTTCTGGGTCAAAGAATTCTTAAATTAAGACGACGAGGTCTGCAGTTCAGCTGCTGCTGCTGATGTTTGTTTTCCTGGGTCATTGGCGTTTACTGAGGATTTTTCCTTGTTGGAACTATGTGGGATTATGTCTCCCTGTTCACAGACATGACGGGGTCATCTGCAAATAATGAACGGGAACGTCAAACATTTTAAAATCACGGCAGCCGTGAATTAGATGCATGAATCCTGTTGGGTGTGGATGCAGAATTGAAGGATGGGAGAGTTTAAAATGTCTCTTAGATTGTGCTCGAAATAAAATTAGAAAAAAAAAAAAACACAAATACAAACAAATACGAATATTGTTTTTCGTATCTTCTCTTTAGCCAAGTGGCGGAGGAGCTTCAGGAGATTCCAGGTCCATGCGGTCAGTCCAACAACGACCCAGAGGTCACTCAGTTCTACGTTAACCCCATCGCCAAGCCCATTCCTCAAGGCCGAGCCCAGGCCAACCTGCAGGACACCATCAGTGAGCTCAACATGCACAAAGTGCCCAGGACTGGGCTGGAGGTCAGCATCACACAGGCCGTTCAAAAGAAACATCTGAGTTCAGAAACCGGAATCAGGCCTTCACAGGCCACATCAAACTGTCTGTGTGTGCTCATTGCACTGTTGTGACAAAAGTGTCTGATACTGATTCAGCTGAGCAACGAGGACATGTCTGCGTCCCTGGGGGAGGAGTTTCTGCAGGAGGATCAGGAGGAAGAGGAGCAGCAAGAGGAGCAGCGATCTCCTCACCCTGCAGGTCAGAAACGGTCTGCAGAAGAGAGTTCTGATCCTCTGGATCTGTACCGTCAGAAGTCTCATCCATAAGACTGGGCTGCAGGATAAATCAATTCCAGATGAAATCTAAGTAAAATTCTGTTACATTTTTAATTATTTATTATTTTTAACGTCTTTTCTGTGAGGTCCCTTCACAAATTGAGATCGATTCCAGCTCAAACCACGATTCTAACTTTTTCAAATCCGGTATTTTGTTTGAATGGTTGCTATAAGAATTTATACCACAGTCCGGGTGAATACTTGATTGTGATTGGCTGCTGGTTGTGGATTAAAAAGTGATAATTGAGAGATTTATCATTAAATATTCATTATATCCCCATTCAAATTGTCAGCTATATTTAAAAAGGGTTTTTAATAAATAGTTCAGTAAACTGAACTTTTCTCATTTTCTTTCCCATCTACGAAAAACATTTAAAATTTGTACTTTGAAGATTTTTTTTACTTCTGGTGAAAGCAGCACTTTCGGTTTGTTTGGTTTAAATACTTAGAATCAGGATTACAAAATAACCATCCAACATTTCAAAGTGGTAATTCCATTGACCGAAGTGTATTTTACTTTGCTATATTTATAAAGGGTGCTAATTGTTGGTCACAAATTTTTTAAATTAGTTTTTCTGGAACTCATCACGAATATCCAGGGATTCAGACACATTCATTAGAGCCCTAATTATGGCTGCAGCAAGGAAGAGTCACATCCGTGTTCTGATTCCTCAGGTATCGTCCTGAACCGGGTCGGGTATTACACCATCCCCCCTCTGGAGGATCTGGCTGACATGGTGGATGAAAACGGAGAGTGCATCGTGGAGAACTTCACTGTTGGAAGGAAAGGTAACCACTTCCTGTTCCTGTCCTGTCCTTCAGTGAATCTAACTGGACAACCGCCTCACCGTCGTGTTCTGATTGGCCGGCACAGGATACGGCTCCATCTTCTTCCCTGGGGAGGTCAATGTGACGGGCCTGAACCTCGATGAGGTTGTTCACTTCAGACGCAAAGAGGTCATTGTGTATCCTGATGACAAAAACAAGCCACCAGAGGGGGAGGGGCTTAACAGGTGAGTGACAGGGAGGCTGAGAAAAAAATCTGATCAAAGACGATTTCAGAGAAATGCCTGCAAAGGCCTGCAAAAATAAATCCCAAATTTATTGTTATCACGACATCAAGCTGTGCAATATGCATATCAGAAAAGATGGTGAAAAACTTAATAAATGGTTACATTGAATGTGCTAAAACAATCTTAAGGCAGCTTGAAGGATTCAGCAAATCAAATAAATCCATCTATGCATTTGACCGATCAGATGGATTCCTTTAATGTTAGATGTTCGCCTCCTATGTAGACGAGGGTCACTGGAGAATAATTTAAGTGATCTTGACTCTTATTTGAATTAAACTGTTGCAGGGAAATGGAAACGATGTATTATTTGTTTTGCTCTTTGTTCATCTATTGCAAGTTATATCGTCATTACTATATTGATCACTAATATCACATCGTGTTCCCTGAACCTTCTGTCTGCGATGCAGACGGGCCGAGGTGACTCTGGACGGCGTCTGGCCCAACGACAAAACCAGCTGCACTCAGATCAGGAGCCCCGAGCGCCTGGCGGAAATGAACTACGAGGGCCGGCTGGAGAAGGCGTCCCGCAAACAGGGCGCTCGCTTCCTGGAGTACAGACCAGAGAGTGGGTCTTGGGTGTTTGAGGTCAGTCCCCCCCTGACAATATCAGCCTGCGAGCCGGTGTAAAATTGACTGTGGGCCGCATTTGACCCAGGGCCGGACTTTGGACATGTCTGGTTTACCTTTAAGAAGGAAGAACTGAATGCATGAAAACAGCCTTAAACAAGCAGAGTCAGTTTGACACTTTAACACTGGAGCTTTGGCTCCACGGTTGACATATTGACTGTTGTAACTGTTTATGCAATTATCGTAAGTCCAGCAGATTCTGAAGTGGAGAAAAGCAGTTTTATGCTGATATGCAACACTTTACAGCAGTGAAGTTTTGATGCAATCAACGTGAATCTGCTGATTCTGTCGCAGCTTTAGCCGCTTTTCTGTTGGTTTAAGTTGATTTCTTAAACAGTTGAAGAGTAACGGCATGTCAGAGCGTGTTATCTAGGTGTTGCCAGCAACGTCTGTGGTGTTAAATGGTTAACAAAACACACCAAACATCACAGACGCCCACTCTTCCCTCTTCCTCAGGTGAGCCATTTCTCCAAGTACGGCCTTCAAGACTCTGATGAAGACGACGACGTCCCGCCTAAGGCAGACCCCAAGAAACTCAAGATGATGTCACTTCCTGCCTCCAAGCTGCAGCCGCTGCTCCCCCCGTCCCAGCAGCAGGTGGCGCCACAGGCTCAGGTAGAGCAGCCTGACACTGAGTTCAGATCTGTCTGATGTTCCTCCGGCAGCGGGTTTGTCGTTTCTGAAGCAGAGTGCACAGATGGCAGAAAAACTGCTCTGACGTTTAGACGCTGCACAGATCTGAGTTTCTGTTGAACTGTTTAAGGATGGACCTTCTGAGATGTCCGGTTAGGATTTTGACTTTTAGAGAAAGTGAGTGTTTCAGACCTGAGATCTCTGAAGGTTCATCTATGGAGGTATTTTGGGTCCTTAATGACTTTCAGAACAAAAGCGATATCAAACTTGTCTTTAAAATGTTTAAACTTTCTCAAAGATCCGACTGGAATGTTCTGGTTTCCACTTCAATGAACAATGTTTGAATAAAGTTTGAAAAGACGATTGTCACTGTTTTGTCCAGTTTGTTCCTGTGGAGCGTAAAGTTTTTGAGAGTTTAGTTTTTTTTCCTGTTTTTCTTTCGGATCGTCGGTCATCTGAGATTTGAACCACGGAGAGAAGAGCAACGATTCAGAGTGAAATGAAGCAGTTTCCTAGGGTTTAGTTAAGATGAGGGAAATCCTTTATTTATTTACTTTTCCTCTGCTGCATTTGAACTTTTTAGCGTGGTGGGTGTGTCCAAACCAGGCCGTCAGGACCCCCCCCCCTTTCGGGTTCCCTTTAACTGAACACCAGCGCAGCGTTCTGCAGCAGCTCTGTCGTGGTCGGCTTTCCTCACGCGCTCCTTCTTTCTGTTCAGTCTGTTGACCTCATGAGTGGCGTGGCGGAGTTTGACAGCGACATGGCTGACATCACCCAGAGCAACCTGCCAGAGAGCATGCTGGGAGGTGAGGAGGAGGGCGCTCTGCTGCAGGGGGAGGTGAATGGAACCAGCCCAAAGCTCTGCGGTTTGGTCTCTGAGGAGCACGACAGCATCTCTGCATCCACACACCTGGCCTCCTCCATGGGGATCAACCCGCACACCCTGCAGGTACAGCCACAGGCCGGTCAGGACGCCTCTCCCACGGTCTGCCTTTGGCTCAAGCGCCAAAGAGGCCGCAGGTTTGAACCCAGATGTGACTAAAGCGTTATCCTGACCAATAATCAGGAACAGCATTAACAGGTCTCAAGTTTTGGTTCAAAGTAGTTTATCTTCACGCATTAGTTTTCTTTTGCTGCTGCGTCAGCGAGACGTTGGGCCGACGCCTCCTGACTGGAAAAGAAGCAGAGCTGACAGATAAGTCTGGATCCAGAAATCAATGATTTGAACCCTTTTCATCTAAAAACAGGCCATTGACAGACACCCATGGAGTTTAATACCAGAATGATGGGTTACCATGACTACGTAGATCATGCTGCCGTTCAAAGAAAACACTGAAACTGGTTTTCCTGTAGGAGCAGGGTGATTGTTGCCACGGTGACATGGTGGGTTTGTTCTGAGGGTGGATGTTTGTCTGCAGATCATGAAGGCGTCTCTGTTTGCTGAGGATGAAGATGAGGGAGACCTTTTCCAGCATCAGGGTGGGATGAAGGTCACAGCTGACATCTCGTCTCCACGCCTCGTCTTGCCAGCTTCTCTGGGTCGACCCTCTGGTAAGAGCTACACCCCGCCCCCCCCAGGGTTGGTTCTGCTGGCGGCCTGGGTCTGATCCGTTTCTCTCTGCAGTTGGTGGACTCTTCCAGACTCGCTTCTCTACCGGTCAGCTCTCTGAGTCGCTCCGCCCTCCCCTTCGAGCGTCTCCAGTGGGACCGGAACCCCCCCGCTCAGTGCAGTGGAAAGGCCTGGGCCCCTCATCCTTCATGCTCCCCCCTCGAACAGCAGAGCCCCCGATCAGGACGGTCGGAGTGCGCCGCTTGGACGGACCTGTCCCTCTGAAAGAGTCCATCACTCAGGGGAAGGTGGGTACAGGTACTTCAGGAATGACGCCTAAGAGGAGGTGCTGGGGAGGAGCGTCATCTGTGTCTTCTCTGTACAGGGAGGCCTGCTGATGGACGCGGGGCTATTTGCCGGCCGCTCCTTCAGGGTGGGCTGGGGTCCCCGGCTGGACGCTGGCCCACTGCGGCAGCAGACTCAGCTCTCCGACATCTGAACCAGGAGCAAGCCGAGACCTGAACCTGGCCGACTTCAGCTTCCTGCCAAAAGCTGCCCGGACCAAACCGTAAGACTGCTCGTCCCTCATCTTTAAGCTGCTGTCGACTCACTGCTGTGCACACATCCTGATCTCCTAGTTAGACGCTGACGCTAAGCATTATGGGAGACTGTAGAAATGACAAGCAAAAATGCAGAAACTCTTTTTTGCAGAATGGATTTGGCTATTTTTTCCTTTGAACTGAGAAGTCTTTCGTGGTCACCCCGCCCTCAGCATCGCATGATCAAGCGACCACCTCTAAATAAACCTCTATGTAAGCGCACGTAAATGCGCATTTCAGCGTTACAAACACTTGTGTTCATGCTTATGACTGTTTTCAGCCTCTACATACAAAACCACCTAACAAATGTTGAGAATATATAACCTCTTTGACCAACCAGGGACTCAAATTTGGTAGGAACATTTAGTTGTCCTTTTTAATTCACAGAAGAGGAGAAATTAATAATTGTGGATTGTGGTCGCTCCGAATTCTGACGGCAAGTCTTTCAGATATGTGAGAAAGAAAAATCCTGGAGCGAGACTCACCAGATTTACCCACTTTCTGCATCAAGCCTCTTCCAACTGTAGGTGGCGACATGGGCTAGACTTGGGTCACACGACGCGTAGCTTTAACCTCAATCCAACAGCAGGCGCAAAAAGCAGACAGACGTCTTCTTCATACAGAGGAGAGAAAGACCAAACCATAAATACTGTGGAAACATTCAATAGTCTTTTCTGGAGGGCGCCGTTTCTCACAAAGCGCTGCTGAGAACAAAGACATCTCTGTGGCTACAAATCCGGATGTTTGGTTTCAGTTTGACAGAAAGTCCGTACAAGGTGGTTCTTGAGCAGCTGGTGGGTCTAGATCCTCTTCAGGGTAAGACCAGTGAGGAGGACGAGGACCAGACCGTGCTGCAGCGCCCCCTGGAGATCAGCCTGAAGTACAGCACTGTCAGTGTTCCAGACGGGTCCGACTGTCCTCTAGTGAAGCCACGGCCCGGTGTGGACGCGCTGCACGCTTACGCCGAGTGGATCACAGAGCTGGTGGAGAAAGTGGGCGGCGCAGAGCGTGAGTGAACGTTACAGCTATAGTAAGGCTCCGCCTCCTACAATGCTCCACCTGACCCTCTGTCCCTCTGCAGCCCTCCTGGGTCACTGGGCTGAGGTCTGGACTCTGTGTGAGGCCCTGTGGGGCCGCCTGGGCCCTTCAGACGTGGATGCTGATGCTGATATGCCCAGCCAGTATGAACAGCAACTTTCAAGGAGGAGGAGCTTCTCCGCCTGGCTGTCGTCCGGCGCCACCCACAGGGTGGAGGAGGAGGTGTCTGTGGCAGGAAAGGGTTGCCACGCAGACGCCATCTTCAGTTACCTGACAGGAAACCGAATCAGCGAGGCATGTCGACTCGCCCAGAAAGAAGGTGAGTTCAGCAGAACCTGCAGAGCCAGAACCACAGACGAACCGCCGCCAGAAAGAGCACTAAGGAATAGACATCGTCTGATGTGGGTTTTTCAGGGTCAATGCTGATTATTAGTAGTAGTAGAGCGCAGTTTTGTTCGGTTCTGTCTCAGTACGGGGAGGACATTCATTCATTTTTCTACTTGTGATTAACAGTAGTATAAGACATTATGGTCAAAGTGACATCCCTGGTTCCTCATCATAACAGGAGAGTTTTCTGGGTTTCTTTAGACGACCTTTGAACCATCTGCACAGCAGAAAACACACCAGAAAACCTTTCCCTCCGCCCTGTTTGAGGGATCCTGCCAACTAGAGATGCAACGATTACCTTTCCCAACTAAAGGGGAGAAACCCCTATTTTGGTTTTGTGTGGGTTCAACGCATGATTTGTGTATCCAAAGTAACAACAAAAACTAAAAATAAAACTTTTTTATTATGCAAGGGAAAAAAAGAAGAAAAACCTCTCAGTGGTAAAACTAAGCCTGGGGGAATGGAATGGGACAAAAAAATAAATCCTCATGTTTGGCACAACTGTTGCACGTAAACATACTGGAATGCAGTACGGGGGGCGCAGCAAGTCACTGTCCCTCCCCACGCGTGGTTTGGTTTTAGATCCTGAGCAAAAAATAATCTGTCCAAAATCAGCTCGTCTGATTTATTAAAAAAGAAAAAAAGAGCCTGGTGCGGTTATACGTCCAAAATAACAAATATCGGCCTGTCATATGATTGGTTGATCTCTAAGGAAGTCTGGATGTTTTTGACTTGATCCAGTCCAGCTTTTCTTGATCCTGTTGTCGTTCTAGTTGGAGACCATAATGAGGAGGCTTCACGCTCCAGACTGTCGCTAACCGTAACCCTTCAAAGCTGGACCTGCAGGAGAACACGGGGCTCACGCCTGTTTGTTTGCAGGAGACCATCGTCTGGCCCTGCTGCTTTCTCAGGCCGCCGGCTCTCAGATGTGCCGCGACCTGCTGGGCCTGCAGCTCGCCGACTGGAGCCGCACTCATACGGACTGCTACCTGACGGAGGAACGGCTTCGCATCTACGCTCTGCTCGCTGGAAAACCGGTAGGCGCCCCGCCTCTGGAAAACCCCGCCGCCCAGACTCTGGTCTTCTGAGCGCAGAATCTCCCTGCAGGTGTGGCAGTCCTCGGACTCGGTGGTGAACGTGTGCTCACAGCTCGACTGGAAGCGCTGCGTGGCTCTCCACCTTTGGTACATGCTGCCCCCCACGGCGTCCGTGGCCGACGCCCTCGCCAAGTACGAAGCTGCCTTCCAGGTGAGTTGCTGTTGACCTGCAATGTTCTCCTTCCTCCAGCAGGTCAACTCACTCTGCTGTTCCTGTAGGGTTCAGCCGAGGGGGGGAAGTACTCCTGCGCCCCCCTCCCCCCTTACTTGGAGGCAAAACACCTTGATGATGAGGAGGATGAAGAGGAGGAAGAGTCTAATCGTCCATTGTACGATCTGTGCTTCCACCTGCTGAAGCTCTACAGCGACAGGTAAGCCTCACCTGACTGAAGTTTGAGTCCCATTCAGCCTCTAAAGCCCCCCACCCCCACAGACACTACAGCCTGCAGCAGCTGCTGGAGCCTCTGACCGTTACCTGGCAGCGCCTGGACTTCCGGCTCAGCTGGCACCTGTGGGGCGTCCTGCAGGCGCTGAACTTCAGTCACCTGAGCGCAGCGCGGCAGGGACTCCTCCACGCCAGCTATGCCGCACAGCTGGAGAGCGCCGGCCTCTGGCACATGGCCGTCTACATCCTGCTGCACATTCCCGACCACGCGTAGGTGTCCGCCCGCACGTGCACGCAAACGGGAAGCACAGCCGCTGCAGTGGCTTTTGTAGGAACTTCTGTGACTAAACGCTCTGCATCCTCAGTGAGCGCGAGCGCGCCGTCAGGCACGTGCTGAGCCAGCACTGCCCCCTGGAGGAGTCGGACCAGTCCCTGCAGAGGGAGCGCTTCCTGACCGAGCAGCTGCTGGTCCCAGAGCCGTGGATCCACCTGGCAAAAGCCACCCGAGCCCATCGGCACTGCGACAGACACCAGCAGGCCCTGCACCTGTACCGGGCCGGCTCCTGGAACCAGTGCCACCGACTGCTGATCCAACACCTGGCCTCAGGTGGGTGAGCTGATGTTTGGAGCGGAGTTCAAATGAAGTGACCCAAATTAGGAGGCATTTCTGCAAACATTTACTGCACAGAACCACAACAGTGGTCCCGATTCCACAAAAACTACTTTTCTGATTCAGACACGAGGATCAGACTGTGTGCACGCGGCAGCTCATGACAGTTACCATGTCCAGCGACGGACGACTTGTGGATGACGAGTTAGCTTCTTTAGACACTAAAGAAAGATTTACATCTAATATTATTCATGAACCACTGCAGCAGGAAGTGGAGCCATAAGAGTGCAGTGCCGCCATCTGCAGGCCACATCTTCCACATCCACCGCCCATTCATGCTTGTGCTGAAACAGAACCTCCACAGATGCTGAGAGTTTTTAGAACCCACAGGTTCCAGCATCAGTCTTCATCTGCAGAGCTTCCAGCAGGTGGAGCCCGATGCTGAGTTTACCTGCAGTAATGTCCCTGAGGACCTCTGTTAACCTCCAGACGTGTAGGAGCAGAGTTTAAAAGCTTCTCTGAACACCAGCAGCTCTGACTTCAACACTCGAGTTCCTCTCCTGAACCGTCCAAACGGCTCTCTGCTTTCCTTTGTGGGTCGTAGGGTCACTTTCCCTCTTTGCTCCAGTTTCTGTCTGAGGCTCATCAGTAGAGCCGTCGATCGCTTCACGAATCAAGATCAAGAATTTGCAGATCAAACCGCGATTCTTACTCTTATTACTGGTTAAATACAAATTAAAATGTATTTAATCGCCATCAGTTCTACCTTTTCTTTAGATCAAAATCAACAAAACATAAAAAAGATTCAGGGAAAAAAAGGTATCCTCACTTTAAACAATGTCGCACTCAAAAGTTATTCTGCCAACTTTCTGGTTAACTTCAGGAGTAAATAAAATCCAAATGTTACTGTTGCTTTAGATCATTTTACAACAAATTCTGAAAATGTTCTCTTCAAAGTTCTGCTGATGGATGACAAGAAGGTAGTAAATGACGACACAGCAACATCTGAGTGGATGGAAGACATGAGATGAGTGGATCATCTTTAGTGTTTTTAGGATTTTTGTGATATTTCTAAATTCAAATTTTTCCCATTTGTTGTTCTATTTTTATTCTAATCTGTTTTCTATATATTCAAAAACAATTTTAGTAAACTGAATTTCAATCTTTTATTGACTACTAAAAACACTCGATAGCTTTATTTTGAAAGAGAGACGCTTCACCAACACTTTACTTTGAAGGGTTATTTACCTCCGGTGGCAGAAACGCTTTCGGTTTACTTCATGTACTCAAAGTCCAACACGATTCTCCACTTTCAGAGTGGTGACCGCATCGCCTTCAGTATTTTTTACCACATCCCGTTAGATGTATAAAGATCTTGGATGTCGCTAGTACTCCTACGGGAATGGATGGCCATTATCCGGGTATTTGGATACTCATCACAGCGCTCTTCATCAGAACCGGAGGTCCAAGCTTGTCTTTAGTGCCTGTAGTCATTTGTTGAGTCTGGTAGGCGGAGTCTAGTGATTTTCAGTTGTGACTCCCAGCTCTGTTTTCCACAGACTGCATCATCAACGACAAGCACGACTACCTGCTGGAGTTCCTGGAGGGCCTGGCGGTCCCTGAGCACTGCGCCACCATCCTGGACTGGGACACGGCTGGGGGGGTTTACCTGGACTATATCAGAGTCATCAAGACTCTGGAGGACATCCAGCAGGTATGAAGTCCGTCCGAGGCGTTTGCTTTGACCCGTCCTACAAACCCCAATGTTTGATCCAGCCACGCCTCTGTCATCACCAGGCATGAATGAGGAGAGAATGAATAATGAGCACATTGTAAGACCTTTGAGTGTCTGGAAAAGCGCAGATAAATCTAATCCACTATTATTATTATTATGATTATTAGCTCCGTCTATGAGAAATGTTTTCTTTGAATGTGATGGCGCTCACCCTCGCTCCCAGGTGGAGAACGCCGCTTATGAGCTGGAACGTCTTTACACCGACGTCACCTCACTCTGCGGACGAATCGAGCTGCTTCCCTGCAGCAGCGCCAAGGACCGCCTCGCCCAATCAGGTGAGAGCAGCTTCATCCAGAGGCAGCTGCTGTCCTCTGATTGGCTGAGAAATCCATTTCTGCAGACTCTTTAGTGTCACTTTGATCTAATCGAGCCCGTCTCCCTGCAGAGATGGCGAAGCGTGTGGCCAACATCCTGCGCGCCGTGCTGAGCCTGCAGCAGGGGGACGCCGCGACCCACCCCCCTGGCATCCCGCTCGCCCAGCTGGCGCCGCACATCGGGCGTCTGCCGATGCCGGAGGACTACACGCTGGAGGAGCTGCGGGGCCTCACACAGTCATACCTGCAGCAGCTGATCGTCGGCCAATGAGGGCGCAGGAAACCAGCAGCACTGCGGCTGCTTCTCGGTGCTCCGCCTCCACCAGCATCATGACCAAAAAGAACAGATGAGACGTTTCACACCCCTGCAGGGTTGATAGGTGTTCGGATCTGAACCCACAGGTTCAACAGAAGTCTGTGCTCTGCTGGAGTTTCTCCAGAACAATAGACGTTCTGCAGGGTTCGCTCAGAGCCGCCGGCAGACGGGAGTTCCTCCGCAGTCTGGAAAACAAGCAGAGGCCTATTTTTGTACGTCTCTTGTTTTCTGAAAGAAAATCATTTTTACAGAAATGTTTTTTTTTTTTTTCCATCAAATCAAGATGTTGGTTTGCTCCCAGTTTTCTCGGCGTTTGTTTTATCTGACCTCCATGAGGGGGCGCAGCAGCTGCACCTCCTTCCAGACTCCAGAATGTGTGTTTGTGCGCATGTGTGTGTTACTGTGCGGTTTCTGATGATTTGTTCATATTTTTAATAAAGTTGAGTAGAAATAAACCCCTTTCTGGGTATTTTTTTTTTATCTTATCGGCTTTTTTACTTTGACATTGAAACAGATTTACTGTAAAAACAGGCTCCTTATTCGGAGATTTCCTTTAATTATACAAAAAATCTGACAGTGGAGTAAAAAAACTATTCTTACAAGAATTCTTAATTTAAGGAAAAATACTAGTCATTAAGATGTTTTCTCAAACTAAGATTATTTTGCGGTTAAATCAAAGTGACTGAAGAGTCGGCAGAAAAAGATTCCTCAGCCAATCGGAGGACGGCGTCTGTCTCTGATTAGAGCTGAATGCAGCTTTCACCTGATTGGGCGATCAAGAACTTTCTTCATCCATCTTCTTCCGCATACCCTGGACTAAGTCTGGGAGGGGGGGGGCATTCTAAGCAAAAATGCCCAGGCTTCCCTCTCCCCAGCCACTTCCTCCAGCTCCTCTGGGGGAAATGAGGTGTTCCCAGCCCAGTCGAGAGACGAAGACGGAGCCTTCCCAAAGTGTCCAGGGCCTCCGCCCAGAGGGACATGTCTGGAACACCTCCCTCAAGGAAGCGTCCAGGAGGCATCCGGACCAGATGCCCGAACTGGCACCTCAACAATTCATGAGTGACATTCGTTTACAGCACTCTTACAGATGTGTAGTCAGCTGGCTACACAGTCAACTGGCTCCTTTCGACGTGGAGCAGTGGTTCTACTTCTGAGCTCTCCACAGGGTGACCGAGCTTCTCATCCTACCTCTAAGGGGGCGCCCAGACACTCTAGAGAGGGAGCTCATTTCAGCCGCTTGTATTTGGGACCTCGTTCTTTTTCGTCATGACCCAGAATGAAGGTGGACTGGAATGAAGATCAACTGGTAAATTGAGAGCTTTGCTTTCTGGCTCAGCTCTTCTCACCACAACGAACAGATACAGTAACTACATAATGGCGGAGGCTGCGCCAATACGCCTGTCAATCTCATGCTCCAGTCTTCCCTTACTCGTGAACAAGACCCCAAGATATTTAAACTTCTCCACCTGGGGCAAGGACACCCACCGAGAGATGGCAAACTACCTTTCTCCGGTCGAGAACCATGGACTAGGTTTGGTGGTACTGACCCTCATCCCAGCCGCTTCACACTCTGCCTTAAACCGCCCCAATGCACGCTGGAGGTCCCTGCTCGGTGAAGCCAACAGGACATCATCATCTGCAAAGACCAGACCCCTTCCGGCCCCTGGCTGCGCGGAACCAATGATAAAGGTAAGTTAGAGCCGTCTTCCAGGAGCTCTACGGATGCACAGAGTCATATTTGGTTTTACAGGAAGCTTTCTTCTCACTACGGCAGCAAGAGGGGGAAACCCTGCAGGACTTTTACTTGGCTCTGAACAGCCTAATGGCTTCTGTTAAGGCACGTAGACCAAATAAAGTTCCAAATGTAGAGGCAAAGGAAAAAATTATTTGTAATTTTCTTTCTACTTTCACATTTGTATCCTACTTTGTGTTGGTCCGCTCGATAAATTCTAATAAAATAGGGGATCCATTGTAGGTCACTGAATCGAATCATTTAAATATCAACTATGATCCCTGCTGCATCTCTTTATCATGGGGATGCTGGAGGCTGTCCCAGCTACAGTTGGGGGAAGGCGGTGTACATCTGGTCAGGTCGCCCGTCTGTTGCAGGCCACACATTCACTGTCACACACCCTCGCATTCACACCTTGGGGCACTTTAGAATAATCAATGAACCTATGAAGCGTGTTTTTTAACGGTGGGAGGAAGCCTGAGGGCCCAGGGAGAACATGAATCGTTACAATGAAATATATTTGTTTCTGGTCATAATGTGAGAAAATGGGGAAAAGTGAAGTAGTATGAATACTTGAGCGAGCCACTGTACCAGAGGACCCTGGAGTCCACAAGCGTTCAAAAAGTCAAATAAGATCAAATCAAATAAAAATGGCTTAAGATCATAAAACATTCCAAATTAAAGGTGACCTACAACACCAGTCGGTGCAAATGCAGTCGAGTTTTAAAGGAACTGAATATTTGAAAAACTCTGTCAGTACAATAATCTACTATATTAAAAGCATGCATGTGCTGCTGTGTGCTAGTGGTAGGGCGGTCGACTCATGATCGTAAGATTGCAGGTTCGATTCCCGCCTTGCACGCCCATGTGTCGAAGTGTCCTTGGGCAAGACACTGAACCCCACCTTGCCTCTGGTGGGAGGTTGGCGCCAGTGTTCGCCAGCGGAGCCGCCGCCAGTGTGTGAATGTGTGTGTGCATGGGTGAATGGGACTGTGACTGTAAAGCGCTTTGGGCCTTCGTAAGAAGGTAGAAAGCGCTATATAAGTATACGCCATTTACCATTTACCATAAAAGGGGGGTTAGGATTCTCAAGAAGGAAGGTAACTTGAAGCCTTGTTGCCAAAATAAACTCTAAGCAATGGGATGAACTGGAAGAAGGGCAGGTCTTAAATAAAAGTCAATTATCGCTGACAGGAAACCTGTCTATGTACACTCACCTCTTCCCTGAAGAGATTCCTGCTGCATTCATTCTGGGCATGATTGCATGTTAGACATGCTTTAAGATATTTTTAATTTAGTAGAAAATGCATTTCTTGTTCCCCATACTTCAATATAGAATAAAGCAAAATAGAACGACACAACCATCAGAACACTGGTATTTTCTAAATATAATCATAAATGTGAATTTATCTGCATCTTTATTATATACGAGTGTGAAATATTTGACAATCAGTCGCTGCACATCGAGCGGAGCAGCTTCTACGACGTGAGAACAACTGCCTCAATGAATCCCGATGTATTTGGAGGAAAACTCCTAGTTTTGTCTGTAAATAGCAGCTTGATGTTTCTGTGGAGTCAAAGACCCTAATTCGGTTTCCTCTCTGACTCTTTTCTCCCCAAAGAAACTTTCCAAATGCGTTTTATTGTTTGTTTTTTATTAGCTATTTAGCTTTGGGCTACTGACTTAGCGGTCCGAGGTCGAACAGCTGCTTAAAGTCACGTGACGTGTCAGATAGATGGATGTGGTGATCAGAATCCAGTAGTTTTCCAAAATAAAACTTCCTCCAGTATCAGAACACACACAAACTGGAAACATTTGAAGTCAGTGTCAGGCCCAGAAACAAGTGGCCCACAGAGCACTACAGGACCACGGCCCGGGGGTTTGGGACCCCTGATGTTAAGCACTCTGCAGCCCAGAAAGCAAAAACACTTGAAGGGTTCTTAAAACTAAACCTGGAACTGACAAAGAGCTTCAAACTAGAGGAATGAGAGCTCTCCTTCTGGCTCCTGTTATGAGGCAACCAGCTGAGTTCTGAACAAACTCAAGCTTTTTCTTAGACTGTTTAGGAAACCAGAAAGGAGAGCATTGCAGTAATCAAGTCTGCATGAATAACCCTTGTGCTATCCTATGGGGTCAAGATGACCCGCTCCTTACATTGACATGTTCTCCCTACCATGACAAAGGTGGATAAAGGTGGAGAGGATTTCATGTAATCCTATGGACACCAGTGAAGATCACAAATCATTGAAGAAAAAAGGTTCAGTGCACTGTCTAGTGGGGTCTAGATGACCCCACTCCCAACGTTAAAGTGCCTAGGATAGCACAAGGGATAATGGTCTCTACACTGGCTCTCAAGAGAAAAAGTCTAACTCTGGCAATATTTCTGAAATGATCAGAAGCTGAATAGCTGCAACCTTAAAGCACTTGTAGGTTTCTTTCTAAAACATCCAGTGGAACAGGATTCAAGTCAAGCAGTTCCAGTAAGACTGTGGTTGATCATTAAAGAAGAAGGATTCCAGAATGAATGGATCAAAAATGACTTTAAACTGTGAATTCCGTCACACGGAAACATGCTTTAGAACAGCTGTCGGGAAAAACAAATTCTTCCGTGATTTTTTTGTTCTGCGCTGTCTGATTTCTGAAAGTAAAGAGAATGCTGCTGTACCAGCTCTGTTACGGCAACACTCAAGTGTCTTGTAGAACTCTGAGAACCAAACAGTCGCACAAACACGTCCTCATTAAACAGGACAACAAGCAGATTCCTGCATTAGAAAGCTTTGATGATGGACATCAGGCACTTGCAGAATCTCACTTTAACAAAGCAACAACCAAGAGTTTCTGTTTGAAATCCAAGACACAACATCAACACAAAAACGTTCATGAAATGAGTGACACTGGAAAAAGTAATCTGGAACCATTTCAGCTTTACTGACAATACAAAGGCAGAGTGTAGAGTCAAGAAAGCAAGTCCATCTAGAACCGGATCCACAACCAACCTGCAGCTGAGAACAGAGAGAACCGTCTCCAAAGCCGGGCCGATCATTCCTGACAGAAGGAACCAGATCAGCTCAATAGACCTAAGACACTTAGTGAGTGTCAACCTTTACTGGGACTAAAAATGTTTTTTTCTCCTTTTGTTTTGCACATTTTAGTTTGTATTTTGTGTTGTGGTTGGAGTGTTTTGTTTTAAATTTGTTTAACAAGAAAAGTAAAAAAATGTAATAAGCTGTTTTTGGTTTTTATCGTATATTTTGTACATTTTATCTGAAGGGGAATAAATAAAAACATTAAGATATATATATCACACACTGAACAAAAACCCAATTTTTAAATTCGTTTTTCATTTACCTCCAAATCCAAATGGTATTTTCCAACACTGATTCTCATTTTGAAAGGATTTTTTAATGGTTGGATCTTAGGAATTAAAAATAAAAATATTAGTTACACTTCTATTGAAGTCAGTCTCAAAACTTACTAATTTGTAGTTTAATCTAGTCCACTGTCTAATGATACATGCACATGTATAACATATGATACATAAACATGCCAAACATTCTTTCTCGCAAACTGTTTCGATCTCATCTTTGTGGCTCTTGCATTACACAAGTAAACATATTTCCAGGGCCTCAAGCACTAGATGAGTGTAAATGATAATAATTATTTTATTATTGACATAATTAACTCTAAACACGAGCTTGAAAATTAACAATAATACCAAATAAAAGTCCTAAAAAATGGCTTATATCCAGATCATGCTGTGGGAACCAACAGCAGAAACATCTAACTACGTCCAAAGTCTAAGTTCAAGCAGATAACTTTAAACGTGATTTGAAAGCGATGCCATCAATCTGAAGGAGTCCTATCGGTCTGGCTGGCATGAGGAGCTCCTGAACACGCTGGAAGTGCTGGCATTTCACGCAGCCTGCAGCAGGAGGAGTCACAGAGGCTAAAACTCCCATGTGGGACAAACTTTGGGAGGTCAGAAGGTGTTCCACGCTCCAAAGAAAGTCGGACAAACCATTCAGCGCCTTAGGAGGGCAACAGCTTCTTAACATCTCTGCCTACAGTGCAACTGAGGATGCTGAAGGTGGAAGGAACCCTTTGAGGATTTCCTGAATTCCCCTGACATCCCGCTGTACAGGAATTAGAAAAGCTGAGGATGCAGGAGTGGGTCAGTCCATCTTCCAGGCTGAAGTCTCATCCTTTTGGAGGATGAGGGCGATTTTATGAGGTCTGATTAGTATGAAGGGCTACACAAGTCCTGTTTACTGCAAATGTCCCAAAAAACAAAACCACAATATAGTAATATGGTAATTAGCAGTAATTATTTTAACACAAGGAATTCTTCCATATCAATAGTAGTTATTTTACACAATTCTAATCAATGATTTACATCAGTAACAACAAGATAACACGTCTAAATATGAAGCATTGATCTATTTCTGTTTATCTGCTCAAACATTTGAAAGTCAGGAGGGACACAGTATTACTAGTGGTAAAAAAGATCACTTCTAACTTGTTTTAAGCCACAGAAATGATCAATCTTCTTGTCAGAACAAGTTTTTGACTTTTTTGAACACTTAATGCATGGAAATGTAACATTTTGTGCAGCATTTTCAGCTCAGTACTGTTACATTTATCAATAGTCTCTGGGATTTGTCTGATCATTTACTGTGTAGGTGGGAGGTCTACATAGAGATCTAACTGGCTTTTTTGTTCTTGTTTAGCTCTAAACCAAGCTCCAGTTACTTTCTGGGATTTTTTCTCAGGCCTCATGAAAAAGGTCTGCAATGAAATGGATCAACATGTGAATAAATAATTCCAAATCCATGTGTGAACGTGATTGTGGTGAAATAATCAAAGCTTTTTTATTTACAACCAATGAGTATTAGATTGTGTAATGTGCATTAATGATTACTGAAATGCTTTAAATACAGTCAATAAGCTATTGTTTGCTTTTAATTGATCTGCAATGGTTTAATGAGATCATGTGTTCTAATGATAATCAATGGTTATTGCATAATGGTTATTGGTTACTGTTTACTGAAATCATGAAATCATTTTCTGAAGTTAATCAATCATGAATTAGAACTGCATTTTGTCACTTGAAAAGAATCTATCTGATCAGAACCGGATTACAAAAACTTTGTAAAACTATAAAAAATAACTCAGTGGGGGTGGAATTATATTAACTCGCTTCTTCCCGCTCCTTTTCAAGCACTAAATCAAGCTCTACATGACTGTAGTTAATGATCACTGTATTTAATTATGAAAATGTGACTTTACTGTGCTTTTGTTTTTTATCTATGCATTAAATAATTTCTGTAAGGAGTTTGATAAATCTGCAAATTTTTTACAATTAAAACTTGAAATAAAAATACATTAAACAAAATCAAAGTATGTGAATTTTAAAACGCTGTTTGAATCACTGCCTAAGTTGACGAAAACGAGGCAAGGATTTGAACCAGGGCCTTCTCACTGTGAGGTGAGAGTGCTGACCTGCTCCACCTTCGGCCCGTTGCCCTTTCCCAACAACAAAATGTAGCATCCACAGACAGGATGTGGAAGGCGTAACGCTTGTGCTATCCTATGGGGTCAAGATGACCCCTGATGTGTTATTCCTACCATGGCAAAGGTGGATAAAGGTGGAGAGGATTTCATGTAAATCACAAATCATTGAAGAAAAAAGGTTCAGCTCACTGTCTAGTGGGGTCTAAAGGACCCATTCCCAATGTTAAAGTGGATAGATCTAGGGTTAAGTGCCTGTGCAGACATACAATAAGAACTTCATTACACTGTGTCTGTTTGTTTCCTTCAGGAGAGGAAAACATTTCTGAACAGATAATTGAGCGTTCTGACATCAGACGTGGAGAAAATGGCAAAAGGGGGCTCAGAAGACCCCTTGTGTCCTGGTTGGAATCTGGTTGTTCTCTCTGGTTTGTTTATGTGTGTCTTTTTTAATGGGGTTTTCCAGAATGGAACGTCCTCTGAAGTGTTTGGACTGGCTGTGATAATATTTGAGGAATCTGAAGGTGTCATGAATGGGAAGGTAAAAAAAACCCTGCTGCATAAAAAGCTCTGTCACTCTTCACAGAGAAGCTCAGCAGGAGACATGGCCCGTAAGTATTCACAGCCTTTCTCTGTAGTTTCTGGTTAGAATTGCAGATTTTTTTTTCTATTTGTTGCATTTTGCATCTCCATGCTCTTTGCAACAGTTTTAAAATGAGATTAGGATCAGCTGATTAACACTTTCATCTCATTTTTAGGTGACTTTCAGGCATATGGGTGGGGCTTTATTCTAAAAATGATTTTGATCTAGCAGCCTTTTCAATAGATAATATGTTTACTTATTGTGATTTTTCTTCTTTTTGTTCATTTTTTTTCTTATTGTTGTTCAGCCTGAAGGCTCCACATTACATGTACTGATATTTAACTGCACTGGAGTCTGTTTATTTTAGGCTTGAATGTGTTTTTCATCTTTAATGTTTTCTACCTTCCACAAACTGAAGCACAGATAGAGCATTTTAATTTGTCTGCGTGTTTCAGAGATCCGTTCAGGAAATTCCGCTCACACAGAAACTTGGCTTCATGACAGCTAACAGAAGAACTTGATCCTCCCAGAAACACTATTTCGTCACTGCTTGATGCCAAGTTATTTTAAATGAAGGAATGCTGCAGCAGCAGCTTGTACATAAGGCTGTAGTCGCTTGCAACCTTATGGGGGGGTTGACCCGTACAGGTGCTGCAGGTTTTTGGTTCGTCCGGGTTCGTGGGGGGTCGTAGAGAGGATCTTAAAGGGAGTGCAGGTGTGTCTTGCAGTTCCCCTGTGGCTCGTACGGCTACACCAAGGGACGTTGTGAAAATGGAATGAACCATTGTCATGCGTGTGGTAATATCCTCAATATTTGTGAGGATATTGGAAGTAGCTCGTAATTATGACGCGCAGGTGATGCTGTTGTACTGCGACTTTACGTCACACTCTAGCACAGGGGTGTCAAACTCAAATTGACAGTGGGCCAAAATGAAGCAGTAAAGTAAAGTCACGGGCCAAACTCAATATTTAGTTAAACATTAACTGCAGCTGAAATGCAATGTTTAACCTTTTCATATAGTGTCTTCTTATTTCATATTCTTTCCTTGCAGCCACGTCACCTCCGCACACGAGACAAACAGGTCTGTCCTTTATATTCGTGAACAGATCATCTTCCTCCCATCTGTCTTCAAAGCTCCTGTTGTCCATCTTTCATTTGGCCATTTTTGTGGAGGGTGATATTAATTTGTCAGATGTGACTGGAGCATGGCTGTCAGTGACTGTCAACAGAAAAAAGGAGCACTTGCTGATTTTGACTGTGTGCCAACATGCTAGCAAAGCATTGTGGGATTTGTAGTATTAGCGGTACAGTATATACGCGGGACAGCTCTAATGCACATTTGATATGATCTCGTGGGCCGATTATACTTAAACTGCAGGCCAAATTTGGAGTTTGAGACCCCTGCTCTACAGACTCTTTGCTTTATCCTGTGGTTCATCTGCACTCCCCGTACAGGTTTACCCGTTTTTCGCCCACAGACAGCTCATACCCACCCTTAACCCCACCCTTCCATTGACGTGTTCTCCCTACCATGACAAAGGTGGATAAAGGTGGAGAGGATTTCATGTAATCCATGGACACCAGTGAAGATCACAAATCATTGAAGAAAAAAGGTTCAGCGCACTGTCTAGTGGGTCTAGATGACCCAACTCCCAATGTTAAAGTCCCTAGGATAGCACACGGGTTACGGTCAGTTTTGACTAAGTCTTCACTGCTGACATCCAGAACATTTCTATACTAAAGACCTGGAAGAAGGTCAAGGACTCCAGCATTCAGACAAACCTGCGAGTGTTTGACAAACATCTTATGAAACAAACAGCTGCTGTGGGTCTGAAAAGGCAACATTTCTGCATTTCAACAGGTCCGTGGTGAACCTGCTGAACATAAAAAAAAATTTACACTCACATGGGACGTTAACGTGATGTTAAAGCATTTCTGCCTGCAGTGAAACCACTGTTTACTGAATGCTGAGTCATCATCTCTGCTCTCCACCACATTATTTCATTCATTCCTCGTGCATGACATGAAGCTCAGACCTGCAAAGTCTTGAGAGACAGTTTCAGGTTCTAGTGGCCGACAGCATCATGTCTGAGTTAGTTTTCAAACAAGTTGCTGATTCCTCTGCTCCCCTGGTTTATCCAGCTGATTTGGATACATTTAGGGTTTTGGAGCAGAGCTGTGCAGTCTGTGAACAACAATTACATCTGTGACGTTCTCCAACAGAGGCGGAGGAGCCCCACCTCAGGATTGTGCTGGTTGGAAAAACTGGAGTTGGGAAGAGTGCAGCAGGAAACACTCTTTTAAAGAAGAAGCTCTTTCATTCCAAGCTGTCCTCGTCCTCGCTGACCAGCGAGTGTCAAAAGGAAACCACAGAGTGTGGAGGCCAGACCCTGGCTGTGGTGGACACTCCGGGCCTGTTCGACACCAGCAGAACCGAGGAGTACGTGAAGACGGAGATCGCCAACTGCATGGCTCTTGCCTCCCCAGGTCCCCACGTCTTCCTGGTGGTGCTGCAGCCGGGCAGATTCACCAGAGAGGAACAAGAAACTGTGAAGATAATCCAGACCATGTTTGGAGAACAAGCAGCGCGCTTCACCATGGCTCTGTTCACACATGGAGATGACTTAGAGGACGAGGGAACCACAATCGAAGAGATCATCCAAGCAAACCCATTGCTCAATCAGTTTATCTGTCAGTGTCTGGGAGGCTATCATGTGTTCAACAACAAGACAAAGGACGACCAACAAGTTGAAGAGCTGGTGAAGAAGATCAATACAATGGTTCAAAGAAACGAAGGAAAGTACTTCACCAACGAAATGTTCCAAGAGGTAGAGAAGTCCATCATGGAGGAAAAGGAGCGGCTTCTGAAGGAAAACCCAGGTATGAGCGACAAAGAAGCCAGAAAAATGGCAGAGAAGGGCAACTCCTTCACCAAGGCCGTGCGGCAAGGCGCTGCCATCGGAGCGGTGGCTGGTTTCCTGGGGGGTCCGCTGGGGTCTGCAGTGGGAGCAGCTTTCGGGGCCATGTTTGGGGCCATTTCTGTGGCAACGAAGAAGAAAGACTGCACTATTCAGTGACGGTGGGCGCCACCTGTCTGTATGACCCTGCAATAACTCCTCTGAAGGGCTTCACAGTTCTTTGCTGATCTTCTTCCTCATGACTGTGTGAAGAGGCTTCAGGGGGGTGGGGCCTTTCTCTGGAGGTGTCACCAACGTTCTACTGATCAGGCCTTGCTTCGTCATTAGTTCTTCGTGGCTGTCTCCAGCCATTAGCTCTATTCTTTGCTTGCTTGTTCCAAATAAAGTCTTCCTCAAAGCCCGCGTTGCACTGTGACTTTATTTCTGCAAACACAGAAATCAAAAACAAGCTCCACTCACAACCTGTGTCATTTACAGGCTCAGACCTGAGGGT
This sequence comes from Oryzias curvinotus, assembly GCA_023969325.1. Classification (NCBI taxonomy): domain Eukaryota; kingdom Metazoa; phylum Chordata; class Actinopteri; order Beloniformes; family Adrianichthyidae; genus Oryzias; species Oryzias curvinotus. The sequence continues at coordinate 6,808,685 of CM043719.1, forward strand.
GGTGTTGGTGGGTCAAGAGAAGGTGGGGAAGAGCTCATCTGGAAACACCATCCTGCAGAAGAAGGAGTTTGAGTGTCAGCTCAGCTCCATGCCTCTGACTCTGAGGAGCAGGAAGGCTGAAGGCGTGGTTTTTGGCCGCCGGGTCACGGTGGTGGACACGCCCGGGCTCTTCAGCACCCAGCTGTCTGCGGGGCAGGTGAAAGCAGCTCTTCGAAACGCCGTGCAGATGAGCAGTCCAGGTCCCCACGTCTTCCTGCTCACCCTGCAGCTGGGAAGGTTCACCATGCAGGAGCAGGCGAGCATGGAGGTGCTGAGGAAAATGCTGGGCGCCACAGTCTGCGAGCGCACCATGGTGCTGTTCACCTACGGAGACCGGCTGGAAGACACAGACATAAGCCAGCTCATCAAAGAGGACACCAACCTGCAGGAGGTGCTGAGGAGCTGCAGCGGTCAGTTCCACGTGTTCAACAACAAGAAGATGGGAGACAGGAGGCAGGTCGGGGAGCTGCTCCAAAAGATCGACCTTATCTCACAGGACGGAAGCTCCTCCTACAAGATGGAGTCCAGGATAGCCAGCATGTCCAGGAGCTGCAGGATCATTAACCAGCAATGCTTGCAGGTGTTAAGAAACTTCTTCAGCATTATGAGGAGGGGGGAGATCCAAAGAAACCCACAGAGTACGAACACAAACAGACTGGAAGAAATGGGAAAACTGAAAAAGAAAAAGGAGAAAAGATCCAAATGAACAGATGAAAATATAATAGGACTGAGGTGAAAGTCTGTTCATCCAAAGAATCCAACACCTGATCATTCAGGTCCAGACTCCAACTCAAAGTGAAACTAACGTCTCTGAACAACATTCTGTGCATCTATCATGGAAGAACATTTACTAAAAGAGCCTCTCCAGAGGCTTTTTTCCGGCAAATGTGAGATAGAGAAAAAAAAAGTAAAACTGAAATCTGTGCATCCAGTTTTCAAAATTAAACAAGTTCATAGAGGCTTATTCAGAATTCCCAACCTGCTTCCTAACTCCTAAATAATATAGTGATGGTCTGTCTAGAGCTCTAAGGTTTTAGAGCAATCCGGACACCATGCTCACTGCTTTTACTTTGTCTTTTAAACGGCAAATATGACGTCACCAATTTCCCAAAATAAAAACCTATGTACATGAACCAGAACATCAGTGGGGGACCTTTCTGTGTGGAGTTTGCATGTTCTCCCCGGTATGTGTGGGTTCTCTCCAGGGACTCTGGCTTCCTCCCACCATCCAAAAACATGCTTTATAGGTGAAAAGGTTTCTCTAAATTGTCTATAGGTGTGAATGTGAGTGTGAATGGGTGTGTGATTGTGGCCCTGCGACAGACTAGCGAACTGTCCAAGGTGTCCCCTGCCTTCGCCCACAAGTGGCCAGGATAGGCTCCAGCAGCCCTGTGACCCCGAAAGGGATAAAACGGAATGAATGAAGATGAAAGAAAAAACCTTATAAATACGAACATTTCACAAAAGTTGTTGATGAATCCACTGTTCTAAAGATGAAAACTTAGATGTCTTGTACAAAGATAGATTACAATACAGTTTCACACATGAGAAATTGTTCACCAGTGATGCATTGTGTTTTACACTCACTGCCCACTTTATTCTGTCCTCTTTCCTTTTCTCATCTACCTCTACACTTCCTCTCTTCTCTATTTTTGATCATCATTCATCATTTAGTTCTCCATGCCTCTGTTTGGTGCAGTACGATTCATGTATTGTCCCTCTTTCCGTCTCCCCTCCTGGGGAGTGGGAGTGCTTCCAGACTCCAGTTGGCCCATCCGTGCTCCTGTACCTGGCCGTGTACCTCGTCTCTGCTCCTGCTCCTACACCTGGCTGTGGTTCCTGTCTCCGGCTCGACTCGCACCCCTGACTGTCCCCAACCCCGGCTGGATGAAGCTCGTCTGCTGGACTCTAAATATATAGATGTAGAGTTAGATAAGTTAATTTTTCTCTAAGAGTTCTGGTAAATCGCCTGTCCGTCCTGGGGGAGGATCCCTCCTTCATGTGGGCACCCCTGAGGTTTCTTCATTTTTTTCCGGAATCCGGTTTTTTAGGAGTTTTTCCTTACCGCGAAGGGGGGTCTAAGGGCAGGGATGCCAGTATAGCTTAGTCAGTTTGTTAGTTTATTTTAGTATTTTCCTATTGACTCTTTGTATTCATGATCCTTTTGAGTTCATGTTTCACTTCAAAGCCCATCGAGACGACTGTTGTTGTGATTTTGGGCTATACAAATAAAATTGAATTGAATTGAATTGAATATTGGGCACACCTGCACCCATTCCCAGCCAATCACAAGGCAGCAACTCATTTAGGAATGTAGACATGGTAAGAATGATCTACTGTAGTTCAAACCACTGGTCTACTGGGATTTTCACCCATAACCATCTCTAGGGTTCACAGAGAATGGTCAGAAAAAGAGAAAATGCCTTGTTGATGCCAGAGGAGAATGACCAGACTGGTTCCATCTGATAGAAAGACAACAGGAACTCAAGAACCACTGGTTCCAACAGAGGTCTGCAGAAGAGCATCTCTGAATGCACAACACGTCCAACCTTTAGGCAGATGGACCACAGCAGTACCACACCGGGTACCCCTGCTGTTGAGCTAACAACAGGAAACTGAGGCTACAATTCACAGACTCACCAAAACTGGACCATAGAAGATGGAAAACAACGTTGTCTGGTCTGATGAATCTCCATTTCTGCTGCCACGTGTGGAAGGTAGGGTCAGAATTTGGCTTCAGCTACATGAAAGCATGGATCCATCCTGCCTCGGATCAGCGGTTCAGACTGGTGGTGGTGGTGTAATGATGTGGGGGACATAATTTGGCACTCTTTGGATCACTTAGTACCACTTTCCAGTGCCACAGCCCGAGTTTTGTTGCTGACCGTGTTCATCCCTTTATGACCACAGTGAACCATCTTCTGATGGCTACTTCCACCAAGATTAAGCTTCATGTCATAAAGCTGGAATCATCTCAGACTGGTTTCTTGAACATGACAATGAGTTCACAGGACTCAAACGGCGTCCACAGTCACCAGATCTCAATACAATAAAACACCTTTGGGATGTGGTGGAACGGGAGATTGACATCATGGATGTTCATCTGACAAATCTGCAGCAACTGTGTGATGCTGTCATGTCAATGTGGACCAAACTCTGAGGAATGTTTCCAGAATATTGTAGAATCTCTGCCACCAAAAAGACCAAGAAGATGAAGAAGCTCAGATAATACTTTTTCCACTGTGAGAGGGTGATAAGACCATGTATGGATGTTGTAGAGATAAACTTTTTTACATTGGTGATCTAACTTATTTGCTAATTATTTGCTTCAGTTAAGATAAATCATTTTTTGTTATGGTCACCTTAAAAATAACACAGAGTTTTCAGACAATTATTTTCCTTTCATTGAAATTAATTCAATAAGTAGGTGTAACTTTGGTGCTGCTGTTAGATCGGCACCGCAAGGGATTCTGGGATATCATTAAATTTGCCTGTCTGGACGGATTTGGGTTGAAGTGTGGGTTTTTGACCAAAAGTGTTTAGTTGTCTAGCTGTTTTACTGTTTTGCCAAATTATTTGTCCTGTTATATTTAATTCTTTCTGCACCATGAGTGAGAGGATGATGAGTTTATATAGCACCCCCACTCTCAAGTAATGTTATGATGTCAGAGAAATAGTATATGTGAGTGTGACACGGCCATATCGCTTCTTTCTTTTATATTGTTATAAAAATGAGAATATCTGCAGGCTTAAATGTAGACATATGATAGTAAATTAAGATGGAAAAAAATATTAATTGAATTGGAGTAATATGACATTTAGTTAGATAAATATGTAAACTTGAGTTGTATGAGTATTAAGTTGTAAGCAAGTTCAGGCGGATTTCAGCCAGAGTTCAGGGTTAAAGTCGGGGTAGTTTAAACATGCTTCCTGGAATACCCCCCTGGTCTGATCAGCTGTTTGATGGCTGAACACATTTACAGACACGAGCTGGACTCAGTGCTTCAAAGCTTTATTGATTCAGCCATTATGATCCGTTTGTGTTAAAGAGGTTGTTTTTCTTAAAGCCACACAGATCTGCACAAAACAAAAAAGCTAAACAAAAACAAAACAAACGTCTTTTTGTGAAAGTGCTGCATTTGGGGGAGTTCCCACAAAGTTTCCACAGAAACACAATTAGCTTCAACCTCTTTGCCAGACTAAACTGCAACACAACTGCTGTGGCTCCCCCTAGTGGACAATTGTGAAATCTTAAAATCTTTTAACAAGTCAGCTGTGATCTTTTTGTTCATTCCTCTTTCCCAGAGGAGGTGAAAGGATGAAGATGATCACCTGATTCAAACTCATACTTAGACCTGAAAGAAGAACCGAACACAACATTAATTTAAACCACAAGTTCGTGGTCATTCTGTCTGCAGGACTTCAGAACTTCTGGACTTTCATTCTGATTAAGAACTTTATTAGACCAGCAGCAGAAATTCTCCCAAATGAGTCTGAATGTTCAGAATCTATGCAGACTAATAACTCCAGAACTCCAGTCCGATTCGGTTCCCTGATCTCAGGCGGCTCTTCTCCTTTAACGCCTTCAACCTGCAAGAGAAAAACATGTAAACACAACGTTTGCGTGTTCGTCAGAGACAGAAAGGCTTCTCACCTTCAGTGGAAGACGGTTTGCCTCCAGCGTTTGTCAGCGCTGAACGGCCACAGGCAGTCGGCGATGGCGGTGGAGAACGGCCGCGGCTCCACGCTCAGGTTCAGCAGCTCCAGGCGGGAGCAGTTCAGCTGGCTGTTGATTGGACGAGGAGCAGCTGCCGCCGGCTGCTCTGTCAGCTGTGCAGAAAACCAAACACACAAGAAGCTGCTGCCTTTAACGCATTAAGGAGACAAAGGAGGAAATTCTTTTCATGTTGGTCTGCTTGCAGAGTGAACTCAGAATGGGAATGCTTCAGCTCTGAATCTCCTTCTCAGGCTGGTTATGGTCAGAGGTGCTTCAGTACTCAATACTTCTCAGTTCCAGCTCTGTTCAGCTAAAAGTTACTGACATCCCTGCACTTTTGGACCAAAAGTAATAGAAAATAGGTCCGCAGGAGCACAGAAGAAGCCGTGTCACATCTGATCAAGAATCAAGGCAGCACACATGGGCCTGACTCAACACTCACAGGTATGAGGTGGTTAGACGGCAGGTTGAAAGCCTGCGCCATGGCAACGGCCATCTCATACTTGGTCATCTGCTCTTTCCCAGAGAAATGGAAGATTCCTCTAATGGATGGATCCTGCAGACAGACAGACGGTGAGAAATGTTGGCAGTAAGACAGACAGTGAGATCGGCATGGACGGGCCAGACAAAAGGTTAGAGTGGGAAAAAGGGGGAAATTGAGACAGGCAGAAGGTGAGACGAACAGAGAGTGAGACAGACATGCAGAGTGTAACACAGACAGATGATCATACATTCAAAGAGTGGGACATGTACAGAGTGAGACAGATAGGGAGTGAGACAGGCAGTCATAGATTTAAGGCCCGTACACACCGGGACGAATTTCGCCTGCGATTTTCGCCGGCGAAATTCGCCTCGTGACTAAACAAAGGGCACAAATGAGAGTGTGCTCACCGACGCGAAAAAACGCCACGGGTCAAAGCGTCAAAAAAAACCCCACCTCGGGTTCGTTTTTTTTTTTTTTTGACGCCTCGCGTCGAAATCTATTCGACCAATGAGACTGGCTCTATTGCACACGTGTCTGGAGCTTCTGAAGTTACAGTAAAACACAACTTGGGGGCGCTCAAACACAAAACTGCCTTTCTGAGCACACATACCAGCAAAGAAGACAGACGCCAAGTAGCGGCTACACTGCCGCAAAGAAATAATGACGGACATTCTAAAATATCCCCGAAAACGCTCATGAGACATTTTCAGCTCTTGTACCAGTCGATAAAACTCACCATGTTCTTCTCTTCTCGTAACTATGGGATGTACCCAAAATCAGCGTCTTTTCCGGCGTCTTTCATCATTCAACAGAACAATAATTTCTTCATCATTGGAACTGGAGCTGGAGCTACTGGTGCTTAAAATATTCATGTTTTCTTTGTATGATTCTGACAAGCGCGTAAATACTGACTCTCTTCTTCTGAGTGAAAACCACCTTGTGTACAGGAATATTTCTGTTTTACATTAAGCGCCATCTAATGTCAGGGAATGAAATTGCATGTTGGCTCGGCTCACTGTCAGCGAAAATCGCCTGGGTGTGAACACAAAAGACGTGGTGAAAAACGCTGGTGAAAAACGCTGGCGAATATTCGTCCCGGTGTGTACGGGCCTTTAGAGGGGCAGTGAATGAGACAGGAAGTGAGATGGGCGGAGGGTGAGACATTGCAAGAGTGAGACATATAAAGAGTGACACATGTGGAGGGTGAGACAGGGAGAGGGCCTGAGCTGCCTCACCTGTCTGCCTCTCTCGGCCAGCTTCCTGCAGACAGTGGCGACGTCACGCGCGTCGGTGGGGAACCTCTGCAGGCAGTGGTCCAGCGCGCTGCAGCCGTCCTCGTCCGCCTCCTCCACCTTCAGCCACAGCGCCGTCACTGCGCTCTCCACCACCGACTCCACCTCGCCGAACAAAACGGGAACACGCAGGATCACGGCGCCTTCGCGACAGAACAGGGAATCAGTTCCAGTTCCTCTCAATAACCAGCAGACTGGGTCAGAACCAGCAGACTGGGTCAGAGGGTTTAGGAAGGACAGCTGACAATAGCAGGCAGACGGTAAAACGGCCCCCCAGTACCTGGGCAGTGCCTCAGCGACTCCCTCTCCCCCTCCAGCTTGCTGCGTCCGTACACGTTCACCGGATTCGGACAGTCGTCTTCGCCGTACGGAGGACTCCGGCCGTCAAACACGTAATCGGTGCTGATGTAGATGAACAGGGCTCCACAAACAGCTGCAGTCCCATGAATGCCGTTGTCATGGAAACAAGAAAACAAATATCAGCATTTATTCTGTTGCGTAATGGAACCTAAATGTTTTGTGAAAAGAACCCGATTGGTAAGACATTTAAGTTCAAAGGGCAGAAAAAAGGGGCGTGTCTCTCTGTACTTTATAGATGATAAGAAGACCAATACAAGGGGTTTGTGTTGCTATAGAAACAGATGTTCAACTTTAAATGTGTTTTCATTCTGATATTTAAAGAAGCTTCTAAAATGAAAAACATCTTAATTTTAGGATGTCAACCAAACATAAAGATGCTGCTGCACAAAACCAAAAGAGTCTGGAGCGTTTACAGATTCTGCTCATTCACAGATTTAATCAAACGTCTGAACGAACAAACAAACAAACAAATAAACAAACAACCACAGACTGACCTGCCTCTTTAGCAACCGTGCCTGTGGCGTGCACGTTTAGGTGAACTGCAGCTTCAGTGTGTCGCTCCATGACGTCCGGACGCCGCTCTGCAGCACAGTGCACGATCACGTCAGGCTGACACAACCACACACACACACACATGAAAACACACACACAGACACATACACACATGAAAACACATTGGTTTGAGCCCCAAACGTTCAACTAAATATCTAGCAAATCCCTCTGGTTTTCCATGCTGCATGTTATGTAGATCTCAAAGAACTTTGTACTATGAAAGTACATACTCTGTTGTGTATTCTACTCCCACAGTACAAGCTTTGTAGTACTGATGCCTTAGTGGGTAAGAATACCATTTAAACATTTAAAAACCACAACAAGAATCTTAAAATCAATCCTGATTATTAAAACTTTAGTTTTGTCCTGTAGGACGTTCTCTGCCATCCAGGACTATATGTCTTAAAATACAATTTAAAAGAAAGTTTACAGTTTCAAGGTCATCAGCAGCCTCAGCGATGTGATACTAAGTATCATCAGCATAGCTGTGAAAGTTAACAACTTGTCTTCTGAATACAGATAGATATGATAGAATTTTATTCCAGACTCATGGTCCAATCAGTAAAAAAGGAGTACACAGACCCACTACATTTAAAAAAAAAATACACAGTGCCAAGAATACACAAGTTGAGGTACAGTGTATAGTTACAGTTGCGTTACATTCCCCAACATATACAAATGAAAACGTTTAGGACCTACAATCGACCCTTGGGGAACCCCACAACTAGCAGAAGCTCACAAAACATCAGCTGCATTGATCTGCAAACATTTTTTCAGCTTGTGTTTAGCTGCACTTTGTGTTTGACCCAAAAGAAATGCTAAAATAAAATAGTTTTTGTTAAGTATATTCTATCATTTGTCACTTTTGTTAAGGAAAGTAGCAGAAGGCAGAAAAAAAATGATTAAAATAGAAGATCAAATTTAGTATGAATAAAATGTGAAATTTTATTGTTTTGGCCAAATTGTCCAGCCCTACTTTATACTACTATAAAAAACGCAAAAAACTTTAGCACTGCATTCTCCTACAGTACACACTCTATAGTACTCTATACACCAGTGGTAGATACTTTCTCAGGCCAAATCCTATCCCAATATATCCTCAGTAGTATTCTCAACTCCTACAGTAAACACTGGGTTTTTCTGGAGTTTACTGCAGTACTTTGCTTCCTGCTCAGTACTCCTGTGTAGTATTATAAGAGGTACCTTGTGCTCGTGCAGCAGCCTTCTGACTGCGTCCTCGTCAGTCATATCACAGCGCAGGAAGCGCGGCTGCGCCCTCCGGTATCCTGTTCCAATGACAGTCCAGCCGTTGCTCTGAAACTCTTTGCAGACAGCTCGACCCAGAAGACCCGTTGCCCCGGTAACAAGAACCTTCAGACCCTGGACCAGGTCTTCCTCCTAGATAACAGGCATGCAGAGACAAATGAGTAACGTATAAAAAGATACAAGATTTCCACAAACATCTGATCTGCTGCTAGTGCAAGGAGACGGGGTAAGCCATGATGTCCACGGGTCCTGCACAGACTATCCACAGAGCCACAGCTGTGAGGATGTGACGTCACAACAACGAGAAGTAAACAAGCAGGTGGAGGTGGAGGTGGGCCCTCATCCCCGCAGATTTAAGAACAGACCGACAGAGCGTCTGATCGCGCCACCGACTGTACGGGTCCGTTTTCAGCTCCTTTTAAAATAATAATTCGAACCACACAGGGCATTTGTTGTGAAGAACGCCGAGGTGAACGGAGACAGACCTGAACGAGCTGCACGCGCCCCGGGCTAAATACGATCCTCATTTCTGCGCCTGCGTGGCTCATTTTAGGGTTCTTATAAGTCAGATGTGATCCTGCGTCGCCCGCGCTTGTCTTGACTGTGATATGCGTACTTTCTTAACCAACTGCTTCCGCTTCCGGTCAGATCAGCTGATAACCGTCAGGTGACTCTCGCTAAGATGCTAGGTTAGCACACAGCAAGCAACCACAACGAAATGATTAAGAAGCAGAACAGAATAAATACAAACATATTCCAGGTCCTGTTCTAAAACTTATTGTCCGATCAAGCATGCGCAAAACTGAGCTGAACGCTGATTTATTTAGCGGCAAAGGAAGTGAAGTGTGATCCCATTCATGTACTAAGGTTACAGATTTTCAGCGCTACACCTCAAACAAAATTTGAATTTTACCTCCGGATCTGCAATTCCAAAGTCAGGCATTTCATCCGCAGCAGGCTAGACACCAAAATCTACTAAGCATACTCTAAAGTCTAATAAATATAGCGCGAATTTCATTAAATTAATAGTTGAATCAGACAGCTTCTTCTTCGTCTGCACGCGCAATCATTCAACTCAATGAAAGTAGCGGTACCGCCACCAGCTGGACAACCAACCGAACTGCAGCCAGGCGGAGGAGAACTGTTGTTATTGTTGACAATTTTCAAAATACTATAACGTACATATGCATCCAAACATTTTATTCCAACAATTAAACAGTTTAACAATATGTTTTAAGAAGATAAGTTACCCAACACAATTCAAAGAAGTGAAATAAGTTCATAAATAAGGTTTTCCTTGCAGCATGAGATGGTGAATTGTCATGTATGAAGATAATTTTGTTATGGAAATCACGGTTCTTCTTTTTGTACCATGGAAGAACGTGGTCAGTCTGAGAATTCTACCTACTTCTCAGAGGTCATTTTCATACCTTTAGGCAAGGCAAGTTTATTTGTATAGCACAATTCGTACATAAAGTAATTCAAGGTGCTTCACAAAACAGAAAAATGCATTAAAATCACAATACATCATAGAAATACTCAACGTAAAATTTACTTTTAAATAAATAAATAAAAATAAAAAAATTGAAAATTGATTTATAAAGAAAGGAAGGAAAAAGGACAGAAAAGTGCAGGTAGGACCTTTCAGTCATATACACGGCTAAACAGAAATGTTTTAAGTCTAGATTTGAACATGAACACAGAAGAGGCCTGTCTTACGATTTCAGGGAGGCTGTTCCAGATTTTAGCTGCAGAATATTGAAACGCTGATTCCCCTTGTTTAGTTCTGACTCTGGGAATCAACAGGAGGCCGGACCCTGAGGTCCTCAGAGTACGAGATGGTTCATATGGCACTAACATGTCAGAGATGTACTTTGGTGCGTGGCCATGGAGAGACTTGTACACAAGCAGAGCTGCTTTGAAGTCTATTCTTTGAGGTACAGGGAGCCAGTGCAAAGACCTGAGCACAGGACTAATGTGATCATACTTCCTGGTTTTGGTCAGGACTCGAGCAGCAGCGTTCTGGATGTACTAAAACTGTTTTCCAGCTCGTTTGGAGAGGCCGGTGAGCAGGCCGTTACAGTAGTCTAACCTACTGGAGACAAATGCATGAATAAGTATCTCCAGGTCTCGCTTTGACATTATGTTTTTGATTTTGGCAATGTTTTTCAGATGGTAAAATGCCGCTGATGTTAATGACTTGATATGGCTGTTAAAGTTCAGGTCAGAATCCATGATTACCCCTAGATTTCTGACTTGATTTGAGGGTTTAAGAGACAGAGAATGAAGGTAGCTGCTGACACTTTCTCTTTGTTTCTGTGGGCCAAAAATAATAACTTCGGTCTTGTCTGAGTTTAGCTGGAGAAAGTTGTTCTGCATCCACGCACTGATCTGTTGGAGGCAGTGGTTGAGTGAATCCACTGGCCCATATTCACCTGTTGTCAGTGACACATAGATCTGAGTATCATCTGCAAAGTTGTGATAAGATATGTTATTACTGCGTATTAACTGCCCTAGTGGCAGCATGTAGAGGTTGAACAGAAGGGGTCCCAGGATAGATCCCTGGGGCACACCACAATTCAAGGCCATGTAGTCTGAGACACAACTCCCAATTTCAACAAAGTATTTCCTGTCTTCTAGATAAGACTTGAACCAACTTAGGGCAGATCCAGAGATGCCAACCCAGTCTTGGAGTCTGTGCAAAAGGATCCCATGATCAACAGTATCAAAGGCAGCGCTCAGGTCTAGCAGGATTAAGACAGAGACTTTGCCATCATCAGTGTTCAGGCGGATGTCGTTGGTTACCTTGATAAGAGCAGTTTCTGTGCTATGATGGGGTCTAAAACCTGACTGGGAAACATCAAATGAATTGTTTAATAAGAGAAAGTCAGTGAGCTGTTGGTAGACAACTTTTTCAAGGACTTTTCCTAAAAATGGCAGATTAGAGATAGGTCTGTAATTATTCAGTACAGTGGGATCAAGACCGCTCTTCTTCAGGAGGGGTTTAATGACTGCAGTTTTTAAGACCTCTGGAAACATTCCAGATTGAAGAGACATGTTAACTATTTGAGTAATTGGTGGCAACACACTGTTCAGGACAGACTTTAGAAATCTAGTGGGTAACACATCAAGGCTGCATGTAGACGAGCTCAGACGGGTGATTGTCTCTTGGACAGTTTGGTCAGTGACAGGTACAAAGTGAGTCATCTTAGAGTGAGTAGGTGGCCGTTGGATAGTTATATGTGTTGTGGAGTTGATGGCTTTTTTAATGCCCTGAACCTTGTCATTAAAAAATACAGCAAACTCATTACATTTAGGTGTACAAACCAGTTCTATTGGTAGCTGGGTTGGAGGGTCAGTTAATCTGTTAACTGTTGTGAACAGGATACGAGAGTTGCTGCTGCAACTTCCAATGGTTTCAGAGAAGTACCTTTCCCTATAGGGAACCTTAAGGGGCCAAACAGCTCTCTCTCCATGATTCCAGCCCAAACCATTACTCTCCCACCTCCTTGCTGACGTAACAGCCTTGTTGGAACATGGTGGTCATCCACCAACCACCCACTACTCCATCCATCTGGACCATCCAGGGTTACACGGCACTTATCAGTGAACAAGACTGTTTGAAAATGAGTCTTCATTATGTCACTTCAGCCGTTTCTACTTGTGACTGTTCTTTAGTGGGGCCAAAATAGAAGGTTTATCTAGAACTGCAAGCCTCTGGAGGATCCTACACCTTGATGTTGGTGGCTCCCCAGAGACACCAGCAGCTTCAAATATGTGCTTTCAGCTTTGTAATATTTTAGCAGCTGCTCTCTTAATCTGACGTATTTGTTACTTATAGATGTTCTGCTTGAGCGGGAGGCTCAACTCTGTATCGATCATTAAAGCAGAAGTGTCATTTGTGACGAATCGAGCGCTCGCTTTAGATTGTGTTTGATCGCGTGACTTTCCAAATGAAGCTTTACTTCATCACTTGCATATTGCCGACCATTCTAGACAATTGACAGTCAGTAGTGTATATTTTTTATGTCTTAAGCATCACGCTGGTTTCAGTCGCAGTAGCAGCACACGAACCGAGAAGGAGGAAGAGAGACAGACAAAAAAAGATAGACGAGTGCAACAAGAACCAACAACATCAACACAGAAAGATAAAGTAAAAAAAATATGTGACACAATCTGGAACTATTCTACTTTTGAGAATCTAGAGTCTAAACGAAAAGACTTTCATCTAGAAGCAACTTGAAATCCAACCCGCACCTGAGAACTGAGAGAATCTTAAAACCAGAACAGATCATTAGTGACTAAAGAAACTGGATCAAAGCTGAGATAACTTGTCTATTTCAAATTCACCTTTCATTGTGATTGATGAAAATCTTTTTTCCCCTTTGTCAAATTATAATTTATATTTTGGGTTGTGGTTGCAGTGTTCTGTGTTTTTTCACTTTGAATTTGTTAAAAGGAATAAGATATTAAAAATTATATAGTTGTAAGTAGGGTTGTAGTTTTTTGTATTTTCAAATTTAGTTTTACATTTTATCTGCAGTGAAAAGAAAGGCTCTTCACATCAAACATGTATTAAGAAAAACAAGTTTTTTAGCATTCAGCATGCGTTTCACCTTCATGAAGCACATTGGTTAGCAATGTGCACAATGTGGCACAATGTTTGGGGGCATGTGCCAGCTAACGCAAATCACGTGGTTGATGATGTATGAAGCGCCAAATGCATCGTTTGGTAAAACCAAGGTTCAGATGTCACATGTGCTCAAACAGTTGGGCGCGCTATTCTCTAGAAATACGAAATGAATACCGAACATTTCCCGACCAGTTCTATTGTTTCCCCTGTGTCGCAATCAGCGTCAGTTCATTGAACTTTACCATGACTCCAACTGTGGCTCAGGGGGGTATTCCAGAAAGCAGGTTATGCTAGCTCCCACGGTAAGTTTGAGGCTAAGGAAGTGCATAACCTCAGCTTTTGGTTCCAGAAATGGAGGCATGTTTCAGAGTGTGTCTAGTTGCCATAGCAACTCGTGCTCTGAACATAACCTGGTCTGGAGCAGGTTTAGTTGAAGGTTAGTTTGTTTTCAGAGAGGTGAAGCAGCATGACGTGTCCATTTGAAGATGATTTAGTGCAGTGGTTCCCAAACTGGGGGGCGTGCCCCATAGAGGGGGCGCGGTGGAGTTTAGAAACAAAGGATTTGTATGTTTGTGTCAGTGTGGGGGGGCTCAAAAATATTCTAATCTTCAGAAAGGGGGGCCCTGCAGAAAAAGTTTGGGAACCACTGATTTAGTGGATGAAGAAGCTCAGATAAAACTTTTTCCACCGTGAGAGGGTGATAGGACCACGTATGGATGTTTAAAGATAAACTTTTTTACTTTGATCTAACTTTACTTATTTGCTTCAGTTAAGATCATTAAAAATCATTTTTTTGTTAAGTCAGTTTAAAAATAACACGTAGTTTTCAGACAGTTATTTTACTTTCATTCAAATTAATTCAATTAAGTAGGTGTAACTTTGGTGCTGCTGTTAGATCGGCACCGCAAGGGATTGTGGGATACCATTCCCTTTGCCTGTCTGGACGGATTTGGGTTAAAGTGTGGGTTTTTGACCAAATGTGTTCAGTTGTTTAGCTGTTTTACTGTGTTTTGCTGAGTTATTTTGTCCTACTTTGCTTAAGTCTCTGCAACATGAGTGAGAAGGTAGGAGAGGATGATGAGTTTATATAGCACCACTACTTCACCTTGATGTACTGACAGTGTCAGAAAATACCTAAATGACTATTAAAAAATGTGTGTATTGTTTCATTCTTTTTATTGTTGTTAAAATGAGTATATCTGCCGGCTCAAACTTAGACATATGAGAGTTCAAGAATTATAATTAATTAAGATGGAAAAAATATTAATTGAATTGGAGTAATATGACATTTACTTAGATATGTAAATTGGAGTTGTATAAACAATTATTGATTTTTGTAGACTAAAGACTAGAGTAACAAATTAGGTTAAATAAATTGAACTCAATTACTTGTTACCAATTGAAGTAATTCATTCAAATTGGCAAAATTGGATAAGTTATATGTATATATATATGCGTCACAAGGAAAATGGAAATAAAATCAGAAACTCGTGCGTTTACTTTGTTCTTTTTCTCCAAGCAGAAACTCTTTCTTTTTCTGATGCAGCCGTGTTACTTTTTTGAAGAACGTATAATCTTCATAAACCGTCATCAATCTCCAACTCCGTCTCACTGAAGTATAGCGTCTCTTTCTTTTTCACCACGCGTTGCCATGGTGACTCCAGAAATCGGCGATCCATTGAGAATATCTTTATGTACATGACGTGCACGTGCATTAACCCAGGGTTACCAAGTCGAGCGTAATTACTCATATCCGGCCTTTTGGAGCCAACATACCCAGAGTAAACAAGTTCAGGTGGATTTCAGCCAGAGTTCAGGGTTAAAGTCAGGCTAGTTTAAACATGCTTCCTGGAATACCCCCCAAGATCGTTTAAACTCGATTTCTCACTATAAAACAATACACTAAAAAAATACTCCAAGTAATTTATAGTGGCAATTAATTGCTATTAGTTGAGATAACTTAGTGGAAATGCTTCTGGGATTAGCATCCAGATATTCTCAGTTCAAGACTAGTATCTTACAATTTAAATTTTTTAATTTGTTTTGCGGTTATTTTCTTCATGTGATGTGTATTTTGCTGTGTCAAGCACTTCTCACAGAAACGTCACATGTTGCTTTGTTTTGTTTTTTTTAATCACCATTAACAACATTGTTTTGTTTTTCGTTTTTTCATCATTTCCACATTGAAGTACAAGGAGCTTAGTTGAAGCATTTAATATACGTCCATTCTGCCACCAGATGCCGCTGTTCTGTGTGGTTTCAAAGGCCTGCATGGTTGGTTCATTTTTCCAGCACAATTACATGAACCCCAAGGGAAGCTTCATGGGGCTTCTATTCCCATCCCAACTACAAATTAATTTAGCAGTAGCACAAGTATTTTGCTGTTCTATTTCTTTTATGGTAAATAGTGTATATGTGGCAGGAATAATTGGCTCAGGTGCAGTGGGGAGGATAATGACAGGTAGTGGCCTCATGGGGTGCTACAAAAGGTCAAGAAGCCCTCACTTGGTCACGGGCAGCATTTTTGGACCCGCCCACTTCCTGTTGCACATCTCCAGTTTGCCTCACAGGTACTGTAGCAGTGATATGCTGATTACAGGAGTTCGGTCGCTGCCTCATGCTTACATACTGTTTCAGCTCTGGATGAGAACTGCAGGCCCAGACATGCTACAGGTAGTGAGACACCTAGGAGGGTGAGACAGGTACCCAGAAGACTAGAACTGATGGGACTAAGCCAACTAGACTGTGTAACATTATATTTGGGGGGGAGATTTTTCATCCATAGAAGCAGCAACTAGATCAGAAGATTACCATACAATCTTTGGACTCTTGGTACTGCATGAGTTGTTAGTTATAGTAAATATAAAAAAACTAAATGTTGTTGTTTAAATTAATCTCTATAAATAAGAGTTTTACCTACCTAGAAACTCAGAAGACCATTGTTGTAGCTTCCTGTCTAGTCTGAACTGTCCCTAGCTCACCTAGCTAGTACCTGTCTCCCCCAACCTGCATCTAGGAGTTTCTACCTGTGCATCTGTCTGTGCTCAGACCCTCCACACATCCAAGCTGCATTCTGAATTTATCTAGATGCACATCTTCATCTTCTTCTGTGATCCTCTTCTCCTGGTCCTCTTTCCTCAGGGTGGGATGGGGGGTGGGGGGGCAAAGATGAAGCCCCCTTTCCTGGCGTCCTGACACCTCCTAGCTGCAGCTTGAATTGTGAGGTGACTGAACACCTCCATGTCCCTGACTGGGACTTGAACCTGAACTCTCCTGCTTCAAGGACAGAAACACTCCCACTGTGCCAATCTGTCTACATCAGAACTGCGGTTCTTTGTTCCTTTGAGCTGAAGACGGTCCAGCAGCAGCAAAAACAGACAACAAAAACAGAGATGGGGATTGAACCAGTGCTTCTCTGCTTTGGAGATCAAAGTTGTGTACATCAGTCAGTGCTTTGTCGATCACCATTTTTCCTCCATCTGTGGTTTTCTGGGATTTGAACCAGCACCTTCTTGCTCTACCGTCTCCACAGCAGCAGCGTTGGTTCCTTTCATCTTCATCAGTGGAACCTTGAAGCTGAAGTTTGATTGACAGGTGACCTTCACACATGTGACGACCTCACATCACCAGTCGCTGTTGCTTTACCGGAAGAGCGTCGGTTCAAATCCTGAAAGTGGATGACGGGTGGATGGAGCCTTTGGTGAAGCGTCCAGTCCAGGGTGAGAAGCTGGTCTCATCGATCATGTTAGCGCTGCTCTTCTGAGTCCTTCAGCCTGGAAGGACTCTCCTCATCCTCCTCCCTCACTATAAAGAGCAGGCCCTCAGCTGGAGGACACACACACAGACACACAAAGTGTGGTCATTGTATGTTTGTGCGGCTGCAAAGATTTGTCCTGCTTCTTAGAAACGTTGGGGTCAGCTGGAGATGACTGAATCATTTTCTCCTGACAACAAGAACAAAAGTTGTATTTTTATTGAGAATAAGTCTGAGATGTTTATTCAATTTTATGAGCTTTGCCAACGTCAACAAGATCAGGCTAACCTCAGGCTCTAGCAGATTCTGGGCTGAAATGAAAGACATTCAACAATTACTTTATTTTGAAATTAACCTGATCATTTACTCGTTTATTTACAGTTTTTAATGAATGAATCGGTTTTCTGTCTCACATTTCTGTTCAACCAAAGTAAACGTTTATTTATACAATTTCAGATATGACGTTTTCTTCAGATCATTCAACAAAATACGACAAATGATAGAAATTCTGAGCAGTTCTGATTACATCGTCAATGAAACTTTGTTGTTGGTCAGAAACAGCGTTTTACATGACTCCGCCCCCTTTACTTTTACATTATTAGATAGGGTTTTAATCATAATGATGCTGTTTTTAGCCTAAATCACAATTGTGCTTTCTTCAGAACAGCAGGAGTTCATTAGAGTTGTAGGTGGGACTGTTGACGCAGAGTAAGTCCGCCCCCCTTTCCTATCATACATCTATTAACAGGCACTCCCGCTAGCGCCTCATAACCCCAGGCTAACATTAGTGGAGCTACAAAAAAATGGAGAGCAATATTGAAGCTATCCAGCCCGATACCACCTTTATCACCTAAACTGTGAGGAAGACTGCTCTGATCTTCATCATGACTCAGCAGAAATGGCAGAATTTTATGTTTCCTTTACCTCACTTTCTTCAACTTTTTTTTTTTTAAGAACCTTAATTTAGGAAGATGTTTTCTGTCTTTCTCTGCAGTTGTTTGTAGGCCTGTCCTTCCTTACGAAGGCCCCGCCCCTTTGGAGGCCATTGCCAATGGCTGCACCTTCCTCAACCCCAAATTCAACCCTCCGGAGAGCAGCAAGAACGCAGACTTCTTCAAAGGCAAACCCACACTGAGAGAGGTGAGGGTCGGCGTTAGCTTCTCCCTCGTCTTTTCCTGACCTGGTCACCGTCTGCAGCTGACCTCACAGCACCCGTACCCCGAGGTCTACATCAGCCGGCCGCATGTCTGGACGGTGGACATCGACAACCTAGCCGAGGTGGAGTGGGCCCTGCACTCCATTCTGAGCCAGAAGGTGAGCTGAAGAGTCCCAGGTGTTCTCCACGACTAAACGGTCTTTCCCGGCAGATTGAGCCCTACCTGTCGTACGAGCTCACCTGTGAGGGGATGCTGCAGAGAGTCAACGCCTTCATCGAGAAGCAGGCACTCACGGAAATGCTTATTTTTGGCGGGTCTTTCTTTTAATCTTAGGATCCCAAAACAACATCCAAAGAACTCAATTAAGGGCAGTGTTCATGACTCCAAAAAAAAAAGGGCTGCATGGTGGAATTCCACGACGAAAACCACTGCTGTGCAAGAAGAACACTACGACTCATCTCAATTTTGCCAAAAGACATCTTGATGATCCCCAATACTTTTGGAATAATATTCTGTGGTCTGATGAGACAAAAGTTGAACTTTTTGAAAGGTCTGTATTTCATTACATGTGGTGTAACAGTAACTCTGAATTTCAGAAAAAGAACAATCATACCAACAGTAAAATATGGAGGTGGTAGTGTGATGGTCTGGGGTCATTTTGCTGCTTCGGGGCCTGGAAGACTTGCTGTGAGAAATGTCTAAATATCCTCAGTTTGACAGGTATGAATGTATAACTGATAATTGTATTTTTTTGTGTACTATTTTTATTTGATTGCTTGAAATAAACCATTTCCAAATCCATTTCCAAAAGCTCATAACTGAATTAGCATGTTTTAGGCCCTTTAAGTTACACCCTCATCTGAACTTTTGACTCCTCCTTCATGCCGCTGATTTTCAGCATTGTGTTTCCTTTTATATCAGCTTTAGCAGAATAAGGGATTTTCTCCAGAAGCCTCTCCTCAAAGTCGGATCCCTGCTGGATACCCAGCGCTTCAGCGAGGACTGCAGAATCCACGATGTAAGTGTTGACCTCCCCGTTTATCCCAGCGTCCACCTCCGTCTGCTGGACTCCTGCACTTTTGATGCCGATGATTTCTATCTGGACGTCTTTGTAGGAGGTGCTTTGCAACTGGAAGAGAAGGAGTCAGAGTTTTCATTTATGGACAGATGTACAGTTTTCTAAAAATGCTTTCTTTCTAAAGAAAACAAACTTTAGCTAAGAATTAGAACTCAGACAGACCGTGACTTTGAAATGACAAAGAAAGACAGCACGATTCACGCAGAACGCTACCTTGAAGATTCTGGTGAAGTCTGTGGAGTTCAGTGAGACGGTGTCATAATAGTGATTGGTCGTCACGTTGGTCACTCTGACTAAATCTCCCACTGAAACATCTCTGAGCTGCTGGATGTCTTTGCCCCACAAAGTGATGATGATGGAGCCGGTCGTGTCTTCAAGTTTAAACTCCTGTTTCTTCTTGCGTTTTCCCTCGATATCCCCAATCTGAAGAATGAGAATAAGATCAAGGTGTTGAAAAACAAACTGACAGTTGTGGCTAAAAGACCGTGCCCCTCAAACCACAGAGGAACTGATGGAAAAGTACCTCTTTCACGGTTCCTTCTGCACTGACTCTAGTCCTCTGTTCCGAGCGTTTGATCTCTTCGATGGGGACAACTGGACGCTGTCCATAGACCAGCATCTGAGCCTCCAGCTCCAGATCTTGGGGAACCACAAGCTTTCCTGCCTTTGAAGTATTGCTTCGACTGGTGAATTTCATCATTTTTTCATGCAAGACCCCGTTCTTGATCTCTTCTCTTTCCACAATCACATTTCTGAAGTTGTAGTAGCTTTCCTTCTTGAAATTGGAATATTCATCTTCACCGTACACCATCACTCTGATGCAGCCGCTTTCATCAGCAATTCCCAGGTAGAAGAAGATCCTCTTTTTGTTGTCCTTGGTTTTATATGTACGCAGGGCAGATTTCTCCACAACTTTTCCAACAACGCTTTTCTGGCCAAGGTCGACGCCACTCTTCAACTCTTTAATAGTTATCCTCTGTGCAGAAATGCAGATTTTAGATGCATGAAGAGCAAAAGAAGAAGAAAAGAAGGAAAATGTGGATTTGAAGAATCTGTCTTACCCAAGTGGACGATGATGTCACCTGCAAAGAAGAGAATACACATTTTTTTATGTTGCTTCTTTATTTTTACCCCCCCCCCCCACACACACACACAATAGTAGCCCCAGCGTTTAGCAGCAGATGCTGTGTTAATTAGAGGCTGGCGTTTATTCCATCCCAGACAGAATGGTGATGACTAACAAGTCCATTTTGCAGTGAAATTTGGTCATAAGATTCAGAAAAAAAACAGAGGAACATTTCAAGATTTATTGAAATGGTCAGAACATTTTGTTATGTTCTGATTAGCACAGTAAACATTTCTTTTCTCTTTGAAGCGTCAACCTCCATATCCAAAATCCTCTTCTCTTTCAAGCGGATCATTTTCCTGGGGATATGCGCACCTGTCCGTCTTTGCTTAATATTTCATGTTAATCCAGTTCCCCTAACTTGTTGATGCTTTCTTTTATTTCCACCTGGAAATCGGTTTTGCTTGTTTCTGCAACTGTTTTCTCAATGGGTGTGCTGCCGGGTACTCAATAACAGCTCTGCATGTCAATCAAGTGACGTACTTCAAGGTAATGATAAATATTTGCTGACAGCAATTTTTCTAAATATACATACATTATGTTCCATGAAAATCCACAAATCCTTAGCGATGTGTGGATTTTCATGGGACATAATCAAAGTAATCGATCGAGATCAAAGTAATGAGCACCCCTGAGTCCCTCCCCGGGCCCTTTACCTGCTTTTCCTCTTTACCTGTCCACCCCACATCCCACCCTTCAAGGTTCTCTTCCTGTGTTTTTCTTCACAGAGAGCGCATATTTTTGTCATTAGAGCAGCAAGTTGACATGATAGTAGGGCCGCTTGCACATATTTCTCTAACTTCATATGGAAATGGGCAGTTTTAGTCTAGAAAACAATCAAACATTTTTTGTTTTAGAAAATTATCCATCATCCAACCTTTAACATCACTAAAACATTTAATACGTTTGTCAATGGGATCTAAACCATCAAGAGACATAATCACAAAGAGCTGAGTATCATCAGCATATCTGTTGAAGTCTATGCCATGTCTCTTAATGACATTAATGGTAGCAGATACAAATGAAAAAGTGTTGGACCTAAGATGGATCCTTGTTCTACACTTCAAGAACATTTGATTATCTGTACTGGTACCCACATTGCTTGATGTATTAAAGAAAAATCAATTACATTTTCGTTGAAACATTAGGAGTCGTGAGCACTTGGATTCTTCTTATTTCCCCTCCGGGAATCGAACCCTGGATCCTGCATGGAAAAGGGCTGCCATGCAGAGTAGGTAGAGGGCTGCCATGCAGTAATCCAGGGTTTGATTCCCGGAAGGGGAATAAACAATGGTACTGGGGGCAATTACCATATGAATGCCGAGAAATTATCATCACCCTTAGGCAAGATCCTTAATGCTACTGCCTCCCGCGTGCGGTTCAGCTGCAGCTTAACGCTCCCGCAGGGAATGGGTCAAATGTGGAGAAGAATTTACCATTGGGGGATAAATAAAGTTACAGTTATTATTATTATTAGCACTATCCTTTGACTTTAACAGTTTCTAAGCATTAATTCAACATTCAACACTCAACATTCAACATTCAACATTCAATGCATTCAACACGGTTGTTCCCCACAAACTCGCCCACAAACTGTTCTCCCTTGGAATACACCCCATCATCTGTGACTGGCTCCTGGACTTTTTGACTGGCAGGCCTCAGTCTGTCAGAATAGGGAACAGGACCTCAGCCAGCATCATCACTAACATTGGCACACCACAGGGCTGTGTTCTCAGCCCCATCCTCTACACCCTGTTCACCCACGACTGTGTGGCCTCTCATAAGGACAACATCATCCTGAAGTTCGCTGATGACACCGCTGTGATAGGACGCATCACTGGCGGGGACGAAGCAGCCTACAGGAGGGAAGTGGCCAGTCTGGTGACATGGTGTGAGGACAACAACCTCACCCTCAACACAGACAAGACAAAGGAGATGATAGTGGACATAAGGAAGGAGAGAAGGGACCCTCATCAGCCGCTTCTTATCCGGGGTCTGGAAGTGGAGAGGGTGAGCAGCTTCAAATATCTGGGGGTCCACCTCAGCCAGGACCTCACCTGGACACTAAACACATCACAGCTGGTGAAGAAAGCTCATCAGCGGCTGTACTTTCTGAGGAGGCTGAGGAGGTTCGGCATGTCCCCAAAGATCCTCAGTAACTTCTACAGCTGCATGGTTGAGTCCATTTTGACCAGCTGTATCACAGTGTGGTACGGCAGCTCTACCGCCATGGACCGCAAACGCCTGCAGAGAGTAGTGAAGACTGCGTCCAAGATCACCAGGACTCCTCTTCCCTCGTTGCAGAGCATATACAAACGCAGGGTCTGCAGGAGAGCTGCCTCCATCGTCAAGGACCCCACCCACCCGCAACGAGGACTGTTCACTCTCCTCCCCTCAGGACGGAGGTACAGGAGTGTGAAGTGTAGGACCACCAGACTCAAAAACTCTTTCTTCCCCTCTGCCATCAGACTCCTTAACAGCTGACAGGAGTCTGAAACAACAACTGCACCTTTGCACATCCCCACTGTCCGCTACTGTTACTGTCACTTGCACTTTAGTATTGCCACCCGACATCTTGTGTTTTGTGTGTATGTTGTGTGTGAATTTTCCTTTTGGCATTCGGAGCAGGCAGCAAAGAAAGAATTTCATTGTACAGGGAAACCCGTTTCTTTACTGTGCATATGATAATAAACTCTTTGAATCTTGAATCTTAATGACTCTGAGTCCAGGCCCTTAAACATCCACAGATCCATTTTAAGACAATTTAGGAGAAAACAAAAGTGAATTCTAACAGTCTTTTGTAACAGGTTGAACTGTTTTTATTGTTTTTTTTTTTTTACTTGTGTGTAAAATCCCGAGGGCCCCTGAAGGCAGCAGCTAATGCTGCTGGATTGAACACAGGTGTGCACTGGGGGCGTTCCAATGAGACAGGTTTTAAGAAACAGTGAGACATGAGACGGAGAGAGGCTCTGAAGGGAGGAGACAGCAGGGTGCTTCTGGTTGTGTGGACGGCTGGCCTAGAAGAGCCAGACCGCGCAGCAGAAGAAGCCAGCAGACGGTGACGAGCAAGAGCCGGGACCGACAGCGGAGTCCCTTGGAGGAACGCTCACCGGGTGAAGCAGCTCTCTGTGAAGTGGCGCCAAACTGATCCAAGAGGGACGCCCTGTGAGTCGGGACAGATGAGTGCTGGCCTGCAGCAGCTGAGCCAGGAGCCAGACAGCGGTCAGAGGGGGAAGCGACGTTGAAACGCTGAGGGGTGTGGTTGTGACCCGCCCCTCTTCGAGCGAAGTAACCCTCTGTTGTTTTATCTGTTTTTTGGGATAATCCAGGGAAGATTTTGTGTAGTTGCCAGTGCTGTATTTTAGTTATTGCATGTTATTTATTATTTTACAGATTGCATGTTATTTGTAGTGGTTTTATTGAGCCTGGTGTTTTAGTTCTAAGTTCTCCCTGGGTTTTTCTTAGACAGAGCCTCCTGGCTCCAACGAAGGGACAGAGCAAAAGACTGGGCCAACAACCTCATTTTAATAAACTCTTTTGCTCCCTTTTTGAACTGTGGTCCAGGGTGTCCTGTTTCCACACACATCCAAATCCCAGAATTCTGCATGGCTACACTTACCTTGTCAGGCTGGGGGCTCTTCAGATAATCTTGGGAAGGAAAAAAGAAAAGTCAGTTTCTTCAATACATGTTTGATCCTATGGGAAGTTCTTAATGTAAAATCTGTGTGTGGTGGGGGTTCCTTAATCTGTACCCCAACAGCGCATATATCTTGGAGGTACACTGTGCTGAAAAGATGTAGGTGAACTGGTCTGGAGACCTCAGGAAGATCTAGCCACCTCGCTCTACAGTGAAGAGTGCAGTTGAGGTGGACTCATGATTGGTCAGAAATAATGACTTGAAGACTGACCTCTGTTTTTGTTTTTGCCTGAATAATCCTCCACCACCTGGTTCTTCTCTGAGCCTGTAAAAGAAATGAGTAAGTCCTGAGCTCAGCAGCCTGTGACACACACACATCTGTGTGAAGACATCAAACCCCTTTACAGAGAATGTTTCATGGTCTTTCTTCTCTAAGCTAGTAAAGGGACTGTTTTCAGATTTTTAAGTTTAGTTTCAGTTACATGAACCCCTACAGGTTCACTGAGTGGTCTACAACCTCAATATTTTGTGCATTTAATCTGCATGCCCCGTACAGGTTTGCCCCTTTTTTCCGTTCATTGAACGCATCAAGCAGAGATGCTTGTTGGCCCTCAGTTCTGTCGCTCAGCCTGTCGTTGGGGAGTTTGGACCAATGGGGTTCAGCTATGGGCTGAATAAGGGAGATAGGAGGGCTGGAGCAAGGTAGTAAAAAGTAGGGGGGAGCGCTCTTGGCAGGAGAGATTCAGGGGTTGATTAAGTTGTACGGCGTTGGTTACGGCCTGCAGTAACCAGAACACAGAACCTCAAAAGAGATTAAATCTCTGTGCCTCAGTGTGGGAAAGGGACACTACATTATGCTGTTGCTAATAAATGCTGAGTATTTCTTAGCATTAATGTGAGTTTTGGTGCTGCATGGTGGTTTTGCTGATGGTCTTGTCTGGTTGATACGTGGCGAGTTTAAGCTTCATGCAGGCGTTGAGACTTCCATCCGTTAAACGTGATCGTAGGTTGGTCTGAATGTTCTTTAGATGTGAGAAACACTGCTCACCTGCAGACGTGGAGCCAAACATTATCAGTACAGCACTACTCGCACGCTGCAGTGTGTAGCATGTGACGGGCAGCATGTCACCTTCCTGCCTGCACCCACTACCCCTCCCCTTTTCATTCTCAAAGACGGGAGTGCCCATCATTCACAGGTTACAGGCTGTACAAACTGGCATTGCATTGCGCCTGAGGAGGACTGGTCCAATGAAAATAGTTTTTTTTTTTTTTTTTAATATAAAGATTTGTCTGCAAGCCAGATGTAGCCATCATGAGTCATGGGTTCCTGATCCCTGGTCTACAGTGAAGAGTGCAGTGGAGGTGGAGCTCAGTTGGAGCTCCGCTCCTAAAGGCTGCAGGACACCATGGTTGTGTTGGAAATATGGATGCCCTGAGTTCCTCTTTAAAACAGAGACCTTCAGAAGACAAATGTGATTTGAAAACAATCCCTGCTGTAATCATTATAGTCAGTCTAGCTGAAGGTGAAACTGTTGCTGGAGATGAGAGAAAGCTCCACCACTGTTTCCAAACCACACCGAGTCCTAGAACCGGAGCAGCATCGCTCTGGATAACAAACGGGAACCAGCTGATAGTTACTAGGTTTAAACTCCTGCTAACTCAGCTGGTGGTTCATGAATGGTCAGAAATGGACACTTGAAGACTGACCTGGATCTTTGTTTGTGCCTGAAGAATCCTCCACCACCTGGTTCTTCTCTGAGCCTGTCAAAGAAACTGTGTGAAGACAGTTTCATGGTCTTTCTTCTATAACTGAGTAAAGAGACTGTTTTCAGATTTTTAAGTTTAGTCTCAGTTATATGAACCCATACAGGGGCTGAAAAAAACACACCTGCATCTCATATACTTGAACTTCACTGCGATAGATTCTAGTTCAGCGCCCTGATGGATCAGAGATGAGCTCAACGCTCTGAAAAAAGGCCAATATCATGTTGATGAAGGGGAAATCCGTGTTTACTTCTGCATGTGTGAAAAACGGAGCTGCAGAGCAGACTGATATGGAAATAAAGCATCTAACCCCCCACCTCCTTTATTTCTGGAGCTCCGTTCAGGCTCCGGAAACGTTTAAAAGTACTGGAAAAGCTATAAACAATATTGAAGAAATATTGAAAATAGACAGCACTTTATTAACTCAATCATACTTTTAGAACCTTATTGGTTCAAAGACATTCATTCAGTTTTTTGTTATATTAAAAATATTTTGTTGTGGAAATCATAAAATGTTGACTGTTCCCATTACGCATTTCAATTTACCAAAATAAAAGCACTAGGAATATGCTTAGGTAAAAGCAACTTAAATATGAGAGACAGTTGAAGTGCTTAACATTGTGATCATTGAATACACTGAATTTTACCATTTCAATACAATGAAAAATGTATTGATATTCAGGTAAAGTTCAAACTCTTAACAAACAAAAAAGAAAGTGTGTTCTGGAACAATATATCTATTGAATCACGGAATGTGTATCAGGATACGTACCGTATCGCCAGACTCTTGCCAATACACAGCCCTAGTTTTGACTAGGGGTGCTAAATAATTTCACTATCCTCTCTCTTCCCTCTCACTCATGGTGCAGAAAGAATTAAAGATGGGACAAAATTACTCAGCAAAACACAGTAAAACAGCTGAACAACTAAAGACATTTGGACAAAAACCCACATGTAAACCCAAATCCGTCCAGACAGGCAAAGGGAATGATATCCCACAGTTACACCTACTTAATTGAATTAATTTGAAAGTAAAATAACCGTCTGATAACTACGTGTTACTTTTAAGTTGACTGAACTAAAAGAAATATTTATCTTAACTGAAGCAAATAATTAAGTTAGATCAACAATGTAAAAAAGTTTATCTCCACAACATCCATACATGGTCTTATCAGCCTCTCACGGTGGAAAAAGTATTATCTGAGCTTCTTCATCCACTAAATCATCTTCAAATGGACACGTCACAGGGTCAGGATTTAAATTCACCAACCAGCTGCAGATTTCTGCTGCAGGATCCTCTCTTCTGGTTCAGGATCAGCCTCTTGTTTCCTCTTCTCCCCTGCAGAATTGATCACATGTTAAACCTGTCACTGACACAAATACAGACAGACATGCAAACTTAAGGTCCAAAACTATGGAGCAGTGAGTGTCTTTCAGTGAGTAGTTAAGGGTTTTTAATGCTCATTTATTTCTAAGATGTGCACACTTTGAACTCCTTCTTCAGCTCATCTTTAAGTGCTGCTGCTCTGTTTGTGGACAGGATGAAGAAGACTTTAACATTTGTCTACTTTGATCGTATCACATTTCAGGTTTTATTACCACAGTCGTTCCTTCATTGGAGGCATCAGCAGGAGCTGCCCTGATCTGAGGCTCTTAAACCATTGTCTTGTAATGAAGCTTAAAGATGGGCTCTGCACTGAGATATCAATATCCGGTTCCAAACCTTTATCAGACAGAATTAAGAATCATAAAGTATCAATAAAGCACATGACAAAGATGAATTACTAAATTATTATGTAAAAATAACTATTTCAGAAATCAACATGGTAAATGCAGATCAGTCATCTAAAATATTTGCAGATTATGTTACTTATAAAAGTCATTCATATGATTAAAAAATAATACTATATCAGTAAAATACATAACACTGTTTCAGATATTTTCAGAAATTTTTCCGAATTTTTCAGAAATTTTCATAACAAAATTTGATCAAGTATCATAACCTATTAAGATCTGGTGTCCATACGTATGAACATCACATTTCAGGTTTTATTACCACAGTCGTTCCTTCTGCTTAACTCAAGTCCTGAGAAGAGAAATAAAAAAGGATCGGGTCTGAAATCTTCTCCTGCAGCAGCTGCGTCTCTTTGTCAGCAGCACAGAGAGAGACGTTCTCATTAAAACCCTGATCCTTTCTCTGTTAAAATGCAATACTGACACCTGCTGTCAGTTTAAAAGGTTTTTTAAAAGAGTTGGTGATTCCAGAAGTCCACATTTGTGACTATCTCGCTAGCTTGACTGAACTCTTTTGTGCCTCCTGATTATCAAACTAGCGCTATAATTAAACACTGTGATGCGCTCATGATATGTAGACTTCTAGTAGAGTGTTTGTCTGGAATAAAAAGCTTGAACTATAAAGCGCTGATAATGAAAAGAATAAATTACATCTCTGATCTCTGATCATTCTACAACGTGACTGCGGTTAAGTCATCAGCCACATGATCAGGCCTGATTTCCAATTACGAGATCGGATTTGGGCATCCTTAAGATAAAGACGGCTGAATTGATTGATTGGTTGATTTCAAGCACCAATTGTAGACAATACAATAAAAAACACAGATTTATCAAACTCTTTACAGAAATGATTAAATCCATAAGTAAAAAAAAAATAAAAACAAAGAGACACTTAATCTGCTAATCAAATATAGTGATCATTAACTAAAGTCAATCAGAGCTTGATTTATTGCTTGAAAAGGAGTGAGAAGAAGTGAGTTTATAATCCCACCCCTACTGAATTAATTTATTTGATAGTTTTACAGTTTATAGTTTTAGTTTTTTGTAATCTGGTTCTGATCAGATAGATTCTTTTAAAGTAACAAAATCCAGTTTCTATTAATGATTGATTATCTTCAGAAAACATTCATGCATGATTTTGTATGAGAGGATTATCAAGAACATGTTAAAAGGTGTCATAGCCAGAATAGTTATTCTGACCAATAGATTGACTAGCAGCTGTTTATTTCTCTGTAGAAGTCTATGGGATTTTGGCTTCTTGGATCCAGCAGGGACTTCATCTTTGGAATGCCAGGGGGGAGGGGTCATTCAGTCCAGTTCTCATCTACAGTCAATTGTCCTGATTGACTTTGAGATTCCAAATTGAACTCCTGGATTCTCTCTGTCTGCCTCTGGCCCTACTGGCCCTCTTATTGCCCACCGGATCTGCCTCTGCTTTTCCCTTTCAGGGACTGGCTTCTGGGTTTCTGGACTTGGAACTTTAGATAAGGATTTTCAACCATCACTTGTTTTTCTGCACTAGACACTAGTAGTCCTTCCTACACTATCTCTACATTGCATCTCCTCCAAAAGCCCCATTGAGTGTTTTCCGTTACCTGCAGCCCTCTCAGACTTCTTGATCTAAGTTCTTCAATAAATCTGTGTTTAACATCATTCTGAGTCCTGATTTTATAAGTGAGTCTCAATTTTGATTCTGTACACTTCTACCTGTTTTCTTCTTCCCTACAAAGGGCTTCAGCAGGTCCTGGACTGCACGGTCGTTCCTGGGAATCTTCTTCATAATGTCATCCACCACGATGACAGACTCCTCCTCTCCGTAAAACTCGATGATCGTTTTCACCATCTGCGGCCTTTTAACTGACTTCTTTCCTTCTGGAATCTTTTCCAGAAGCAGCAACATCGTCTGATATTGCTCCTCATCCAGTTCCTTCATGATGTTGAGCAAAGCCGACTTCCAGGTTACTTCTGAAACATTCACAGAAAACATATTTTTCTTCAAAATGTGTTCATTTTAAAAGCAGTTCAATGAAGCAAAAACAGAAAAGCCTGTACTCTATAGCAGTATGGAGTCCTATACTGTTCATAATTAAATAAATAAATATTTCATTAAATAAATAAATGTGACCTCAAGGAAATAAACGATCAACCAATAAATCTCTCATAAATATATAAAAAGATCATGAAATTGTGAAAAACCTGCACATTGATTTTAAATTAGCCATTATATTATTCAATGTATTTCATTTTGCTTTAAAAACCTGTTCATTATTTTAAAACAGCATTTTAAAATAGACATTTTAATCATGTTGAATATTATTATAATTCTGTCTTTTTTCACAACCTCTTATTTTAAAATCTATATTTTCCAAAGTAGCTTTGTTTTTTATTTAATGTTGCTGTTTTTCACAATGACTGATTTATTTCATGAAGAGCTTTTTCAGGAGAATAGGTCTATCTGTCAATCAGTAAAAGTGGGCGGGATCTAAACGCTCATTGGCTCATCCATGGAAATCGACTCATATTCCTGGATACCCGGAGGAGCAGAGGAGCTCCGGTCGTCCACATCTCGAAGTCCCCCGTTGAAACACTCCTGACTCTCACGCCATTCACCCAGAGCTCTCCTTTGCTCTGCAGCTAACAGCTCTGCTGTCTGAGCTCCCAGATCCATTCAGACGTCACATCGTGCCTTACACTGTCGGCTCGCAGGAGGTGAGCTGGCTGACCGACAGAGTCAGACCAGGCAGCTGCGCAAAGCAGAACAAGCCTGCTCGGCCTCCTGAACCTTATGATATTTTTCTATTTTCATTGAGACCATGATTATAATCAGGTCCTCTGGTTTTATTTTCCCTCTCGGGGAAAATGTTGAACCTTTCCTGCGATGACGTTTCTGACCGTGGTAGGAAAATGCAATGAGTTATATCACTAGAGGAGACATCACGTGGTTCCTAATGGGAGGAGAGCACCGTCATCTTGGTGAGGTCAAGTTACTGCTGCAGTGAATGCATGTGAACACATTTTTTGCATAATACCAGTTCATTGTGCGGGTTTCAACTGCCAAAATCAGAAAAATGAGTCCATGAAGGAGGAAGGTATATCATTTCACAGGTAAGTATTTAATTTTTTTTCTTTTAAGGCTGCAGGGGCTTCATTAATAGAACATATGTTGACATGCATGATGCTGCAGGGCTTTTATCAACATGCTGCATGATGTACATTTATTGTGCTGTCAATATAAATGTACATTTTATTTTGCTAAACCTGTATACAGCATACTATGCTATTTATACAGATTTATACATTTCTGACTCAGTGACTGAGTCAGGTTTTCAATGGACTCAGACTTCAGGAAAAAGTGGATCTTGGCTATCAAAAGAGCTAACCCAGATGGATCACTGTGGTACCAACTAGCAATACAGTCTGGCTGTTCAAAACATTTGTGGAAACAGATTTTGATAAGAGGCCAGATTGTTTTTTAGGGTAAATCTATTGTTAACTTTTGGACTTCTTTTGATTATTATTATTATTATTATTATTATTATTATTATTATTATTATTATTATTATTATTATTATTATTATTATTATTATTATTATTTAATTATTATTATTATTATTATTATTATTATTATTATTATTATTATTATTATTGTTGTTGTTGTTGTTGTTGTTAATAATAATTTAATTATTATTATTTATTGACTTATTATTTATTTATTATTTATTGTTTGGATTGACTTACTATTGATTTATTATTATTATTATTATTATTATTATTATTATTATTATTATTATTGACTTATTGTTGGGTTTTTCTAAATAATTTAAATTGCATGTCAAAGAGGTCTAAAACTTCTTAATGTTTAGAAATTAATTTTAAAAATTCTTTCTAATAATTTTTTTATTTGTAAGAAGTCCTGCAACAATGCATTTTCATTCAAGTTTGAGCTTTTAAGGCTGACTGTTTCTCTTCTTTAACAACAACAAATGATGTATCTATATATACATTATATACATAAAATATAATATATTTATATACATGTATAAATATATTTAAATCTAAAAATATATACAGTTTATAAAAGCTACTTAGACACCAATAAAATCAATGGAAATCAATGACATGTGGGCGTCGTCGACCTCACCAAGATGGCGTCGCGCTCCGCCACCGTCGGCCAGGCTTCTAAAGCGGGCGTGTCTCCTCTAGTGATATACCTCATTGGGAAAATGCAGCGGAGATCCGGGGTTTGATTTGGGGTTCACTTCCCCGTTCAGACGCTTCCAGAAGAGCGGGTTAAAAGAACAAGTCTCTATACTTTGGAGGAAACATTTTTTTACTATTACTTTTCCGGGTAACTGAGCAACAGACCCTTAACTTGCGCTCGCACACACACACACACACTCTTGCGCTGGGCGCTCTGATTTACACGTAATTTAAGACGTAGTTTGACTGCAGGAGCTGAAGCAGAGACTCTCTGACGATGTCATGAACTCAAACATGGAAACATTGTTATCATGTGGAACTATTCAAAGTAAATGAACCTGATCTTTTAACACTCCGTGTGCATTGTGCACCCATGCATTGTTACTGAGATAAGCACAGGCAACCGCTCCGTGTGGCTATCAGGCTAAAAACATTAGCTGTAGCTCCTCCCACACGCAGCATGGTGCGTTCATGGAACTCCAGTTCATAGAAGCTTAGTAGTGGAACTCCAACAGCCACCCAGTCTACTTTAGGCCACTACTAGATGTTCATGAGAAGATTAAAATTGCAGAACCGACCACAAAATCACCCGAATTATGCACACTCGTCCAAAGCCAATTTTTGTCTGCAAATTTAGAACCAAAACTGCCCAATTTATTGTAACTGTAGATGTGTAGAGGTGCATACCCCACCTAGTGTTGAGGGGTGTGCATTGCTCCGTCACGTTCGCTGAAGCATCTTCGATCGATGTAGTTAGGGTGCTGCTGCTCACGTCTGAGTAAAGGAGTAGCCAATCACAAAAGTGTCTCCGCCTTGTCTAGTTTGATTGACAGACAGACTCAGTCTCCTGAAAAAGCTCTTCATGAAAAAAATACGCCATTGTGAAAAACAGCAACATGAAATAAAAACAAAGCTACTTTGGAAAATATTGATTTTGAAATCCAAGGTTCTGAAAAAAGACGTAGAATAATAATAATATTCAACATGATTAAAAATGAATATTTTAAAATGCTGTTTTAAAATAATGAACAGGTTTTTAAAGCAAAATGAAATATATTGAATAATATAATTGCTAATTTAAAATCTGTGTGCAGCTTTTTCACAATTTCATGATCTTTTTATATATTTACGAGAGATTTATTGGTTGATTGTTTATTTGTATGAAGTCATATTTATTTATTTAATGAAATATTTATTTATTTAATTATGAACAGTATAGGACTCCATAGAGCAGGGGTCTGATGTTATTTCCATTTTCCTTGTGACGCATATATATATATAGATATATCTATATATATAGATAGATATATATTTACCTGGATATATATCTGGGTAGCTCGATTGGTAAGGTGCAGGTCTGTCATGCAGACCTGCAATAGATCAGTTCATTTCCCAGCGTGGAATGAACAATTAATGGGGCAATTACCAAAACAACAGGCAATTGACATTACCCAGTGAGGGTCTACTGCTACTGCTACTGCCTATCTCACAGATAATGAAGAAAGCACATGTCATAACTGCCCGACCAAAGAAGGTCTGCGTCAGGTGTTGGGGGACCCTGATGGAAAGTGGGAACAACACGGAAATGGCCTAATAGGCTCTAATACAATGCTACTACTCCCACCTAGAGGAATGGATGGTTCGAAACCCACAATCAACTCTAATTGCCAACTGGTAGCCCAATACTCTCACATCCACAAATGGCAACTTCTATCACAACTTGAGATTGAAGCGATACAATACAATGCCACCGGAGAGCCAGAACAACAGGTCAGAGAGGAGGCTATACCACACTCCCACCCTGACATTGGGTACACAGCCCCAACAAATACGACAAATTGACAAATTGACACAAATACGCTTAGCGAGGGAGCAACTGACCTGAAAGACAAGATCATGTCTAGAATGAACACTAGGCAACCCCAACACCAGCTACAATGGTTAAGTGATGTACTGCCTGAAAGTCTACTGGAAACTGTGAATGAAGCATTGGGGCAATTCCTACCACAACCATCACAGAAACCAATGAACTAGATTACACTTCAGCAGCAGTGATCCTTGAGATGCTTGGCTATAAGTGTAACCATGGGAGAAAACAATACCCACCATGGACGCAACGGTTAGAGGCCAAAATCAAGGCAACTCGGAAGGATGTGAGTAAGCTGACAGAGGCTCAAAGAGGTACAATGAGAAAGCAAGTACCGAAGAGATACAACCAGATGCCCATACCTGAAGCCCTGGAAACTGCCAAACAAAGGCTCCTAGCCTTTAGCAGCTCCCTAAAGAGGTACTCAAGTGACAATGAAGCCAGACGAATAAATAGGCACAGCTTTTCTGGATAGGTCTGAACCCCCTCAGCCAAATAATTAGCAAGACTGGTTATGGATACCGACTCAGAAATGGGGCCAACATCAGTCACCTCCTCTACATTGATGACATCAAGCTATATGCTAAGAGCGAGCGTGACATCGACTCCCTGATCCACACCACCAGGATCTACAGTACTGACATTGGGATGTCATTCGGGCTCGAGAAATGCAACCGGATGGTGACAAAGAGAGGCAAGGTAGTCCACACAGGGGGGGTCTCACTCCCAGAAGGAACAATAGCAGACATAGAGGACAGTTACAAGTACCTTGGAATTCTGCAGGCAACTGGCAACCTGGAGCAGGCAACAAGGAAAGCTGCAACAGCTAAATACCTCCAATGAGTAAGGCAAGTCCTGAGAAGTCAGCTCAATGGCAAAAATAAAACCCACAGAGTATTAGCATTTTACTGCATAAATTAGCCCTTGGGCACAAACTGGGTTAACCAGTTCAATGAGTGTCAGCTGAGACAGGATTTTCAGAAATAAAACACATAGATACACATTTAGAACATTCATAAATCTAACACTTTAACATAAATCAACTAAACACCAGTTGGTTTTTTTTACCATTGAACAATTCAATGGTTTTACAGAAAAAAAGGGTGTTTTTTTCATTGGAAAGGCAAAAGAGTTTTAACTTACCACTCATTTTCTTTCTGCTTCGTTTGTCCAAGTGACTTGTTTAAATTTTTGTGTTTCTTTCAGCTTTATTTACCAAAAAAGTAGCTTCAATTCCGCCTGGTTAAAAAAACCCACGTAAATGGGACATCAAAAGACCGCGAATCCGCGGAACTTCCGGTTGGGGTCCTGATCAATGAGTTGTATCGCTAGAGGAGACATCACGTGGTTCTTCATGGGAGGAGAGAACCGCCATCTTGGTGAGGTCAAGTTACAACTGCAGTGCATGCATATGAACACATTTTTTGCATAATACCAGTTCATTGTGCGGGTTTCAACTGCCAAAATCAGAGAAATGAGTCCATGAAGTAGGAAGGTATATCATTTTACAGGTAAGTATTATATATTTTTTCTTTTAATGCTACAGGGGATTCATTAATAGAACACATGCTGACATGCATGATGCTGCAGGGCTATTATCAACATGCTGCATGATGTACGTATAATTTGCTGTCGACATAAATGTACATTTTATTTGGCTAACCTGTATACAGCATACTAGGCAATCATAGTAATATAGATTTATACATTTCTGACTGAACTTTTCCTGCAGGTTTCCAGTGGATTCTGACTTAAGGAAAAAGTGGGCCTTAGCTATCAAAAGAGCTAACCCAGATGGATCACTGTGGAACCAACTAGCAATACAGTCTGACTGTTCAAAACATTTGGTGGAAACACATTTTGATAAGAGGCCAGACTTTTCGCTCGAAACACGACACCATACCATCTGTTGTTTTTCTTTGTTGTTGTTGTTTTGTTTTTTAGGGTAAATCTATCGTTCACTTTTGGACTTCTTTTGAATATTTATTTTATTATTATTATTATTGCAAGACTTATTTTTTATTTTTTATTGACTTATTATTTATTTATTGTTATTGTTTATTGTTTGTATTGACTTACTATTGATTTATTATTATTATTATTATTATTATTATTATTATTATTATTGACTTATTGTTGGGTTTTTCTAAATAATTTAAATTACATGTCAAAGAGGTCTAAAACTTCTAAATATTTAGAAATTATTTTTAAAAATTCTTTGTAATAATTTTTTTATTTGTAAGAAGTCCTGTAACAATGCATTTTCATTAAAGTTTAAGCTTTTAAGGCTGATTGTTTCTCTTCTTTAACAACAACAAATGATGTATCTATATATATTATATTTATATATATATATAAAATATAATATATTTACATTTATGTATAAATATATATTCATGTAAAAATATATATAGTATATAAAAG
The DNA here is from genome assembly GCA_023969325.1 of Oryzias curvinotus. NCBI lineage: Eukaryota > Metazoa > Chordata > Actinopteri > Beloniformes > Adrianichthyidae > Oryzias > Oryzias curvinotus. The sequence continues at coordinate 6,844,829 of CM043719.1, forward strand.
CTACTTAGACACTACTAAAAGCAATAGAAATCATTTTATGTGGGTGTCGTCGACCTCACCAAGATAGCGTCGCGCTTCACCACCGTTGGCCAGGCTTCTAAAGCGGGCGTGTCTCTTCTAGTGATATAACTCATTGGTCCTGGGACTAATGCGGACGTCACATGATGTGATTGGCTGTATGTTGGTCCGAGGACTTGTCAGATAGTGATTGGTCTGGGGGGTATTCCAGGAAGCATGTTTAAACTAGCCTGACTTCAAGCCTGAAATCTGGCTGAAATCCGCCTGAACTTGTTTACTCTGGGTATGTCGGTTCCAAAAGAACGGATATGAGTTGGCGTAAATACGCTCGACTTGGTAGCCCTGGCTTAATGCACGTGCACGGCAAGTACATAAAGACATTCTCAATAGATTGCCAATTTCCGGAGTCACCATGGAAACTGAAATGGAAAGTGAAAAATAGTGAGCACTACACTTCAGTGAGACGGAGTCAGCAATTAAAGACGGCGTATGAAGATTATATGACCATCAAAAAAGTGATACGGCTGCATCAGCAAAAGAAAGAGTTTCCGCTTGTAGTAGAAGAACAGACAAAGTAAACGCACGAGTTTCTGATCTTATTTCCATTTTCCTTGTGACGCATATGTGATAAAATGTGATAAAACTTATCACATTTTGCCAACTTAAATTAATTACTTCCATTGGTAACAAGTAATTGAGTTCAATTTATTCAACCTAATTTCTCACGCCTATAAAACTCAATAATTGTTTATACAACTCAAATTTACATATTTATTTGACTAAATGTCATATTACTCCAATTCAATTAATATTTTTACATCTTAATTAATTATAATTCTTGAACTCTCATATGTTTAAGTTTGAGCCGGCAGATATAGTCATTTTTACAACAATAATAAGAACATAAGGACAAAGAAATTGTTTATCCAGTCAGTTAAAGTGTTCCAATGATGACATTACACTTTCACGTCGTAGTGGTGCTATATAAACTCATCATCCTCTCCCTCCCTCTCACTCATGGTTCATGCCTTCAGATGTCTGCTATTGTTCCTTCACCTTAACCCAGTGTTTTTCAACCTTTTTTTAGCCACGGCACACTTTAACCTTGACAAAAATCCCGCGGCACACCAGCATTCAAAAATTAAAAAAAAGAGGAGAAACTCAGTCTGTATTGATCTAAAGTCCCTCCATGATCTCACATGCATTTTTGTGATCATTGTGACAGAAAAAGCTGGAAGCTGCAGCTGTTTTTTTTTCTAAAAGATGTAATTAAAGGTAAGTTAAAAGATTTAAAACTGTTTGATTTGTGTTAGTTGTGGTTTCAAGATGTTAAGAGAAGAGACTCGTGCGCACAGAGAGACGCTCACGCTATTGTTTTTAACTCAATGCATCCTGGGAGATGTAGTTCAATAATCCGCCGAACGCAGAAAGACTCACGTCTCTGAGCTTCATGGTTTTGTTCTCTTGTTCCACGGTCTGACACCGGATTCTGTGGAAAGCTACACCGCTAAAGACGAGCTTTAGCTGGTATTTTTGTTAGAACTGAGAGACTTTTTGAGTTAAATCTAAACAAGGAAGTGATGACTTTAACCACTCCTGATTGGTCAGACGGATGACATGTGATTAGGAAATCCAAGAATGATTGGTCGAGACAGTTAAAGGGGCGGGACTTTTACCGAAAACCACTGAAGCTGCGGCTAAATCGCGGTATCGTCATCCTTATCAAAATGTTTTTAATAGAATCAAATAAACAAAAAGAAAAAAGTATTTTACGATCTTTCATATTCCTAACTACTCAGTGTTTTATCAGGGCCTGTTTGGATGAACAAAGAGCTGATATCCTGGAGATGGTAAATGTTTTTACATCAGTTAATGAGGGCAATTTCCCACGGCACACTAGACCATCTCCCACGGCACACTAGTGTGCCGCGGCACAGTGGTTGAAAAACACTGCCTTAACCCAAATCCGTCCCGACAGGCAAAGGGAATGGTATCCCACAATCCTTTGCGGTGCCAATCTAACAGCAGCACCAAAGTTACACCTACTTAATTGAATTAATTTGAATGAAAGTAAAATAACTGTCTGACAACTACGTGTTATTTTTAAACTGACTTAACAAAAAAAAGATTTTTAATTATCTTAACTGAAGCAAATAATTCAGTGAGATCAATGTAAAAAGTTTATCTTTCCAATATCCATATGTGGTCTTATCACCCTCTCATGGTGTTTACATGTTTACTTTTGGAATGAAACTCTGATGATCATCTGAGATTAGCCAAAAGTCTAGTCTAGATTTAGCTGTACCATCCGGTTTAAACCAGGTAAAGGCTTGACCATCAGGGTTATCTTTACACCATACATCTCTTAGATGCAGCTCTGTGCATAAATTAAGGAGTATTGGATTATAATGGTGATTCAGAAATGCAGATGGAGATCTGCCCAGCCAATCATCTTCCACCATGTTAAAATCACCACCAATTGCTCGTGTTTGAATAGGATATCTCTGTCTATGGTGTTTAAATATCGTCAGCCTAATCTGCCTAACTAATTTTTTCAGGTTTTTTTAAAAGAAGAAAAAACACCTTTTTTTCAACACTCACAATCAAGTTCGACCAATATTTCAATTTGGCAAAAAAAATGAGTTAGGCAGAAATGCTATTAGGCTGACGATATGTCGATCAGCTGGGAAAACAACATTACCAAGGGCCAGAAAACATCCATCAAGATGAAAAACGCAAATAATCCACCAACCTGAATCATCCCTCTTCACAATTTCCCTGGAAAATTATTCAGTAGTATAGCGACCCCTGTTGACCTGTTACTGCCATGACTGAAGTAGATTTTATCGTCCCACAGATTAGACCAGGATTTTTCATCATTTTCACTGGAATGAATCTTGTTGACTTCAAAATCACATTTCAAAAGGAAGTCTATGCCTCCTAAGTGTTTAAAGATAGATCTTGGAATATGAAACCACATGGAGTTATTATCAACCAGAAGAGTTTTTAAAAAATTAATTCTGAAAGTACCGACCATAGGTTCAAAATCTAGAGCATTGATGCCACCATTGTAATAATTTTGACTGTTGGGAACGTTTGATATAATGCATTTTGTTTTTCCATGTGAATTGAAAAATAATTGAATTATTTTTCTTAATTTTTAGAGGGGATATTTCTAATGAATAGCGGGGCTAAATAATCTTAGAGACTTCTGCTTTGGTTAACAGATTTCTCCCAAAGATTGCTAAATGTCTTGTCAACCAGCGACTTAAACTTTTCTTTATGTCAAGTAATCGGTTTACAATGCTGACTTCTTCCTTCCTCAATGTGTTTTTAGATAATAATACACCCATATATTTCACTTCATGAACAACCCTAATGGCTTCAATAGTTTGCTGCTGACTTGAATGAATGGGGAGAATTTCACATTTGGAAATATTTAGCTTCAAGCCTGATGCTTTGGAAAATAACTGAATCCTGCTTAGAGCTTTAACAACCTCTGCATCGTTTTTTAGAAGTAAAGCAGTGTCACCTGCAAATTGACTAATTTTGTACTGCTTTTCAAAAATAGAAATACCTTGAATATCATGACTATGATTTATGAGACTGGTCAATAACTGAGTGGCTAATATAAACAGGTCAAATTACATATATTTAATATATTTAAAAGATGAACAAGAAACAAATAATTACATAAATCTTAATAGACATAAAATGGTAAGTGTGACTAAAAAATAAAAATAAATAAATAGAATAAATACAAATAAATAAATGTAAATACATACACATATAAAACTAGTAAAAAGAGAAAAGAAATAATTAGAATATCAAATACATTCCTAAAATTCAACTAAAAGCTAAATAAAAAAGGTAGGTCTTAAGCCTTCCTTTAAAAACATGAACAGTCTCTGCAGCCCTGAGACTCTCTGGGAGGCTGTTCCACAGGCGAGGTTCATAAAAACTGAATGAGGCCTCACCGTATGTTTTAGTTCTAACTTTTGGGATAACCAAAAGGCCGGTATCAGAGGACCTCAGGGTCCGCGACCATAAAAAAACATTTATAAACCAATACAATAACTTTAAAATCAATTTTAAATTGCACAGGGAGCCAATGCAGCGATTTTAAAATCGGTGTAATGTGTTCCCGCCCCCTGGTCCTCGTCAATGCACGCGCTGCTGAATTTTGCAGCAGTTGAAGGTTTGATATCCTTGTTCTGGGAAGACCAGAGAGCAGGGCATTACAATAATCTAATCTGCTGGAAATAAAAGCATGCATTAGCACCTCTGTGCTGGCAAGAGAGAGAAATGGGCGGACTCTGGCTATATTTTTTAGATGATAAAATCCTGTTTTTGTGGTATTTTTAATTTGTGGGATGAAATTCATCTCAGAGTCAAAAATAACACCCAGGTTTCTCACACACTGAGAAGTTTTGTAATTCTTTAGTTTAGATAAAACTATCTCTCTCTTGTCTTCATAACCGATCACTAAAACCTCTGTTTTGTCCTGGTTTAACTGTAGGAAGTTCTCTGCCATCCATGACTTAATGTCTAAAATGTATTTTAAGAGTGTGTTGACCGACTCTTCATCATCAGGAGACACAGTGATGTAGAGCTGAGTGTCATCAGCATAGCTATGAAAACAAACGCCATGCCTCCTGATGACGACCCCCAGTGGCAGCATATATAGATTAAAACGTAGTGGGCCACAAATTGAACCTTGGAGGACCCCACAGTTGATGTCAAAGATCTTTGAGGAGCAAGTGTCCATAGTTACGTTAAATCTTTGTTCTGTGAGATAGGAGTAAAACCACTTTAGTATGGTACCAGAGATGCCCAAACCTCTCAGCCTGTTGAGTAAAATACTGTGATCTACTGTGTCGAATGCAGCACTGAGATCCAGCAGTACCTGAAGTGAGAGTCTCTGACAGTCCAGAATATATCTGATATCATTTTCTATTTTAACAAGGGCCGTCTCTGTGCTGTGGTTTGTCTTTAAACCGGATTGATATTTTTAAAAAGATGTTATTTTTTTTTTAAAACGTATTAAATTGGATTAAAACAGTTTTTTCAATCATTTTACTTAAAAAAGGCAAGTTGGATACTGGACGATAATTGTTATAGTTGCTTGGATCTAAATTACTCTTCTTCAGAAGAGGTCTCACCACTGCCGTTTTAAAGGCAGCAGGGAAGACACTTGTCTGAAGAGAGTAATTTACAATATTTAAAAGCTCAAACTCAAAGAAGTTGTAAAATGCTTTTAACAGTGATGTGGGGAATGGGTCTAAAAGGCAGGTGGATGGTTTTAACTAGGAGAAAACCTGACCAAGTGCCACAGCATCAACCAGGAAAAAACTTTCCAGTGTTTCCTCTGATAAATGCAATGCTATAGATTCATTACAGTTTTTCTCCATTTGTTTGGCTCATTTCTTGAAACAGAAATTACATTCTCAAAACAACATGGACAAACCTCCAAACCACTCTGCAATTGTTCACAACAGAATGGAATTTCTCATTACTTTAATCAAATTTCAAATGTCTTTGTACATGTCTCAATGTCTCAATACATCTTTCAAATTATTAAGTACAAGTAGCCTTCATTTAGCACAGATTCTAAGTGAATAGATCTTGTTGATCTAAACTGAGTGTTGATTCTTAGTCTAATGGTTGTTCACTCCAAAATGAGTCAGCATCATTTCATTGTGTAAGTCATCACATGCACAATAGTCTGTTCAATTGTCAAAATTAGTCAAGAACATAATACCATGAATACGATATATGAATCCCTTGGAACATTTGATAAATTTATTACAACAATTGACAGTCAGGTGAATCTAAAACTTGACTAACAAAGGAGGATGTCCCAGGCCAGCGAGGGGGCAATATAACTATGTGTGCTGCCATATCTGAGAATGGTGTGGCCACTCACAACCCCAGTCTTGACCCATACAATACACAGAAGATCCTCATCTTCTTGGACTGCCTTCATTTTGATTTGATCCCTGAAAATGAGAGAGGTCTCGTAGGGCCTCACCTACCACTATTTGTTATTGTATGGGACAATGTGAATTTCCACCGTGGCCCGCTCATCAGGGCCTGGTTCACTTTTCATCCAAGGATGGTCATAGTGTTCCTACCACCTTACTCTTCTTTCTTCAATCCTATTGAGGAGTTTTTCACAGCTTGGAGGTGGAGAGTGTATGAGCATCGGGCTCCCTTCTCCATGCAATGGATGCTGCGTGTGAGGATAGCACAGGAGATCAGTGTGGTGGATGGTTGCGACATGCACGCCGTTTTACCCTCGTTGCATCGCAAGGGGGAAATACGCTATGATGCGGACGAGAATCTGTGACCAGACAGACAGCAGGGTGAAGACAGCGACCAGTGAAGAACTGTTAGTTGTGAAACTGAAGCATTATTTACAGCACAGGCTGCATATCGTTTTCATTGTTTTTTGTTTGTGTTTATATTGTAAAGTATATAATGCTGTATACATTTTCTTTTTATTCTGATGTATGAAAGTTAATTTATTTGTGTAAATGATAATGGTTACAATTTCCTTGGCAGTATGAGTGCAATGTGTGCTGTTAAACCTAAGAGGCTACTCTTACCCTAAAATCCTTTTTCTTTTTTTCAGTTTTATACCAAATTGTATTCTGTTAGCTATACAAAAACAGTACAGTTACCATTGTCAATAAAGGACTGAGCTAAGACTGAAAGGTGGACATGAGGGTTATTTCAATGGTGCTCTGCTATAGTGACAAAACATCTAATCATCTTGACTTGCAGTGCTTACACAATGCCAAAGGGACGAAGTATTTTGGGGGCACTGACTGTTTAAATGAGAAAGTAACGTACCAGTAAAACCAGCTTGGAATGGTGTAAGAACAACAAAATGAAGACTTTAATTTGATTTGATTTATTTCAAGCATTGTAATCAAAGCAATAAAGAATGTACACAGATTTGTCAAACGCATTACAGAAATGATAAAATGCATAGATTAAAAAACAAAAAAAAAGCAAAAAAAGACACTTAAATCACATTCGCTTAATTAAAAACAGTGATCATTAACTAAAGTCAAGTAGAGCTTGATTTATTGCTTGAAAAGGAGCGGGAAGAAGCAAGTTTATATAATTCCACCACCAAAGTCCTGAGGTGAATCCTATTGAGACGCCATGGCGTGACCTTAAACAGGCAGTTCATGCTCAAAAACCCTCCAATAATGCTGAATTACAACAATGCTGCAAAGATGCGTGGGCCAAAAGTCCGCCACAGTGCGGTGAGACTCATTGCAAGTTATCGCAAACGCCTGATTGCAGTTGTTGCTGCTGAAGGGGGCCCAACTAAATATTAGGTTTAGGGGGGAATTCATTTTTCACACAAGGCAAAAAAAGGTTTTATCCCTTTAATATTAATAGAAAATAATCTAAAACTGCATTTTATATTTGTGTTGCTTTTAATCATCTTTGAATTTTTTTGAGGAATGAACATTATAATACACTTGAGCGAAAAAGTTGGAATATGCTTGAGTTGGAATATGCTTTAGGCCCTTTTGACTCCTCCTTCAAGCCGCTGATTTTCAGTATTGTGTTTCCTTTTATATCAGCTTTAGCAGAATAAGGGATTTTCTCCAGAAGCCTCTCCTCAAAGTCGGATCCCTGCTGGATACCCAGCGCTTCAGCGAGGACTGCAGAATCCACGATGAAAGTGTTGACCTGCCCGTTTATCCCAGCGTCCACCTCCGTCTGCTGGACTCCTGCACTTTTGATGCCGATGATTTCTATCTGGACGTCTTTGTAGGAGGTGCTTTGCAACTGGAAGAGAAGGAGTCAGAGTTTTCATTTATGGACAGTTTTCTCCTGGAACAGAGGAAGTTTGGAGCTTCAGAAATGTTAATACACACAGTATTAACTTAGGAAGGGGGAGGAAGACGGAAAAGGAAAGGGAAAGGGCCTGAATGACCTTTTTTTTTGTATATACTGTTTGCAGATATTTAAATTGTTTCTTACTGTTCTAATCTTCCTAATTTTTCTAGTCACTGTGCTGCTTTTTCCTTTTTCCTATATGTATGTCAACCAGTGCTGTATGCGATGGAGATGTCAATTTCCATGCGGGAACCTCCCAAATGGATAAATAAAGTTGTCTATCTATCTATCTATCTATCTATCTATCTATCTATCTATCTATCCATCTATCTAAAAACCAAAAATGTTTTCTTTCCAAAAAAACAAACAAACTTTAGTTAAGAATTAGAACTCAGACAGACCGTGACTTTGAAATGACAAAGAAAGACAGCATGAATCACGCAGAACGCTACCTTGAAGATTCTGGTGAAGTCTGTGGAGTTCAGTGAGACGGTTTTATAATAGTGATTGGTCGTCACGTTGGTCACTCTGACCAAGTCTCCCACTGAAACATCTCTGAGCTGCTGGATGTCTTTGCCCCACAAAGCGATGATGATGGAGTCGGTCGTGTCTTCAAGTTTAAACTCCTGTTTCTTCTTGCGTTTTCCCTCGATATCCCCAATCTGAAGAATGAGAATAAGATCAAGGTGTTGAAAAACAAACTGACAGTCGTGGCCAAAAGACCGTGCCCCTCAAACCACAGAGGAACTGATGGAAAAGTACCTCTGTCACCTTTCCTTCTGCACTGACTCTAGTCCTCGGTTCCGAGCGTTTGATCTCTTCGATGGGGACAACTGGACGCTGTCCATAGACCAGCATCTGAGCCTCCAGCTCCAGATCTTTGGGAATATCAAGCTTTCCTGCCTTTGAAGTATTGCTTCGTTTGGTGAATTTCATCATTTTTTTACGGTTGTTCTCGTTTTTGATCTCTTCTTTTTCCACAATCACGTTTCTGAAGTTGTAGTAGCCTTCCTTCTTGAAAAAAGAAAATTTCTCTTTTCCGTACACCATCACCCTGATGCAGCCGCTGTCATCAGCAATTCCCAGGTAGAAGAAGAACCTCTTTTCGTTGTCCTTGGTTTTATATGTACACAGGGCAGATTTCTCCACAACTTTTCCAACAACGTTTTTCTGGCCAAGGTCGACGCCACTCTTCATCTCTGCAATAGTTATCCTCTGTGCAGAAATGCAGATTTTAGATGCATGAAGAGCAAAAGAAGAAGAAAAGAAGGAAAATGTGGATTTGAAGAATCTGTCTTACCCAAGTGGACGATGATGTCACCTGCAAAGAAGGAAATACACATTTTTTTATTTAGCTTTTTTTATTTTTACCCCCCCACACACACACACACAATAGTAGCCCCAGCGTTTGGCAGCAGATGCTGTGTTAATTAGAGGCCGGCATTTATTCCATCCCAGACAGAATGGTGATGACTAACAAGTCCATTTTGCAGTGAAATTTGGTCATAAGATTCAGAAAAAAAACAGAGGAACATTTCAAGATTTATTGAAATGATCAGAACATTTTATTATGTTCTGATTAGCACAGTAAACATTTCTTTTCTCTTTGAAGCGTCAACCTCCATATCCAAAATCCTCTTCTCTTTTAAGCGGATCATTTTCCTGGGGATATGCGCACCTGTCTGTCTTTGCTTAATATTTCATGTTAAAACCAGTTCCCCTAACTTGTTGATGCTTTCTTTTATTTCCACCTGGAAATCGGTTTTGCTTGTTTCTGCAACTGTTTTCTCAATGGCCGTGCTGCCGGGTACTCAATAACAGCTCTGCATGTCAATCAAGTGACGTACTTCAAGGTAATGATAAATATTTGCTGACAGCAATTTTTCTAAATATACATATATTATGTCCCATGAAAATCCACACATCGCTAAGGATGTGTGGATTTTCATGGGACATAATCAAAATAATCGATCGAGATCAAAGTAATGAGCACCCCTGAGCCCCTCCCCGGCCCCTTTACCTGCTTTTCCTCTTTACCTGTCCACCCCACATCCCACCCTTCAAGGTTCTCTTCCTGTGTTTTTCTTCACAGAGAGCGCATATTTTTGTCATTGGAGCAGCAAGTTGAAATGATAGTAGGGCCGCTTGCACATATCTCTCTAACTTCATATGGAAATGGGCAGTTTTAGTCTAGAAAACAATCAAACATTTTTTGTTTTAGAAAATTATCCATCATCCAACCTTTAACATCACTAAAACATTTAATACGTTTGTCAATGGGATCTAAACCATCAAGAGACATAATCACAAAGAGCTGAGTATCATCAGCATATCTGTTGAAGTCTATGCCATGTCTCTCAATGACATTAATGGTAGCAGATACAAATGAAAAAGTGTTGGACCTAAAATGGATCCTTGTTCTACACTTCAAGAACATTTGATTATCTGTACAGGTACCCACATTGCTTGATGTATTAAAGAAAAATCAATTACATTTTCGTTGAAACATTAGGAGTCGTGAGCACTTGGATTCTTCTTTTTCCCCTCCGGGAATTGAACCCTGGATCCTGCATGGAAAAGAGCTGCCATGCAGGGTAAGGTAGAGGGGCTGCCACACAGGAATCCAGGGTTCGATTCCCGGAAGGAATAAACAATGGTACTGGGGGCAATTACCATATCAATGGCAAGCAATCAACATCACCCAGTGAGGGACCTTGGGCAAGACCCTTAACACTACTGCCTCCCGAGTGCGGTTCAGCTGCAGCTCACCGCTCCCCCAATGGGAAGAATTTCCCATTGTGGGATAAATAAAGTATCAATTCTTCTGCTTATTATTATTATTATTATTAGCACCATCATTTGGCTTTAACAGTTTCTAAGCATTAATGACTCTGAGTCCAGGCCCTTAAACATCCACAGATACCTTTTAAGACAATATAGGAGAAAACAAAAGTGAATTCTAGCAGTCTTATGTAACAGGGTGAACTGTTTTTATTGTTTTCTTTTTTACTTGTGTGTAAAATCTGGAGGGCCCCTGAAGGCAGCAGCTCATGCTGCTGGATTGGACACAGGTGTGCACTGGGGGTGTGCCAATGAGACAGGTTTTAAGAAACAGTGGGACATGAGAGGGAGAGAGGCTCTGAAGGGAGGCCCGGAAAACCAGCTCTGAAGGGAGGAGACAGCAGGGTGCTTCTTCCAACGTCTGGGTTTTTCTTCAGTTTTTTTAGACAGAGCCTCCTGGCTCCAACGAAGGGACAGAGCAAAAGACTGGGTCAACAACTTAATTTTAATAAAGTCTTTGTGCTCCCTTTTGAACCGTGGTCCCAGGTGTCCTGTTTCCACACACATCCAAATCCCAGGATACGGCGTGGTTACACTTACCTTGTCAGGTTGGGGGCTCTTCGCATAATCTTGGAAAGGAAAAAAGAAAAGTCATTGAGTTTCTTCAATACATGTTTGATCCTATGTGGAGTTCTTTTAATGTAAAATCTGTGTGTTCCTTAATCTGTACCCCAACAGCTGCATATATCTTGGAGGTACACTGTGCTTAAAAGATGTAGGTGAACTTGTCTGGAGACCTCAGGAAGATCTATCCACCTCGCTCTACAGTGAAGAGTGCAGTTGAGGTGGGGACTCATGATTGGTCAGAAATGGACACTTGAAGACTGACCTCTGTCTTTGGTTTTGCCTGAAGAATCCTCCACCACCTGGTTCTTCTCTGAGCCTGTCAAAGAAACTGTCATGATGAGTAAGTCCTGAGCTCAGCAGCCTGTGACACACACACGTGTGTGTGAAGACATCAAACAGAAAGTTTCATGGTCTTTCTTCTCTAAGTGAGTAAAGAGAGTGTTTTCAGATGTTGAAGGTAAGTCTTAGGGTTACATGCACCTGTACAGGGGGCTGAAAAACTGTAAAAAGGAAAAAAAGTACAACATGCCTGCATCTCACCTACTTCACTATAACTTATTCTTATATGCAATAAAAGTGTTCACTATGACCTGTGCCCTCCAGCATGCCCCTAGGGAAATATGTGCATTCACTTCACAGGTTCACTCAGTGGTCTACAACCTCAATATTTTGTACATTTAATCTGCATGCCCCGTACAGATTTGTCCCTTTTTTGCCTACAGACAGCCTGTATCCACCCATAAGGGGAATTGGGACTAGGGCTCTAAGCCGCAAAAATGTTTTTCAGTCATATATCTGTAAACTAAACAGAACACACTAAAAAAAAGTGTGTTCTGGAACAATATATCTATTGTATCACGGAATGCGTATCAAGATACGTACCGTATCGACAGACTCTTGCCGATACACAGCCCTAGTTTTGACTCCTCACAGGGTCTCCTTTAGTTTACAGTGAAATTGAAGAGTTGAAACTCATTGAATGGATTTAAATTCACCAACCAGCTGCAGGTTTCTGCTGCAGGATTCTTGCTTTTCCCTTGGGGTCAGCGTCTTGTTTCCTCTTCTTCCCTGCAGAATTCATCACATATGAAGCCAGGAGGGTATTCCAGGAAGCATGTTTAAACTACCCTGACTTTAAGCCTGAACTCTGGCTGAAATCCGCCTGAACTTGCTTACTCTGGGTATGTTGGTTCCAAAAGACCGGATATGAGTTGGCGTACTTACGCTCGACTTGGTAACCCTGGGTTAATGCACGTGCACGGCAAGTACATAAAAACAGTCTCAATGGATCGCCGATTTCCGGAGTCACCATGGAAACGCGTGGAGAAAAAAAGAGAGCGCCACACTTCAGTGAGACGGAGTCTGAGATTTTAATGACGGCCTATGAAGATTATACGTCCATCACAGCTGCATCATCAGCTAAAGAAAGAGTTTCTGCTTGCAGTAAAAGAACAGATAAAGTAAACACATGAATTTCTATCTCATTTCCAATTACTATACATATATATATATACACAACTTATAAAACTTAAATGAATTAATTCAATTGGTAACAAGTAATTGAGTTAAATTTATTCAACCTAATTTCTTATGTATGTCCAATTTAATAATTATTTTTACAACTCAAATTTACATATTTATCTAACTAAGGCCGCATTTACACTGCATGGTTCAAGTGACCCAATTCTGATTTTTTTCTCTCAAGTGGCGCAGATCAGATATGACCAGTGAACGTTTTTTAAGTGACCTTATTCCCTTGAATTGTTTTAAAGCAAAACTTTCTGAGCTTTTAAAAGAAACATGCACATGTCACCCTTGACCTTTCTGTACCACTTTTAATTAACCTATTAGTCATTGTCCTACTGTTCATTTCAATTTTAATTGCATTTTATTGTATTTTGTAATGTATATTTATATTTCAGTTGTTTTAACTGTATTTTATTTTGTATTGATGCCTTTTGGCCCAGGTCTTCCTTGAAAAAGAGATGCAGTCTCAATGGAACTTCCTGGTAAAATAAAATAAAATAAAATAAAAAAACGTGTAAGCAGGACAAAAGCGCATGGATTATGATTTTCTCAGAACGGATACAGGCCTCATTCACATGTGGAATTAAATCGGATACGAATCGGATACGTGCACTTGCGTGTGACATGTAAGCAGACAAATCGGATATTCACCAGTAAATGTGGAGTGTTTGCAAGTGTTTGCACAATGTCTGCAAACACTTCCTCATTCAAAACTCAGAGAGAGCACATCAGCCGCCCGAGCAGCTCCCCTTTTTCCTCTCCCGCACACCCCCCCTCGTTCGCCTGCTTCATCCAGGAGCGCTCAAGCCAGCGCCTCCTTCCGTCGCTGCGTTGCCTCCATGACAACCGCAGTCACACAAAAGTCTGAAGGAGGTCCGCGGAAGGCAGGAATGCTGCTACGTAGTCCTCAGAACGTCTACGTTTGATAGTTTCAACATTGTATAGTGTAAATGCAAAAATCGGATACGGGTCACTTTTAAAAGATGATGTAAGTGGATCTTCAAAAAAATCGGATATAGTCAGAAAATCGGATATGGGCATCAAGACCTGCAGTGTAAATGCGGCCTAAATGTCATTTTACTCCAATTCAATGAATCCTTTTTCCATTTTAACTTATTGTACTTCTTGAACTCTCTTATGTCTAAGCTTGAGGCCGCAAATATTATCATTTTTATAACATTAAAAGGAATGTCAGAAGGTGGATGTGCAACATGTAAGCTCAAAGTCATTTATCATGACATTGACTAACTTTGGTTCTTGTCACTTCAAACTGCACTGGTGGTGCAAAATAATCTCATCATCCTGTCTCTTCTTCTCACTCATGGTGCAGAAAGAATTAAAGATAGGACAAAATAACTCAGCAAAACACAGTAAAACAGCTAAACAACTAAACACATTTGGTCAAAAACCCACATGTAAACCCAAATCCGTCCAGACAGGCAAAGGGAATGGTATCCCACAATCCCTTGCGGTGCCGATCTAACAGCAGCGCCAAAGTTACACCTACTTAATTGAATTAAAGTAAAATAAAACTTGTGATAACTACGTGTTGTTTTTAAGTTGACTGAACTCAAAAAAATACTTATCTTAACTGAAGGAAATAACTAATTTAGATTAATGTAAAAAGGTTTATCTTTAAACATCCATATGTGGTCTTATCACCCTCTCACGGTGGAAAAAATATTATCGGAGCTTCTTCATCCACTAAATCACATCATCCACATCTTCAAATGGACATGTCATGCTGCTTCACCTCTCTGAAAACAAACTAACCTTCAACTAAACCTGCTCCAGACCAGGTTATGTTCAGAGCATGAGTTGCTATGGCAACTTGACATACTCTGAAACATACCTCATGTTTTGGAACCAAAAGCTGCTTTCTGGAATACCCCCCTGTCACTAACACAAACACAGACAGACGTATAAACTTGAGCTTTACACTCTAACTTGTCCTTAAGTGTAGTAATAGTGTTCAATATGACCTGTAGCTCCAGCATGCCCCTAGGAACACATGTGCATTTGCTCTACAGGTTCACTCAGTGGTCTATAACCTCAATATTTTGTACATTTAATCTGCATGCCCCGTACAGATTTGTCCCTTTTTTGCCTGCAGACAGCCTGTATCCACCCATAAGGGGAAATGGGACTAGGGCTCTAAACCGCAAAAATGTTTTTCAGTCAGATATCTGTAAAAAAAAAAACAGTTTTTAAGTTTTTACTGTTTTGACTTCTCACAGGGTCACCTTTAGTTTACAGTGAAAGTGAATAGTAGAAACTCATTGAAAGGATTTAAATTCACCAACCAGCTGCAGATTTCTGCTGCAGGATCCTCTCTTCTGGTTCAGGATCAGCCTCTTGTTTCCTCTTCTTCCCTGCAGAATTGATCACATGTTAAACCTGTCACTGACACAAATACAGACAGACATAAAAATTTAAGGTCCAAAACTATGGTGCAGTGAGTGTCTCTCAGTGAGTAGCTAAGGGTTTTTAATGCTCATTTATTTCTAAGATGTGCACACTTTGAACTCCTTCTTCAGCTCCTCTTTAAGTGCTGCTGCTCTGTTTGTGGACAGGATGAAAAAGACTTTAACACTTGTCTATTACTTTGATCGTATCACATTTCAGGTTTTATTACCACAGTAGTTCCTTCTGCTTAACTCAAGTCCTGAGAAGAGAAATAAAAAAGGATTGGGTCTGAAATCTTCTTCTCCTGCTGCAGCTGTGTCTCTTTGTCAGCAGCACAGAGAGACGTTCTCATTAAAACCCTGATCCTTTCTCTGTTAAAATGCAATACTGACACCTGCTGTCAGTTTAAAAGGTTTTTTAAAAGAGTTAGTGATTCCAGAAGTCCACATCTGTGACTATCTTGCTAGCTAGACTGAACTCTTTTGTGCCTCCTGATGATTAAACTAGGTCTACAATTAATTGCTGGGATGCGTTCGTGATATGCAGACTTCTAGTAGAGTGTTTGTCTGGAATAAAAAGCTTGAATTATAAAGCGCTGATAATGAAAAGAATAAATTACATCTCTGATCTCTGATCATTTCTACAACGTGACTGCGGTTAAGTCATCAGCCACATGATCAGGCCTGATTTCCAATTACGAGATCGGATTTGGGCATCCTTAAGATAAAGACGGCTGAATTGATTGATTGGTTGATTTAAAGCACCAATTGTAGACAATACAATAAAAAACACAGATTTATCAAACTCCTTACAGAAATGATGAAATGCATAAGTAAAATAAAGGAGTGAGAAGAAGTGAGTTTATAATCCCGCCCCCGAATTTATTTATTTGATAGTTTTACAGTTTATAGCTTAGTTTTTTGCAATCCAGTTCTGATCAGATAGATTCTTTTTAAGTAACAAAATCCAGTTTCTAGTAATGATTGATTATCTTCAGAAAACATTCATTCATGATTTCATATGAGAGGATTATCAAGAACATGTTAAAAGGTGTCATAGCCAGAATAGTTATTCTGACCAATAGATTGACTAGCAGCTGTTTATTTCTCTGAAGAAGTCTATGGGATTTTGGCTTTTTGGATCCAGCAAGTACTTCCTGTTTGGAACATCAGGGGGGAGGGGTCACTCAGTCTATTTCTCATCTACAGTCAATTGTCCTGATTGACTTTGAGATTCCAAATTTAACTCCTGGTTCTCCTTGTCTGCCTCTGGCCCTACTGGCCCTCTTTTTGCCCGCTGGATCTGCCTCTGCTTTTCTCTTTTGGGTACTGGCTTCTGGATTTCTGGACTTGGAACTTTAGATAAGGATTTTCAACCATCACTTGTTTTTCTGCACTAGACACTATTAGTCCTTCCTACACTATCTCTACCTTGCATCTCCTCCAAATGCTCAATTGAGCGTTTTCCATTACCTGCAGCCCTCTCACTCTCGCTGTAATTTACATCATTCTGAGTCCTGTTTTTATAAATGAGTCTGAATTTTGATTCTGTACACTTGTACCTGTTTTCTTCTTCCCCACAAAGGGCTTCAGCAGGTCCTGGACTGCACGGTCGTTCCTGGGAATCTTCTTCATAATGTCATCCACCACGATGATAGACTCCTTCTCTCCAAAGAACTCGATGATCTTTTGCACCATCTGCTGCTTGGATACTTTCTTCTTTCCTTTAGGAATCTGTTCCAGATGCAGCAACATCTTCTCGTATTGTTCCTTATCCAGCTGCTCCATGATGCTGAGCAAAGCCGACTTCCAATATTCTGCTGAAAAATTCAAAACAAAACATATATTTATTCGTAATGTGTTAATTTGAAAAGTGGCTCAATAAAGCAAAAGCAGAAAGGCCTGTAGCACACTCTAGAGGTCATCATGTGTTACTGCCTGACTGAAAGTAAAATCTTTAAGATTTCGTTCTCTAGAAGCACAAAGAAAAGGTTGGAAACATTTACATATATCTCACTGGACTGAGTGACTGGCGTTCCAAACAGGAAGTGCCTGCTGGTTACAAGAAGCCATTTATTTTGCTCTTTTCCCAGAACAAATCTCAAAGGGCATTCTTGATCCAATACTTTTTTTTTCAGCAACGTGTTTTTCTCTCACAAGCTATTCAAGTTATGAACTGACCAATCAGATGCCTCAGTTAAAGCATGAGGTGGAGCCCCCACCTCAAGCATTTAAATTGAAAGATTCTCCCGAGCCGCTTTCAGTGGCAGGGGTGAGGACTATGAACAACCTTACTCATGATTGGTGGCAGTAGTTGTCATAGAAACGTGACTCAGACCAACTAGGAGCAATCCCTCCAAATAGCAGCACATGTATCGTGGCAAAATGGCGACTAAATTGGCTTAATTTTGCTAGAACCAGAGGTAAGGATGACGCAACAACCCCGCTAACCCATCTCTCTACAGTCTATGGTTGGAAAACATGTATGACATCACAATATTGAGATACTACTAAAATTCAGTTCAAACTTCAATTTTTGCGTGGTGATGTCACCCTTACCTTTGGACTTCACACCCAATAGGCTTTGCAGTTTCTGAGGGCGTGGTCTGGATGTTTCTAATATATAAGGTGACTTGGCTCGCCCGCCTTTGGTTAGTTGGCACATGAGAGAATAAACCTTCACGTTTCACAAGACAAGAAGTGACTCTTCATTATGTCCCCTAGGGTCATGGTTTTGTTTGGGTTCAATATATGACTTGTGTTTTACAAAACAACAAAAAAAAAAACGATTTAAAAATCTGCTGTTGTTTTTTTTTGTTTGCTATTAAACAAGTAAAAATGAAGAAAACATATTTTGTTGACTTACACTAAGGCTGGTGTAAAGTAAAACAAAACCAATGAATAATCCTTCTAACATTTAGCACAGCATCTGCTTGACACTTTCAACGCAAACATACTGGTATTCAATAGAGACACGATTCACTTTCCCCACAGAATATAGCATCCCTAATATTAATGCAGACAACACATTTATAAAACTATATGGTTCATAAATGATTGGAGAAAAAACCTCAAAGTTGAACATTGAAGGAATTAAAATTTTAATGAATATGTGAGTTTTGACACTTGTATCTATGAAAAGAAAGAGTATCAACAACTGTTCGGGGTCAAACTGGGTAGAAACCAGTTCAGTGTCAGCCGAGATGAGATTTTCAAAAGTGAAACACAAAATTACACATTTATTAGAACATTCATAAATCTAACACTAACATAAACCAACTTAACAACAGTTTTTCTTTTAACCATTGAACAATTCAATGGTTTTAAGAAAACAGGTTGTTGTTTTTTTCATTGGAAAGGCAGAAGAGTTTTTACTTACCTTCCATTTTCTTTCTGCTTCGTTTGTTCGTGTGAGTTGTTTAATTTTCTGTGTTTCTTTCAGCTTTATTTACCAAAAAAAAGTAGCTTCAATTCCGCCTGGTTCAAAAAACCCGCGCAAATGTGACCTCGATGGACCGCGGCTCCGTCTCGGGAAGCTACAGATTGTGGGCGGAGCCTATAAGGTAAAAAAGCAAAATCACTTCCTGTAAACAATAATTAAAAGATTTCAGAATAAAAGCATTCCAGCTTGTGAAGTTTTAACAATAACCTCTTTCGGGGGGAAAATACTGATTTGTAAATAATTTTCAATGATATCATAACAATGATAACATAAAGGATTAATAAAGATGGGTGTTTAGCAGACGTTGTACAGAAACCATGTTTTAAAAACAGTAGTGCTAAAAAGGTTTAACATTATCGAAGGGCCAAAAGCTTTTATGGTTTGAAAAAACATCTTTAGACAGGTCACTTAAAAAAAGTATTTAAAGATGACACAGGACACAGAGAACAGAGACTGACAATGTTTTTTAAGCATTTTTAACATTTGTTGTGTTACTGAAGAAAATTAAATACTGTGTTGCACAACTTTTTAGACATTTTATGTTGATCTATTAACCCTTTAACACCTGAAATTGTTTCTAGTGACAGAAAAAATGGTTTTGCTTTCAAGTAGAATTAAATTAAGGTAAGTTTGTAGCAGAAGTGGGTCAGCACATATTTGTATCAATAGGAGGCAAGGGGGTTAAACATGGCAGTTTTAATATACAGACCCTTTTCCAAAAAGCAGAATATCATGGAAAAGCTTATTTCTTCCATTCCATTCCAAAAATTAAACTAATTCATTCATTCATTTTCTATTCCGTTTATTCCCTTTTGGGGTAACGGGGCTGCCGGTGCCTATCCCGGCCCACAAGTGGGTAGAATATACTTTTGGGGGGTATTCCAGAAAGCAGGTTATACTAGCTCCCACGGTAAGTTTGAGGCTAAGGAAGTTGACAACCTCAGCTTTCTGTTCCAAAAATTGAGATATGTTTCAAGGTATGTCAAGTTGCCATAGCAACTCATGCTCTGAACATAACCTGGTCTGGAGCAGGTTTAGTTCAAGGTTTGTTTGTTTTCAGAGAGGTGCAGCAGCATGGCGTGTCCATTTGAAGATGATTTAGTGGATGAAGAAGCTCAGATAATAATTTTCCACTGTGAGAGGGTGATAAAACCACGTATGGATGCTTAAAGATAAACTTTTTTACTTTGATCTAACTTAATTATTTGCTTCAGTTAAGATCATTAAAGATTTAAAAATAACTGTCTGAACATTTTCAGACAGTTATTTTACTTTAATTCAAATTAATTCAATTAAGTAGGTGTAACTTTGGCGCTGCTGTTAGATTGGCACAGCAAGGGATTGTGGGATACCATTCCCTTTGCCTGTCTGGACGGATTTGGGTTAAAGTGTGGGTTTTTGACCAAATGTGTTTAGTTGTTCAGCTGTTTTACTGTGTTTTGCCGAGTTATTTTGTCCTACTTTGCTTAAGTCTCTGAACCATGAGTGAGAGGGAGGGAGAGGATGATGAGTTTATATAGCACCCCTACTGCGTATTGTCAAAATGTTAATGTTAGAAAATTCCTATGTGAATATTTGTACAAATTGCATATTATGTCTTTTTATTGTTATAAAATAGAGTATATCTGCCGGCTCAAACTTAGACATATGAGAGTTCAAGAATTATAATTAATTAAGATGGAAAAAATATTAATTGAATTGGAGTAATATGACATTTAGTCAAATAAATATGTAAATTTGAGTTGTATAAACAATTATTGAGTTTTATAGGCGTAAGAAATTAGGTTGAACAAATTGAACTCAATTACTTGTTACCAATTGAAGTAATTCATTTAAGTTGGCAAAATGTGATAAGTTATATATATATATGCGTCACAAGGAAAATGGAAATAAGATCAGAAACTCGTGTGTTTACTTTGTCTGTTCTTTTTCTCCAAGCAGAAACTCTTTTTTTTGCTGTTGCAGCCGTATTACTCTTTTGATGGTCTTATAATCTTCATCCGCTGTCATTAATCTCCAACTCCGTCTCACTGAAGTGTAGCGCTCACTATTTTTCTCCAGGCGTTTCCATTGTGCTTCCGGAAAGCGGCAATCCATTGAGAATGTCTATGTACTCGCCGTGCACATGCATTAACCCAGGGTTACCAAGTACGCCAACTCATATCCGGTCTTTTGGAACCGACATACCCAGAGTAATCAAGTTCATGCGGATTTCAGCCAGAGTTTAGGGTTAAAGTCAGGCTAGTTTAAACATGCTTCCTGGAATACCCCCCAGGGCCGTTATTTGTTTATTTTCACATACATTGGGGTTCCAGCTTATAAAACTCATAGAATACTCAGAAATCACCATTTATTTCACAGTTTTCAAATTTTCTGAAATCCCATTTTTGTGGATTTATGGCGATCTGAGCTGCGCTGCATCCGCCTAGGCGATCTCAAACACACCTGTCAGTGCCCGATTTGTACAACTACCCGATTAGCCATAGCGTTTTAGAGTCAGGGTATGTCTTAGGATGTTAATAACAAGATTAACCTTAATATGTTTATAAAACTGAAAACATTTATAATAATAAAATGTTTTACTTTAACGTTGAAAAAAAAGATCCTGCTGGAGACTACATATGGGCTACAAATGTCTTCTTCAATTTACTCCCCGAGGTCAGAGGACACAGCGCCACTTCCTGACACTTTATTAACTCTGTTAACACAGACATGTTAATAATGGCAAAAGCAGCCCCTGACATTCTCAGAGAAAACGCGCTCACTACTCCTCTTTTCCTGTTGCCAACATATAAAAAATAAAAACAATCAAACAGAGAGAATGACTCGAAGCCGTGTGGCCGTCATTATATCACTTATCATTAAGATTTTCATTGTCTATGATGACAACAATGGACGTTTGCATAGTGTTGCATTTAGGCGATGTTCTTTTATTTTTTGGCATTGTAATCCAGTTGGGGAAAACAGATTCACAGAGTTAAAAAGACTGAGTTTAAAAGACTCGGACAGTTGTAAAGGAGGCAGAGCTGTTGGGAAATGCTACCAACTGCTGATCTTTATTCATGTTTTTTATTATAAATATTTTTTATTAAAATCATGAGTTTTAAGGTTTACAATCTTGAAACAACAAAGGGATACAAAATATACATGTTACAGAAGTAAAGACAAATCAAGTTACTTAACTGTTGCAATGTTGGCCCCATAGAGGAAGTGGTGTAATATTTGCACATGCACTGACTGATCAGGTACAGATTGGGTAATCTCCTATTGCAGCCTCTGCTCGCTAGTCTCTCTTGTTTTTATCCTGCTAAAACAGGCTAAATAACCTAAAATATTGCTGTTAATATTCTACTGTGTAACTTTACAAACTGCACCCTTTATCTTAGTGTTTTGGAGTGATCTACAGACATATCTCGGAAAAAAAAGTACAGTAGTGAACATGGTGTCTGAATTGCTTTTAAAATTCAGGGCACTACATAGTCCCTATAAAGCACCATTTTAAGGTCTATTATTGTGACTGCAGCTCGGATGGATTTGATGCTTGGTACTTCATATCGGCGGTTCTCAAATAGGTGGACAACAAAAGCGCAGACTAATGAAATATTAAGTGGCAAAGGGGTGTCGGAAAACTGGCACAGGGAGAACAATAGGAGATTCATGAGGGATCATAGGTTTTAATAGTACTTCCATGCCGAATCTCATATATCTAGAGGCAGACAACAACAAGTCTCTAAACAGAAATGCTCTTAGTAGAGTGTCATCTGCTTGAAAGCAGGGCAGGCTGTGAGGATTGGCTTGCCAACACAAATTTTGAATTCTTGGAATTGGAAGCTAGAGAGAGCGTCAGAGATGTTTTTTAAACAGCCAGGGATAAAAGTTGCTTGTAGTATAAAGTTATTCAAAAACTAAACCATGTCAACTGTTGCATTAAACGATTGATCATCGCACGTCTTGAATGTCCTTTGTTAATAATGTCCACCGTGGCTGCATTATCGCAGAACAACATGATCCGTTAGTGGACCATCAGCCCTCCCCCAAAGCGAGCATGCTACCATTTTAGCATAGAGCTCAAACAGAGCTGTGGATTTGGGTTCAGCATCCCAAATTTCTGGCAGCCAGACATAAGCAAATCCCTCGTCATAAAAATATGCCCCAAAGCCAACGGCGGGCGCAGCAGCATCAGTAAACAAGTGGAGGGAGTCCGAAGACTCGAATCGGTCATTGTAATAAAGGAAACGCCACTCCAAGCATAGAGAAGGAGAGACCAGAAACACAAGTCAGAGAGACAATCTTCATCCAGAATCGCAAATGTTTGGGCTGTTCGGAAAGTGCTGTTCGAGTTGGAAATAAACAGCTACTAGCCCTGTTCAAGTGCAAAAAATAAAAAATTAAAGATTGTTGTCCAAAAAGGATAGAGGGACGGACATCATGACGCTGAGAAAAGCGAGAAGGAGAACAGCGAGCATGGAGAACCAGTGACAGAGCGCTCGCAGAAAGGAACAAAGAGGGTATAGAGTGTACACCTGGTTCTTAAGTAGGACGCGGAACAGGTGAGTTAATTTGGCTGAACCGTCCACTGGGAGGTGTAAATACACTGCTGAGATACCTGCCTGAAATTCTCCCAGGGTTGTTCATTCTGTAGATAGATCGTTTATCAAAAAATACATTTAAAATATATATATAATTAAAATGCTTTTTTTTTTGGCAAAAAGATGTTGCGACGCAATGCATTGTGGTCTATATTTGCCAATAAAGTAAGCATCGATGCGCACTGGTTTTTTGCAGAGACTTCTGGGAAATTTCGAGGGCACTCAATTTTTGGACTTGTAGATTCAGACAGCAATACAAAATGGCGAACACACTATATACAGAGCACTATGTAGTTTGTAGGGAAGGAATTCAAACACAATCTAAGACATGCAGGAAACCATATAATAAAACAGGAAGCAGAACTCTGATCAAGACCGAAACAAAACAGGATGGAAAAACTAAGGCAAAAAGCCCTAATCATGACAGTGAAACCCTAATCATGACAGTGAAACCCTAATCATGACAGTGAAACCCTAATCATGACAAACCCCTTCAGCAGTTTAAGTAGACATGTTATTAATAAAGGCAAAGACACTATTGTAGGTGATGCAAACTTAATTTTCTTTTAAGTTACACCCTCATCTGAACTTTTGACTCCTCCTTAATGCCGCTGATTTTCAGCATTGTGTTTCCTTTTATATCAGCTTCAGCCAGATAAGGGATTTTCTCCAGAAGCCTCTCCTCAAAGTCGGATCCCTGCTGGATACCCAGCGCTTCAGCGAGGACTGCAGAATCCACGATGTAAGTGTTGACCTCCCCGTTTATCCCAGCGTCCACCTCCGTCTGCTGGACTCCTGCACTTTTGATGCCGATGATTTCTATCTGGACGTCTTTGTAGGAGGTGCTTTGCAACTGGAAGAGAAGGAGTCAGAGTTTTCATTTATGGACAGATGTACAGTTTTCTAAAAATGCTTTCTTTCTAAAGAAAACAAACTTTAGCTAAGAATTAGAACTCAGACAGACCGTGACTGTGAAATGACAAAGAAAGACAGCATGATTCACGCAGAACGCTACCTTGGAGATTCTGGTAAAGACTGTGGAGTTCAGTGAGACGGTGTCATAATAGTGATTGGTCGTCACGTTGGTCACTCTGACTAAGTCTCCCACTGAAACATCTCTGAGCTGCTGGATGTCTTGGCCCCACAAAGCGATGATGATGGAGGCGGTCTTGTCCTCAAGTTTAAACTCCTGTTTCTTCTTGCGTTTTCCCTCCACCTTAACAGAGTGGATATCCCAAATCTGAAGAAGGAAGACAAGATCAAGGTATTGAAAAACAAACTGACAGTCGTGGCTAAAAGACCGTGCCCCTCAAACCACAGAGGAACTGATGGAAAAGTACCTCTGTCACCTTTCCTTCTGCACTGACTCTAGTCCTCGGTTCCGAGCGTTTGATCTCTTCAATGGGGACAACTGGACGCTGTCCATAGACCAGCATCTGAGCCTCCAGCTCCAGATCTTGGGGAATATCAAGCTTTCCTGCCTTTGAAGTATTGCTTCGACTGGTGAATTTCATCATTTTTTCATGCAAGACCCCGTTTTTGATCACTTCTTTAACGACTTTCACGTTTCTGAAGTTGTAGTAGCCTTCCTCCTTGAAAAAAGGAAATTTCTCTTTTCCGTACACCGTCATCCTGATGTAGCCGCTGTCATCACCAATTCCCAGGTAGAAGAAGAACTTCTTTTTGTTGTCCTTGGTTTTATATGTACGCAGGGCAGATTTCACCAGAACTTTTCCAACAACGTTTTTCTGGCCAAGGTCACCAAGGACATCACTCTTCAACTCTGCAATAGTTATCCTCTGTGCAGAAATCCAGATTTTAGATGCATGAAGAGCAAAAGAAGAAGAAGAAAAGAACGAAAATGTGGATTTGAAGAATCGGTCTTACCCAAGTGGACGATGATGTCACCTGCAAAGAAGAGAATACAAATGTTTTTATTTTGTTTCTTTTTTCTAAACTTAAAATGAAAAAGGCGCATAACAGCTGAAACATGCTGATGATAAAACCAGATTCTCTCATTTGTCTCTCGGTTTCTTTCATTTCCACCTGGAAATCGGTTTGCAGATGCAGCATGCGCATACGCCTGGTGTGCGGTGCATGTTGGGTAGTTTTTGCTCTGACGTCACATGCCAAAAGTCATAAAAATATTGCAAGAAAGAGGTGGGTGCAAGGTGTCTTTCTCAATTTGGTAATGCGCTGACTGTGAGCCCTCCAGATGACTACAGAACAATGCATTGTGGGAAACAGTGTTCTGACTGTTCTTGTCTGATCAGAAATGGCTGGCACTCAATGTTTTTTAACTCCTGCAAATAGTGAATTACAATTAACAAAATAAACAACATTTATCTTTAAATGACGATTTATCGTATTTCTGGCAGATACTCGCTGCAGTGTTTACAGTTAATACCCTAGGGCGGTTCAGTCAATTAACTCACCTGCTCAGCGTCCTATTTAAGCCCAGGTGCGCAGGTGTTCATTCTCTTTCTTACCTTCAGCGCTCATTCTTCGCCCCACCCTCCTCCCCGGCTTCCACCTGTGGGCTCCGTTAAAGGGGGTTTTGTTACCCGAAAGTTTTATGGAAATCTCTCATGGAATTGAATGGAGCCTTATGCCAAACCAAAAGATGTGAATGCCAACTTAAAGAATGTGGAAAATTAAGTATGTCAAATAAATATTTCTTACTGCAAGAGTTGTCTGACTGAAATAAATAGTTGTGGTAATGGAAACATCACTCAGATTACTTCGGCATTAGAAATGATTTTACTTGAATCTTTAATTCTTTTAATTTTTCTACTAATACACTTGGGTTTAATGCTAAACATCAGACGTACATTTGTATTTATGCAAAAAAAGGAGCTCATAAGTACAGTCATCACAAATCCTCTGTTTTTGTGTGTTTGATTGTTGTCTTTAGAAGTTCACTTCAATTTCAATCTTATTTATTTCTCAGGAACATTGCACATTAATTTATTTTTATTTTATTTATTTTTAAATCGTCAATGCCTGTTTTTATATTTTGTTGTGTTTTAATGTAAATCACTTTGTGTTATATTTTTATATGAAAAGTGCTTTATAAATAAAGTTTGATTTGATTTGATTAAATCGGCCCAGCGGCTGTTTTTCATCTGTTTTTAAAACTGTCTACAAAGATAAGAATGAAAAACCCTAACCCTGATGTGAGAAAATCAAACAAAAGACCAACTGATAAAAATAACATTAACAAAACACTAAAATGAATATAAATTTCATGGACCATACAGAGGGGGAGAGGCATACTAAAATTCAACCAAATGTTCATGACAACTCCAATTTCCTGTTCTAATTCAGTCTTGCTGCAGCTCAGTGTTTGCATTCATCGCCCCCCCGTCCCCAACTGCAGCCGCCTGGTTTTGTCCACGATCCAGGCGAGGAGCAAGTCATCTTAAATGTGGAGCAGATTCCTCACCAGAAAGTTCCTCAGCCTATCCCACCACACGAAGCTTCTAAGATTAATTGAACGTGCGGTTCTTCGCCATCGCTACACTGGCTCTAGATACAAACCCCAGACAGCTGGCGTCTGCATGACTGTAAGCGCGTTGGTCGGGATTTTAAAGACGCCCTGCTTCTGTTAGAGACCGGCCTCTATTGGAAGAAATACGGTATATGAATGTAAATTTGCTGCCGGGTACTCAATTACAGCTCTGGATGTCAATCAAGTGACGTACAATGTTGGTCAGACAATTAAGGGGGAAAAGTGAATGAAGTGAATTCTAGCAGTCTTACCTTGTCAGGTTGGGGGTCCTTCAGATATTCTTGGAAAGGAAAAAGAAAAGTCAGTGAGTCTCATCAACACCAAAGTCGACATTTACTTTTAGAAACATGCAGGGCTTGCATGTTTGATCCCATGGGAAGTTCTTTCTGTAAAATGTGTGTGTGATGGGGGTTCCTTCATATGTATCTCAACGGTGCATATATCTTGGAGGTGCACTGTGCTGAAAAGATGTAGGTGAACTTGTCTGGAGACCTCAGGAAGAAATAGCCACCTCACTCTACCGTGAAGAGTGCAGGGGAAGAGGAGCTCCGCTCCTAAAGGCTGCAGGACACCATGGTTGTGTTGGAAATATGGATGCCCTGAGTTCCTCTTTAAAACAGAGACCTTCAGAAGACAAATGTGATTTGAAAACAATCCCTGCTGTAATCATTATAGTCAGTCTAGATGAATGTGAAACTGTTGCTGGAGATGAGAGAAAGCTCCACCACTCCTTCCAAACCTCACCGAGTCCTGGAAACCAACAAATGGAAACCAACTGATGGTTATTAGGTTTAGAGTCATGCTTAGTCAGCTGGTGGTTCATGATTGGTCAGAAATGGACACCTGAAGACTGACCTGGATCTTCGGTTTTGCCAGAAGAATCCTCCACCACCTTGTTCTTCTCTGAGCCTGTCAAAGAAACTGTCATGATGAGTAAGTCCTGAGCTCAGCAGCCTGTGATACACACACATCTGTGTGAAGACATCAAACCCCTTTACAGAGAAAGTTTCATTATCTTTCCTCTCCAAGTGAGTAAAGAGACTGTTGTAAATACAGCATCTTAACCACATTAAAGCACTCTCCTTCATCCTGTCATGCTGCCTCATCATCACACTGTATTGATTCTGCAAAGAATTGATGCCCCCCCCCCCCCACCTCTATATTTGAAGCAACATTCAGGCTCCTGAACCGTTTAAAAATACTAGAGAAGCTATATTTAGCAATATTGAAAATTATCACTTATTAGCACTATTTCCTCAATCATAATTTTAGAACCTTATTGGTTAAGGCACATTCATTCTTTTTTATCTTATACTGAAAAATAATTTGCTGTGGAAATCAGACAATGTATACGGTTCCCTTTATATATTTTATTTACAAAAATAAAAGCACTATAATTTTGTTTGGGTAAAAGCAACGTAAATATGAGATACAGTCGCAGTGCTTAACATTGTGATCAAAAGCTCCACCACTGTTTCCAAACCCCACCGAGACCTAGAACTGGAGCAGCACCGCTGCTCCTGGATAACAAACAGGAACCAACTGATCGTAACCAGGTTTACACTCCTGCTGACTCAGCTGGTGGTTCATGATTGGTCAGAAATGGACACCTGAAGACTGACCTGGATCTTCGGTTTTGCCTGAAGAATCCTCCACCACCTGGTTCTTCTCTGAGCCTGTCAAAGAAAGTGTCATGGTGAGTAAGTCCTGAGCTCAGCGGCCTGTGACACACACACATCTGTGTGAAGACAGTTTCATGGTCTTTCTTCCATAAGTGAATAAAGAGACTGTTTTCAGATGTTTGAGTTTAGTCTTAGTTATATGAACCCATACAGAGGGCTGAAAAAAAAAGTAAAACATGCCCACATCTCACTCACTTAAACCTTCAAGCAATGGATTAGTTCAGCAACTGATACATCAGAGTGATGTGTACAACGCTCTGAAAAAAAGCCAACGTCATGTTGATGAAGGGGAAAATCCGTGTTTACCTCTGTGTGTGAGAAAGTGGAGCTGCAGCTGCATGTATATAAAGCACCTTAACCACATTAAAGCAACTTTCCTTCATCCTGTCATGCTGCCTCATCATCACACCTTATTGATTCTTGAAAGAATTAGTGCCCCCCCCCCCCCCTATTTTTAAAGCACCGTTCAGGCTCCTGAACCATTTAAAAGCACTGGAGAAGCTACATTAAGCAATGTTGAAAATTATCAGCACATTATTTCCTCAATCATAATTTTAGAACCTTTTTGGTTAAGGTACATTCATTCTAGTTTTTATTCTTTTACTGAAATATATTTTGTTGTTGACATCAGACGATGTTCATGGAGTCCATAAATGTTGACTGTTCCCTTTATGTATTTTAAGTTACCAAAATAAAAGCACTAGGAATTTGTTGGGGTAAAAGCAACTTAAATATGAGAGACAGTTGAAGTGCTTAACATTGTGATCATTAAATAAACCGAATTTTACCATTTTATTACAATAAAAGACGTATTGATATTCAGGCAGAGATTTTTCTAAGCCAGATTTAAAAAAAAAGAAAAGAAAGTGTGTTCTGGAACAATATATCTATTGTATCACAGGATGCGTATCAGGATACGTACCGTATTGCAAGACTCTTGCCGATACACAGCCCTAGTTTTGACTCCTCACCTTTAGTTTACAGTGAAAATGAAGAGTTGGAACTCATTGAAAGGATTTAAATTCACCAACCAGCTGCAGATTTCTGCTGCAGGATCCTCTCTTCTGGTTCGGGATCAGCCTCCTGTTTCCTCTTCTTCCCTGCAGAATTCATCACATGTGAAACCTGTCACTGACACGAACACAGACATGCAATCTGAAGCGTTACACCCTAACTTATCCCTAGGCAGTGGTGGGCTGTCAGGGCCTTCAAGACCTTCTCTGAAAGCCTAAAAAATACCTGAATCATCTGTTACTTACATTCTCATGAAATCATTCCAAATGGTCTGTCCGTTCTCTTTTATTGCATTTATGATGGTAAAGCTGCTTCAGTCAGACGTATTTTCACATTGAAACATTTAACCAATCGCATTTCAACTGTCCTTTGTTGCTAGGCAAGGTAAGGGTATTCACCATGAGTTGTGAAGGTCTCCTAATGCAAAATCAATGTTGGTTGTTTATTTCTTTCAACCAGTCAGATTTTGAGTTGGTGTCAGCAGGGCCATCTAGCAGGCCTAGACAGTGTCAGGGTATTCACCCCTTCTGATTGGACAGTTTGACACAGAGACACTGAGATCTTTTTGATCTTTTAAGTTAAAAACAGAGCTGACAGCAGTGTACTCCTTGGAGGATTTAGCAGGAAAATCTCCCACTGAATGATTTTATGTTTATTTTACGATTACAGGTACAAAGCCCATTAAGACAACAGTTTTTGAGATTTTGGACTGTAGAAATAAAATGGAATTGAATTTTATCTTTTTTTTTATCAGTAAAATCTGAGTCAATCATGAAGCAGCTGTACAGATTTCTGTGTTTGGAGCTGACCGTCCCCGTGTCCACTGCGTCTGTTGAGAGGACATTTTCAGCTCTAAAGTGAATTCAAACCTACGCAGAAACCCAAGTGGACAGACTGGGCTCTCAGCACTGACTTTGATGGAATAGAAAAGCACTTCTGGATGGAACTGAAGACTATAGTCTACATGACCGAACTGTTTTTGAGGAAAGAGAGGAGGATTTTGTCTTCACATAATCAGATTTTTTGATGAGTGAAATGATAAATATCATAATAAATAATGTTCAAAATTTATGTGATTGTTTTTAATGTTTTTTGCTGGTTGTGGTTTTATAATGAGATTTGTTTCCTGTTTATTTGCTGATTTGTTTACAGTTTATTTAGAGGAATAAAAATGGTTAATGAGGGGTTGAGTGATTCAGACATTCCGCTACTGAAGGCCCAGGTGTGTAATGCACAGCCCGCCACTGTCCTTAGGTGTAGTAAAAGTGTTTACTACAACCTGTCGCCCCCAGCATGCCCCTAGGAAAATATGTGCATTTGCTCTACAGGTTCACTGAGTGGTCTAAAACCTCAATATTTTGTACATTTAATCTGCATGCCCCGTACAGATTTGCCCCTTTTTTGCCTGCAGACAACCTGTATCCACCCGTAAGGGCAATTGGGACTAGGGCTCTAAACCGCAAAGATGCTTTCAGTCAGACATCTGTAGAAAAGTTTTTACTGTTTTGACTCCTCACAGGGTCTCCTTTTGTTTACAGTGAAAATGAAGAGTAGAAACTCATTGAAAGGATTTAAATTCACCAACCAGCTGCAGATTTCTGCTGCAGGATCCTATCTTCTGGTTCGGGGTCAGCCTCTTGTTTCCTCTTCTTCCCTGCAGAATTGATCACATGTGAAACCTGTCACTGACACAAATACAGACAGACATGGAAACTGAAGCGTTAAACCCAAAACTCCAAAACGTTGTGTCTTTCAGTGAGTAGCTAAGGGTTTTTAATGCTCATGTTCTTCTAGGATGTGCACACTTTGAATAAAAATTCTTAAAAATGAATCATGATTTTCTTTTGTTGGATCATAAATGTGGTGATGAATATTCCTGACTAGCTCATGTCAATGTACAATTTATTCGTTTTTTGTTGTTGTTTTCTTAGAAAATATGGCATTCTTTATTATAACCTATCAAGAACTCCATATGCATGGACATAACTTTGAATGAAGTCAATATAATCTCCATTATTTGGAGATACGGATGCCGCCATTGACGAACTAGATAACGTCAGTCTGAGTCAACATTTCCATGGCAACCACTCTCTCCAATCAGGAGTGAACTTGTCAGAAGGCCACCTCCCTACCACTTAAAAGTGGGCTCTGGAGAATCTGTCAATCAAACATTTTGAATGTTCAACACGAGACCAAAAACTTTTACTGAGGCATCTAATTGGTCAGTTTAGGACTTGAATAACTTGGAATAAAGAACAAATATTTTAAAATAAGAGAATTATCAAGAACATGTTAGAAGGTATCATAGCAAGAACAGTTATTCTTACCAACAGAATGACTGACTGGCTGTTTATTTATCTGAAGAAGTCTATGGGATTTTGGCCTCTTGGGACCAGCGGGTACTTCATCTTTGGAACGCCACTCAATCCAGTTTCCATCCACAGTCAATTGTCCTGATTGACTTGACTTGAGATTCCAAATTGAACTCCTGGATTCTCCTTGTCTGCCTCTGGTCCTACTGGCCCTCTTTTTGCCCACCGGATCTGCCTCTGCTTTTCCCTTTTGGGTACTGGCTTCTGGATCTCTGGACTTGGGACCTCGGATAAAGATTTTGAACGATTGTTTGTTTATCTGCACTAGACACTAGTCCTTCCTACACTATATCTACCTTGCATCTCCTCCCAAAGCCCCCTGTTGAGCCTTTCCCATTACCTGCCACCCTCTCACTAATTCCTGCTCGATGTTCTTCTTTTTCTTCTTCTTTTTCCTAATTTTTCTGTCTAACAGTTGAGCAAGCAGATCAGAGCAGAAGGCCTCTGTGTCGGACAGATTTTACTGATACAACAGTGGTTTATGGATCTTCAGACAAACAGAGTATATTTGTATGAACCTCTTTTATATTTGCGCCTAAATTTTATTTATATTATATTTATATGCATTCTGTGTTGGACCGGACAGAAAAAAAGAAAAGATAGCGAGAGAGTGAGATGTTAGACATGGGAGATAAGGGTTAGAATGGGGGAGATAAAGCGGGAAACAGTCGATAATACATAATATTCATTCATAAGAGTGTAAGTAAATTGCATTATTAGTTCTAACATACACAGACTGTTCTATGTTATTCAATAAATCTGTAATTGACATTATTCTGAGTCCTGATTTTATAAGAGTCCCAATTTGGATTCTGTACACTTCTACCTGTTTTCTTCTTCCCCACAAAGGGCTTCAGCAGGTCCTGGACTGCACGGTCGTTCCTGGGAATCTCTTTCATAATGTCATCCACCACGATGATAGACTCCTTCTCTCCATAGAACTCGATGATCTTTTGCACCATCTGCTGCTTGGATACTGTCTTCTTTCCTTTTGGAATCTTTTCCAGATGCAGCAACATCTTCTCGTATTGTTCTTCATCCAGATGCTCCATGATGCTGAGCAAAGCCGACTTCCAAGTTACATCTGAAACACCCACAGAAAACGTATTTTTCTTCAAAATGTGTTCATATTAAAGGGCCTGTAGCACAGGCTAGACCAGGGGTGGCGAACAAGTTTGACACCAAGAGCAGATTTTTTCGCTGTGAGAGTCAAAGAGCCACACCACATACTGACCTGCCAAGACGTACACACACAAACACGCAATTAAAGCTGCATTATTTTCTATTAAAAATCCTCTCCCTACAACACAACAGCAAGTATTGTATTTGTGCCTATTTCAAGGAAAGTGTCCACCCTCAATACACTCATCAAATGCAGCTAAACCAGAGTTAACACACATCTAATGTACACACTCGCACTCTCTCTTTATCTCACTTTTCTCTGCCTCTCTGATACACACTACTACTCAGTGACAGGACAGGCCGTGAGGTTGATGCTGGTGAGCCACTGACTTCTCTGAAGTCAGATTTACGATGGTAAAAACTGAAAATTTCACGGTTCATCCAAAAGTATTTTGTATCTTTCTTTTGCATTCCTCCTTCAACGACTCTTACACCAACAAATACACAAACATCTGGACAGAGCATCCTTCTGGTCTCTGAATAATTCTTATTCACGATAAACACATTAAATACATTACATTTCAATTGTGTGTAGCCTACATTCATTTTAACCTTCAATAACAAAATCTTTACTAGTTTTTTATTTATTTAATGGTTTTTGATCAATCTTTGGCACGAAAAGCATTTAAGTGATGACATGTTTAAAAATCAGAACAACTCGGCTTGATCACCACTGTACCACGGTATCAAGCATTGACCTGCCTCATTCCAGCCTGTAAACCAAATTACTTGAACACTCTCGTGGGAAACCAAACATCATGGAACTGACTTCTGCTCATAGCCACCTCATTGATGGTTTTACACCCAAGATTCCCCACTTCCCATGAGTCTTAGGGGCTGAAGGCGGGGCTAACGCCCGGGTTGCCACACTATTCACACAGGCATGGTCAGTCAGGTATGTGTACACTCTGAAAAGCTTCAACTTGTTAAATAAAGGAGACAATTTGTGTTAATCAGGAAGAGTTTTTCATTTTCTGCGGGATACGTTTTGTTCTTTTTTGCCATGAACTATTTTACTGCTTCCAAAAGCTCATAATAATAAACATTGTGACTTGCCATTCTGTTCAGTAAAAAAGGAAGAATCTTCCCATTCTTTCAGAAACGTCCTGTGTTTCTCATTATACTCGGAATTTCGCCATTTTCACTCTGAGGGTAAAAGTCTGCATGCTCACCAAATGTTTATTTTTTCCAGCATTGGCCGTAACCAGCGCAAATGATTGGCGGTCGCTTCTGAGTCGGGAGCAGCATCAAAACACTCAAATGCCCACCACTCTTTTTATTATTTTTTTTAATACTCTGATGGATTTGAGAGTTGTATATAAGTGAATTATCTATGAAATAAGGTTCAGTTTGTTGAAGTTAGTGTCACGACGCCATCCCTGAATATTTTTATACTTTATTTTATTTTTATATTAAAATTCCAGAGGTTTGCATATGAATTCTGGTCATTTTTTCAATAGCTCCAAAACCACATGAACCAGAAATATGAAATTTGTACTGAAGTGTGTCACTGGCACCCCAACACCAGAACCAATTTATTTTTCCATCATACATGATACAAATTTTATATGAACTTTTATATTAAAATGTCAGATTTTATATGAATTTTGCTTTTTTTTTTAAATAGCTTCCAAACAATGTGACCGAACTGGTCCAACTGTGTCCCGAATTGTGGCACC
The DNA here is from genome assembly GCA_023969325.1 of Oryzias curvinotus. Classification (NCBI taxonomy): domain Eukaryota; kingdom Metazoa; phylum Chordata; class Actinopteri; order Beloniformes; family Adrianichthyidae; genus Oryzias; species Oryzias curvinotus. The sequence continues at coordinate 6,879,521 of CM043719.1, forward strand.
TGTTGGAGCCATTAGACTGAATTTAGGTTATTTATTAGATTTTATGCATGCGTGTGCCCGTCATTCCTTGGCCATGCAGCTGTTCTGGCTTCCTATTGGTTAGGTGCATTTTGGGAGCCGCCGTGTCCTAAGGCCGCCTTTACCCTGCAGGTCTTGATGCCCATATCCGATTTTCTGACTATATCCGATTTTTTTGACGACCCGCTTACATCATCTTTTAAAAGTGACCCGTATCTGATTTTCGCATTTACACTATATAATGCTGAAACTATCAAACATAGACGTTCTGAGGACTACGTAGCAGTATTTCCGCCTTCCGCGGACCTCCTTCAGAATTTTGTGATAGCGGTTGTCATGGAGGCAAGGCGGCGACGGAAGGAGGCGTTGCCTTGGGCGCTCCTGTGGGGATGCACGGAGGAGGAAAAGAAGGGGGGCTGCTCGGCTCTCTCTGAGTTTTGAATGAGGAAGCGTTTGCAGACGTTGTCCTGTCCGAACGGTTTGATCCAAGTGTTTAACCTTTCCTGCGCGATGACTTCTCTTTTCTGACCGTGGTCAGAAACACACGGGAGATTTCCTCGGGGTTCTCTTTTCCGTTCTGAACCCTCAGCCTCCAGAGTGGGCTAAGAAAGACTCCAAAACTTTTGGGCGATACACCTTATTTTTAATTTTCGGTTCTCCGACAGTCCCCCGCTCCGCGCTCACACCCGCTTTCCTCTCCTTAAGTTACACGCACACACACGCAAGCACGCGCGCGCGCGCACACACACAAACACACACACACTGTCCCCATCATACACGCCCCCCAAAGACATAAACGGCTTCTAGCCTGTTCCATAGCAACGGTGTCCCGCTTCATTAGTTACCGTTTTGCGTCCGGACCGGACATAACAGCGGTTTCTGACTACAGTCTGAAGCCTGAGGCTGAAAGGTAACACACTGACAGCAAAATCAGCGCACAAAAAGCACCTCAATAAGTCATGTGATCTCAGTTGGTGTCCTAAGTTGATGTCACTGACGAACGACTCGCATTTAATGGGGAATATCCGATCTGTCTGCTTACATGGCACACGCAAATGCACGGATCCGATTCGTTTCCGATTTATTTCCACATATGAGAGAGGCCTGTATCCGATCTGAGAAAAACGGAATCCATGCGCTTTTGTCCTGCTTACACCCTCACAGATTATGGGTCACTTGAACCGCATGTTTCTTTTCTCCTTCTGTCCTGATTCTCTCTCTTTTCTCATCTTTCTCTCCATCCTCACAGCTGTTTGCTATAAACTTTGTGTTAGGAAGATTTTCAAAGAATACAGAGACTAAACTATGTAGAAATAGAAACATTTTAATATTAAATTTTATTTTTGTTGGATATTACTTAGTGGTGGGATAGAATAGATTTTTTTATTGATGTTAAACATCTCCAAAAGTTCAACTAAAATCCAAAGTGTCGTTTAGCCAAATTGATATTAAAAGTGAAATGCTGTAAACTAAATAGTCACTCAGAAAAAAAAAAAACTAAAATTATCTGAACTTTTAACATAAAAAGAAACAAAAACACCATCTAACCCACCACCACACATACCTCTCTCTCTATTGCCCACTGAAGCAGCTTTTATCATCTTTTAGTGCTGTTACAGTCATAGGTTAAAAACCTTTATAGGGCACTCAATGAAATACTTTAAAATTCAAAAATTCAACCTTAGAGTGTTATTGGAGAACATAACAAGACTTCATTTCATTGGTAACATTTTTCAATTTATTTTATTTTCATGTAGAAAATCAATGCAAATGAAGTGACCATATTTGGTTACTTGCCCGTGAGTGGTAAAATAAATTTCAATAAGTATACATATACATATATATAAGAAAAACATATATTATGTATTTGAACATTTGAACATCACTTTTAGAACATAAAAGTGCTAATACCAAAAAGTGCTAATAACAAAAGTGTTGAATAGACCCTCACACAACTGTGTGTGAGGGTCTGGGAATGTCCTGGTTATGGATGGGTGGGACGATTGGCGTGATAACTAACATGTGTGGAAATTATCAAAAACTTGTCACTTGCCCTATAAAGGGTTAACAAATAAAGTCAAGGGAATCTCATTCAGACTAATACGATTGTATCCAACAAACGTTAGTTCTCTAAATTTGAAGCTGACTCAAACACCAGTTGTACTTTCTGCCAGAAGCAACCTGAAGCGTGTTCTCATTCAAACCTAAATTCTTCTTACTAAAAGTTGAAATGCAGCAATATTCAAAATAAATTTCAGCTTTAAAATCTTTTGGATTAGTGACATAAGTTTACTTTCACATTTCTATTTATTTTTCTCTCTGTTCTATTTATTTATTTCCCTTAGTCATTGCTTATTTCAGTGTTTTTTAACCTTTTTGGAGCCACGGCACACTAACCTTGACAAAAGTCCCGTGGCACACCAGCGTTCAAAAATAACAAAAAATAAAAAAAAATGGGAGAAACTCAGTCTGTATTGATCTACAGTTCCTCCACAACCTAACATGCATTTTATTTTTGATAATTGTGGCAGAAAAAGCTGGAAGTTGCAGCTGTTTTTTTTCTTCTAAAAGTTGTAATAAAAGTTAAGTTAAAAGATTTAAAAACTGTTTGATTTGTGTTTGTTGTGGTTTCAAGACGTTAGGAGGAGAGACTCGTTGTGCGCCGAGATGCTCACGCTGTTACTTTAAACCCAATGCATCCGCCGAAAGCAGAAAGACCAGCGTCTCTGAGCTTCATGGTTTTGTTCTCTTGTTCCACGGTCTGACACCGGATTCTGTGGAAAACTACACCACTAAAGACCAGTTGTTAAATCAGTTAATGAGGGCAATTTGCCACAGCGCACTTGACCATCTCCCACGGCACACTGGTTGAAAAACACTGGCTTATTTGGTCATTAATGAACACCTGTTTGTTTAAAAATAAAACTTAGATTACTTATAATTTTGTTCTTAATAGTTAGGATTTTCAAAAGGTCGAAATAATGTTTTGTATTCAGAGCAGTATTTTATTCTTAAATTGTATTGTTATCAATATTGTATTTTTTATACTGTACTGTGCAAATGTTCATTTTGACGTTCATTCAACCAGGAAGTTTATTTCTCTGTGCACACACTGCAGGCATGAACTCAGCACGCCAGCTGAGTTCAGCTGCCGCACACACTACTGAGCTCAGCGAACACCCCCCCCCCCCCCCACGAGTGCAGGGATTCTCCTTTTTTAAAAGAATCAGTATTGTGAATTTTATTTAATTTTTTTCATCTTTGTGACAAATACCTGCATTATAAAAACGTATTTTTTTAGAATCCTTACACACACAGCGTGTTTATGAAAGAGCCGACCTAACTTGAGTTTTTGACATGTCCAAAGGAAAAAAACAATAATATAATAACAAAAATATGCATTCACAAGAAAATAAGATGAAATGCCATAATCTGCATCAATAATTTTGTTCATTTTAAAATTAATAGAATGTCGTTGTTGCTGCCACAGATAAATGAAATTTCCCCATCGTGGGATTAATGTCATCTATCTATCCATCCATCCATCCATCTATAAAACACTAGTTAGATTCAATCAAACACTTCCAAAAGCCAAATCCAACGCCAGAAGATTTATTTCGTACTTACCAGCCATTGTCCTTCTACCTTTTTGGCTCCTGTGAGTTTCAAACAAAGATTTTGGAATTTTTCCTTTCCAATATTTTCCAAAAAGTGGCTTAGATTCGACCAGATTCCAAAATGCATACAAATGTGAATAATAAAAATATAAAAACTGCTGGATTGATGGTGAAGAAGCGGATGAGTCCTGTCCTGTCGACGGCTTCACAAGAGATGAGAAAAAAGCGGCACTAGGAGAAAAGGGAGAAAAATAGGCCCCACCTCTTCCTGCTAAACCAGAAGTCATAAAGAAAAGAAGAGCGCCCAGAAGAGCTTAACAAGTTTCACTTCAGCTAAGAACAGGAAATGGTCAGTATGGTTCCAGGTGTCATAGAAAGACAACAGGAGCGCGCAGTTCCACATGAAGTCTGCAGCATATGAACGCACAACACGTCTGACCTTGAGGCAGATAGACTTCAGCAGCAGAAGACCACAGAGGCACCACTGCTGTCAGATAAGATAACAATTCCCACACAGATGCCACTATACACACGTGCGATTCGCAGCACACGTGCATACAGTGAAATGAGACATGGACATGAGAAATGGATCTATCCTGCCTTGAATCAACAAATCAGACTTCAGACAGTTCAGAGGTATGCGGCCACATCGAAAAGCCCCCCCCCTCCCCCACGCACACAGACACACACAGACATAAATGCACATGATTAAACGTCCCATCCACCCCTCCTAAATCTGTCTAAACACCCACACATCCCTTTTATTGTTTAAATGTATAAATCACATTACCGGTATTTCTTATCTGATTATGGATATGACCCAGCTGAACACTTTTGTGAGTTATTTTCAACCGTGTATTGCCTCAATGATTCCCTAAATTTGTGAGGTGAAGGCCATTCAGAAGGATCTTCTGAGTAATGGCTGGCCCCAGCCCTCTTCTCTGCACCTCTCTGTTCTTCATCATCAGCTGATCGTCTCTCTTTCTTTCTCTCATCATCTTCATCTGAATCTCTCTCCTCCTGTCTTCTCGGTTGGGACTGACTTGTCATGTATGTCTGCACTTGTTTTCCCAATAGGAGTTCACTGGTGGTCAGCAGAAGTTTAAACCAGACTGAGCATCTAGGTTTTTAGGACTTATGACTTTAGTTGAATTATTCCTGCCTGACGTCATCTCTGCTCATGTCTGCCTCCCTCACCTCTGTGTTCTTCTCCACTAAATCCTATGGCCAAGCAACAATTATTTCATGTTTTAAATAAATTAAACATCTTGCTAATGCATGTTTTTTTTTTTTAAATTAAGAACAATATTTGAAAATGATATGAACTGGCTTTGCCCTGAACGTCCACCATAAGACCAGCCTGTTTCTTTTCTCCTTCTGTCCTGATTCTCTCTCTTTTCTCATCTTTCTCTCCATCCTCACAGCTGTTTGATATAAACTTTGTGTTAGGAAGATTTTCAAAGAATACAGAGACTAAACTATGTAGGAATAGAAACATTTTAATATTAAATTGTATTTTTGTTGGATATTACTTAGTGGTGGGATAGAATAGATTTATTTATTGTTGTTAAACATCTCCAAATGTTCAACTAAAATCCAAAGTGTCGTTCAACCAAAGTGATATTAAAAGCGAAAGGCTGTAAACGAAATAGTCACTCAGAAATCCTGCTGAGCACAACTAAAAGACACTTGTGAATAGAAGCTTTAACCTGAATGTTTTTATCACTGCTATAACGTACCTCCTGTCTCTCAACCATTTACTGAACCTTTTCTTCATTTCATCGTCATCTTTGTTCCTCTTGCGTTTTCTGTTTTGAACCCCAGATTGTTTTGTCTTCTGCCTTTCCATCCAAAGCGCGCTTTCATCGGATGATCACACCATTCAAATGAAAACAATCAGACGCACGCTTCTCTCCGCAAGAGGACACTCCAGCATGTTCTCGCAGACACGTGCTGGATAGCGCTCTCTGCACAAGACCCGAGCGCGGGGGCGCCCAGTTAGTAATGATGTGCTTCTGTTACTTATCACATTGTAATGACCTAGCTGGTAAGTCACTTTACGGGGAACTGGGGGAAGCAAAAGCTGCTATTTAAGCGGCTTCTTTTCAGAACTGTTCGTGACTCCTACACTGCATGACCCCGAACTGTCTCAGAGTGGAAGAGATGAGCAGAGACACCACAGTCAGTTAAACAGCATGGATTTCACTTCTGCTTCCAGTCCTCTCACCTATGGTTTTCCCCCATGATTCCCCACTTCCCATGAGTCTCAGGGGCTGATGGCAGGGCTAACCCCCAGGTCGCTACACTGCCCCCTCTTAAGAGGGTTAAGTGTCCCCACAAACCTCACATAGCTGAAGAACCAAACAACACAAACAGCAAAACACATGAACACACTGGCTGAAGACTCATGCTCACAATCCTTTGTTCCAATCACCACCGTGTAAGTCTTCCTCCCAGCTAGCTGGGTTCGCACATCTTTTACTGACACAGTTCCGTGCCAGTGTGTGCCCAGCCAGCAGAATCAAACATTAGCTGCGTTTACATGGCCAAAAGCAATGGGAAAGAACGCCTTATCGGAAGAAAAACGTGTCATGTAAACACGCCATAAGGAATAGTCTGCTCCGATCAGACTCGTTCGGATCAAAATTTCTTTCAGATCGGGACAGTTGGGTTATGGCGATTGTGATCCGATCATTGTTCGTGTAAACAGTTCATTCCGATCGTGTGTCACTACTGCTCTGGTTTTATGTCATACATAGACGGTGTTTCGCTCCAGAGAAAGCTTTGGAGCTCAAACAAGACCGACCGACTGCTCTGCGGACGCCTGGTGCAAAGCGCGGACGCCTCTGCGCCACGCCCTCTCCCCGCGGGCTCCTTGATCTCCCGTCCTATCTTTTCCGACAGCCTTCGCAAGGGGGGGCGCCAGGGAGGAACGCTTTGTGCCCACTGATTTCCAGACACTGCGCGGTCCGGACACGGCTGCCGGTGGACAGAGCGAACCGTGTCTCTGAGCAGAGAAGCCGGACTTAACACGTTATGTGTTTGAGGGGAGGGGAGGATGCTTTGTTACGTGTGGGAGGTTTCGGACTGCCATCCGTCCCGCAGCCAGGGCCAGCCCTGGTCTTCCGGGGGCCCTAAGCGAAATTTAATTTGTGGGCCCTCTAACTGATCAGCAGCACCAACAAAACACAACTGTTGTTGTAATATAAATGAGATCTCTCTATTAATACATTTTGTGGATGTATTATTGTTGCTGCTGAAGAATTAAATACAGTATTGCCTGCATGCTGGATGCACATTAAGTGGTGCCAAACCAATTTTAAAAGTGAAAAGAAAAAGCATGAATGACAAATGTCACACATGTCTCACAGCAGAAAGCTGCAATGCAAAGGAATGAAGCGCAGAACATGACACTGCAATCAACTCTGGGCCGCAGCTGCCCCTCCCGTCATAGAGACGGAGCCGCGTGTGTCAGAGCGAAGGGGAGGGGTGGGGTGGTGGGCGCAGACCATTTTTTATGGATTAAGGTTTTTTTTGGAGGATTTCTGCTGTTGGTGTAGCGCAAATTTAGACCAAATACTTTTTGAGTAATCCCACTGATGAGTTCTATGATTTAGTCTTTAATGTTTTATAAGACCTAAACATATTAATCACAATAAGTTTTTTTTTTTTAGATATAATCCCTCTGATATGTTTCACAAAGACACACACAGGACGTCACACACCAAGAAATTATTGCTACAAATGAAGCAGGAGTCCAGCTCTAAAAAAAATGATAAAAGAGCAAAAAAAAAAAAAAACGGAATTATTTGATTTGATTTTTTTTATTATTATTATTTCCAGGCTTTCTTTGTTCTGTTCTGCAGCATGTTCATATTTGTATAATTTTGACAGAATATATTTCTATGGAGAGCAAAATATTACAACTTATTTCAGGTTTAACTTGAGTTATTCTGGATAATGTTCCTGTTGTTATTCATATTTATGTTCAAAAGGTTCAGTTTAAAAGGTTTAAAAGTTTAGCTTTAGTGTGTTCAGTTAATATCTTCTTCGGCCCAAAACCTAAAGCGTGTTTTTAACTTAGGCCCCCTGTGTGACTGAGTTTGACCCCCCCTGTAATACGAGTCTAGAAAATTCATGCATTTTTTGTGTAAAATGGCTAAATAGAAGATAGGGAACACAACAGGATGTTGTCAAATTTTGTATGTGTGTGTGGGGGGGGGGGGGGGTATTCGCCCAGGGAGTAAGTTAGTGTAGAACCGCCACTGTTCAACATAGTAGCCAAACAGGTGTTAAGTTACCATTAGACTGGCTGCATTATTCACGCGCCCCTCGTCCACATGTAGTGCCTATTAACTTTGACACACACACGCGCGCGCACACACGCACACACACGCAAACACACACACACACACACACACAGCCAAATGGCATGCAAGTGACCCAGGCCAGTCGTAGCCTCTCTGATCAATTCCTTTACTTGAGTGTCGGTCAGAACGGACCGATGTCTTGATTTCACGTGTTTCATGGTAATAAACAGGGACTGGCGGACATTTATTGCGGAGACCATCGACAGCAGCTTAGAACACGGGGATTCCTCCGTTCTCAAAAACGTAACAACGCCGTCTTTCAAAGACATTTCTGCAGTTTGCTCACTGCCTCCTCAGTGACCAGCGGGGATCTCATCAGTCAGTTTCTGCATTCAAGGATCCATGAGAGAAGTGATCTGCGGTCGTTTCCGTTCAGTTGCGCAAGCAGCGTCACGTTCTGCGCTTCATTCATTTGGATTGCAGCTTCTGCTGTGAGCAGCGCAAATAAGGAACGGGGGACAGATTGCCGTTTTGAATGTGCGCTTTGAAAAGCATCAACCTGTTCATAAAAGAGACCATTTGTGTCTGGAAGTTTTTAAATTTCTCCGGGATACGTTTTGTTCTTTTCTGCCATGAACAATTTTACTGCTTCCAGAAGCTCATAATAAATAATAAACATCGTGACTTTCCATTCTGTTCAGTAAAAAAGTAAGAATCTTCCCGATTTATCTTTATTCTCTGAATTTCACCATTTTGACCATGAGGGCACATCAAATCTACATCTTTGTGTTCCGACATTGGGCGTAACCCGCGCAAATGATTGGCGGTCACGTATGTGTCGGGAGCAGAATCAAACACACACACTGCCAAATTACTTTTATTATTATTATTTATTTTGAATACCCTCTGATGGATTTGAGTGTGGTTTAAGAGGGTAAAAACTATTAAATGAGGCACAGTATATAGAAAATATGATGAGACGCAAAGAGCCGCACGCTCATTGGCCAAGAGCCGCATGCTGCTCGAGACCTGGTTTACCTGGTTTAGTGGCTCATTTAAAATCTGTGTGCAGGTTTTTCACAATTTCATGATCTTTTTATATATTTATAAGAGATTTATTGTTTAATTGTGTATTTGCCCAAGGTCATATTTATTTATTTAAATATGAACAATTTGGGGCTCCATTCTCATCAGCTGTTTATGAAAAAAGGGGTTATGCAGACACTGTTTTTTAAATTACTTCACAAGCTATTAAAATTAGGTATTAACTGAGATGACATCTTCAGTGATGTCAGGAACATCTTGGGATGTGGACGCTGCACTGCCTCCAATACTTTTTAAAAGCAGAAGAAACTGTCGGCTGGGAAGAACCGTGCAAAAAATCCTCATTATGTAAAACCAAAACTGCAAAATACAAAGAAGAAATAAATGTACCCACTTATAAATAATAAATGTGAACAAGAATTTGAGTATAAATGGAAATATAAGCATCTATACACGTCTTTATCTATAATTTTGTATGTTCATAATTTTAAAACTAATACATTTATTTTGTCACTCATTTATAAATGAGAACCTTTATTTTCAATTTGTATTTGGCAGTTTTGATTCTCCATCTTTCATGCCAATGCAAGATTTCAAGACACATTGTTGAAAAAGTCTGACTACCTGACTTGCCATAACAGATAAACAGCAGTTTTTATACTGACATAAACTGGAAAATGCAGAACGCACTAAATATGTGTTAGCAAAACAATTACACAAAAATGTGAGTTCAAACATTTATCAGCCACCATACCATTATCATTATTTACTTTTCTCTGCTCTCCACCGTTTTGGAAGGTCATGTCCGACCTCATCTTGGAAACTTGCAGCACCACCATCAGGGTGCATGTCACCTTGAGGAAGTAGACTCTCTCAGAGCAAAGAGCTGCACATCAGCGGCGAAGGTCCCCAGGGGTTCATCGTCTCTACGGTGACGAGACTCCAGCTACTGTCAGTTCCATTCTGTCGAACCCTGCTCTCCATAGCGTCGCTCTAATGCTGCTGTCAGTGCCGACATGTCTCGCAGCTCCGCAGAAGAGAGGTCCAGCAGTACCTGGAGTGTATCACCCTCCATCGCCAGGGGTGGGTGTGTAACAAGTCTCCTCAGGACTCCAACCCCTCATAGCCAGTCGCCAAGTTGACTTGAGGCAGGTGTGGTTCCAATGGTGTTAAGCCATTGCATCGCGAAGGTTCAACTGGACCGCCCACCGTCATCACAGACTGCTCTGGATGGTTCATCACTGGCGTGGAACAGGGACGGGCTGCAGATGACGGCGGGTGCTCGTACCATCAGGGAGATGATTTCACCCTTGCTCCTACCTTGTCCTGAGTTGCCTCCAGGATGTGAATGTTTTGCTCCGTCTCAGCCATCTCTGCCCCCACGGCATAGCTCTCCATGGCGTAGCAGCATCAGCCAAGGCCAAGCCACTTCTGACACCAATGTAACGACTCAGCTGGTACGTCACTATAGCCGAGCTGCTTATTAAGTGGCTTCATTGAAGACCTGTCCATGCCGCACATACCAGACAATGCCGGACTATCTCGGAGAAGGAGAAATGGGCAGAAAAGCGAATTCCCCTTTTCAGCATGAATGCCTATTTTTTAGAACAGTCACAACCAGCCAAACAGCATGGACCTCACTTCTGCTTCCAGCCCTCTCACTCATGGTTTTCCCCCATGATTACCCACTTCCCATTAATCTTAGGGGCTGGAGGCGGGGCTAACGCCCAGGTCGCTACAAAATCATGTAAATATATGTGCATTGTGAAATGTAAAACATCCGCCAGATGGTTTAATCCGGCCCTCTCATGAAGATTAAAAATTATAGAGGTTGTTTTTTTAAAGCATGTTTCTAGTCCATTCCTGTGGCGAGTTCTGATTTTTTTTAAAGGAATAACCGAAATGTGTGTGGCATTATGGTTTCCCTTTGGATGCCGCCACCAGAAAACTAAAATCAAAAGCACATGACTCTCCAACATAGGAAACCGACACAGTGCTTTTAAGAAAAAAGACAACCTTTATTACAAATATTAAAATTCCTACGCTAAAAGACACCCCAAAAGAGTTAACCAAACCACAATGGTGGTCACACTCAGCCCTCACAGTCAGCTGCACTGAGACGTGCGTTCTTCAACAGTCTCAATGCCACGCCCCTTGCGTCTAGTGGCCGTCACCAACGCTAGTCCAAGGTGAGGGGACACTGGGCTGTAGTTGTGCCCGGGTCGACGGAGGCCGGAAGGGAGAACCCGCACCGATAGCTCTCGATCCAGCTCCGTCACGCCGCTCCCCAGTGCGTGGATGGACGGCAGACTCTGAAACGGTGTACGGAGGAGCACACACGATCCCGGGAATCCCGGGAATGGCACCGCTCCTGGACAACGGTGCACCAAGGGGTCACCGGGTCGGGCAGAGCAGGGACGCGAACGAACAATGGGAAACAGAAAAGAAACAGCAACACCTACAGATACATGTCAATTAAAGCAAATAACCAAATATAATCAAACACGCACGTTTAAGTTTTCATTAATTTGCACATTTACATTTTAGGAGTTTCATTTTTTCTGTAGCCCCTCTTAAATTACATATCAGGATTGCTTCAGTGTCAGATGTAAATTTTTCAGTCTGTATAAAATTGAACAGGGCAGAGTTGGGAAGGGGAGGTTACCTCCCCAAACCCTTAAGATTGGGTCCTTGAATGTGTGGGGGTGTAGTACGGATGGAAGCAAAAGGGATCTGATTGGAAGGATGTTTGGAAGGAGGGGAATGAGCGTGTTAGCACTGAGTGAGACAAAGATGAAAGGGAAGGGTGAGTGTGTGTTTGGAAGTGTGAGTGGGAGAATGTCTGGTGTAGAGAGCGGGAGAGCAAGAGAAGGTGTGGCTTTGCTGGTGAGCTGTGAGGTGAGACGATGTGTGGTTGAATGGAAGGAGGTTTCACCGAGACTGATGTGGGTGAAAGTGAAATTTCCGAAGGAGTTGTGGGCGTTCGTGAGTGCATATGGTCCCGGCAGTGAGAGGAATGAAGAGGAGAGAGTGGCCTTCTGGAACGACTTGGATGAGTGCTTGCAAGGATTTGGAGCAAATGTGAATGCAGTGCTGATGGGAGATCTGAATGTTAGAGTGGGTGATGAGAAAATTGAGGGTGTTGTTGGCGGGCATGGTGTTCCTGGAAAGAATGATAATGGTGAGAGACTGATAGGAATGTGCACTGAAAGAGAGATGGTGAACTACTTTCTGCTAAGTTTTTTTTTTTAATTATGACATTTCGATTTTTCCACATCTTCAGTTGTTCTAATTTGGTATTAGTCTATTCAACTGGAAGTTTTAACATTTAGCTTCTAATCAAACCTCAGTGTTGTAAAGACTTCCTTTGCTGTCAGCTTTTCATCTCCTTCTATAGAAAAATCCTTCTAGGTTTAATGATGTCCTTGTTAGATTACTGAATTTTTGTCCTCTGACCGGATCATATTCCACCAGTAAAGAAATCTTCAGAAGCAACTTTCACAAACACGCTTTATTGCAGACAAGCCCAACAAACCGGTCATCACTTAAACACGCATGACAGGGTGAAGGTGTGCAGAGAGCAGCAGGGAGGAAGACAAATCGCCGCCGTCTCCGCAGTAGCTGAGGAATGTTTTGTCCAAGTTTCGGCTTCACGGGAATGATGGGATGTGTCCACGCACAACAACAACAACATTTAGATTCCTAATAAATAACCGGGGAACTCCTGACTGCCCGTTACTTCATTTTCATCACTTGAACATCAGACTAGAGGGGGGGGTAAAGGATGGGTTTGAGGTGCCAAAACTCTGGCCGAGGAGTTGCTGTGGCTCCTTATGTCACCATGTACTCCTGTCGCTTGTTGAGGCGCACCTGGCAGAGCGAGACGGCGCCCACGGCCACGTAAACGGCGGCGGCGATGAAGCAGTTGATGCCCACCTGGTTGTAGAGGCTGTAGATGTTCTGAGGGGGGTTTTGACTGCAGGACAGAAACGAAACTCAGATTATCATGCAAACACTCAATCCCTAAAACCATCTGCTAACTCCGCTCACTGCACACGTTTATTTCCCCTTTAAGAACTTTGTTTCTGCATTGGAAAAGTGACAGTCTTGATATATGCAACCACTTTCATTACACGATTTATCACTGAGGAAACTTGATGACACCAGCAAAGTTCGCCGCTGCAGACCCGAGCCTCACACCTCCCACGCCATGAACATGAGCGCGGTAAGGAGCGGTCAAGGGTTCAAGCCCTAATACAGCATAATAAACTGCACTCAGAGGATGTAAGGCATGCAATAACATTAAGTGAACAATCTTCTAAAAAATATTTAAATATTGTGACAAATTGATGGTGTTTAGAGCTCAATTAGGGAAGATGTAGTTAAAAAAAAAACACAAAAAAATCCTTCAAAAGCGATCAAAACTTTTCCCATTGTTTTCTAGCCGCAAAAGAAAGGCGATCTGCAAGACGTAAAATAGTAATAATTTGCTTAATTTTAAATCTTTTTTTGGCAATTTTATTTACTTCTGTGTTCTGACTTTGAAGCTCCAGTCCATTTGTGGATTTGGAGAAGGCGTTGGACCGCTTCCCTTGTGGTATCCTGTGGAGGGTGCTCTGGGAGTACGGGGTTTGAGGAGCCTTACTAAGGGCTGGCCGGTCTCTGTATGACCGGAGCAAGATCTTGGTTCGCATAACCAGCAGTAAGTCAGACCTGTTCCCGGTCCACGTTGGACTCCAGCAGGGCTCTCCTTTATCACCGGCTCTGTTCAGAGTTTTTATGGACAGAATTTCTAGGTGCAGCCAGGGGCCGGAGGGGGTCTGGTTTGGGGATCACAGGATTTCATCTCTGCTCTTTGCAGATGATGTTGTCCTGTTGGCTTCACTGAGCCGGGACCTCCAGTGTGCATTTGGGCAGTTTGCGGTAGAGTGTGAAGCAGTTGGGATGAGAGTCAGCACAGCTAAATCTGAGGCCATGGTTCTCAACTGGAGAAAGGTAGTTTGCCATCTCTCGGTGGGTGGAGTGTCTCTGCCTCAGGTGGAGGAGTTTAAATATCTTGGGGTCTTCTTCACGAGTGAGGAAAGACCGGAAGATGAGATTGACAGGCGGATCGGAGCAGCGTCTGTAGTTATGCAGTTGCTGTATCGGTCTTGTGGTAAAGAGAGAGCTGAGCAAAGCAAAGCTCTCAATTTATCGGTCGATCTTCGCTCCAATATTCACCTATGGTCATGACCGAAAGAAAGAGGTCCCGAATACAAGCGGGTGAAAAGATCTTCCTCCGTAAGTTGGCTGGGCGCTCCCTTAGAGACTGGGTCACCCATGGAGAGCTCGGAGTAGAACCGCTTCTCCTCCGCATCAAAATGAACCAGTTGAGGTGGCTTGGGCATCTAGTCTGGATGCCTCCATGGGGAGGTGTTCCGGTCATGTCCCACTGGGCGGAGGCCCTGGAGAAGACCCAGGACACCTGGAAACATCTCGGCGTTCCCCCAGAGGAGCTGGAGGAAGTGGCCGGGCGAGGGAAGTCTGGGCATCTCTGCTTAGACTGTTGCCCCCGCGACCCGGTCCCAAATCAACAGAAGAAGATGGATGAATTGGAAGCTGTATCGTTTGTGGTCACCAACTTTTACCTCTGGACCTTAGAAATTTCTGGCTTGGTGTCCCCATTTCTAGTAAAGAAGTTTTAAAAACAAATCTGCCCTAAAAACAGGTGAAAACTGTACATGTATTTGGTAAAAACAGTCCCTGTCTCAGTGAAATGTTGCTGTGTGTGTGGGGGGGGGCCCTGCTGCCGCTCACTCTTTGGTGATGTCGTCCTCGGTGAACGGGACGTCCTCGATCAGCACAGCAGACTTGGTGCTGAAGAAGATGCCCAGCATGGCCTGTCAGACATGAGGGGAGAATGTGAGACACTGCAGCAACAGAGAAATGTTCCTGACACGGGATTTGTCTGCTGTTTTATTACCCTGAAATACTTGAAGGAACATCAAACCTTCAGAGGATTATTGGCGTTTTCTAACTTGAAACTCTATAAGTTTGAAGTTTGGTTTGAACCCATTTCAGCTGAGCTTCTCCACCATTTTTCAACATTCTTGATCCAATTCTGCTTCTGCTGTTGCAGCTGACGAGTTTTGCATTTAATATGAGCCTTTTACAATAATTATCTATACATATTTTTCTTGTAGTCTTAACATTCTCCAACAAACTTCTACATAAAAACAACTAGTGGTTTAATTCATTCAGCTTCTTCTTACTTTTAGCTAATAATCAAATGTCTATTTTTCCAGCAGGTTGACATTCACCAGAACTGTCTTTATCTAAGGTCCAAAACCAGAATCTGTGGACTTTTACTTTAAATAAATGTTTTAGCCCCATGAATATGTGATCTTTTGTGTTAACCCCTTCCCCTCTCAATGCTGCCGCGTCACATGACAGCAGTCTAAGTCACGTGATCCACGGTGGGGAAGTGGAACCGAGGACGTTTGCTCGACAAAACCAAACACACATTAAGAAAATTACTTTAACCAAACCCCGCTTTCCTGATATGCTTCGCTGTTTCCCCTGTCAATACATTTTATGTATAATCTGCTCAGTTGAACATTTCTGTGCTGAAACAATAAAATGCTCTTACTTAAGAGCATAAATCTCGGCCAAATCAAAATGTAAAAGCTGCAGATAACAAAAGCCTAAGAATAACTATTGAACATGTATTAATATCGAATGATGAGTCAGATAACAAAAGAGTCGCTTCTTTTTCCAATGTTCAAGCTCTTCTCATTCATTTAAATGAAGAACCCAGTTATTAGACGCATCATCTCCATTACACGCCAACCTGGAACCTACACTACACTGTGGCCTACATGGGATCCGTCTATTACCTGCTTGCGTGTTGGCTCTCGGTGTTTAGCCGTGATTCTGTTTCGTGCTCGTTTTTAAATCTTTTTATTATTACTATTCCATAAACGAAATAAGTCAAATGTTCTATTTAATAAGTTGACTTCATCGTTGACTCGTCACTAACCCAGGAATTAGTCAGTCGTGTTCCTGTCAGGCTAACTCACCAGCATGATGACCCCCCAGATGCTAATGACGATCCCGCACGCGGCCATCTTCGGCCCGCAGAAAAGAAGCGACGGCATGACCGTGCTGTCGAGTCGGTGGGAATGTCAGAATCGGGTATTCTTCTCCGTTCGAAGCTTTAAAATAGCCAGGAATGAGGAACGAGCAGTGTAGCCTCACGGTCAGCTGATCATCCCCGCTCGGGTTTACTCGTCATCCTTCGGCTGTTTTCGGAAGCCATCCATCGCCCAATCACAAATCAGGCTTTTACCGACCCGCCTCTTCCTTTGAGATTGACCAATGGCGCTCAATTACCGTCATAGCAGATCAACCTCTGCATCCTGTCTGCCCACCTTTGTTGTGTGTTTCTTCTGCTAGAGATGATTTTTCATATATTTAGAATTGATATCAAAATATAAACAAAAGTCTTCCTCTTCGAAGTCTGTGCAGTTTGGATAAAGTACCCTGCGGCCTCCATGGAAGCCCGTTAACCACCGCGACGTTTAGAAGCTAATTGTGGCTAACGGGTTTCTGTTGTTTTTGTTTTTATTGTTGTGGTTTTGATTGAGAAAACAACCATCTCCAGAGAAATGACGTCTGCGTCTGCTAAGGTAAGCCGCGCGAGCTGAGTCTCGTGCGCGCAAACTCGTATTATCTTTATGGCGGTTTCAGCTCCGTGCGCATGCGCCTACAAGCAAATGAAGGCGTTTTTAAGGTTACAGCGGGAATGCTTAGACATCTGCGCGCGGCAGAATTAGATTTGTATTAAATAAAAACGTTGAATATTTCTTCACCTCTTTCAGTCGGAACACGTCCACGGACCCTTTTTGAAGTATTAGTTATGATCATTTTATAGGTTTTAAAATATGAAGCAGTTTAATGCTCCATAATAGAAGTGAACAGAGACCCTTTTAAGGTCTTTTTGTTCAACAGTTTCAGCTTCCAAGTGTCCTTCAGTTGTTTGGGATCATCAGAAAGCACCTCCTGTCAAATTTCACTCAGAAAAGCACGGGTCCTCCTTCATTTGTAAAAGGAGGATCAGATCAAACCTAACTAACTCAAAGCCTCCAGAATCCAGGAACCCTGATGAAAGCGGCTCTTGTTTGCAGGTGGGGGAGATCTTCTCGGCGGCTGGAGCGGCCTTCACTAAACTGGGGGAACTGACCATGCAGCTGCACCCGGTGTCGGACTCCAGCCCTGCAGGGTGAGACCTTTAGCCCGTTCTCCAGTTAGCTCATGCTGCTTGTTCTGAAGTTCACCTGCCCCCGAGGGTGGGGCCTCACAGGCTGATTGGGTCTGATTAATCTGGTTTTGGGTCTGAGCTTCTCTGGTATAAAAAATTTCCAAGAAAGGTTTCAGAAAGCAGATCCTGCATGATTCCAGAATAGTAGCTCTGGATGATCTGGACCATCAGAGAAAAACCAGCTCTGGATCAGACCAGACCTAGTGTGGATCTGCCCCCAAACAGTTTCATTTGGACTCTGCGCTGTTCTTCCTCGCCTCTTTGAGATAAAGAGGAATCCGGACTGTTTAGTTCTTGAAATAGGAGAATCGGAGGACAAGCTCCTGAAAGATGGACCCAGACCTGCTCTGATCTTGTAAACCAGACCTGCTGCCTTCAGGCTGATCAGCAGAGGTTCAGCCTGTCCTCAGTCACTGACCTGTGTTCATCCTCAGAGCCAAATGGACCGAGACGGAGATCGATATGCTGCGCTTGGCGGTGCGCCGCTTCGGAGACGACCTCAACAACATCAGCTCCGTGATCAAAGAGCGCACTGTGTAAGTCAAAGCAGTCGCATTCTTAAGCAGAGCCTCATGTCAGAGTCAGAACCGGGCCGGACGAAGACCTGCATCCTGCTCCAGACTCACGCTGAGCCCCGTCTGCATCAACCCCACTGATCAGAGCCGCAGGAGGAACCGAAGACCTTCATCAGGGCTTTCAGGACTAGATTCAGCCTGACAGGGCGGGGGATAGATTCTGACAGAACTGTGAGCTGCTGTTCCTCATCACGGAGACAAAGACATTTATGTTCTACCTGAGATCAGAGCTGCTCCTGTTCCTCCAGCCAGTTACTTTGAGTAGATCTAGGTTAGTTAGTCTTTCTGACCATGACAGAAAATCAGCAGGGAGGTTGCTTCATGGCCTTGAGCAAACATAGAGAGAGGAAGAAGAGCTGCAGATGGAGCGAAGCTCAGAACCAGACCTCAGACCCTTTCCGCTCTAACAGAACAGGTTGTAGGGATGAAGGTGATCTCTGAAGCAGTCGTTCTCCTTTTCTGTCTTTCTGTCCTAAACATGGCAATACATCTGAAAGAAGCCTTCATTTAGTCTGTAGTCTTTTCTGATTGGCTGACGGCTGCCATTCGTCCTGCTCCTCCACAGCGCTCAGATCAAGAGCACGGTGAAGAGGAAGCTGTACGAGGACAGTCGAGTCCCCATCTCTTCTGAATCCCCAAAGAAGACCGTCAAGAAAGCAGCTGTTTCCATGGCGCCCGCCACCCCAGCCATGATCACCGTGCCGAGCTCGCAGGTCGTTGTAGCCACGGGGATGCAGAACAACCCTCCTCTGGCCCCGCCCATCAAGAAACAGAAGACTGCAGGTAACTGTGAGGCAGGTGCGGCTCTGGTCTGAGCACGGCGTCTTCCCGCCTCCTGACCGCTGTGTTGCTCCTGCAGACGTGACGCTCAGCGCTCTGAATGACTCGGACGTGAACAGCGACTTGGTGGACATCGAGGGACTCGGTGACGGATCTTCCAGCAAAAAGCTCAACTTTGACCAAGGTTGGTGGGGTTAGGCAGCGGGCGGAGCCAATGTCGCCCCCTGCTGGTTACCTGTCTGACACCATCGTGATGACCATTGTCTCTTGTTTCCTCAGAAAGTCTTAACCTGGACTCCAGCCTCATCATGAACTCCGGCGACCTGCCTCTCCTGTCCCGCTGACCCCCTCCCACCCCACCCCCCACTGAGATCAAGACTTACATCATGACAAGTGCACCCTGGTTTTTTGGCGTGCAGGACACGATCTTTTCCAGCACAGAGTGGAGCGGACACTTTGGGTTTAAGAACGCCGGCTGGAGCTTTTGTTTCTAGATTTCAGCAGAATGATGATTTCTTTGCTGCTGGGTTTGTGTTTGGAGAACCGCTATTATCATAAAGAATAAAGAGGAGTTGTAGATGAAGATCCACGCGCTCACACGCTCTTTTTCTTGTGTGGGACACGGTCACAGCAGGTCCTCTGCAGGCTGATGTCCAGACGTTTAAACCAAAGGCTTCTGCTCCTTCAGGTTTTAAAATATTCCCTTGTTTTATGCTCTTTCAAAATAAAAGGCAGAAGCTTTAAAGACTTCCTGCCATCATTTTGGATATATCGTCTTCCCCGTGGGAAAAATCCACAAACCTGTGATGTTTCTAGGACATGGTTCCTGCAGGGCAGTAATAGCGGAGCAAAATATTAAAAATTCACCTTTGAGTTTTGGTGCGACTTCCCATGATCCCTTTGTTTACACTCTGTCCTGCTAGTTTACAGTCCCTCACACCCTAAAGCTAAAATTACAGGTGCAACCAAAAATGGCAGCAAAATTGGAGCTATCCATCTGTACAGTTCAGGTCCAGATTCCAGCTCAGACGAGGAAAACAAAGGCGTTCACGGATCTATTTGTCTGCATCGGAATGGAGCGGAGCAGGGGGCTTGTGGCCCTCCGGCTTTTTCCAACTGCATTTTTTCCATCTGCTCCTGATTCACAGAAATTTTTAATGCAATCTTAATCTTAATTTTCTTCACATATGTCCTCCATCATCAGAAAAATCGCACAAGAACATGATAAAAAAACACACAAAAACCCCATTTTCATTGGAATTTCACATGACATGAACACAGAGGGTCCTCCTGTGTCTAGAGTGTTACAGAGCGAGATACTCGTGCCGTGTAATCAAATTTGCAGCCGCTTGGCTCTGATGATGGACATAGATGCTCTGAAGGGGGGGAACTGAAGCTGAGTTGAGAGGGGGGAGGGGGTCAGAGTGCAGGTCTGATAGGAGAATGCATAACAGATGGAACAGAGGAGCAGACTGTGCAGAAAATAAAATGGAGTCCCTGCTCTTGTGTCCAGTGGGAGAGCTGAGATCTTCTCTGCAGCGTCCTTGTCCTGAGTGAATTCCAGAGATGACAGTCTCTTTAGCTGCTGAATCTCAGACTGTCTCAGTACACGCAAAAGGTCGCTGTCCGTGGTTCCACTCACCCATCTGATCCAGGCCTGGCTAACACCTGTGCAGACGTAGGGGGATCCTTCTAATGGACATGAAATCCAAAACGACTGCTGTCTGTTGGATGAATATACTTTATTTTCTTTTATTATCACTAACTGCTGATTTTAGGTCTGTTTGACCTACGCATTGAAGTTTGCAGTGCTGCCATCCGGAGAGGGGATGCGTCCTCAGAAAGCAGCGTGTCCGTGATGCCGCTGATTAAAACACAACGGCTCAACTCACCAACTGAATCCCTTAGATCTTTCACCCCCCGTGTAACCAGGGCAACTTAATTCTGAATAAGGATGGGAGGTCGGACAGACAGAGATCCTTTGAGCTGCTTGGGAAGATGTAGTGAACAGTTTAGATCCTAGCATCCTGGCCCACCATTGACCAATATCAAATATCCTCTTTATTTCAGAAATTCTAGAAAGAGTTGTAGTTAAGCAGCAATAACCACTGAAGACTTTCAGTCAGGGTTTAGACCTCACCACAGCACTGAAACTGCACTAGTTAGAATCTCTAATGACTTATTATTGGACTCAGAAAAGGGACTACTATCTACTCTGGTCCTGTTAGACCTCAGTGCAGCCTTTGACACTAACAACCACAGTATTTTATTCCAACGGTTCGAGCATGACATCGGGATCAGAGGATCTGCTCTCCAGTGGTTTAAATCCTATTTATTAGATAGGTACCAGTTTGTTAATGTAAATGAACAGTCCTCTCATTGCACTCGAGTTAGCTACGGAGTCCCACAGGGCTCAGTTTTGGGACCCTTCCTGTTAATGATTTACAAGCTGCCCTTAGGAAACATAATCAGGAAACACAGCATTAATTTGCACAGTTATGCAGATGATATGCAGTTGTATTTATCCATTAAAACTGAAGAAAAGGACCATATAGAAAAACTGAATGCCTGCATCAGAGACATCAAGACCTGGATGACAATTAATGACCTCCTCCTGAACCCAGAAAAAACTGAGGTCATCATACTAAGTCCTAAAAAACCTCAGAGATGCTCTGTCTGCTCAGATAGTCTCCCTGGATGGCATAAGTATAGCCCTCAATTCCACATTTAGAAACCTTGGGGTTTTATTTGACCAGGAATTATCATTTAAGGCTCACATATCTCAGGCGTGTAGGACTGCCTTTTTTCACCTGGGCAATATGGCAAAGATCAGAAATATACTTTCTAAAAGTGATGCTGAAAAGTCTAGGCTGGATTACTGTAACTCTTTGTTAGCAGTGTGTCCTAAGAGTTCCTTAAGAAGTCTCCAGCTTGTTCAGAACGCAGCAGCTAGATTGTTAGCAGGAACTAGCAGAAGAGATCACATCACTGCTGTAGTAGTTTCGCTCCATTGGCTCCCAGTTGATTCCAGAATCAAGTTGAAGATCCTCCTGTTAACCTATAAGGTTGGAATGGCCCCGTCCTATATTAAAGACCTCATAGTGCCTTACCACCCAAACAGAACACTTCGCTCGCAAAATGCAGGACTGCTTGTGGTTCCTAGAATTAGTAAAAGTACAGTTGGAGGTAGAGCGTTTAGCCACCAAGCCCCTGTCTTATGGAATAAACTCCCAGCTCACGTGAGAGAGGCAGATTTGGTTTCTACATTCAAAGTTAAACTGAAAACATTTCTCTTTGGACAGACTTATTGTCATACTAGCTAGTAGTCAGAGATTATTTAACTTAATGTTAACATATTTAAATAAAACTGAACGATAACAATTAGTTGTTAGCAGGCTGCTAGAAGTTTGAAGCTGAGGAAACTATGGTGCACTGGGGTTCTGTCCTCTATTCTCATCTAGTTCTCCTCTCTATTCTTGAGGATTTAGTCTTCCATGTCTCTGTTTGGTGCAGTGCGATTCATGTACTGTCCCTCCAGACTCTGTGCTCCTACACTTGGCTGTGGATCCTGCCTCTGGCTCGCCTCGCCTCGCCTCTCTAAGAGTTCTGGTACATCGTCTGTCCGTCCTGGGGGAGGATCCCTCTTTCATGGTTTCTTATTTTTTCCCCCCTTAAATCTGTTTTTTAAACAAGTTTTTCCTTACCGAGAAGGAAAAACCAGTTTAGTTTAGCATTTAGCTATTTTTTTTATCACTAATTTTACGTTTTGTACAGTTGGTGGAGCCCGTTGAGACAACTGTGTTGTCACATTAAAAAAATAAAACTGTAAGTAAATAAAACTGAACTGAATTGTATTCAGGCTCTCCTCATGAGAAATTGTACTGGGCTTCTGATTGTTTGTTAAAACAGTCTTGTGTTTTCAGAAATAACCTTGATACGGTCTCATTCCGGAGTCCAGGGTCAGTCAGTGAAGGCATCTCCACTTGGTGTCTTTCTTCATGAGACGTTTACATGAAGTCCACACGTCAGGGGTGTCAAACTCGATTGCTCAGGGGGCCAAAATCCAAAAGGTTGCGGGCTGAACAGGACTAACTTTTCGTGAACACAATAAAACTAAACTTTTAAAACTTTTTTTTGTAAAAATACATGAATAAAAATAGACTGAAAGTAATATTCTGAAATAAATTGTCTTAAACCTTAAATAACTTATTTTCTCTCCATAAAAATACATCCTGTCAAAATGACACAAATTCAAAATAGAAATATGCTGCATAACAAACCAAACCTGAAACTATAAATCAAATGTGTGCTTTTAACAAATCCAATTCTGTTGTCTTTGCCCGTGTGTCATTTTATCAGAGCTGGATGCCTGGCATTGTTTTTGTAAGTTGGTTTGTGTTTGGTGTGAGGTCCTCATGACTGACAGATTCTCCACATGGCATCCGTCTCTGGCTCCGTCACCTTTGATGCAAAACCGCAGAATCTGCTTTGTCACAATCATCCTCCATCTTATTTAATACGAGGTGGATTTTGCATTTTGTGGTATGATTGTGTTTATTTCGTTAAACTTGGGGTCCTTTGTGAGAATGTAATCCATCATTTTAAAGAACAGTCCTGCAGATGTTGCAAATGCATCATCATTTGAGCTTCTTTCTTCTATTTCTTCACATTTGTTGCTGAATACATCATACTTGTACACACATTTTTTTATATTTTACACATTACATAACAAAATTAGCATGATGTACACATTTAGTTTATTTTGTTTTTGAGTAATTCTATTGGTTTGAGTTCTCTCTGATGCTGGGGGAGAGGCAGGAGCTGGACAACTTCCATTTGGTGATGATGGAGGGGGAAGACAAAGTTTATGCTTTAGTTGGACTATTGTTTCCATTTGGAAATATGTTCGACTGGTTTTTGTTTGTTAAAGTTTAGTAAATCTTTAGGTTTGTAATGCTTTGTATTTGTAAGTTCCCTCCCTATTGTGTCCTTGGTCTGATCAGCCAGAATAACAAGTATCTCCCTGTTTCCTGTTGGGGGGTCAGTTTGGGTTCAGCTGGTTTGAGCTTTTGTTCCTGATTCTCTCAGTCACTGTTTTGTTAAATTGACCCTTTATTTTGTCCTGTGGCTCCATCTCAGCCGAGCGGTCCCTGACACATGGATATTTCAGCTTCTTCACAGGAAATGACATTCTTCCGGCTCTTCCAGACTGATTTTCCAGGTTTTCTGCATAAATAAGTTTGTCTTTAAAACGACAACATTTTCAGCTCTGGACAACTTTAAAAACCCCAAACCTAAGAAGAAACTACTTGAAAGCAGCCAAAGCCGACAGTTTTGGAGGCGTGAAACCAGATCCAGGTTTTTGTCGTTTGGCACCAGGAGGATCCAGGATGGTCCAGATCTCTGGAATAATTGGGATTTAATAAAACAATGTCAAACAAAGCTGAAGGAAGTTCTTGTCCTCTGCCTGATGATTCAGGTTTATTTCATTTATTTTAATATACAATATATATATATATATATATATAATATTTATAGCATATGGGCATCATCTCTGAAAACTACAGTAATTCGGCGTCATTTTTATAGCTCATGAAGGAATGAACACTTCGTACACTTCTGTAGATTGCATAAAAATACATGGTTTGTCTCATAGAGAAAAAGTGAAATATTTACAGTGAAACACTGAAAGCTTGCTGTTCTTTAGTTCCCTTTGTTAAGATCCTCATGTTTTCAGCCGAAACGTTTCCGGCAATAAAAAAAATGTAAAAAAAAAAAAAAACATCACCAGCCCAGGCATACGTCCAAAAGGCCTGCTCTGATTGGTCAGTTGATCTTTCCACAGAAGAGCAGATTGAGCCGCATGAAGCAGCAACCATGTTTGTCACCAGGGAACTTTTGGTTTTGGTTTAAAGGCTAAAGTTAGATGAAAAGCTCTAGAACTTTTCAGATACTTCATCTCTAAAAATGTGCATTCTTTAAAAAAATGATCTGCTACCATCTGTCACAGCAAAGTGTCAACGAGGTCAAACAACAATCACCCGAAGGTCTAACTTACACGATCCACTTGGTCTCAGCAGGTTGGGCTTCCTGTCCGAGTGAAACGTCCTCAACGCTGAGGACATTTATGGTCCAAATCTAAAAGTGAAACTTGAGACCAAATGGAAGGAGAGGAAATGTCCGTCTGAAACGCTCAAACAGTCAAAACCTTCAGAAACAATGTGCATTTTTGGCTTAAGGCCGTTCTCTAAAGCAGCGGGTGCTGAAAGCTGGAAGAAGCTCCATGACCTCAGGTGAACCTGCAATGCCACAAACATGAGCATCAGAGGAGGCAGCCTCAGCAGAGAATCCACAGTCTGATCACGAGGATCAAACCGGCGTGAAAAAGCTGCTTCCTGCTGCTCCGGTTCACTCTGGCTGAAGGTGTAACTGCACCAGGAAACCAAGAACAGATCCTTTAACTGAATAAATCTTTGATAAAACAAGATCAAAATTAGAAAATTATTTTGCTTATTCCTGAAAAATCAACCACTACTAAATGGAATTCTACATCAGAGGGCTGATAACGCTCAGACCTGTGGCTGAACAGCAGGGGGCGATGTTGCACACCACTGCCATCTTCAGCTTGGCCACTAGATGTCAGTAACGCTACTAGAACAGTGGTCTTCCACACTGGTCCTCGATCTCCATCACCCTGCCTGCTCGCTTTCCAGATACTTGCAGTTTGGTTCAAAAATGTGCGCCTGAACCACCCGCTCATCTCTGAAGGGAACCCAATCAGATCGGTTTCCGTCCAGTTTAGTTTATGACCACGGCGCCCAAACGTCATTCGCTCTACGCGGCTGACGGAAGCCAGTCAGAACTTCTCTGCTGGAGAAAAAAGTCTGAATGCACCGCAGAGGAGAAGAATCCCGCAGGTGAAATATGTACAAAAGTGACTGCACTCATATTTACAAACACTATCAACATGTAACAGTTCGGTCCACTGATACACACACAGAACCACTGCTTTCAAACTTCAGACTGGCATCAACCAACACACTTGCTCTCTGTTTGGTTCTTCTTGAAGGCATCTTTTAGGATCCTCTGCCATGAAGGCTTCCCAACATCGATCCTCGCAGAACCTCTGGTTCTGTTCCTAGAAGCACCAGCAAACCCGGTTCCCCTTCAACCGCTGTCAGTCATAGGAACATTTCACGGTTCTGTTCCGATCAACAAGCCCAGACGTCTTTGCTTTGGTCCAAAGCCCAAAGCAGAAGAGGTCTGGAAGTCCAGGAACGTTAGCTGTCCATCTGATCAAAACCTCTGATACAAAGACACATCAGGCTCCGCCCCCTGTGGCGAAGAACCTAATACTGATAACACTTGTTGCTGTCACATGATTCACACCTCTGCCTGACAACATTTCAGAAAAACATGTGCGGCGCAACATAAACAATTGACTGTTTAGAATAACCTGCAGTGGGCGTGACCAAAAGGGGTGGAGTCACAGTGAGAATCTGTTGAGGCTCTGAGGGACGAGCTGACAGCAAGGGGGGTGGGGGGGGGGGGGGGTCTGGAAACCAACAGGCGGGTGGGAGGGTGGGGGGTACTGTCAGTGATGGGAGCGGACGGTGAAGGCGTAGAAATGTCCCGAGTTCAGATGGAGCTTCAGTGTCCCGGGTGAGGATGGGGGGTGATAGAAGAGGGCGGAGACAGAGACAAGGGGCGGGGCTGAATACTGCCACCTCCTGCAGGAGACTCTGTCATTGTTTGAGAGACACTAAAGGGGGGGACAGGAAGCAAAGGGTGAACGGTCGAGTTTCATCCAAAGCAGAGTGACTGAATCAGGTGAGCCTCACCTGACAGTGTAGCTGCTACAGTGGGTGGGGTCAGTCACCCCTGCAACAAACAGCTTCTTTGGGGGCCCCTCTGAATCCACCCCCCCTGGAGGACAAAAACAGATTTTCATTCATGTAAAGTTTCCAGGGGGGTATTCCAGAAAGCAGGTTATGCTAGCTCCCACGATAAGTTTGAGGCTAAGGAAGTTGATAACCTCAGCTTTCGGTTCCAGAAATGGAGGTATGTCTCAGGGTAGGTCAAGTTGCCACGGCAACTCATGCTCTGAACATAATCTGGTCCGGAGCAGGTTTAGTTGAAGCTTAGTTTGTTTTGAGAGAGGTTAAGCAGCATGGCGTGTCCATTTGAAGATGATTTAGTGGATGAAGAAGCCCAGATAATACTTTTTCCACAGTGAGAGGGTGATGGGACCACATATGGATGTTGGAAAATTAAACTTGTTTACTTTGATCTAACTTAATTATTTGCTTCAGTTAAGAGAAATCATTTTTTTTGTTAAGTCACCTTAAAAATAACACATAGTTTTCAGACAATTATTTTCCTTTCATTCAAATTAATTCAATTAAGTAGGCGTAACTTTGGTGCTGCTGTTAGATCGGCACCGCAAGGGATTCTGGGATATTATTCCCTTTGCCTGTCTGGACGGATTTTGGTTTAAGTGTGGGTTTTTGACTAAATATGTTTAGTTGTTTAGCTGTTTTACTGTGTTTTGCCGTGTTTTGTCGAGTTATTTTGTCCTACTGTGCTCATTCCTCAGCACCACAAGTGAAAGCGAAGGAGAGGATGATGAGTTTTTATAGCACCCCTACACTACAATTCTGCAAGTTCAATGATGGGAAATTCTGTAATCAATTTTTGCATATATATATATATATATGCGTCACAAGGAAAATGGAAACAAGATCAGAAACTCGTGCGTTTACTTTGTCTGTTGATTTTCTCTTTCTTTTCTTTTTTTTCCCCACGCGTTTCCATGGTGACTCCAGAAATCGGCGATCTATTGAGAATGTCTTTATGTACACGACGTGCACGTGGGTTAACCCAGGGTTACCAAGTCGAGCGTAATTACGCCAACTCATATCCGGTCTTCTGGAACCGACATACCCAGAGTAAGCAAGTTCAGGCGGATTTCAGCCAGAGTTCAGGCTTAAAGTCAGGCTAGTTTAAACATGCTTCCTGGAATACCCCCCAGTTCAAACTCCTTAACACGACACACACACACACATGTCCCTGCGTGTTCACCTTTCCTCTTTAGTGGAGCCAGAGCAGGCCACCTCACAGCGCCGCCGACCGCCGGCCTGCTGGACACCAACACACGCGTCAGGACAGAGAAACAGGAAGAGGCTTCAGAAGAAAAGCATTTGTTTGTGTTTCAACCTGAACCTCCGCGTGGGACTCGGAGACGAGTTTGGCGTGACGCTGCTGTCCTGCGGTGTAAACCACTGAAGAAGGAAGGACAAAACCAAAATGAGAGTAAAACGGGACACAGGTCCAAACCAACGCCGCCCAAACGTCTGAACTGGAGTTTGTCCAAAATGCATTAAAGACCCAGTCTGATAAAAATCGCGGTTTTGTTTTTTTCTACCATGTTCTCGTGGCATTTTTCTCACTATAGTGAACATATATGAAGAAAATATAGCTTAAAGTTGCATTACCGAGTGTTTCTTTATTTAAATCATTGTGAATCAGGAGCAGACAAAAAATGCTGTTGGAAAAAGCTACAACTGGCGGGCCACAAGCCCCTTCATTCTTGCGCTAAAGTAGTTTATGTTTGCAGGGCTCAGGAAAAATACCAAATTCATGGCCGTATTTAACACAAAATTAAAACTCGAGTAACTTTGCTGAGTAACTAATTACTTTTGAGATGCAGTAACTAAATTACTAAACTAAATGATGTAACTTTATTTACTTTTTTAACATAAGAGACCCAACACTGATCTTTACTCTCTGAACTGGATTCACGTGGAACAGAATCCTCTGGGTTTGGTTCTGGTTTGATCCATAACTGAGTTTCATTAATCCTGCTTTGACCCTCACAGATGAGTAGAGTGACTCACCGTGGACGTGTGCTCATGCCACTGACTGGCAGCAGAGACTGGAACCAGACTGGAAGGACTGGGGACAGACCGAGAGAGGGGGTTAGCGCGTTAGTGGAGGTGGACATGCAGCCGTGCTGCGTCTGCGTTACCTTCGTCTGCGCAGACTGTCTCTGATCATCATCTCCATGTTCTCCTCCTGAAGCAAGCAAACGAAGTGTTAGAACCTCAGACTGAGCTGTTGATTTTCTATGGAAAATAAACTCAATATTATCAAAGGTCAGTGGATTCTAACAGCAGGTTCTGTCAGTGGATTCTAACAGCAGATTCTGTCAGTGGATTCTAACAGCGGGTTCTGACAACAAGGCCGACAGTCACAGTCAGATCTACAATAAGAATGCGCTCCAGGAATAAGGACACCACACCAACAGAGTAGGGACAGGAAGTGTTCCCGATCTCACCTGCTTCTTCAGGTCAGGCCGGTCTCCACTCACAGAGAAGGGAGACAAGGGGATGGTCTGAGGATGAAACAGAGAATGTATGAAGAACCAGCAGAAGCTCTGCATGAGCGACAACAGGAAGTGAGGATGGGTTTCTGAGGTTGGAGCAGACCATGGAGACAAATTTCCAACATCCATCTCTGTTTCCACTCCTCCCTTTAAGCCACACAGGACTCTTTCTTTGTCAGCTTCAGCCTCTTTTCTGTTCCTCTGTTCTGTTCTTGCTCTCTCTGCTTTGTCCTCTTCATCTTCCCCACCCTCAGAGTCATCCTCGTACCACTATTCTCTGGTGTCCCCATCTCCATCTTTAAAATGACTTACCTCTTTCAGATTACATCTGTGCACAATATAATTACCGTGTGCGTTCCTATATCTTCACTTTTCTTTTACCAAGTCCACTACCGTCTCTCCCTCTGCATTCCTGTTCTGAGCACCAAGCTTTTCATCACTTCCTCCACTCCTCTGTTTCCTTCATCCACATCTCTCCAATCACTTCTCTCTCCCTCTGGAGATACCCTGAATCTCCTCATCCATCTCCTTCCAGAGTTTTTCCTTTAGTTGTCCTCCTACCTGCGGGGGTCATAGCTCCTGACAACATTCAACATCACACCTTTAACTTTCAGCTTCCGATTCATCCCCCTATCTGACCCTCTCTTCACCTCCAGGTAACTCTAATCAAACTCCTCCTTCTTTCCTCTTTCCACCCACACTATGATATAACAGTTTGAACCTGACCCCAATCAATAAGCTTCGCTCCTTTGAACACACGAGATGCACCAGTCTTCTCGCCAACATCAACTCTAGTTTTCCTGTAAAACTCCTTCATTCCCGACTTTCCCTTTCTCTCTCTGTCTACAAACACACCTTCCTCATTACACCTTTATCTACCAACAGTTGTACAACTTCTTGCAGGTGAACAGCAACCATGGGGATCCTTGTTGCTTACCCGGTAGCTCAGTTTGGGATTTGCATGATCGTTTTGGTTTTATATCTGATTCCCTTCCTGACACAACCCTCTTCATTTCCATAATTCACCTTTCCACTTCAGAATTCCTCACATTCTAAATACAAAAAGGCAACACTCTATCAAACAGCAGAATCCATTGTGGGGGAGGTGATGAGGGCAACGTCCAGCGGTTTACTAACCCCGGACTGAAAACACGGCTGACATGCCAAAGTCTGCTGCAGGCTTTTTGATACTCGGATACATTCATTGCCATCGTGGTCAAAACACAACTATCCAATCTGTTGTTACGATAATGTGCAAATATTATCGTGCATCTGCATGACTATTTCAGCAACTCAAATATCACATTTAAAGTGGAAAAACCTTTTAGGTTTAACATTTATCAACTTAAATGGCCATCCTATGCTATTCTTAAGCCTTTTATAGTAAACAATATCAATGTTCATGATAATATATTACCGTTGGCACACTACAGAAAACTTTTTTTTTCCTGAGCTTTTTGCCAACCCGAAAGTAAGACGACTCGATCTCTGAGGCTCCGCCTTTCTCTCATGACGTCAATCTAGACTCGGCCTCAGCAGCGTGCCTGCGTTTCTTCCAAGAAAACACACAACATCCAAACTTTTGTCAAGATGGATGTGGATATTGTGCATAGATAATGAAAGGTTTTAGCCTATCACCGCTAGCTCCATGGAGAAAGCGGGGGTGTCTGTTAGCCTAGGGGCGGAGCCCGCAGTGCAGACTCTTCCTGGAAGGGGCTGTTCTCACTGGTCTACATCACAATGTGAGTTTTTGCAGATTTGGAGGTGCTGGTGCTCAGAGTGCAGGTTTTCAGGGGAATGCTCAGAAATGCATGAATGGATCAAAATAACGCTTTGGGGTTTCTTTTCGTGAGGGATGAACATTATAATACAATTAAAAGATCAAAAGAAAATTTGCATGGCATAGGCCAGGGGTTGGGAACCTATGGCTCGCGAGCCATATATGGCTCTTTTGATGGTCACATGTGGCTCGCAGACGAATCTTGAATTATACCATTTTTTTTTTTCATTAGACCAGTCCTTCTCGGGTGCGATGCGATGGGGGGCGAGCAGTAGTAGCGGTGCTTGGAGGAAAAAAATCAGCACCACTATCAATTTACTATTATCTATTATTTCACAAAGTTTGTAACAGCCTGAAACCTAAAGTCTCAACGCCTGCATGAAGCTGAAACTCACCACGTATCAACCAGACTAGACCATCAGCAAAACCACCATGCAGCACCAGAAGTCATAATAATGGTAAAAAATACTCATCATTTCTTAGCAACAGCACAGCAATGTTATTAAAAAAAATCCACATATTTATTGTACTTTAAAAGTGTTAAAATTCCATAAATGCGCACATTCAATTGTATATTTAGTTTTAAACTTATTGTTGCGGACTGAGTTGGACTGGGTGGTTGTTGGGTCACGTTCTAAACTCCGGAGTTCATTGAACGCATCAAGCAGAGATGCTGATTGACCCTCAGTTCTGTCGCTAAGCCTGTTGTTAGGTGGTTTGGACCAATGGGGTTCAGCTATGGGCTGAATAAGGGAAATAGGAGGGCTGGTGCAGCAGTGAGGGCATAAAAAATTGGTCTCGGCGGGAGAGATTCAGGAGTTGCTGAATAAGTTGTACGGCGTCGGTTATGGCCTGCAGTAACCAGAATAAAGAACCTTAAAAAAGGTTGTCTCCGTGTCTTAGTGTGGGAAAGGGATGCTACATTATTGTATGGCTCTTTCTAAATTACATTTAAAAATATGTGGTATTTATGGCTCTCTCGGCCAAATAGGTTCCCAACCCCTGGCATAGGCCCTTAAAGCAAACGTCTACAGTTTGCTGTTTTAACTGGATAAAGCAGAAGCGGTTGGGTAAACAAGCCTCAAAATTCATTTTTTTAAACACCTCAGACTCTGAAAACAACAGTACATTTTCCATAAAGTCATTTTAGTTTTAGTACCAGTGGCGTCCCACCCGCACACCTTTAACTTCCAGCAGACAACCTGAGGGGGAGCACACGTCTACACACCTTAGATGGGTTGATGGACACACTGCTGCGTCGGAACCGGGCCAACGACACGGGACTGAAGACGGTCATCCCATCACTGAGTAACCAAAACACATCTGTATTAGAAGATGAGGAGGAAGGAGAGGCTTCTTCACTCTTCATCAGCTACAGTCCACCTTGATCCACCTCGTGAAAAGTGGACCCGGGCTCAGTTTTAGACCCACCCTGGTTTCGATGTAACAGCTCCAAGAAATTCCAGGCAAGGAATAAATGCACATTTTAATAAAGAAGTACTCTGATAAAAATGGTGTTTTAAACATGTTCTTATGGCATTTATCTGACAATAGAGGACATAAAGAAAATTTAGCTAAAACGTGCATTTGTGAGTATTTCTTTATTTAAATCACTGTAAATCATGAATAGACAAAGAAAAATGCTTATTGGTGAAACAGAAATTACATTGGAGCCCTGCTCCAAAGTCTCGGCAATGGGGAGGGAAAGGGGAGTGGGGTTGCTCTGTGCCAACGGTCCCGCCCACAGTCCACAGGTGAATTACTAATAGACTACTGCTGCTCTGTAGACACTATGTCACAGAAAACAACACAGGATTTGGTCATTTAATTTAGGCTAAAATCAGCATAATCATAATTAAAGGTCCACTGGGACAACAGATTTGAAGATGATCATACTGAGACTTTTAAGGTAAAATTGCACATCTGTATGACAGCTTTTAAAAAATCTGTTCCAAAAGTCAATCAAAATTTGAAAACATTTTGAAAGACTTTAAAGAAATTTGTTATAAGATTGTAAGAAGGCTATAAAGATTAAAAGATCAGACAAAAACAAACAGTTATACATAAATAATATTGCTTCAAAATCAGAATGTATTTATGTTAATATTTTAAAATGAATACCTTGTTTTTTATTGGCTCTGTATAAGCATCCTTATGAGCAAAAGATTAAATGAGCATTTTCTCTTAAAATTCAACTACATACCAGTAGCATTTCTTATTTTTTGGCGGGTCTTCACGTGAGGCTGCAGTACCACTGACCTGACGTTTGTGATCATGGGGGCGCTGTTCGATCTCCGAAGAGCCCCGCCTCCTGCGCCTGCGCATTGGTCCACTTCCATCCGTTCCATCGTTTGGTCCGCAGGCCCGTCGGTAACGGCCCCCCCTGCCGGACTCAAACCCTTCGACGTCGGTCAGGGGATCTACTCTAGCCCGGTGGAAGCCCGACCCGCAGGCCTCACGAGCAGGAAACCACGCGCCGCCGAGTCAAGGGACTCAAGCCCGAACCTGTGCTCCCTCTAGCGCATTTTTCACCGTTAAAACACAGAGTCCGCGTCCGAATTTCGGCTCCTCAGACATACACCCCCTCCCCCGCGCAGATGCGCTTCACGTCTTCGTCTTCTACGTAAAATTATGACGGCATAAAGTCCAGGGAAAATACGAAGCCCGAGCCAAAACACCGGAGATAAAGTTTGGTTACCTCGGGAGCGGAGCCTCTCCCCGTTCGTTCCTTCTCTGCGGGGAAACTTTTAAAGCGACTCCGTGCGGGTGACGTGACTTTTACAATTAGCTGTTGAGCTAACTTGTTTTTTTGCAGTCAAACCTCCAACCACACAGGAGAAAACCACCGAACGGGTCCCGAAACGGCCGAACCGGACTCCCGCACGGGCGTAGGGGGCCTCACAGTCGCGCGAAGCAGCAGGCAGACCTCCGCGGGGGCTGCGGGATTAAGAAAAACGAACAGTTTTAAAGATTTTGACAACATAAGTCCCTCAGCAAAAAGAGGTAGTTCGACAACTGAAGAAACAGCGCCGCCCGCCGGTCAGAGGAGGGATTGCAGCACGGAGAGTGGAGGAGAGAAAGTGAAGTTTCTGCAGAAACCTGCAGCTCAAACCGAAGGAAACCTGATGAAGGGACTAAAAATTGGCTTTATTTCTAAACTAGACCATCCTAAACAATTAGTATTTACGAGAGACTACAAAAAGAAAAAACTACACTGTACAAAGTATTCATTTGATATTACTTTAAAAACTTAAAGCAACATTTTCCAAGCAAGTTTTTGTAGTTTACTGAACAAAGAGGAATTTTGATTTGGTAAAACCTATTATTACTGACTATTATATTCAAACATATCAAGATAAGTCAACATAATTATTGAGAAAAAATACTTTCAAAACATTTTACATTTAAGTAAGTAGTATTTAATACAAATAAACTGTATGTAGCTAATTAAAAATTCTTTTAAATACTCAGATATATTCATTTTAGTGAATTTCCAAAATATAAGTGTTGATCAAGTTAAATATTTTCTTCAGACTTAAAAGAATTTGAGAAATACGAAGATGTCTTTTATTTTGAAAAGATGTATTCAGTTTGTTACAAGTTACAATTTTAAAAGTACTCTTAAAATTCCAAATAGACTTATGAATA
The DNA here is from genome assembly GCA_023969325.1 of Oryzias curvinotus. Lineage (NCBI taxonomy): Eukaryota > Metazoa > Chordata > Actinopteri > Beloniformes > Adrianichthyidae > Oryzias > Oryzias curvinotus. The sequence goes on from CM043719.1 coordinate 6,913,976, forward strand.
ATTTAACTTAGAAGCCAACAGAGTCAAATTGTCAACATTTAAAATAATCCCACAAAAACAGAGAACTGTTTCCTTTATAAAACCTCACAGATTTTTTGGCATCTTGGTGGATCCAAAGGTTCTTGAAAACCCGTAATGTCTGTAAGGACAGGAACTTCGGATGATTCCTGCTGCATCTGGTGCGTGGCAGAGGAAAATCCTCATTTGCCACAATGTGCAGGGTCACAATCATACACCCATTCACATTCGCACCTATGGACAATTTAGAGTTGCCAAATGACCTATGAAGCATGTTTTTGGACGGTAGGAGGAATTTGGAGACCTCGGACAGAACCCACGCATACACGGGGAGAACATGCAAACTCCACACAGGAAGGTCCCCATTGATGTCCTGGTCCAGGTCCCCCAGCTGGGACTTGAACCAGTGGCCTTCTTGCTGTGAGGCGCTAACCACTGTTTCACCATGCAGCCGACTTATGACATTAAAATTGTGCTGTAGCTCAGTGAAATCACTTTTTGTTCATAAATTTTGAGTTACAAAAACATTTATAAAATTTACCTTTAGAAAGCCTAATTATTAAGAATAGCGTGTCTAATAAATTTTGTGTAATAAATGTAAAAATTCATTCATTCATCTTCTAATCAGTTTGTTCCCTTTTGGAGTCATGGGGCTGCTGGAGCCTATCTTGTGGGTAAAGACAGGGGACGCCTTGGACAGATCGCCCGTCTGTCACAGGGCCAAAATCACACACCCATTCACACTCACACCTATGGACAATTTAGAGACAACGGTTCACCTATGAAGCAGGTTTTTAGACGGTGGGAGGAAGCCGGAGAAAACCCACGCGTGCACGGGGAGAACATGCAGACTCCACACAGAAAGGCACTCCATTGATGTTTAGTTTCACATCCCCCAGCCGTGAATTGAACCAGTGGCCTTCTTGCTGTGAGGCCAGAGCGCTGTAATAAATGTACTTAAATAAATAGCTTTACATGAACAATGCCTTGTTCCCTTGAAGATTTATCCAGTGTACTTTGTCTAAATGCAGTTCTAAACAGGTCACATTTGCACTCCACTAAGCACAGATAACACAGATGTTGACCGGTTTAACACAGTCAGAAGGAGGGTCAAAAGCAGGGGTCTGTCTGTTTAGTTTAATAATTCACTTTTGTTCATATTTATTGACTGATTCTATGTTTTTGTAGCCCGTTGAGATAACTGTGTTGTGATATTGTGCTTTATAAATAAAATTGAATTAAATTATTAGTTTTCATGAAGCCCCCCTCCAATGAAAATGGTGTTTTTGGTGTTTTTAACATGTTCTTGTGGCATTTTGACATATATTTAGAAATTAAGATTAAAAATGGGTTTCTGACTATTTCTGTATTCAAGTCGTGAATCAGGACAAGACCATAAAATACATTCTGAAAAAGCTTTTTTTGTGACATAAAATGTTGACTTCTTTTATTTATGGACAATAATAAACCGTCCCAATAAACAATTTTAATCTCACTACCAGTTTATGCGTTTTATGGGAAAAAGTTCATTTTTGTTTAGAGACAATTTCTAAAACTAGATCTAAAAAAAAACAAAAGCTGAGTTTTTAAGGTTTCCTTAACCTTTTGTTGGGCTGTTTCATTATTATTATTATTATTATTATTATTATTATTATTATTACATTTCAGAGTGGTTTGCGGTGTTTTGGCTCATGTCATTCAGCGTGGGTGGAGCGGCGGTCTGCGGGACTTTGCGGGTTGGAGGTTGGGGGATTTTCACGCGTGTTTCCGCGGTCTGAGTCTCCGGAGGTCCAGAGCGGAAGGCTGCGGGAGGAGGAAGAGGAGGAGGAGGAGAGGAGGAAGGCTCCCGCCGCCTGCAGCTGCCTCTGTCCGCCTTAACTCAACTTTCTTCCGACTTTCTTCGGGGATCTGGACGGCACCATGGCGGCCAGAACCGGACCCGCCCGAACGCGACTGTGAGGTGGGTCGAACCGCTGCTGCGCTGCCGTAAACAACAACAGCAGGCTCGGTGTCGGTCCGGAGTGTTCTGTCTGTGTCCGACCCGAACCTGTTTCAGTCTGAGTTGGAAGTTTAGGGTTTTTCGTTTCGGCACAGACCCGGATCTGACCATTTGGAACCGAATTAGTTCGTTCCCACATTAAGACCAACGTAACAGAACCAGGAGAACCTCCAGACAGAGTTCGGTCCAACTACAGGGGCGTGTCTAGGACATGGTTACTACGGGCCCAAGATGAACCCCAGAGGCAGTGTTTTTGTGTGCGTAAGTTTGAGTGTGTTTGTGTGTGTGTGTGTGTGTGTGTGTTTGGGGGCAGACTACAGCAGAGCAATAAGTACTGAAGGAATTTATATTTTGTGGTTTTGCTTCTTTTAGGTTTTCTGTCTTATCTTTTTATTTCAGCTTTAGATTGTATTCAGATTAAGTGTGGAAGCTCCCGGACTTTGAATTTCAAAGGGACATCCTGTCTCTTTTCACTGTAAGCCCCAGAACTCACCCCCTACAGAGACACCTGGGTTTTCCTAAGGACAGTGGAACTGTGGCTGCAACCTTACAATGGATCATGAAATTAACATTGCATGGGAAAACTTCTGGATGCAGATTCACATGTGGAAGACCAAAGGGATGAGACTGACGCCTGTGGAGGGGGTTCCGGATGGGTGTTGAACTCCTGTGGGGACACAGTTGGGGGCCGGACACGTCCGTCTGCCATAGTAACCCCCACGGACTGGTTTGGCGCCCAAACGGATGCTGGGACCAAATATGGACTTAAGGGAGTGACCAGACCGGTCAGCCAGCCAATCTACGCGTCCTGGAGGAGGAGTGTGGCGGCCATGCTGTTTCCTGGAGGAGGGACTGCAGGCACGGAACAAAACCACGGATCAGGGGAGAATTGTTGTTCTCTCTCTCTCTCTCCCAGGGAACCCGGGCGCTCGTTATTAATTCGTTATAATTCTGGTTTTACTATGTTTAGAAATATTGTTAGGGAATAAATTCTTGTTTACTCTTTATTCGAACGAATCCGTGGCTTTCTTGTTTTCTCACTTTTTGAACACGCAAAGAGAATATCTATAAAAGCGACTAGATATTTTTCATCCTTCATTTTTGGTGACCTCCGATGTGATTAGTGATAAAAGTGACGGCAAAGAAGCCGGCGGGATTGTGTGACGAGATTCCCTGAGACTTTCGGCGAAAAGTCGGTGCCGCTTTCTGCCCACGGACGAAACTCCTTGAGGCCTCATCATAACCAGGTAAGCCAGACCTGTTTGAAATTCTGCGTATTGACTACGTTATTCAACTAGTGAATAACTCAAATGTGGGGAGTGGAGTGTGTGAGCGGCTAGCGCACCCGTATCGGTTTGTGGTTTATCCGTGTCCCTGGAAAAACAACGGTCAAATTACGGAGAATTGATTATTTGCAAATTAAGCTACGGCATCTCGGTGCGCGTTTAGCAGAAAACAGTTGACGATTTAAGCTAGCTCCGGCAGTGCGGTGCGCGTGAGCAGGGAAAATATTGAGGTGGGTTTTACCGTTCCCTGAACAAAAGGTGTTCGTAAATACGGTAGGTTTCCGTCTGTGTTGAGCCCTTACGGCTGGATCCGTATAAAAAACAGTGTTTGGTTAAATAAATTCGTAGGTTGCGTCTGTTTCCTAGGTTGCCTCAAAGGTAAAAAACAGTGTTAGATTAGGAACGAATTTTGCGCGTATAGGATTTTCGGAAGAACCACGAAAGGCGGCGACCTTTTACAAATTATTTTTTTTACTGCGAAGAGAAACCACAGAAGGATTCATAATAAACATAATGGGTGATTTTGACAGAGAACATGCGGACACCGGTGTATTTTCTTTTAATGACGGACTTGACGCTGCAGACCGACGACCTGACTGTGACGACAGAGGTGAAAGAGACGTGAATGATGCTGAATGGGAGAGAATGTATGAGATTGTGGAGAGCCAAGTGTTGGGTGGAATAGAGAAGAGAAAGAGAGAGAAGGAGAGAGTGAAATTGCGTAAAGTATGGGTGCAGATGGATTTGAAACGGACTACAAGTTGGCTAACATTTAGCCAACAGTTAAGAAAGAATGAGGATTGTGTGATGAAACAGATTCAGGAGTTGAATGAGAAGGTGAAAGAAGGATCATGGATGGAAAAGAGAGGAATTAAACGGAAACAAAAGGAAGCTGATGAAATTAGACGTGCTGTTCATCAGTTGACTTTAGCTGCAACAGCTTTAGCTGCGGTTAAGGCAGAACAGCAAAGTTCTAAATGTACTGTGACACCATCCTCCCCCAAAGCCCCCCTTCCTGCGCTTCACCCTCCCCTTTCAGCAGGGACAGAACCCTCACCTGTAACTTTCCCCCCTCCCTATGCTCTTCAAAAAATGTATCCAATGTTGAAACTTTGTGGTGAAGTGGCTTGTGACATGGATGAAGATTTAACCCCTGAAGAGAAACAGCATATTGCCCTCATGCTGCGGGAGAGGCGGTCCAAAAGGGGTGACAAAAGAGCAGACCTCCCCCGAGACGTCCTGAATCCTCATCCAGACCCCCTCTCTGGGCCATGGGTAAGTTATGCAGGAGCATTTGCATACCCCTCACCTCAAAGTTCTATAGCTTCACAGGAGGACTCCATGGGAGCTGCAGCCATGGGAGCTGCAGCAGACCTGATTGACCCACAGGTTAAGCAGATCCTGGATTCCTATGAGACCCGCACTGCGCATCTTGAGAATGCATTGGAGCGTCTGGCAGGTCAGTATAAATCACCAGCTGAAGTCAAAAAATCTAAAAGACTATTATATCCAGAACAGGAAGGTGGCGATGAGGAGGAGGAGGAAGACGAGGATGAAGACCCTCCACGTCGACCACATGTCCTGTCCACCAACCAGGATTTGACGCAGGTAAGTAGACTGCAATATAATTTAAGACCCCGAAAAGGTAAGAAAGGAGGAGACACAACCCACATGTTGCCTATGATAGCGACGGGAGCTGGTTTGCCCATTTACCAGCCCCTCCCACTTAAGGATGTGTCTATGCTGGCTGAACGTTTACCACGTGTGTCGAATGGTGGACGTAACTTTCTGCAGCAATTATCTACAGTTATGCAAGGTCATGTTCCATGTCTGGGAGATTTAAGACAAATTTTAGGGGTAACAGCCACAGTTACTGAGCTCCAGTCCATCGAACAGCGTGCAGATGTGCAGGACCTCGCGGACTCCACTCTTTTAGTGGACGTTCGGGCTCCGGTTTTCAATGCAATCAGAGAACTGTTTCCAGATCCACAGACTGCTGCTCCATCCAGTTTCCCCTTCACAGGTAAGGACCCCAACTCACATTACTCAGAGTGTGTCCAGAAATGGACAGACAGCACGGGTAGAGATCCCAGCCTGTCACCTCCTGAGACAGTCATGTTCAGGACTGCAATCCTGGCAGGATTGCCTCAGGATGTGCGGGATGTTTTAAAAGCAGACCCGGATTGGATGGCAAGTGATGAGTAAGTTCATCACTTTGACTATGCGAACTTTGACAGTTAAGCCATCAGCACAGGCAGCAGAAGTTCTAGCCCTGTGCCTGGCCCTCGAAGCCGCATCTGGAGAGCAGGTAACAGTATATTCAGATTCTGCTTATGCTGTGTCTGCTGCGTTGTTGGATCTCGCTGCGTGGAAAAGAAATTCTTATCTTACAGCAAGAGGGGAACCCATAGCTCATATGGATCTGATGCAGCGGCTGGATCATGCGCTGCAGATGCCATCCAAAGTCGCGGTGGTCAAAATTCCAGGTCACAGTAAAGGTAATTCTTTAACAGCACTAGGAAATAACGCTGCTGACGCGGCTGCGAAGGCAGCAGCAGGATACAACCCAGCCCTTCAAATGGTAAGTATTTACACACCCCCTGAGCTGTTGGACAGTCCCACACACGACGACCTGGTGACTCTGCAATCCAAAACATCGCCAGAGCAGAAATCTTATTGGCTTCAAAAAGGTGCAGTGAAAACCTCAGATGGATTGTGGGTTGGTCCATATGGCCAACCTGTGGCACCTGACGGACCTCTTCTTCAACAAATTCTCAAGGAAACCCACGGTCCAGCGCATTTGGGTCCATCTGTCATGATGACAAAGCTGCGCATGTGGTGGCATCCCAGGTTGCGTGATGTATGTCATGATTATGTACAACACTGTACTGTTTGTCAATCCTACAATGTTAGGCCCACCCTCAAACCGTTGCCAGGGACTTTCGATCCTGCCCCCTGGCCAGGAGCTGAGATTGTGATGGATTTCACAGACATGATCAACCCAGTGCAAGGTAAGCGGTATTTGCTGGTTATTGTTGACTCCTTTTCAGGATGGCCAGAAGCCTATCCTTGCAAGAAAGAGGATTCCATCTCTGTCATCAAAGCACTGATTCAAGACAAGGACGTGCCCTCAGCTGACCCACCGAGCGCAGATCTAGCTGACTGGACACATGTTTACTTGAAGGCATTCAAACGGAAGTGGTCACAGCCTAGGTGGACAGGCCCTTATCGTGTCACGGCTCGAACAACATCTGCTGTGCAGCTGCAAGGCAGAAGTAATAGGTGGTATCATTACTCCATGTTGAGACCTTGCACTTCACAGGAACGAGGACAGGACGACTGTTAATCTGAACGGTGCACTGAACTGTTTGTTGTTTTCACTTCACATTTCTGTTTTTCCATTTATATATATATATATATATTTTTATATTTATTTTCTATTTTTTTCCATTTATATTTTTAATTCAATTTCTATTCTTATTTTCTATTTTTTCATTATTTTTCTAGATGTTTGCTATGTTTTCTTCCATTAGTGGACTGGAGTTGTTCCAGTCCAAGAGAGGGAAATGGACAGTAAGGGGTATTGGTTTTGTTTTATTTTTACTATTTCTCGTATGGTTCATCTCTTTTGATTTACTAGGACTTCAAGCAAATCGTGCCAAATCTAACCTGACTCAAACCAACAGGCAGACGGCTGCAGGACATAACCGAATAAAGCGTGATGCACTTTATGATGTTTGGACTTACACCAAGGAAGCTGAGCAATTGATGTGTGGCCCTCTGGCGCCCCCTTTAGGAATTCCTTATTTTTGCTACAATCCCAATCAAACAATGGATGTGTTGATTATAGCACCAAGAGGGAATTTTAAGCATGATCACTGGGGAACAGCAAGTGAGTGGAAGGGTTATCACTGGTACATCCGAGGGTGGTTAGGAGATGGAGGATGGGGATCTATATTTAGATCCACGGCGGAATCATCCTGGAAGAAAGGTACCTTTGGTTGGACATCCCAGGCTCAACAGTGGTCCAAAATAATTTCTAATTTTACAGTTTCAGATTCATTTTTCACTTTCCGTGTTAACACTACTGGTCAACCTTTTCCTACACCTACAAAGGGCTACATCAATTTATGTTCACGTTTACTTATTTGTGCATGGGCGAATGGAAAAGATCCGTGTTGGCAGGTTATGTTCTGTCCAGACTTTAACGCTACCACCACCACCCACATACGAACAGTGGTAGGTTCCGGTCCGGCCAGACAGGTAAAAATCATTGAAGGTACTCCTTCCCCAGATAATTGGTTTCAGGCTATAACAGGTATTAGTGGGGACGCTAATAACTGGTTGCTGATGGTGGAACAGGCAGCTAACACGACCAGAGCTGACTGTCTGGTTCCATGGAAAACTTTAATCTCCTCTATTCTTGTTACAGTGGCAGTTTTTTCAGCCATTCTAACTCTATGTGGTTGTTGTTGTATTCCCTGCCTTAGGACTCTTATGACACACCTCATAGAGCAGGCGCTGGGAGAGAAGGTTTGGGCGCATGGACAATATGTGCTGTTACCCGTCAGTGATCCATTTTCACCACCTTGGCTGAGAAATCAGTCTGTGTGATCTTGTTTTGTCATAACATCTCTCCATTTTCTCCCTGAATCCTAGGTGTTCTTTTTTTTTGCAGGAAGTGTCATTTTTATTGTCTTTATGTTTTATATTTTTACTTTTTAGATAATTGGAATTTGCATTTTTAGTTTTTATTCGAATTTGCAATTTTGTGTTTTTGTATTTTCTTAATTTGCTCTATGTAATCTGTATTGTCAAAAGTGATCTGAGATTTGGTGGGCATTGAGTATCCTTAGGGATGACCGCCAAAGGGGCGTGGGGTCGTAGAGAGAATTTTACCTGTCTGAATACTAAATGAATCTTACACAAAGATGGTTAAAGTTTAGCTCCGGCAGTTTTCGCTCCTACACTCTTTGCATTAATCAACCACCCAGTTTAAAAATCTCATTTATTGACATTGATTTTGTGTTGTAGAATGGGAGGGCTTACGACCACAGTTGCACCTGCTGAAATGTTTAGTTGTTGTGTATGTGTTTTTGTGTGACCTCACTTCATGAGGTCAAGAGAGGGAACTGAAGGAATTTATATTTTGTGGTTTTGCTTCTTTTAGGTTTTCTGTCTTATCTTTTTATTTCAGCTTTAGATTGTATTCAGATTAAGTGTGGAAGCTCCCGGACTTTGAATTTCAAAGGGACATCCTGTCTCTTTTCACTGTAAGCCCCAGAACTCA